>CM022766.1:26892099-26912099 GCA_012411365.1 Ameiurus melas | reverse complement strand
CCCCCGACAGCCCCACCCGATTCCTCACCTACAACCATACCTGACCCCCACCACCTATAACCCCCTGACCCCCACCGACCCCTGCCCACAACCCAGCCTTCCCCCGCCCCTTCCTGCTGTTTTATACTATTTCAGATTTCTACCTAAACAATGTTTATGAAGCTCAGATTAGCGCGTGCTGATAAAATGATGAAGGTTTTACTGTGCAATTTGAGTACACCCGAAAAAATAAACAATATTTTTCACATCATTTTGATCCCTCAACTGACAAACAAGGAAAAGCGTGTCCTGAAGTAAACGTTAGAAAAGTCACAAACAAGTGGCATGCCATGAATGTTGAGAACTTTATATAATAAACAGTGAAACAGTAGAACGTGTTCTGAATCCGTATTTAACCTTCAACAGTGAAAATCATTTTCCCAACAAAAGTCGCTTTAAATATTTCACGTTGGCGCCAAAAGAGTCGTTAAAAATGATTCATTCCTGACTCGATTCATCTGTTTACAATCGTGTACGAGTTACATAATGTACACAAGACGACGACAACAACACCACGAGATATTTCGGCGACTCGACTAACTGCTCATTTCTGCTTGAAACATTCCTCTAATTGCAGCGAGAAGCACGAATCCTGAGCACGCTCACGGAGCGGAACGAACTCTGTATGTGTGGACGTCGGACATCGGAGGAAGAAAGCTCCATTCCTCCAGTTTTACAAAGAAAAAAAATCAAAGATTTGAAAGAGAGATGGAGTGGAGGATACACGAGGGATCTACTGTCTTAGTGTCTCTTAGATTCGTCCGACCTTTTTATCCATCCCTTCATTGCTGTTTTGAATCACACACACACACACACACACACACACACAGATACAAGATGCAAGATGCTTTTTGTTTTCCTACCTGAGAACGGAGAAGTGATGCTGTTCACGGCTTCGGCTGAGAGGATGTGTGGAGAGGACAGAGAAGAGAGGAGGAGGAGAGAGGAGGAGGAGGAGACACTTCAGGGAATGGTAGAGAGAGAGAGAGAGAGAGAGAGAGAGAGAGAGCGAGAGCTGACGTTATTATGTGTGAAGCCTGCAGGGATGCATGTGCTATCCTGGGTAAAGAGAGAGAGAGAGAGAGAGAGAGAGAGAGAGAGAGAGGTTGTTGACCTTGGTGACCTTCAGGACGACTCCTACAGGCCGTGTCACTGTGTGTCATGTTTATTCAATTTGGATGACAGTTTGGCTCAGAGTCTAGCAGCTAACGAGCGCTCTCTCATGTTGCTCCAAAATGGCCGCACGTCCTGTTTGCTCGATAGCTACACGTTGTTGGAACTGTTAAAACACATTGTCACCCCAATCAAATATTCTTAGCATGGACCTTTTAAATGTGCTCAATTCCTTCTGCATTCCATTCCTCGCTAATCAGCATCTTGACGCTCGTCAGTGCGAGTTTGAAAAGATGTGTCCTCACACCAGAAGGAAACACAAGGTTGACGGAACCATTGCTGTGACCGAGGATTGTGCTTTAAAGGTGTGAGTTAGACGTTTGTCCCATTTCCTGTTCGCAAGAGGTCGTTCCCATGGTTACTTTTCGCTAGCTAACATGACTTCGGCAAACATATAGTCTAACACTGACAACACCACAAAAATTTGTTTACATTTGAGCTAAAATCAATGCTATTTAGTGTTAGTTTGCTTGTTAAGCGAACTAGCTTGCTCTACTAGATTTTACAAAAACTAAAGGACTGTTTTGTTTTAGATTTGAAATATCTTTTCCCCTCAGACAGGCAGTGATTATGAGAATTTGCTAGCTAGCATTAGTTAATTTTCTAGCCAGCTAGATTTCTTTGTCACTGTTTGAGCTAACTCATGTACAGCTAGCAAGCAATTGTGAGTGAACATGCATTGCTAAAGAGCTGTTTAGAGCAGATCCTGTAGTCATTTTTCATGTGAAAGTTTCTCAAGTTTCGAATGTTGTCATACAGAATTCAGCAGAGAAATTTCACAAGCTGTACAACGTCTTTTCAATGAAATATCCCGATATAAACAAAACAGACGGTTGTTAGCCAAATTTGGCTAGCTACATAATTTAATGCTAAACCATAACAACATTTCTGTCTACCTAGCTAGCTTGCTAATACTGGCTAGCAACAATAAAACAAGGAAATCTCTCTGCTCGCACATATATAGGCTTAAAAGGACAATCGCTACACCACAGGAAAAGAAACTGATTTTTTAAAGCTGTTTTTTTTGGGGAAAAGGGTTAGATTTACATCTGCTTTATATAGAAGTCTCGAAAAAGTTCTTGAAAAGAAACAGAAGAAGAATATGTAAACACACATCACTGCATATAGAGTTTCATGAACCGTATAACGTCTTTTCAATGAAATATTAGCTAGGGGCATAATTGAATGCTAAGCCATAGCAATATTTCCAGCTAGTCAGCTAGCCTGCTAACATTGGCTAGCAATAATAACACAGTTTAAAAGTTTAATATCAACAAGCTTTCACACAAAAAAAATCTAACAATTTTACGTTCTTATGTACATCTTGACTTTATACCGTATATAAAACCTTATAGTAAAATGTTTGAATATTTTTCAATTAAAAACTGAGTTTATATTTAGCTTATATTAAAACAATTAGCTTACAAACATAGGCTAGCAATGATAACACAAGGCAAGTCTCTCTGCTTACATGTATGTAAGTGTGAATTGATTATTAGCACACTGGGGAAAGGAGAAATTTCTCACCTGTCATATAAAAAGCTGTGGCGAGTGCTGGAGGAAATTCTGACCTTTAATTCAACAAGCAGAAATTGGCAGGTGGAGCTGCGAGCGATCTCTCACCTGGCGTGTGAAAAGCTCTTAATGATGCAGTGTTCGCTGTGTTTCCAGCTGAATGTACGGTCAATAATGACACCCTGACCTTCAAGTTCACCCTGAAGTCAATAGTGACAAAGAGAAAAGAAGAGGACAGAGATAAGAGAGGACTTATTTCATGGCCACACAAAGAGCCGAGACGATACGATGCGTTTGTTCAACAGCAGAGGGTTTAATGTGTGTGAAATGGCAGAGCAGATCAGATAAACGTTACTAAAGATGGGGATTTTCACTGATATTGAATATTATTTACATTTCTCTTCTCCATTTTAGTCCAGCCATGTTCATTTATTCAGTGGGAAGTATCTATAGAAGCTTTGATGGAATTTATATAGAACTTAGTTCAATTACATCACCAGTCAGATATGTCCAGTGGGTGTGTAGGAAGCAGGACAAATGGGCGAGCGTCATATTGTGATGGCGAGACGACTGCGTCAGGGCATCTCCAAAACAGCAGGTGTTGTGGGTGTATGCAGAGGTTAGTCCATGAATGGACAACCGGTAAACCGGAGACAGGGTCATGGACACCCAAGGCTCATTAATGCACGTGGGGACCGAAAGCTAACCCGTCTGGTCTGATCCCACAGAAATACTGTACTGTAGCACAAACTGCTGAAAAAGTTGATCGCCGGTACCCTCGACCACAACCAGGCCTCTTGGGTGCCTCTTCACGACAGCTCCAGTTCGTTCATCACACCCAGGTCTGGGAAGATAGCGACCCACACACACACACACATGCTCAACACCCCTTCACTTCCCTTATCGCTGTGTTCTACCTGTCCCGGCCCTGAGCGTATATACACCGTAGAAAAGTACTGTGTAAAAGTCTTAGTATAGTGTGAGGTAGACTGTGTGTACGTTTTGCTGAGCATGTTGGAGAATCCGTCGCAGTTCTTCTGGAGACTTTGACTGAACATTTACATTTTATAATTATTCATTCGGCAGACTGTCAATCGCTTCTGCCTTCTTTTTTTATATATATAATTATTAGATAGCTTATATTAAAAAAAAAATTAAGTTCACAAATGTAAAAGTTTCTCAGAGGAAGTGATTTCAAACTTTTTCGATTTTTTGACATCAATGTGATTTGTATTTATTTTTGATACATTTGCACTCTCCATCACCACGCAACACATACAAACTAATCCAGTGAATCACCATGGTAACCTTAACACCACCATAACACTGCTGCAGTAGGTTCTGCGAGGTTAATGGGTGTTTTACAGGACGCCGCTGCCTCGCTGTGGATAAAGCGCAGTCGTGATGAATATACTCCGACATTCGGATGTCATTCTCGGCCCTCACTGTGTTTGGAGTGTGTGGTTTGAGTGTGTGGTTTGCACCTGCTGCAGGTTTTTTTTTTTGAGGACGCTCGTCACACACACTGCGCAGCAAATGATCCTGTGCTCGACCAGAGCCGTCCAAACTCACTCGCTTGTTAATGGAAAATGATGAGCAGTGACTTTCTCCACAGCCACCTTGAGTCTCACACACACACACACACACACACACACACATCTGCGAACTTGCACATCCTGCAGTTTTTTGCATAATGACTAGACACTGCATGCTGATCTAACTGTCACGCTCACAAAAAAATCTACATAAAAACTGTTCCAGCTCTAGCCACTAGGCACACAACCTACAAAGCTAGGCTGTTTACTCTAATGCTAGTTTGTGGTTTATCGTGTGTAGGTGTGGCTGTGTGTTTGGTGTATTTATGTGTTTGTTTCTACTCTTTGACCAGGGGTTGTGTGTGTATGTGTCTGTGAGAGCTGAACAGTGCTGCTTCCATATAGAGAGATCTGGAGAATGACCTGTGCATCGTTCTGGAGGGGTGAGATGAAGAATAGAAGTTCAAGTCACTTGTGAGTTTTCTGAGTGGCATGCTCTCGAACGTGTCACACCGAAAGCAGTTCTTGTTACCGGATGAATATGTTGGTTGGGTCTGGGAGCTGACTCTGGAGGAACAAGATGAGATTGTTGACTCCTGCAGGCGATGATCGAGGCCTGACCCTGAGAAGCTACAGAAGGTCAATTCGTGGCACAGCAGAATGGGACTTTCAGGTTGACTTGAGAACCACATGATTATGTTTGCAGGAACAGGCCCTATCACCCCCTGCACCCAAAATCCCACAACATGACAGCTCCACAGAAAAGATACTTCTGCATTCTGTGGTGTTACATGGACCAAACAGGCACAGGCGAAAGGAGTGATGAGATGTCCCACATCTCATCTTTTCTCTTCCCTGAGAGCTGGAATGAGGTCTGCTGGAGCGGCAGAGAGTCAGGCATCTAAATGGATTACATGTTCAGGGTCTCCATGGTACCTGCAGATGTACAGAGTGAGTAAAGACTCAAACAGGAGGAACTTTGACTCAATTGTTTAGTAATATTTTTTGCACTTGGTTCATTATAATCCCAATGCCAAGAGATTCATTATAATCATTTGGTTCATTATAATCCCAATGCCAAGCGCAAGAGAATACAGCAGTTAATGGTCCAGTTTTGTTGGCTGTGCATGTGCAGTGATGTACATTGGTGGTTTGCATCTTGGCAGAAATGTCAGAAGGTGATCCCACCATCCAACTCAAACAACCTTCTTGCGGTTATCAAAAGAATAGGCATGTATCCAATCAGCTGCTTCTACAGATGATCTCTGCGTGGAATGGTTCAGAGGAGTCAGACAGTGCCTGGAACAGTCCCACTGTGCTCGTCCATACGCTGGATGGACTTACACAAGGTGAACTCTGTTTCTACGTTTGATGCATATTCAATGCCTCGTATTGACAAGTTCCAGGACTGACTAGTTTTACATTTACATTTCGAGCATTTAGCAGACTCCCTCATACCGAGCGACGTACAGAAGAGCGTTGGAGTGTCCATCAAAACCACATCAATAATAACAGAGAAATATAGTGATAATCCAAGTGCTTGGTGCAGAAGTAGGTGAAGTGGTAGATCTTTAGCTTTAGCAAATTTCCCTTGAGGAACCAAGTACTTTCTATATTATTCGACTCTGGATTTGTATTAGGACCAAAGAAAAATGAACGTCTTCACTACAATTAGTTCACACTAATTTGACCCTCTTACCTTGGGTTTATTGAGGCATGTTACATTTAAACATCTATTGGACCGCATTCTATATGTGTTATGTATGTATACGACAACTTCAGCAATGAGCGGCAGTAGACATTGCAACCAGAGAGGGCCTTCCTGAAATCCCTGGTGGTGTCACTGTGTCTCAGCTCAATGATGATTCTGATTGCAGATTTTCTCCTATTATTCAAGTCCAAAGTAAATCTATCTGGCCTTCACGATCTTTATTACCATAAATCCGGCTGTGTGTCTTTCTTTATAAATGCCTTCAGTAAGTACAGAAATTCCTGACTTGAGCTTATCACTGCCAGGTTCAGAGGCATGAGCTGCAGTAATCAGACTCCACCACACCCATGTTCCTCCCTTGTTCTGCTTCCAAACGGCACTGATGTAAATGTTCACCACTGCGTTGAGGTCAGTTGACTGCAGGCTCCGAAACATTTCCATCTCAGAGCAGCATCTGGTTTAGAGCCCGGAGCTGCAGTCAGCTTTATTGCAGAATTAGTGTGATGTGCAGTAAAAGTGGTCTCGGGTGCTCCGGTGCTTTATAAAATCTTTAACCTTGGTGTGGAAATGGAGTGCGTTTTAGACATCAGAGGCATAGAAAATAAAATACGGGTCAAGCTGTTTTGTGGCTTATTTATAATGTTATTCTGCTCTTAATGCCGTCTTGTAAATGTGTTCTCGGATAAATACTATAGGTTTTAAGGGAGAATAATGTCTTCTACGGCGGTAATAAAGCTGTCACTCAGAATCAATGGCAGCATGATGATTCGAACATTAAATGCTTAAAAATAAGAAAATAAAAAGTCTCAATAAACCACAAATGAATCCCTGGTGCATCTTTTTAAGATCAGTACGTGACATGAATATTTTTAATAATGTTTCCAAAATCATGCTTTCTCTTTGAGACAAAGAGAAAAGGAAAAAAAAAATGGGAAAGAGATGGGAAAGATAAAGAGTAAAGAGCAGAGAGTGATGTTGGTGTGTATGAGAGAGATGTACGAGGGTGACTCCTCAGAGGACAGAAGGTCTCTCAGCAGCAGCTGACTGGCTGTGTTTGTGCAGGTCTGGCAGCATTAGCACCAGCTGTACCCTCCACAGTGCCCTTCAGAACTGCCCTTTCCTCCACGGGGACCTGGCCTAAACCCAACACTGGTCCACAAAGAGCTGAGTCAAAAATCACACTTCAAAAACAAAACAAAACAATACACAAAAAAACCAACGTCTATAAAAAAAAAACCCCAACACGATTCTACTGGTCAGCAAACACCAAAAACTCAGTCGTGGAAAGAGTTCCTGTGCAGCTCCACCCTAGTACGAGTGATGTACACTTTCACCAGCAAAAACCTCACCATTAAAGTGAGGAGTTCATATCCGTGATGACAAAATAAAAAATAAAAAACGACTGCTGTGCTGTTAGTCTACATAATGATCCAGAATCACTGACGAGGACACACCAGCTCAACAACACCAGCTCAAATCAACTAGCCTGAATACATCCGTCTTAAAAATCTGTGCCAGGCAAATGTCATACCAAAAAACACCAGTGTGACAAAACTGGCGCAAAAACACTAAGACTGACTTAAAAAAAAACAATTATTAAAAAACAAGACATGAAAAACAAGGCTCATAAACTCAGATCAGTAAACACCAACCCAAAAATACTCACCACAAAACAACTAGCCTAAATACATCAGCCCAGCGGCAATACTCAAACACCAGCCAAGAAACACTGCTCTTCACTCAACACTGCTCTTCACTCAACACTGCTCTTCACTCAACACTGCTCTTCACTCAACACTGCTCTTCACTCAACACTGCTCTTCACTCAACACTGCTCTTCACTCAACCCTGCTCTTCACTCAACCCTGCTCTTCACTCAACACTGCTCTTCACTCAACCCTGCTCTTCACTCAACACTGCTCTTCACTCAACACTGCTCTTCACTCAACCCTGTTCTTCACTCAACCCTGCTCTTCACTCAACACTGCTCTTCACTCAACCCTGTTCTTCACTCAACACTGCTCTTCACTCAACCCTGCTCTTCACTCAACACTGCTCTTCACTCAACACTGCTCTTCACTCAACCCTGCTCTTCACTCAACCCTGCTCTTCACTCAACACTGCTCTTCACTCAACACTGCTCTTCACTCAACACTGATCTTCACTCAACCCTGCTCTTCACTCAACCCTGCTCTTCACTCAACACTGCTCTTCACTCAACACTGCTCTTCACTCAACCCTGCTCTTCACTCAACACTGCTCTTCACTCAACACTGCTCTTCACTCAACACTGCTCTTCACTCAACCCTGCTCTTCACTCAACACTGCTCTTCACTCAACCCTGCTCTTCACTCAACACTGCTCCAACACCAAACCAAAATACTGACTAGCCCAAAACAAACAGGAAGTTCACAACCCATAACCCATAACGTTGACAGATTTCTCCAAAGCATTTGAAAAGTGGAAACGCATGCTAAGTGACCACAGCAAGTAGCAGAGATCAAAGGGGTACATCATTTTACAAAATCAACAATGTGTTGATCCAGATGGGACTACAACTATATTCAATGACTGCAGAATCGGTCAGTAGGAAACTGGAGCGTGAAAAGGACCGACATGGCCGAGGCATAAAGCTAATCCCGTCCGAATAGGGCTTAAGAAACTGATGCAAAAATGTTCAAGCAGACACAATTTAGTCCAGCTTCTCTGACATGGGCTGTTAGACGTGAGCACGCCATGGTGAAAGAAAAGAGATAAAAAATAAAATAAGAGCGAGTGAATGGGTGAGTGAGAGAGAGAGAGACAGAGAGAGAGAGAGAGAGAGAGAGAGAGAAATCTGTCCTGGCCTGCAGCACGTTTTCCCTGGACTGTTTTACAGATCGGTGACGTCCCATCAGGGAGCAGAACACGTGGCTGTCATTGTCTGATGGATGAAGTGACACCAGGCCCGAGCTCCTGTCATCACCCAGTCTCAGAGAAGAAGATGAGGAGGTGGCTGCTGATCCGTTTCCTGACCGATGCTTCATTGTATGTATGAGTGGGCATCAGCGCTGCCTGTCAAAGCAGCTCAGGGGGATGGAATTCAAGGGAAGAAGAGTGGAGAGAAAGAGAGATGGAGGTGATAGGCCAGAGAGACAGAGAAATGAGAGCCAACGAGAGTAGAAGAGAAAATGTAAATAAGTGAGCGTCAAAAACACTGGCCCCGTAAAACATCACAACACAAACAGAAGCTGAGAAAACACAAACCTGAAAACAACCAGCACTGAACACTGAACCCTGAAACCCTGGGGACAACACCAAGCCCACAGACTAATACTACACCTAACACATCCAGGTGAATAAGAGTCCAGTAACACCACACGAGCATACAGACCCCAAAACACTGGGACAAAAACCCCACCTCCTCCAAAACAACAAACAATAGCAACAAACAACAACAAATTCAAAACAAAACAGTGGCCTAAGAATATCCACACTGGCTCAAACACCAATGACAAACAAACACTGGCTCAAAACATATGACCAGTCCAAAACAAACGACCAGTCCAAAACAAACGACCAGTCCAAAACAAACGACCAGTCCAAAACAAATGACCAGTCCAAAACAAATGACCAGTCCAAAACAAATGACCAGTCCAAAACAAATGACCAGTCCAAAACAAATGACCGGTCCAAAACAAACGACCAGTCCAAAACAAATGACCAGTCCAAAACAAATGACCAGTCCAAAACAAATGACCAGTCCAAAACAAATGACCATTCCAAAAACTAATGACCGGTCCAAAACTAATGACCAGTCCAAACAAAATACCAGTCCAAAACAAATGAACAGTCAAAACTAATGACAAGTCCAAAACAAATGAACAGCAAAACAATACAGTCAAAACAAACACCAGTCAAAACTAAACTGGCCAAAACAATACCAGTCAAAACAAACACCAGTCCAAAACAAAACCAGCAAAACAAATGACAAGCAAAACAAATGAACAGCAAAACTAATACGTCAAAACAAATACCAGCAAAACTAATGACCGGTCCAAAACAAATGACCAGTCAAAACAAATACCAGTCCAAAACATATGACCAGTCCAAAACAAACGACCAGTCCAAAACTAATACCGTCCAAAACATATGACCAGTCCAAAACAAACGACCAGTCCAAAACTAATGACCAGTCCAAAACTAATGACCAGTCCAAAACAAACGACCAGTCCAAAACTAATGACCAGTCCAAAACAAACGACCAGTCCAAAACAAATGACCAGTCCAAAACATATGACCAGTCCAAAACAAATGACCAGTCCAAAACTAATGACCAGTCCAAAACATATGACCAGTCCAAAACAAATGACCATTCCAAAACTAATGACCAGTCCAAAACATATGACCAGTCCAAAACAAATGACCATTCCAAAACTAATGACCAGTCCAAAACAAATGACCAGTCCAAAACAAATGACCAGTCCAAAACAAATGACCAGTCCAAAACAAATGACCAGTCCAAAACAAATGACCAGTCCAAAACTAATGACCAGTCCAAAACAAACGACCAGTCCAAAACAAACGACCAGTCCAAAACAAATGACCAGTCCAAAACAAATGACCAGTCCAAAACAAATGACCAGTCCAAAACAAACGACCAGTCCAAAACAAATGACCAGTCCAAAACAAATGAACAGTCCAAAACAAATGACCAGTCCAAAACAAATGAACAGTCCAAAACTAATGACCAGTCCAAAACAAACGACCAGTCCAAAACAAACGACCAGTCAAAAATATACCAGTCCAAAACTAATAACCGTCCAAAACAAATGACCAGTCCAAAACAAACGTCAAAACAAATGACCACAAAACAAATACCGTCCAAAACAAATACCGGTCAAAACAAAACCATCAAAACTAAACCGTCAAAACAAAACCAGTCCAAAACAAACGACCAGTCCAAAACATAACCAGTCCAAAAACAAACGACCAGTCCAAACTAATACCGTCCAAAACAAATACCATCCAAAACAAACACCAGTCCAAAACACAACCAGTCCAAAACAAATGACCAGTCCAAAACTAATACCGGTCCAAAACAAAACATCAAAACTAATACCGGTCCAAAACAAAACAGTCCAAAACAAACGACCAGTCCAAAACATAGACCAGTCCAAAACAAACACCAGCAAAACAATGACGTCCAAAACAAATGACCAGTCCAAAACAACGACCAGTCAAAACATACCATCAAAACAAATGACATTCCAAAACAAATACAGTCCAAAACAAAACAGTCCAAAAAATGACCAGCAAAACAAATACATCAAAATAATACGTCCAAAACAAACGACAGTCCAAAACAAAACCAGTCCAAACAAAAACACAAAACTAATGACAACAAACAAATGAACATCAAAATAATGACCAGCAAAACAAAACCATCAAAACATAACAGTCCAAAACAAATACATTCCAAAACTAATGACCGCAAAACAAACACCAGTCAAAACAAATACAGTCAAAACAAATAACATCAAAATAAGACAAGTCAAAACAAACATCAAAATGAACACAAAACTAAACAGTCCAAACAAAGCACAAACTAAACTGGTCAAAACAAAACCATCCAAAAACAACACCAGTCAAAACAAACCAGTCCAAAACAAACGACCACAAAACAAATACATCAAAACATATACACAAAACAAATACACCAAAACTATACCGGTCCAAAACAAACGACCATCAAAACAAATACAGTCAAAACAAATACACAAAACAAATACATCCAAAACTAAACGTCCAAAACAAACACCACCAAAACAAATACATCAAAACAAATGAACATCAAAACAAACAAGCAAAACAAATGAACAGTCAAAACTAATGACCAGTCCAAAACAAACACATCAAAACTAATGAACAGCAAAACTAATGACCAGTCCAAAACAAACCAAAACTAAACTGGTCAAAACAAATACATCCAAAACAAACAGCAAAAATATGACAGCAAACAAATAACAAAAACCGCAAACAAATACAAAAACAAAGGTCCAAAACAAAACAGCAAAACAAACACCATCAAAACAACGACACAAACATAACACAAAAAAACAAAACAAACAACAAAACAAATACAAAAAATATACAAAAATAACAGCCAAAACAAACACATCCAAAACAAATACAGTCCAAAACAAACGACCAGCAAAACAAATGACCAGCAAAAATATGACCAGAAAACAATGACCGGTCCAAAACAAATGACCAGTCCAAAACTAATGACCAGTCCAAACAACGACCAGTCCAAAACTAATGACCGGCCAAAACAAAGCTAGGACAACACAAACACAACAAACTGCGCTGATCAAATACTACACAACACACACCTAATCATAAACAATCATAAACAACAAGAAACACCACCCCAGAACCCCAATGGCCCAAAAACACTACACAATAAATAACAAAATGCACAGAAGAAACCAAACCAAACCAATCAACCAACCAACCAAACAAACAAACAAACAAACAAACAAACACACACACAACAAAGCAGCCGCCCTGTAGTAGTTTTTGTGCCGATGTTTTCGGAGTGGTGCGTTTGGCACTGTACTGTATCGTCAGTGTTGTGATAGGAGAGTTTGTGTAGTGTTTGAGTGCAGTGTGTTAACTTGGTGTTGTACCACACTTGTTTGTAGGTCCAACAATTTCCGAGTCCTCTGGCATTGGGTCCATGTTTTTGGGGGGCTGCTCATTGGTTTTGTGGATTTTATGTTGATTGGTTTTTAATTTATTTGTTTTTTGTTTTGTTTATTGTTTTTCAGTATGTTTGTGTAGGGGTTTATTTTGTTTATGTACTGAAGTACTGAACACAGACTCAAAAAACCATCAAAACAGGAACACCACACCCTAAATAACGCTGCTTCAAACATACTGGATATAAAACTGACCCAACAAGAAAGCACCAGCCCCGGAAACGGAAAACACTCCGCCATAACAACGACTTCAATTCGATGGATACAAACGATACAAAACCATTTAAAACCACAACAACAACACCACCACCACTGACTAATAATCCATAAAGCCCAGTGGCCCCAAAAAGCATTAGTTGATTGAATTCCTGGAAACAAGCTCTTCATTCTGACTGGTTTTAATGCTGGATTAATTAAAGCCACAGCAGCGTGTCAGACGTGCTGACAGTAGCTAATACGCAGAACGTATTTACGCAGCTGTACTGTTAACTTTAGTATTTAATCTTAGTGCTGCTCAGAAATCAGTCGTCCATGTAATTGCTGTTACTGATAAATAGCCTTAAATCCCAAATGTGTGATCATAACACAGTGAACGTCTAGACTCCACATCTGGATCTGTGGGAAGGTGAATGTGTGCGCTCCAGGACAATCGTTCAACCAAACGGACCGCCTCGATAAGGTCGTGATCGTACGTATCTGGCGGTTGTTATTATGATCGATATTGTTCAAACCTGCAGGATGTAACGATACTAATCGCAGTGTTCAACAGCTGCTACCTGCTCCGAGACAATAGATGAAGCTGTTAAAGGCCAATCAGGCTACATTTCTGGACTGAAGCAACTCCGTGTCCTCATCGATCTGTTGAGCGTAATGGCTTCTTCACGGATGCACGTTGATAAACACGTCTCACTGAGTTTGCGTCACCGAGGAAAAAGAAAAAACGGCGGATGATGAAGATGGAGATCCGGAAGGTTTTTGTTTCTGTGCTGTTAGATTGGAATCAAACGTCTAGAAGCAGTGTTTTAAAGTGTGAGAACCCTGACGCGATCTCATTCAGGTACTTCACCACTCTTAAACTCCACGATCCCAAAGCTATTTTATTATGTATATTCATTTCTAATCAATCGATTCAGATTGGTGCCTCAACAGGAAGTCACTATCGCACAGTAGTTCGTTGCTTGTGGGCGTGGCCTGTGCGGCATTTTATTTTCAGTTCTAAATAAACGCAGGAGTAGCTACATACGGTATAGCTTCTAAAAGCTAACCAGTTAAAGTCATTACAGGTTAAATATTTCACTAATCAGAGTTTGCTAGCTATTAGTCAGCCACATACGCTAACTACATCAATTGCACGGTCGCTTTGCTTCGATAGTTTTAGCCACCGAATGGCATCATCGTAATTTACACACGTAGCTTAAATTACCGGCTTATTTTAACATCCTTAACATCCAGAACAATGTGATTATGGGCAGAATGATGCTGCCTGCTGGTGTTAGAAATGTTTTGTATTTTATTAATAGCACGTGCTGACACATGCAGGTCAGAATGTGTCTGAATTCATTGTGGGTTCTGCGGTTCCACTCAGGAGACTAATTGAATGCCTGTGTGCATGTGTGTGTGTGTGTGTGTGAGTGAGTGTGTGTGTGTGTGTGTGTGTGAGTGAGTGTGTGTGTGTGTGTGTGTGTGTGTGTGTGTGTGTGAGTGTGTGTGTGTGAGTGAGTGTGTGTGTGTGTGTGTGTGTGTGTGTGTGTGTGTGTGTGTGTGTGTGTGTGTGAGTGAGAGAGAGAGAGAGAGAGAGAGACACGAGCGACAGAACAAATCTTATTATTTTCTGTTCGTTCCTCTTTTTTTGTTCAGTGTTAGTATCAGTGTTCAGACAGCATGTAACACATTCATCCTTGTGTTAGCAGACATGGAACACTGCTCGTAATGAAAAATCCTGTTTGGTTTTTGCAGCCTTTTAGTTTAAATCTTAATATTAAGGGTGCCATTACTTTAAAAAAAATTTTTTTTACATGCCACAGTGCCGTGAGCTGCGTTTCCTGGGTGAGCTACGTTTCCTGGAGAACAGTGTGATCTCCACTGAGTTCTCTTTTCAGCTCCAGGCTTTGAGTAGACTCTAATGGCTTCTTTTGTGAGGTGGAAATGGAGCTCGAGAAACAGGAAATGACTAAGGCGCTCGTCTTCAGAGAGAGGCTTCTTCTGATCAATATATCATCTACAAATATACAAGCAACAAGCATTATATAGTGCAAGGGATCGGATGAGTTTAACTGAGACCAATCACTGATCACCATTGTTCCTAATGACCAATCACTGATCACCCTTGTTCCTAACGACCAATCACTGATCACCCTTGTTCCTAACGACCAATCACTGATCACCATTGTTCCTAACGACCAATCACTGATCACCCTTGTTCCTAACGACCAATCACTGATCACCATTGTTCCTAACGACCAATCACTGATCACCATTGTTCCTAACGACCAATCACTGATCACCATTGTTCCTAACGACCAATCACTGATCACCATTGTTCCAATGACCAATCACTGATCACCCTTGTTCCTAACGACCAATCACTGATCACCCTTGTTCCTAACGACCAATCACTGATCACCATTGTTCCTAATGACCAATCACTGATCACCCTTGTTCCTAACGACAATCACTGATCACCATTGTTCCTAACGACCAATCACTGATCACCATTGTTCCTAACGACCAATCACTGATCACCATTGTTCCTAATGACCAATCACTGATCACCCTTGTTCCTAACGACCAATCACTGATCACCCTTGTTCCTAACACCAATCACTGATCACCATTGTTCCTAATGACAATACTGATCACCATTGTTCCTAACGACCAATCACTGATCACCATTGTTCCTAACGACCAATCACTGATCACCCTTGTTCCTAACGACCAATCACTGATCACCCTTGTTCCTAACGACCAATCACTGATCACCATTGTTCCTAACGACCAATCACTGATCACCCTTGTTCCTAACGACCAATCACTGATCACCATTGTTCCTAACGACCAATCACTGATCACCATTGTTCCTAACGACCAATCACTGATCACCATTGTTCCTAACGACCAATCACTGATCACCATTGTTCCTAATGACCAATCACTGATCACCCTTGTTCCTAACGACCAATCACTGATCACCCTTGTTCCTAACGACCAATCACTGATCACCATTGTTCCTAATGACCAATCACTGATCACCCTTGTTCCTAACGACCAATCACTGATCACCATTGTTCCTAACGACCAATCACTGATCACCATTGTTCCTAACGACCAATCACTGATCACCATTGTTCCTAATGACCAATCACTGATCACCCTTGTTCCTAACGACCAATCACTGATCACCCTTGTTCCTAACGACCAATCACTGATCACCATTGTTCCTAATGACCAATCACTGATCACCCTTGTTCCTAACGACCAATCACTGATCACCCTTGTTCCTAACGACCAATCACTGATCACCATTGTTCCTAACGACCAATCACTGATCACCATTGTTCCTAACGACCAATCACTGATCACCATTGTTCCTAACGACCAATCACTGATCACCCTTGTTCCTAACGACCAATCACTGATCACCCTTGTTCCTAACGACCAATCACTGATCACCATTGTTCCTAATGACCAATCACTGATCACCCTTGTTCCTAACGACCAATCACTGATCACCATTGTTCCTAATGACCAATCACTGATCACCCTTGTTCCTAACGACCAATCACTGATCACCATTGTTCCTAACGACCAATCACTGATCACCATTGTTCCTAACGACCAATCACTGATCACCATTGTTCCTAATGACCAATCACTGATCACCCTTGTTCCTAACGACCAATCACTGATCACCATTGTTCCTAACGACCAATCACTGATCACCATTGTTCCTAACGACCAATCACTGATCACCGTTGTTACTAACGACCAATCACTGATCACCATTGTTCCTAACGACCAATCACTGATCACCGTTGTTCCTAACGACCAATCACTGATCACCGTTGTTCCTAAGGACCAATCACTGATCACCATTGTTCCTAACGACCAATCACTGATCAACGTTGTTCCTAACGACCAATCACTGATCACCATTGTTCAACGACCAATCACTGATCACCGTTACACAACGACCAATCACTGATCACCATTGTCCTAACGACCAATCACTGATCACCATTGTTCCTAATGACCAATCACTGATCACCCTTGTTCCTAACGACCAATCACTGATCACCATTGTTCCTAACGACCAATCACTGATCACCATTGTTCCAACGACCAATCACTGATCACCCTTGTTCCTAACGACCAATCACTGATCACCCTTGTTCCTAACGACCAATCACTGATCACCATTGTTCCTAATGACCAATCACTGATCACCCTTGTTCCTAACGACCAATCACCGATCACCATTGTTCCTAACGACCAATCACTGATCACCATTGTTCTTAACGACCAATCACTGATCACCATTGTTCCTACCGACCAATCACTGATCACCATTGTTCCTAATGACCAATCACTGATCACCCTTGTTCCTAACGACCAATCACTGATCACCCTTGTTCCTAACGACCAATCACTGATCACCATTGTTCCTAATGACCAATCACTGATCACCCTTGTTCCTAACGACCAATCACTGATCACCCTTGTTCCTACCGACCAATCACTGATCACCATTGTTCCTAACGACCAATCACTGATCACCATTGTTCCTAACGACAATCACTGATCACCATTGTTCCTAACGACCAATCACTGATCACCCTTGTTCCTAACGACCAATCACTGATCACCCTTGTTCCTAACGACCAATCACTGATCACCATTGTTCCTAATGACCAATCACTGATCACCCTTGTTCCTAACGACCAATCACTGATCACCATTGTTCCTACTGACCAATCACTGATCACCCTTTGTTCCTAACGACCAATCACTGATCACCATTGTTCCTAATGACCAATCACTGATCACCCTTGTTCCTAACGACCAATCACTGATCACCATTGTTCCTAACGACCAATCACTGATCACCATTGTTCCTAATGACCAACACTGATCACCTTTTCTAACAAATACGATACATTGTCTAACCAAAATCACCATTGTTCCTAAAATACGATCACTATTAACGACCAATCACTGATCACCATTGTTCCTAACGACCAATCACTGATCACCGTTGTTCCTAACGACCAATCACTGATCACCGTTGTTCCTAAGGACCAATCACTGAACACCATTGTTCCTAACGACCAATCACTGATCACCGTTGTTCCTAACGACCAATCACTGATCACCATTGTTCCTACCGACCAATCACTGATCACCCTGTGTACCGACCAATCACTGATCACCATTGTTCCTAACGACCAATCACTGATCACCGTTGTTCCTAACGACCAATCACTGATCACCATTGTTCCTAACGACCAATCACTGATCACCCTTGTTCCTAACGACCAATCACTGATCACCCTTGTTCCTAACGACCAATCACTGATCACCCTTGTTCCTAACGACCAATCACTGATCACCATTGTTCCTAACGACCAATCACTGATCACCCTTGTTCCTAACGACCAATCACTGATCACCGTTGTTACTAACGACCAATCACTGATCACCCTTGTTCCTAATGACCAATCACTGATCACCATTGTTTCTTCACCCATGTACTCCTTGTTCTTTGTTTGAAACTCTCTTCCAGGTGATATTTACAGTAATAAGCGAGTTATTTCATCCATAATCGTTTTCTTCGTGTTTATTTCCCGACTCCTCACACCCACTGCTTCAATTTTGTCTGTGTTCTTTATAGAAACGACAGTATCTGTAAATACGTAAATAGTTTATGGTAACTAGTTTATTTAATTTATGATTCTAAATAATTTCTATATGAAATCATTTAGAATCTGTTATTTTCTGTTCTGCAGAAACTCTGCTCTATTGTTCAGAAAATCTTCCATCCATCCATCTTCAACCACTTATCCATTATCGGGTCACGGGGGCAGCAGCTCCAGCAGGGAACCCCAAACTTCCCTTTCCCGAGCCACATTAACCAGATCTGACTGGGGGATCCCGAGGCGTTCCCAGGCTAGTGTGGAGATATAATCTCTCCACCTAGTCCTGGGTCTTCCCCGAGGTCTCCTCCCAGCTGGACGTGCCTGGAACACCTCCCTAGGGAGGCGCCCAGGGGGCATCCTTACCAGGTGCCTGAACCACCTCAACTGACTCCTTTCAATGAAAAAGAGCAGCGGCTCTACTCTGAGTTCCTCTCGGATAGCTTCTCACCCTATCTCTAAGGGAGAAGCCAGCCACCCTCCTGAGAAAACTCACTTGTACCTGCGATCTAGTTCTTTTGGTCAAAACCCAGCTTTCGTGACCATAGATGAGTGTAGGAACGAAAATTCGGTAGATCGAGAGCTTTGCCTTCAGGCTCAGCTCTCTTTTTCGTCACAATAGTGTGGTAAAGCGATTGTAATACCGCTCCCGCTGCTCCGATTCTCCGGCCAATCTCCCGCTCCAATGTCCCCTCACTTGTGAACAAGACCCCGAGGTACTTGAACTCCTTCACTTGGGTTAAGTACTCATTCCCCACCCAGAGTAGGCACTCCATCGATTTCCTGCTGAGAACCATGGCCTCAGATTTAGAGATGCTAAGCCTCATCTCAGCCATTTCACACTCAGCTGCGAACCGATCCTGGGAGTGCTGAAGGTCACGGACAGATGATGCCATCAGGACCACATCATCTGCAAAAAGCAGCGATGAGATCATCAGGCCACCAAACCACAACCCCTCCCCACCACGACTATGCCTCGATATCCTGTCCGTGAATATCACAAACAGGATTGGTGACAAAGCGCAGCCCTGGTGGAGACCAACCCCCACCTGGAACGAGTCCGACTTTTTGCAGAGAATCCGGACACAGCTCTCACTTTGTGCGTACAGCGATTGGATAGCCCTAAAAAGGGAACCCCTCACCTCATACTCCCTCAGCACCTCCCACAGTAAACCCGTGGGGACCCGGTCCCCCAGGCCGATTGGGAGAAACTTTTCCCAATCGCGATTATCACTTGATATACGAATGCCAAGGATAATTCTGTGACCATGTAAATTGGTGACTTTTTGAGCACAGCTGAATGACTCCGCCCTTTGTGCAGTCAGTGCGGTGCAGCAGGATGAAAATCAGATGCAATAAAACATGCGGCGTTTGT
>CM022766.1:26869599-26872099 GCA_012411365.1 Ameiurus melas | reverse complement strand
TACATAGTAGAAATTTACCGCTGAATGAAATCTGATGCTATTTATAATTAAGATACAATACAATGCATATGAGGTTAACTTGAAATCTTTTCATTACGAGCTCAGTGTACAATTATTTCAGATTTTCTTTTACAACTTCATTGTATATATTTTGATAATTTTTTTCCAATGCAATCTTATTTGTTTTTACAATGATCTTTCAGCTTCAATGTTTAGAATTTGATTTTATTATTATTTTTTAACAGTATATATATATATATATACACACACACACACACACACACATTGTACAGCTTCAGTATACAGATTTGACCTTTTTTTTGGTTTTGTTTCAGTGTTTAGAAACTTCTATTCTCTTTGTGTGTTTACCATTTGTGGTATTTGCAGTTGAGGAAGCCGTTGAAGATGTCGCTCAGGTTGCCGACGTGGTGCAGGTTATCAATCAGAACCACCAGGGGGAGTTGATGCTCTCGCTCGCCTTCATCACAGTTACAACGTTCAGCGAGAGCCGAGAGGTACTGACATAGATCCTGTAGACACAAACGTGCAGCATAATTATACATTTTGAGTTTTAGTAATACACACAGCGTTATCATTTCGTAAAAAAAACAGTATTAATAAGCAGCCTATAAGCCGTGTACTAACCAATTATAAAGCAAGCAGTACTTATGTTTAACATATATATATATATATACACACACACACACACACACACACACACACTTTTACATTAGTTCTACATTGCTGACATTTGTATACTTTATTCTTTCCCCACCCTCAGACACAGTTTATTAGGAGTATAAAATGTCAGGCGTTGCTCCCACCTTGCTGGATTTCTGGTCCACGTTGAAGCAGGCAAGGGTGCACTCGTTTACGTCCCGCCCGCTCTTGTTGATGATGTAATGCGCTAGTTTGTTGGCGAGGTAGGACTTTCCCGTGCCGCTCGGGCCGGACAGGATGATCCTGCGATGCTCCATCAGCAGATTCAGGTAACGCTGTATTATCGGTTTGGGGATTAACGTATCGAACACCAGGCTGTCTATACTGTTCTCCCTCACACCTAAAGACAAACACACCATTTATTCCATTTATACACCATTAGTTTTTTATACTGCATTAGTACTAAAACAGTAAGCACTTAATACTTCTTTGGTGTCAGTACTATGTAAGAACTCCTTACTACCTTTAAGTGCTAAGTAATAAGCTAATACACTTTCCTGGAGCGTATATTCTATGTATTGACAGAAATTAAATCCAGAATTGGATGTTTTAATTGGAATTTTATACAGTTTTAGTAGGAATAAAGTTGACTCCTTCACCTGTAAGTCACTTGAAATAAAAGTGAAAGACAGACTGGCTCACCTTTGAGTGTGATGTTGATAATGTTGTTTTCTCCAACCAGGTATCCACAGGGCAGAAGCTCAGGAAGCTCAGAAACGTGAGAGCGCTCCACTTCCCCCATCCTGTAACTCACTATACTGTCCGAAGTCAGGCCCAGACTCGTTAAAGGATCCACACGGAACATGTACTCCTGTTAGGCATGCCATCAGAAGTCATATCATTAACATAAACAAGCTACAGGATCATTCATTTGAAAACATTTTGCTTTGATAAGCACGTGTGTAGCATGTGTGTTACTGTCTAATAATAGTGCGTGTAGTGTAGTACTGTGTAATGATACTGTGTGTAGTGTAGTACTGTGTGTAGTGTAGTACTGTGTAATGATACTGTGTGTAGTGTAGTACTGTGTGTAGTGTAGTACTGTGTAATGATACTGTTGTAGTGTAGTCTAATAATCTGTGTTGTATAATTTTATACTGTGTGTAGTGTAGTACTGTGTAGTGGTAGTACTGTGTAATAATACTGTGTGTGTGTGTACTGTGTTGTAATATTTGTTGTGGTGTATACTGTGTAATAATACTGTATGTAGTGTAGTAGTGTGTATGATACTGTGTTGTGTAGTGTAGTACTGTGTAATAATACTGTGTGTAGTGTGTACTGTGTGTATGTATGTACTGTGTGTAGTGTGTAATGTTATAATACTGTGTGTGTAGTTTGTTGGTGTAGTACTGTGTAATAATATTGTGTGTGTTATGTAATATACTGTGTATTGTGTGTAGTATACTGTATATTAATGCTACTGTGTGTGTGTAGTACTGTGTAATAATACTGTGTGTAGTGTAGTACTGTGTTGTGTAGTGTAGTACTGTGTAATGATACTGTGTGTGTGTAGTACTGTGTTGTGTGTAGTACTGTGTAGTAATATGTGTGTAGTGTAATTACTATTAATAATATTACGTGTGTGGTGTAGTACTGTGTAATAGTACTGTGTGTAGTGTAGTATTGTGTAATAATACTGTGTGTAGTGTAGTATTATGTAATATACTGTGTGTGTGTAGTTGTTAATAATAATACTGTGTTGTTAATTAATAACACTGTGTAATATCTGGTGTAGTGTAGTGCTATTATGTAATAATACTGTGTGTAGTGTAGTACTGTT
>CM022766.1:26827099-26864599 GCA_012411365.1 Ameiurus melas | reverse complement strand
AATCTTGGGGTGGTGTGATGATGCACAGTTCCTGTTACTAATCACTTTCACCATTACTCTATTTTATACATGTATTTTTTTTTTATTAAAGAATGAAGCGTAATACTTTTTATATATTTTTTTGTTATATTGAATGTTGGTGAAAGTTAATTCCTGTTCTCTCTTACCTTCTAGCAGCTATAAACTGCTATCCCTCATCAGCCTCCACAGCACTATTAGATAACTTTAGATAATATTACACACTTCTATGCAGTGTTCAGTGACAGACCTTTGGATTTCAGGACCTAACCGCATCTTGTAGATGATCTGTAGTCATCCTATTATATATACAGGTAGGTGAGGAGAGAAAAAAAGCAAAACGAAGGGCATGGAGGGATGGAAAACTTTTACATGCGGCCTACTTTTATCATTTTATCTATGTAGTGTGATGCCTGTCCAGCGTCCTCTGAATTAACCATATGCATAGTATTCTGTGATGTTAGGTTACAGATTCAGGGACCCACAGGTGCATTGCTTATGGCTGGGACAAGATCTGAGTAGTGGATAAGACCAGTGAGACCCATCAAGCCTTACCAAGCAAGTATCTCCTGCGAGAACAAGGTTCCTGGTCCATGATCATACACCTGCCTCGTCCTATCCACTTTTCTGAGCTTGTCCCAAACGTAAGCCATGACCATGAGAGACCATGAATCCATAACCTACTGCCTCTAGAGCACTTCTGGCTCAGTGGTTAAAGTTTTGAGCTAAAGATCAGGAGGTCACGAGTTCAAAAATCCCAAGTGATGTGTCCGTCAGAAAGACTCTGCTCAGTTGTCTCCTGCATCATGTGTGAGCTGCTTTGGATAAAAGTGTTAGCCAAATGAGAAAAATGTAAAAAAGTGGACAAATGTTACTGTGCATATGGTCCATGTGGGTAGGACCACACATGCAGCATTTCCTCAGTAACAGTGCCTATCTATAAGGCATCAAACTATGAAAGCAAAGCAACCGTGTGCCTGGGCCATATACAGTTACGCACCTTCCGAGAAGACATTCAGGGACCAAAAATGGGAATCCGAGCAGCAGAACCTGCCCCACAAGCTGTCAGTGGGTAACCCATGACTAAGGTTCTATTTGACTATGTTGACATAGATCTAGTTGTGCCACACACAGGGCACATGTATATAATCTGAACTACACAACCATGGACTATGTTACCTGGTACCCCAAGGTTCATGAGATGAGAAAAGTTATATGGACGGCTTCTTCTATGAGTTGTTCTTACTGTTTTGGCAGGTTACCGTCCCTAAAGATATTCTAACACACTACGGCACCTACTTCATGTCCGAGGAGTGTTAGTTCAGTACCATTTCCAGTGGTACTGTTCCTATCTCCTACCACAACAATCTGCCAGAGCAGGGGGAAGATCACAGAAATGGCTGCAGGACAGTGATCACATCAATCTTCCTTGTCAGTTGTTGTTGGTGTGTTCAGGGTCTCACTATACCTATACAAACTATCTCTCTCTGTGTCATTCTCTCTCTCTCTCTCTCTCTCTCTCTCTCTCTCGGTCACTGTCAATATCCTTAATTCACTGTCAACACAGAGAATTAAGGATCCAAAAAAGGGCAAAGGAGGAGGGAAAGATTTTACTGATACATGCTTTCTATTAGAATTATTGCCTCCAACATTTATCAGTCCATTTATACATGCAGGGAAGGTTTACGAGTAGTTTTTCATATTCACCTTGTGTCCTCTGTCCCTCCCCTAAAGAAGCCAGGGAAAAAGTCATCAAAGTATTGTGAGCTGAATATTGTGAAATGTTGAGAAATAAAATAGCGACATCATTATAGACTCTACAGACTCTGACGATCTCTGACTCTATCCACTACAAATGAACTATGTTGGAAGTTTCCTCAGGGTTGGGAGTTTATGTGGGTAGTTAAAGGTTCTTGGTTTTCTAAATGGGTTCTACTTGGAACCCTCTCTTATAGAGAAACACTATATTGTATGGTTCTATATGGAAAGTTTAAGGTTCTTCTAGAGGGACAAATCAAAGAACGTTTAAGTGTATTGTAGTGAAGATTATCCAGTGCATTTATGAAAACATACAAAATACCAAAAAAGAATACCCGGAATTTACAGTTTGTAGGAAATATTGTGAAGGTTACCATTTAGGACACAACTTTTTTATCCATTCCCCACTTTACATTTATCCATGATGGTCAAGTGGTCCGTTAAGTCCAATAATGTGCCTTAAATTCATTAAAAAAATATTTATGTATAAATAGCTCAGCAGTAAAGACGTTGGCCTTCTGACTGAGCGGTCATGAGTTCAAATCCCAGCACTGCCAAACTGTCACTGCTCAACACTCAACTGCTCTGGATAAGAGCATTTGCCAACTGTCATAAATGTAAGTGGAAATAATAGTATGGTGTAGGGACAGTACAGTGTCTGATGTTAAAAAACCATCAGTGATGATGTGTCCAAGTGTATCGTGAGATGTATTATAAAATCAAATCCTCAAACCACCAGGTCATCATAACGACTGGACAATGTCAAATGTCCTCACAATCACTAGGTTCTCATAATGATTGGATAGTGTCATGACTGGATAATGCCAAATGTCCTTAATGATTACACAGTGTCAAATGTCCTCATAATGACTGGACAATGTCAAATGCATTTACATTTTTTTGGCATTTGGCAGACGCCCTTATCCAGACCGACTTACAGAAGTGTCTATAATAAATTCTGGTTCACTAGGTCACGGAATAAGAATACCATCAGTCTTAAAACTTTGTTGGTAGGAAATATAGGCAGAAGATACAGAATTATATATATATATATATTTTTTTTAAAAGTGTTACTTAAGTACTTCAGGAAAAAGTAGGTAGAGGAAAATGTAGCCAGTGACTCAGCTGTTCAGACATATAGGGGAATTTCATTCCACCACCAAGGTGCCAGAACAGAGAAGAAAGAGTCTTGATGCTTTCCTTGTACCTTGAGAGATGGTGGCACCAGTGTAGCAGGACTAGAGGTTTGGAGGGAGCGTGGGGCAGTGTGGGCTGTGATAAATGATTTGAAGAAAGTGGGTGCTGGCCCATTTTGGGCTTTGTTGGCATGTATCAGAGTTTTAAATATGATGCGGGCAGCTACAGGAAGCTAGTGGAGGGAGCATAGCAATTTGGTGGTGTGGGGGAACTTAGGAAGGTTGAAAAGTCAAGCAGCTGCATTCTGGGTCAGTTGCAAAGGTCAGATGGTGCTCAGAGGAAGACCTGCCAGGAGTAAGTTGCAGTAGTCCAGTCTTGAAATGACAAGAGACTGAACCAGCACCTGAGTGGACTGTATGGACAGAAATGGATGAATTCTTCTGATGTTGTAAAGGAGAAATTGAAGAGTGAGGAAAAAGACAGTTGCTTGTCCATGGTTACTCCAAGGTTGTATGCAGTAACTGAAGGTGGGATCAGAGTTGTCTAGGGAGATCACAAAATCCTGACATGGTGATGAATCACCTGGGATGAACAGTAGTTCAGTTTTTGCTGGGATTAGGTTTCAGCTGATGAGCTGCCATCCATGATGCGATGTCTGCCAGACATGCTGAGATCTGAGCAGAAACAAGAGGATCTGAGGGAGGGAAGGAGGGGATGAGTTGAGTGTCATCCGCATAGCAGTGGTATGAGAACCCATGTGAGGATATGACCTCAACAAGAGATCGAGTATAGAGTGAGAACAGAAGAAGACCAAGTACTGAGCCTTGTGGGACACCAGTAGTGAGCCTGCTAGGAGCAGATGTGGATTCCCTCCACGTCACCTGGTATGAGTGGCCTTCCGATACTCGTGAGGGTGGACAAGAGAGTCTTGTTGGTGACGGTGTCAAACGCTACTGAAAGGTCAAGGAAGATGAGGATTGATGACAATTTGGCTAGCAGCATGTAGCAGTCAGATTTTGTGGAATTCACTTTGAAGCCAAACTGGTTAGGATCTTGGAGGTTGTTCTGTGAGAGGTAGAGACGTTGATTGTAGACTGTGCATTTAAGGATTTTAGAAAGAAAAGAGAGAAGGGATAACGAACGTAGTTGCGTGTCAGAGGGATCTAGAGTGGGTTTCTTCAGGATGGGAATAACCCTTGCTCTCTTGAATGCAATTGGTACATGAGCAGCTGTTATGGAGCCATTGATGATAGTCATGATGAATGGTGATGCAGGTGGTAGGATTGCAGGACAAGATGACCTGCAGGATCTCTTCTGTTGCTAGAGTAGAAAAATGTACCAGTGAAGGTGAGTCCTCAATGGGTGGGCAATGTCAGATGTCCTCATGATCGCCAGGTACTCATAATGATTGGACAGTATCATATGTCCTCATAATCACCAGTTCCTCCTAATGATTGGACAGTGTCAAATGTCCTCACCAGGTCATCATAATGATTAGACAGTGTCAAATGTCCTCATAATAATTGGACAGTGTCAAATATCACCATGCATTCAATATTTTTTATTTTTTTGCTGAAGTTACAGTGTGTGTGTGTGTGTGTGTGTGTGTGTGTGTGTATGTGTGTGTGTTACTCACCCAGCTCTTCTTCTTCTTTTTCTTGTCATCTGGGTCTTTGTTGTTTAAGCTGCTATGACTCACTGCACTGTTAGTGCTCGACACACTTTCTGAGGAGTGCTGACGCCGAACTAACACACACACACACACACACACACACACACACACACACACACACACACACACACACACACACACTCAATTCTTTTGTCCCTAGAAGAACTGCTGCTGTGTCAGTGTTTTCTTAATCACAGCTCTGTGTGTGTGTGTGTGGGGGGGGTGTACCTTTGTGTAGATGCTCAGGTCCATTCAGAGCCACCTGTATGGCAGTTTGTGCGTCTGTGTTTTGAGCCTTTAAAGCTTCGATCGTCTCTCTCAACTCTGCCAACTCTGATTCCTAAGTGCGCACATGCACACACACAAACACACACACAAAGTTGCATACACTTTCAACAAATTTCATACATTAAAACATATTCTGTCACTTCATTTCAATGTGGTCTACTGCAGGCTGTAGGCTAGTGATATATACGTAAATGTGTGTGTGTGTGTGTGTGTGTGTGTGTGTGTGTTACCTTTTGTTCCGCCGTCATGGTGAGACTCTGTAAGCGACATGTCATGTTTGTCAAACTCTTCTCAAATGCTGCAACCAGGTGAGACTGCGCCAAAACACGCCCACACACACACACACACACACACACACACACATGCCCCCACGCACGCACACAAACACAGAAACACACCCACACACATATATGTTAAAGTTAAATCATCAGTAACAGAGTAACAGAAACCTACTGCTTGGTGCCTCACTCACATTGGCTGATAGCTGAGATGTCAAGGTCGCGACCTTTTCCTGAGAAGCGTCCAGCTCCCGGCGCAGCTTTCTGATTTGCTGCAGAAACAGGAAGTTCTCGTTATAGGCACAGGAAGGCAGCATTAATAATACACCGTAATAACCAGCCCTTGCACTTCATTAATACAGTAATATGATATTGATATTTTTAAGATGGATAAATTGTTATTTTTTTTATTTTTTTGTTGATGTTGAGTGATGTTTTTTTTTTTTTTTTTTGGTTTGATATTTTTTTGTTGTGTTTTTTATATTGATAGTTGATGATATTTATGATATTGATGATATTGATATTGATGATACTGGGGTTGTGGTGCAGGTGGTAGAGTGGGTTGTCCACTAATCGTAGGGTTGGCGGTTCGATTCCCGGCCCGGGTGACTCCACATGCTGAAGTGTCCTTGGGCAAGACACTGAACCCCAAGTTGCTCCCGATGGCAAGTTAGCACCTTGCATGGCAGCTCTGATACCATTAGTGTGTGTGTGTGTGTGTGAATGAGACACAGTGGCTTTGGATAAAAGCGCTATCTATATAAGTGCTTATATAATTTAATATTGATGATATTTATGATGTTGATGATATTGATATTGATGATATTGATGATATTTATGATATTGATATTGATGATATTGATGATATTAATGATATTGATATTGATGATATTGATGATATTAATGATATTGATATTGATGATATTGATATGATATTGATGATATTGATATTGATATTTATGATATTTATGATATTGATATTGATGATATTGATGATATTGATGATACTGATATTGATGATATTGATGATATTTATGATATTGATATTTATGATATTGATGATATTGATATTGATGATATTGATGATACCGATATTGATGATACTGATATTTATGATATTGATATTTATGATATTGATGATATTGATATTGATGATATTGATGATACTGATATTGATGATATTGATGATATTTATGATATTGATATTTATGATGTTGATGATATTGATGATATTGATATTGAATAGACAGACACATAACAGAAAAGGAAAGTCACTGTACCTCAGAGTGAGCTTTTTCCTCGGTCTGCAGGGATAAAATTATCATAAAATAAATTATTAATTCTCTTCCCATCAACACTGATATTAATAATCCAACACAGAACAAACTTAAGAACAAACCCCCCCTGATTTCACCTTAGACAGGAAGAGAATCAGTGAAAAAGCCCAGATTAGAGGGAAAGCACAAATAAATCAGACATGTAGGGCACTAAAGTCTGAGTGCACTACCAGGAAGTGTCTTTACTTCATCAGTCAGCAAACTATTGTATTCTTTTTTTCCATTATTATTCCGTTCAGTTGATCTTATTACAAAGACGGTTATTAGAAATGTCCATTTTAATGGTCATATATCACTGAAAAATGGTCATATACACTGCATATATTTCTAGTGTGTGTTGATAACTGATGAAAAAGGAAAGTTCTTGGTAGTGAGCTGTAGAAGTGAAGCCATTCCACCCGTTAGTGATCTTTAATCTGCAGCTGGACAGTTAGAGTTATTATTCACTAAAACGCGGAGAGACGCGTGTCCCCACACACAACGCCTTTACCTTTTCCATGTAGGCGTACACCTGCAAGTGAGAGAGTGTGTGTGTGTTTAAACTGTACAGCCCCCAGTGAGGCGCCAAAATTAATGAGCAAACACACATTCAATGCTTTCACGAATATCAGTGTCTATTATTTTTTTTCTAAAAATGATGAAGAAAAGAAACAGCGAGAAATCCAACACAAATAAAAAAAAAGTTCCTTCATGTGAGATCAAATAACAGCAAGAGTTTAAAATTAATGAAGGAGAAGTGTTCGGGAAAAGAAATGACAGCAGAAAGAAAGAAAGAAAGAAAGAAAGAAAGAAAGAAAGAAAGAAAGAAAGAAAGAAAGAAAGAAAGAAAAACTAACAAATATTGAAAATAAGGGGGAGGGGCAAAGAAACAAAAAATATCAAAAAAGTGAAGGAAGAATCAGAAAACTAAACAAAACAAATTAAATATAGAAAAAAGGAAAGAAAAAAAATAGAAAGATGGAGACCAAAAAATAGACATCAAATTAACCACTAAATATAGAAATCAAAGAAATTAAAAAAAAGAAAAGAAAGAAATTAGCAATGAAAAAAATAAGAAAGAAAGAAAAAAAGAAAGAAAGAAAAAGAAAACAATGATGAGAAATAAAAAAAAAGATTTAGGACATAAAGGGGGCATTAAAGAAATGTTTTTTGAATAAAAAATTATAGCATAAAAGAAAGAAGGAAAGAAAGAAAGAAAGAAAAAGAAAGAGAGGAAGAAAGAAAGAAAAAAAGAAAGAAAGAAAGAAAAAAGAAAGAAAGAAAGAAAGAAAAAAGAAAAAAAAGAAAAGAGAAAAAAAAAAAAAAAAGAAAAAAGGAGAAAGAGAAAAAAAAGAAAGAAAGAAAGAAAAAGAAAAAAAAGAAAGAAAGAAAAAAAAAAAAAGAAAGAAAGAAAAAAAAGAAAGAAAAAAAGAAAGAAAGAAAGAAAAAAGAAGAAAGAAAGAAAGAAAGAAAGAAAGAAAGAAAGAAAGTAGGTAAAACTGTCTGCTCTCACACGCTAATCTCATTAAAAAAATGTAAAAAACATCAAAAACATTTTACACTCCGCTTAAACCTAATTCTCACTTGTTTCTAATGGGATAATATTTGTGAGTGTAAAGACAGCTGGTGTAAATGCCACTCACAGCGGAGTACAGAGACGACGTGCTGGACACCAGGGACAGAGATGATCCATGAACTACAGAAAAAAACAAACAGTTCGTTAAATAACAACTGAACATAAGCAGAGATGTAGTGAGAGTGTAATACTGCTCACCACCAACAGAGGGCTCAGTGTTAGAGCACATCAGCTCAGCCCTGATACACAGTCATCAATTAGGATCACACACACACACACACACACACACACGCACACACCTTCGTCTGTGCTGTCACGGAATGATCCGGAGCGACTGATGGCTCGCGGTCGCTCCTCCAGTGATGTGTTACTGCCACACAACACTCGTCCGTCTCCATACAGATCAAACGCCTCCTGATCCGGAATACTGTTAGACCGAGTCATAGCACCGGTGGGGCTCACTGGAACACACACACACACACACACACACACACACACACAGTCGTAATGATTACATTTATATGTACAAATGTAAACTTCAAAGGATGATCGTTGGTTCTTGATGTTTTAATATCAGGCCGAAAAACTCATTTAAAGAACAAAATCCTACAAAAACGCCACCATGAGCAGTGTTGAACAGTTAGCATAGCATTTACTGATAGCAGAAGTAGCATCATTGGGCATTTTTGGTGTTTAAACCACCACTTCATTCTCCTGTAATCCTAATCAAACACCAATCCAAACGTTAGCATGAGTGTCATCATTATTAGCATTACATGGCGTGTTAGCTGTTTCGGGCTTGAAAAGGTACCATAATTTCTGACTGTCATCGGTGCACTCACGTAGGTTGCTGTAGTGGTATTTCCCGGTTGGGGGGGACAGGGGACTCCCCGTGTCCTGCAGTCCTCCAGTGGAATGAGAACGAAGCCATTCTTTACCTTCTTCATGAGACATCTGTCTGGAGGAAGGAGGGTGTCTGATAGAGGAACATATTAAGAACACGTTAATGTCTCCGTCGTTTTAATTCCAGTAAGTCTTGATAGGTTAGGTTTAGTTTCTGACCTCAAACTGTTTAAGATTTGCTAAATTATAAAACATAAAATTCAGATGTTGTCAGTAAAAAAAAACAAAAAACAACAACGTGATTATATTAGTACCTTAATCCCTTTTTGGGTAGTGTGTTTCTGTCAAGAGTCATGCTGTTAAAGCAGAAGGAAAACACAACAGAGTGAGATTTTCACACACACACACACACACACATGTTGTTCATATTCTAGAATACCTCCTGCAGTAGCTTAAGTGTATTTTGTCCATCTGTTAGTGTATATATGCCGAAAGGTACAATTTGGCACCTTTTTTCTCACATACCTAGAGGACGACTATTCACTCTCAGAAAAAGGTACCAAAAAGTACTTTTCCTTGGTGCTAGGGTGGTACCCTCATCCATCCATCCTTCCAGTTTCTGTACTGCTTATCCTACACAGGGTCGCGAAACCTATTCCTGCTTATACTACGCCCAGCACAGTTGAAAGCTCAGAACAAAGCACTATTGGCCCTCTTCCACATACACATCTCAGAGAACCCCATAATTGGTAATAGCTCTGACTGTCAGGAGATACTATCCCTCCGACCCAGAAATCATGGCCAATTACACTATCTTGGACCCCCGGTCACGGATGGGTGTGGCATCATCGGGATTTAAAGCAAATTGGTTTCTTCAAAAGTGTTTGTAGATTCTAAAACAACGATACACCAACCTCATCTCCAACACACTCAAATGAACCGGATGAATTGAATCAAGCATGTTAAAAATACTGTGTCCATAAGTGTCCATTGCTAACCTTCTCAGATGCACAATAACACATTACTACACTCGGTCACACACAGTTTTACACAAACGAGCTAATAAGTGAATTACAGTGCCTTGCGAAAGTATTCGGCCCCCTTGAACTTTTCAACCTTTTGCCACATTTCAGGCTTTAAACAAAGATATAAAATTTAAATTTTTTTGTGAAGAATCACCAACAAGTGTGGGACACAATTGTGAAGTGGAACGAAATCTATTGGATATTTTAAACTTTTTAGCAAATAAAAAACTGAAAAGTGGTGCGTGCAAAATTATTCGTTCCCTTTACTTTCAGTGCAGCAAACTCAGTCCAGAAGTTCAGCGAGGATCTCTGAATGATCCAATGTTGTCCTCAATGACTGACGGTGATAAATAGAATCCACCTGTGTGTAATCAAGTCTCTGTATAAATGCACCTGCTCTGTGATAGTCTCTGGAGTGAGTTTGCTGCACTGAAAGTAAAGGGGCCGAATAATTTTGCACGCACCACTTTTCAGTTTTTTATTTGCTAAAAAAGTTTAAAATATCCAATAGATTTCGTTCCACTTCACAATTGTGTCCCACTTGTGATTCTTCACAAAAAATTTAAATTTTATATCTTTATGTTTGAAGCCTGAAATGTGGCAAAAGGTTGAAAAGTTCAAGGGGGCCGAATACTTTCGCAAGGCACTGTAGATGTGTTAAAGTGAGAAAAAAAAAACATTCCAGGAAGTATACATACACACCACATACGTACCCTTGGGATAGTGTGGATTTGAGCCTTGGTGCATGTTGATGATGTGGCGCAGGAAGCTCGATGGATTCTGAGCTGGTGTGGAGGCTGGTGTGTGAGCTGGTATGTAAGCTGGTGTGTGAGCTGGTATGAATGCTACTCAGCGTCTCTTTGCTGCCCGCAGATGAGCTGCTGAGGAAGGGACGGGCGTTAGAAAGAGAGTCGGGCGTCCTGTTGCCTCCACTGCCCGGGGAGTCGAGGGGGGAGGCAAAGGGAGCGGACTTAGAGGAGTCGGGAGAGCTTGGCTTACTGTTGCTGCACTTACTGCCAAATAACCTAAATGAGAGAGAGAGAGAGAGAGAGAGAGAGAGAGAGAGAGAGAGTGAGAGAGAGAGAGAGAGAGAGAGAGAGAAAGAGAGAGAGAGAGAGAGAGAGAGAGGGAGAGAGAGTGAGAGAGAGAGAGAGAGAGAGAGAGAAATTGAGAGAGAGAGAGAGAGAGAGAGAGAGAGAGAGAGAGAGAGAGAGATCATAAAGGCAGATCTAAATGCTGTGTTAGATAATATGATCATGACAGACTGGGAAAAAGAAGCACAAGGTCAGGAGTTAAGTCCAATTATGAACTGGTGTGATGAACTGTTCAAGTCAGATTCAGACACCATGCAGATACTGCTCACATTTCTACGTCTGGCTTATTCCAATGTTTTCTACAGTGGTACAGTTCATATTTAATGATACATTTCAGGTTTAAATGATACACAGTAGATATTTGAAGCACGAAACAGATGCAGTTCCATTGCATTAGACCCCTTGTATACCATGCATACATGTTTAACCACCACCAGGGGAGGCATTAACCTCCTTATTAATAAAACCATAGAGATGCCTGAGGAAGATGGGTAGACGGATAAAATAGAGACAGAGAGAAACTCCAAGGATGTGCCAGACATAATAAATACTACTATCCATCACTTGCTCTATGAAATGTCTCGCTTTTTCTCCCACACAGGCCCAAGCAAAATGTCAGCATGATTCAGCAGTCTGTCTCTAGCAATCTCTTCCTCCAATCTGTCCCTGTCGCTTTGATTCTCTCTTGAGTACATTTTCTCATCATATTCAGAGACGAGTCTGCATTTTCCACCCCTTATCATTTATTTGGGCTTAAAGGCAAGTGCTTGTATTTAACAGCAGTGGTCTAGACACTGTTGAAAATGTCAGATGTTTCTGAGCAGAACAACTGAGGCATGAACCACACACAGGAGATGTTAATAATCTAAATGTGGAGCTGGGAAAATTGACTTAAACTTTTAGGCAGTAAATGTTGACAAAATTCAGGACAGATCTCTAATACAAGGTAAACGTGAAGGTATGTATAGATCTCTCTCACTTACCTGCGGAAGGTGGGCGAGGCAATGTCTGGGTATTTGGATCCAGGCTGTCTGAGTCCTGATTGGCTGGATGTTGGGCTGGATTTGGGTGATGTGCTCAGTGCTGCCCCCTCCTGCTCTGACCCTGAAACCTTCTCTTTATCAGTCTGATTTATGCTGACTGGACTCGATCTTCCTGACTCCGTCTTCCCTCCGTCCTTCCTTTTTGAAATGCCACTTACTGTTCCGGTTCCAGTTGCAGTTCCAGTACCAGCACCAGGTCCAGGTCCAGGTCCAGGTCCAGGCCCAGCCCCACCCCCACCCCCTTTCACTGTGGAAGAGTCGATGGATCGGTAGGATTTAGACGGCCGTGGAAGTGAGCGATACTGAAGAGGCATTTTAGACCCGCCAATGCCCAAAAGGACCCCATCGTCATGGTGACGATACCCATCCAGGCTTGTTTTCCTGGCCCCACCCACCACACATGTGGTCCCACCCACTTTCCCAGCTGATTTGGCTGATAAAGTCTTGGGTGCTGCTAGTTCTGTAGCAGCTGGGATCTTCTTGAATCCAAAGGAGCCTGTGGTGGGCGGCGGACGGGTGATGCCAGACTTTTTACCCTCATCACCGCTGTTTTTGCCCACATCTGATGGAGAGCGCTGCATGCTGGGAGATTTACAGGGAGTCTTGACCTTCTCTGAGGCCTTAGCGTCATCTGTTTTACCTGCTGGAGGAAGAAGCAATTATCGTTAAGACAGAGCAACCCGCCCATTTGTCTCAATTCAAAGACACACCCATCATCTTACCTGGTGTTTTGACGTTCGTGTTGCTGTTTTTATTTCGTGGTGAGGTGATACCCGTTTGTGTGCTCATGCCCCGCCTCCATGAGCCTGTCTGAGACACGGGAAGCCCCGCCCCTTCCATTTGAGAGGAGGAATCTAAGATGTTCTCAATTTGTTCATCAACCTTCTTCAAATCTTCAACCCCACACCAGCTACTGCTATTCTGATTACACTGCTGCTTTGACTGCACACACACACACACACACACACACACACATAATAAGGATACACACTTGACAGATGGTGCATCTTCTCTCAGCAGCCAAGACAAGACCAGCACTCACAATCTGCTACGCACACACCTTTTGCAATGTGTGTGTGTGTGTGTGTGTGTGTGTGTGTATACCTTGCTCTTGTGCGATGAATTCACTGTGTGCACATCATCAGCTCCAACATCAAGAGAGTCACTCAGACCACTGCTGACCGAGCTACTGTCATCATAACTACACACACACACACACACACACACACACACACACACACACACATACATACATAGGAAGAAAAAAGAGAGAGAAGACAAAAGGTATTAAAAATAATATATAGAGTAATTCTGATTGGCTGTTAGCCTCGTGCCTTACTACTGTCAGCCAATCAGAGCACACTTGGATATCAAATGGATATCCATCCATCCATCCATCCATCTTCTACCGCTTACTCCTTTTCAGGGTCACGGTGAACCTGGAACCTATCCCAGTGAGCATCGGGCACAAGGCGGGGTACACCCTGGCACCAAATGGATATCATTTGAAGATTTAAAAAAAATTAGTTCCTTTGCTGTGGTTGAATATGTTCCCCTCTTCTCACAATGCACCATTACATAGAAATATATATAAATAAATATATAACCATCCGATATCACGTATGGTACCGCCTTCAGTTGTATGCTTACGACCGAAAAATACCCCAAGATTTAATTACGAATAAATTTCTGATTTAGTCCCTTAGTCTGTCCGGCTCGTTCACCTCCTCATCTGCACTCTCAGCTTCAACGTTCTCGCTAATACCACCGCCAATGCTATATACAGCGCTAACTAGCCATGTTCGTGCAGTAAATCAGACACATTGCATTCTGGGACTGAAGGTCCAGCGTTTGCTCCGTCTCCACTACTTCTGCACTGGATTTCTCATTAGTGAGAAATGACGCTGTACGGTGCCAGAATATAGTGAGTGAGCAGAATCGCTAACACATCATAATTAATCCAGTATAAACAGATCTCACGTGTTTCAGGCTTTCCCTTTAATTACTTTCAATTCAATTGAATTAAATGTTATTTGTGGAGCGCTTTTAACAACGGACATTGTCTCAAAGCAGCTTTACAGAAACATATAAACACAGGATACATATTGTAAGTGTGTGAATTTATCCCTATTGAGCGAGCCGGTGGTGAAGAAAAAACTGTGAAGAAAAAGATGTTAAGAGGAAGAAACGTTGAGAGGAACCGGACTCAGAAGGGAACCCGTCCTCATCTGGGTAACGACGGATAGTGTGAACGTAAAAGAAAGTGCATGATGGTGTTTATATGAAGTCTGGTGGTTGAACTAGTCCACTGTTCACTAAAGCAGACCTGAGTGCACAACCGCATGTGGTAATTGAGGTCCCAAGGCCATCGCAGTAACCGTAGTCCCAGCAACCACAGCGAGAACGTCCATGTGGAATTGAGGTTCAAAACCATTTCCATGGTACTTCAAGTGGTAGCGTCCTCAGCAGTCTCCAGGCTGTAGCCTCCAGTCGATGAGAGCTCCATCCAGACGTGTGGTTTAAGTGGTGTGTATACACAATTTACATAGATGCCTGAACAATTGTACACGGTACATATACACCGGCACATTGCACAATCATATTTTTTTTAACAGAAGTGGACGTTGCATCCACAGATAAGAGCGTTGTGTCCGCTGAGCCATGGTGTAACGACCTCATGCAAAATTCAACACAGAGACAGCAGCACAGGGAACACCCTGCACACCTCAAGACGTTTCTAACAGAGATGGAAATGAAGCACATTTGGTTCGTTTACAACAATGACCTCTTTAGATTTAATCCATCTGTTTCTCCAAAAAGAAAAAAAAAGAGAAGAAGAAGTATTGGCACCCCCCTACCTCATGCATCAATGGAAAGGAACCACCGCAGGAGCACCACTGAGCTTTGGCTGGTTTTATTTTACTCCAAACACAAACCTATCTGTCTATTTTCCCCTTTGTCAGTAGGGATGACTCATAGTCAAAAGCCGAAATAAGTAATCAGTGTGTTATTTGAATCTGCTTTTGGAAAACCCAACAAAGAACGAGCCCTAAATGGGGGATATTTTCAACAATTTGAAACCTACTAGTCCACTATTTGTTCTCCTGCTCCCTGATTTTCTCCCAATTGCACCCCAGAACAGAGTAACACTTACGGAGTTGTGTGAAGCAATAATCAGTTATTTACAGTTATTTACGTACTGAAAGAAGAATCACAATGCCGTGATGTCTCATAAGTGGTCTTAAAGGTGGTTTGAGATGGGCTTTGAAGGCAGCATACTGTACATCGCTTATGTTGGCCAAGTCCATTAGACAAGAAGGAATAAAGTGTTGCTGGAGAACACAAAGTGAGTAGAAATAAAATCTTAAGTGAAAAATAATTACAAATAACTCCATAAACTGATTTGTTTTAAAGGCTGATGTCTTATGCACGGGATTCTGGGATATTCTAAGAAGTACAGGACAAAGAAGGACATACACTGTCTTCAGCAATCAGCTGGACATTTCTAGAAGAAGGAAGAATTCTGTGCTAACGTTCAGGTCGGTCATGACGTGATACACAGCGTGACAACGATTAGAAATAGCCATGTAGGCAAGACCTTGATATTTATCGTTGTTGCACTACTACATAATATGGCCTCAGTAATAAACTAATAATTGTAAATACATAGAAAGGAATAATGCATACACTACGAGTGTACGGAAACATTTTCGATTCAAAATAAAAAGGAACAAGATAACAGCTTCTGAAACCATTATCTGTATTACTGTAGCTGAAAGGTAACCATAGTAACAATTGTATAATTGTAACTGAGGCATAACCATAGTAACCAGTGTAGTGATTGTATAAATGTAGCTGAAAGGGAACCATAATAACAGTTGTCTAATTTTAGCGAAAGCTGTTAATATAAATATAATAATAATGAGAAGAAAAAAAAAAAGAAATAGTATAAATTTGTATTAACAACTAAAATTGCTTAACTAACATGATAAATGCTAGCTAGTGACCTGTTTATGCTATCTGTCAGATGTGTTTACATTAAATAGCTACATGTAACATTGGAAATGACTTTTTGGCATCTCAAAATGAAAAATAAATAAATTGGAAAAATAAATAAATAAAAAGCAGTGCACATACGTGCTCTACTCGAAAAAATGCCATCCCAGAATGCTGTTCACTTAAAAATGGAACGGAACTGTTGTTAGTATATAATGGTAAATGGTACAACATGCTAAAACATTGCAATGTCCTTAGGTTCAAATGAGACACTAGATGCAGGACAATACAAAGATTTTATTTTCCGATAGTAATGATCACACTCAGCAGCATCTCAGCTCGGTTTCTCCAAAAACACATCATGTCCATTTTAGAGCTTATCATTTTTTTGCTGTAGGTAAGAACGTGATAAGATTTCGGTTAATCCTGACTCGGAGTCTGACTCACCTTTCTGCTGTGAGAATATCTGTGAGAGTTTAGTCTGCCTGGCTGTATCGGTTCATGTGTCGCTCGCAGAGAGGAGAGAAGGAAAGAGTGAAGGAGGAGGAGGAGGAGGAGGAGGAAGAAGTGCAGCTCAGCAGCTGAGAAAGCAATGACGCAGTATGAGTCCACCATCCTCTCCTCCTCCCATCTCTTCATCACCCCCACCATCATATCACCACAATCATCATCATCATCATCACATCACCATCCTCTCCTCCTCCCATCTCTTCATCACCCCCACCATCATATCACCACAATCATCATCATCATCACATCAACATCCTCTCCTCCTCCCATCTCTTCATCACCCCCACCATCATATCACCACAATCATCATCATCATCACATCACCATCCTCTCCTCCTCCCATCTCTTCATCACCCCACTCACCATCATATCACCACAATCATCATCATCATCATCATCACATCACCATCCTCTCCTCCTCCCATCTCTTCATCACTCCACACCCCACCACAATCATCATCATCATCATCATCATCATCACATCACCATCCTCTCCTCCTCCCATCTCTTCATCACCCCCACCATCACTACAATCATCATCATCATCATCATCATCATCATCACATCACCATCCTCTCCTCCTCCCATCTCTTCATCACCCCCACCATCATCATCACATCACCATCCTCTCCTCCTCCCATCTCTTCATCACCCTCACCATGACCACAATCATCATCGTCATCACATCACCATCCTCTCCTCCTCCCATCTCTTCATCACTCCACACCCCACCACAATCATCATCATCATCATCACATCACCATCCTCTCCTCCTCCCATCTCTTCATCACCCTCACCATCACCACAATCATCATCATCATCATCACATCCATCCTCCTCCTCCCATCTCTTATCACTCACCATCATCACATCACCATCCCTCCTCCTCCCATCTCTCATCACCCCACATCATCATCACATCACCATCCTTCCTCCTCCCATCTCTTCATCACCCCCACCATCACCACAATCATCATCATCATCACATCACCATCCTCTCCTCCTCCCATCTCTTCATCACCCCCACCCCACCACAATAATCATCATCATCACCACATCACCACCATCCTCTACTCATCACCCACACCACAAAAATCATCATCATCACATCACCACCATCCTTCCTCCTCCATCTCTTCACCACCCCCACCCCACCACAATCATCATCATCACATCACCATCCTCCTCCCATCTCTTCATCACCCCCACCCCACCACAATAATCATCATCATCACATCACCACCATCCTCTCCTCCCATCTCCTTCATCACCCCCAACACCACAATAATCATCATCATCACATCACCACCATCCTTTCCTCCTCCCATCTCTTCATCACCCCCACCCCACCACAATCATCATCATCACATCACCATCATCTCCTCCCATCATCATCACCCACCACCACAATCATCATCACCATCCCTCCTCCTCCCATCTCTTCATCACCCCCATCACCACAACAATAATCATCATCATCCACATCACCACCATCCCCCTCCTACTCTTCATCACCACATACCATCACCATCCCTCCCATCTCTCATACACCCACATCATCATCATCATCATCATCATCATCATCTTCATTTCCATCCGCTGAGTTGCACCCCGCCATTTACACACCGTCACAAACAATCTGTCTCAAACCAGTCCAGCTACATGGGTCTGCATCCAATCACAGGTGATGTCTCATTTTAATTATGATAGGAATGTTATAATTTTTTAAATAATTACTTTGTATTAAGATTTTGCAGATCAATAAACAATCCGACTTGAATTAAATATTTATACATGGCAGGAGAAAACCCTACTGTTGAGAGCTCACAGCCAGGAGCCAAGAGATCCAAACTGACTGTGGGAGGGGCAATCACGGTGATTTTTTTGTGGCAAAGCCAAACTGGGGAGAAAATTCTACTAATTTCAAAATATATATATTTTTTGGTATTATTCTTGTTTTGTTATGAACACCTCCTTAAACCTTGTTATTAAAGTTGTTTATTTTTTAGCATAACAATAATCAGAAACAATAATTTAATAATCATTTTAACTTAATTCAATTTAATGTCATTATTGATTATGCCACGTTGGTGATTGAAAACATTTCCCCATCAGCTAGCGTGACCATATTCTGGTTTTCCAAAAAGAGGACAACTTTTATATAGCTTAATAGTGTTCAAAACAGTGTTACTATACATGCAGACTTTAATACACTGTAAACAACACTCTATTAGCATCACGTAAATATATAAATAAATTGGTTTCACTCTTCCCATATTTTACATTTTTTCCTACATTCCTTTGAATGTCCATGGAATAAAATAAAATATTAGATGCCACGAGTGAACCTTCTGCCATCATTTACACATTTGAATGGACAGGTAATATGAAGCAAAGTGATAACAAGAAATTAGAAATGACCTTATATGGACATGGGCATCATTTCGACTAAGGACAGCTGGCATTTGCTGCTATTCACAAGCAATTGTTCACCTTCGCACGTTCGCTGAGAGGAAGATACTGGTCGAGAGGCAGGAATTTGGCCAATATTTGCTGCAACCCATCAGTGTGCGAGGAGGCGGGGCTTACAGACAGGGATTAAAGCAATGCAAACATGCACACACATAATGCAGTATTGGACCATAAACACATCATAATGAAACTAAAGCCGCTTTAGACACTTTTTTAAGGTCAGGAAAAAGAGGACGTACGGTCACGCTACATCAGCCACTGGATCACATCACATGACTGTTTGCACCTGTGTCACAGTTTGGGTTAACGGGCAGAAGTATTTAAGTCACGTTCTGCACCTCACTCATTGTCTCGCTCTTTCGTCTATGTACGTCACGTTGCCTTGAAACATGTTTTGTTGTCGAAGTTTGCGTTGCCTTGTCCATCCGGCTCCTCTTCAAATCACTGACCCCGACTTTTTATATTCAAAATAAACAGCTACCTATAAGACATTATACAAACAACAACAACGAAAAAATCCAATCCAATCAGAGTTGAGGTTAGGGTTACGCCAAAAATATCCTGTTTTCAAATAAGATTACTCTCAAAGCACTATTTTTATTTGTTAATATAGAACTAGCAACAATCTATATGTAATACTACTGGATTCGGACCACAACTTGTTTTTACTTTTATTGACAATGCTCTTATTAAATTTTAGCAGTCAGGGAAATGTATTTACAAGGTCCATATTGACAGTTACTGTATGCTGCATGATTTGATTGCGTTGTGGTGAAGTCACTGCTGTATACGAGTTAATAACTCTTCTTTCCTGTCTAATTTGATTCTGTGCCAACTTCCACCCACGATAACGAGAATAATTTTATTATATTATGTCATCACATAGTCTGTTTATTAAGTCCAATCATGCAAGATGAGAGGAAAGCATAGAAAGACAGAAAGGAAGAATAAACAGACTTTTTCTAGTCGTGTACACACCCTGTCTGAAAATAACCAGTGTGTGGGATGTGTGAGATTCTGGCTACTGAGGACTGGGTGCCATTTGTTTTTCACTGCTTTACTGTCAGGGAAAAAAAATAAATAAATCTGCTGTGTGAAAAATTTCTGATTTATTAGTTGTTGCAATAACGTAGCTAAACAAGAAAAAAAAATCAAAGCTGTCTTTTTAAAATGATTTCTCTCAGTCTGTCCTTCTCTCTAAAAGCGAGGGATGTTATTCATTTCTTTCGCTCCGCTGTAAATCCCAGCGCCCTCTGAGCTCTCTCATCACTTATAAATGGAATTATTTATTTATAGATGGTGTATTTATTTATAGCGCTTTAATGGCCTATACTGTCCCAGCTGCAGACAGTACACAGACAGCGCCCTCTACTGGGACATCCTTTCTATCTGACCAATCATCAGCCAGAACAGTTTCATGTCACAGCCATCATCCAAGAATAGAAAACAACACTTTTCAGACAACCGGTGCATTGTTAAGTTTTATAATGATCATTTGGACAAGTTCTTAACTTAGCAAACATTCGACGCTTGCTAGTCTTGCGCTAAAGACTAATAATAACCACGATATCCATTCTAGCCGTTTAAAGAAGACATTTTGCTCTTATTTTCACAAGTTTACACCGTTCTCTCCAAATAAACTCCAGCCCTCATACGGAAGAGGGATTAGTCAGAGAGACGGAGACGTGAAGATCTGTTTCTCAGACACAAATCCATCATTAAGTCAACGTCCTGCTGTCACAAACACACGCCTGAGGCTTTGACGTGTCTGGCAGATTGTCCTTCATCTGTTTCATTCATCTTTCTCCAATTTCACGGGTGTTTATTTCCCTCCATCACCAAATTTAACACAGAATCACTCCAGGCATGTGGAAATAACTGCTTAGACGCTCAGCTGTACCACGGTGTGTAACATTAGACGATGCACATCGAGACAACATCCAGCAAAGCCTGAATGATTTTGTCTAGCTGTACATTATATAATGGTTGCTATGGTTACATCTCATAGGCTTTCATCTCACTCTACTGTAGTTAAACTTAATGAAACAATTTCCGCATGCTGTAACACCTACATCATCCATTTCTGTGTAATTATAATGATGTAAAATCTATTATAGGAATGTATTCAATTGCTATAACAAAGACGTGACCTAAACCGTTTTATTTATGATTGTTGCCACGGTTACAGTAAATGAAGCAGGACTCACGCCTGTGATTAAGTAAACAAATTAATAAACAATAGATCAATGTGCCAAACAACAACAACAACAACAAAAAAGCTTAAAGCTTAAAAAAATTGCCTCCATAAATGAACTACAATTAAATTAAATTTAAGTAAATATTAACAGGTGTATATTCCTTTAAAAAAAAAATCCAAAATCTTTCGTCTCCATGGAAATGACAGTAGATACTCAAAAAGAAAGGATTTAAAAACGTTTAAATAAATAGGATCAGACAAAAACACCGTAAAACCAACAGCTAAACAGAATTCTAATTAAAAGATTAAAACTATAGTAGAGTGTTCATGTGTGTGTATGTTACCTGTCAGCTTCTCCCTCTTTAACCCGTTGGATGAGCTCTCGTGCAGATGGAAGGTCAGGAACACGACCCACGTTACGAGAATACACACCTCCATCTGTTACGTAGCTACGTGAAAAGAGGTTATAGTGCGTTACATACACAAGCTATGTTTCTAGGTAAATTGTGTGTGTGTGTGTGTGTGTGTGTGTGGTTTAATCTTACCCGCTGCTCATGTCATCAGTTCGTACATTTTTGGCTAGTATGTCCCCATCACTCATATATCCACCCACTTCCTCCTCTAGCCCCGCCTCCTTTTCTCCAAGCTCCACACTTTTGCCCACTGTAGTCGCTGCCCTTCTCAGTGGTGCTGTGTAGACCAGCCGTGAGGGATCACCATAGCGACTGGTAGCTGAAGGAACAGACCTAGGAGGAGGAGCATAACTGCTAGGATGGGATGGGGCATCACCTGCCTGAAGTCGAGGGCTCTGTGATTGTGATTGGCCAAGACGCCATGACATGGGGGCAGGCCGAGTGGAAAGAGTCTGCAATCCACGCCCACTGACTTCTGTTGTTACTGTAGAGTCAAATGTTGTCTCTAAAGTGCTGAAAGTCAGACAGGGAGAGGCAGAAAATTAGGGGATGAGATTAGATGGACAAATTTGTGGACATGAATTGGAGCAGTAGATTCCAAAAAACCTTAAAACTGCAGTAAAGTAGTACAGCAAATTCATCCAGGAACACTGCTCCGAGGGCCTGCCATCTAACAGGATGCCACATACCACCACTTGACAGGATTCCAATTCTCAAAATTTTACCACTGCCACATACCACAACTTGATGTTATTCCAATCCCATTGTCCACTCCTTAAAATTCCTCTGCTTCCACATTCTGAGTCTCCCATGGCCTGCCACTTCTAAAATCCGCCATCACTACTGTCCGCCACTTAATAGGACTCCGCTCCCGCTGTCTGCTTTTCAATGTTCCGCCACCCCCACTGTCCACCATTTAATGTCATTTCACATCCGCCACATTGATGGTATTCCAATCCCATTGTTTGTCTATCAATGGTCCACAGTTTCAATAGTGAATTATTCCCATGTGCCTCCACTTGACACTTGACCAATCCCATAGTTCACCATTCTCGGTCCTCTACTTCCATAGTCCCTCACTACCATAGTCCCCCACACAACTATACCCTTCCAACAATCTGCCTCAACAACTGTCCACCATAGTTACGATAGACCAGTCCTATTTTCTGCCTTTCCAAAACGTTGACCAATTCCAGGATCCGCAAGTTGACAATCTGTCACTTCTATGGACCAACACTTAACTGTCCATCACTCCGATGGTTCTATCATTACTACTAGTATTGTATTTTTAGCTATTTCATAATGAACATTACTGATTTGAATAGAGAACATATAAAAAAGATAGATATCTAGCTAATTATCTCAAATTAACACCACATTCATTTATCCATTCAATCAGTCATTTTCTTTCATTTTTCCTGGTTTGGGTCTCAAAGGTTACAGATTGAGAAGGTTAATTCAGACTCCTTCAGTTCTTCCTCACTGATCCCCAGACATTCCTCAACAACAGCTGTGCCAGCTGTGAGCAGCTCTTGGGTCTGACCTGTGGTCCCCATCCAATGGGATGTGATTGATACAGGGGGCATCCTTGTAAGGTGCCTGCAACACCTCTGGTTCATCTCAATTCGGAGGAGCAGCGGTTTACTCTGTGGCATTCCTGGATTGTTGAGCTCCCCTTCCTGTCATACAGAGTAAACCCAGCACCTCTGCAGAGGAGCCACATTTCCACCACTTGAAACAGATCCACCCTTGTCCACAATTTCTGCTCCCTTATATACGGGAGGAAATAATGGGATGCGCCTTGAGCGGGCAGGGCTTGAAGCCAGAGCCTTCAACCTTGTCATTAATGCATTCTGTGGCTGCATCAACACTACAAATGTGTAGTACCCAAGCAACATGTTTAGATAAATTCTGGACATGACAAGTTTGAACAGTTTGAACTGTACACGCCATGGCTACAGTCTGAGCATAACAGCATCCTCAGCATCAGCATACATGCTAATATACACCATCATGTGAGAACACACGCATACACACGTTCCCACACACATTGTGTTATTACTCAGCAGGACTACAGTACAAGCATTCATGACCTTCACAACCACCCACCAACCCACCCACACACTGCACAGTATTCCAGTAACTTCTTCCACAATCACTGGCACAAACACTTGGCCCTGATTCACCCCATTGTGTGTGTGTGTGTGTGTGTGTGTGTGTGTGTGTGTGTGTTTGTGTGGTTAAACTACAGTAGGTGGTTTGGTTTTGATGATGATGGATGTGGTTGGTCCTTCTGTGTAGACATGAATCTTTGACTAATGTTCATGTATATACAATATGCTCTGTCTCACTGCTGGTTCTGTCTCACTGCTGCCACTTGTGTTGAGCTGAAGAATTGCAGCTTATACCTTTCTACTGTAAAAAAAATACTCTTACAAGTAATTACAACAAATTTTACTGCTGAGAAAATGTAATAACGATTTGGGATGGTGTACAGATACTGCATCACCAAAAAAAGACTAGACTTAAATTTTTTGTATTAACTCGGTAGCTAATCTTAGCAACTAACATAACTAGCTAACTAACTAACAAACGCCAGCTAACGTTTTATGCATTGCCTATCTTCTAGCTACATGTAACCATGGAAATAACTTGGAAATAAAAATCTACAACCACAATTATTAATCAGATCTTGGGGGAAAAGGGAGTTAAATACATTACATTAATAATTCATATTTGTGAAAATGTTCCTTATTCATAGTAGCAAATCTGTCCACCATTTTTTTTTTAATTTTATTAAGAATTTCACCTTTTTTTTCAGTGAATCGATTGTATATATGAAATAATGTATAGAAAAGCAGGTGATGAGTTTGGCTAGCAAGTACATGCACACACACACACACACACATTCATCAAGGGATAAGCCATATTGACTTGAGCCTTTATTTCTGTGGGACCCTAGAGAGTGAAAAAGGTGTTTATTGGTTCTGAAGAAAATACAATCTCATCTCTGTGTGTGTGTGTGTGTGTGTGTGTGTGTGTGTGTGTGTGTGTGTGAGCGTGTGTGTGTCTTAATATATCTATATATATATTGTCAGGCACAGTTTATAGACTATAGCTGTCTCTCAGGAATGGAACTAGTACTACCACTAGCCACATATAAGCTATGTGCTACATACATAAATAATAATTTGATTTCTCATTAATTTACTAACGTATCTGAGGAAAAACGTCCTGACAGTTCTATCTTGTTTTCTGTCTAACACCTACAAGCTAAACCAATACTGAGGGAAATGTTGATATTCCTGATGATTTTATCTCATTTCTACTGTCATTATTTCTTAATTTCTCTATATACAAAACTGTGTGAATTAGGTAGCCTACTGTAGCTCAGTACTAATTATTTCCTTAGAAATCTGACAACTCTTCTAAGATAAAGGATGACATCTTATACAGTTTTGTGCATTTTCAGTCACTGAGCCGTTATATTGTCTATATAAAAGATTTATTTGTATATGCTAGCTGCTAAATTCATTGTTTTCGTGATATTAAGTATATTCTTATTAAACCATCAACATTTCTGAGGTAAATATTGATATTCCTGCCAGGTTTGTCTTGTTTTTACTATTATTACACATTCACCGTGTCTATATAAAGACTTAAATGTGATATTTTAGCTAGCGAAATAATAGTTTCTCTTGTATTGAGTCATATTTTAGCAACCTGATAACACATCTGAGGTAAATGTTGATGTTCTCTGCTGTTTTTCTATAATTTCATAGTCACTGAGCTCTTCACCAAGACATCTGAGGTAAATGTTGATATTTATAATGACTCTGTGATGATGGTCTTCACTGTTACTAGCCCTTCACCTTCTTCATACAACATACAGTAGAACAGCCTTAACCTCATGGTGTTAGCTAGAAAAGCTAAATCATGAGCCTTTTTTTTTTTTAACATGTGATTCCCGAGAGCTTATCTAACTTTATGTTTATTACATTCTATGGAAGAACATCTTTTTGGTTTTTGATGTTATTTAAAAGTAACCAGAAAACTCCTGATTGAAACCCTTAAGCCAATTCACATTAGTGGAACAACCCATTTTTATAACAGATTGTGATTTGTGTTTACGTGTGTGTGTGTATGTGTGTGTGTGTGTGTGTGTTTTGTGTGTGTGTGTGTGTGTGTGTGTGTGTGGGAGCTTGAGGCAGTTGTCCTGCTAGTGTTTAATTAATGGTATAGTCCAGTCAGGTTCACCCACCTGTGTGTGATCTGCGTCCCCCGTAAACTGGACATGGTCTCTTCCAGGTTCTGTCTCAGATCGGCGATGTTCTTTACCGTACGCATGCGTCTCGCCTCAGGGTCCTCACCTGACACACAGCACCGAGACATAAGGACATATTAGCATAGATAGATAGATAGATAGATAGATAGATAGATAGATAGATAGATAGATAGATAGATAGATAGATAGATAGATAGATAGATAGATAGATAGATAGATAGATAGATAGATAGATAGATAGATAGATAGATAGATGAAGAAGGAAGGAGGGAAAAGGGATACAGAAAAAGATCAAAATAAGCAATGAAAGAAAGAATGAGGAAGAAGAAATACAAAGGAAAGAAAGAAGGAAAGAAAGAAGGAAAGAACAAACATGAACAAATGTGAACACGTCTGACAGAAATTGTGTGTGTATTTTTGCACGCACACACACACACACACACATACACACTCCTCCGGGGCTAAAGTCACTAAACATCACTTTAGATTAGCGTGTCTGTGCTACTGTCTCGCTCGCTCTCTCTCACACACACGAACACACACACACTCTCTCAGACTTACTCCTTGAGAGTGTGTGTGTACGTGGGTGTGTGTCGAGAGCGTGTTCCAGGTGTGTGAGCATGCTGATGATCACATCCTTATCCAGCTCCGCTCGCTCCTCTCTGCCGCTCTCCACCACATCCATCCATCCTGCGGTTACGCTAACATGCTCTTCATCATCCTCATCATCACCATCCTCATCTCCACACTTCAACCCCACCCACTTTCCCTTCTGGCCCTGCCCCTCTGACCGTGAGAGATCGGATGGAGATATCATCCTGGAGAGAGACAACGAGAGAGAGCGGGTTCTGACGGTCCTAGCCGAAGTGGATGAAGATGAGGATGAAGACGGAGGTGAGAGTGGACATATCGGATCTGCATCGCTAAGCAATGTCAGGTTGCCAGAGGAACGCTGTTTCCAGAGGTTGTCGTGGAGACGCTGAGGTCGCTCGGAGCCGTGGAAGACGGAAAACTGCGCTCCTCTCTTCATCCTCGCTTCTGTTAGTCTGTTCGCCGGTCTCACATCCCACGCTGTCTTGTGTTGTGTGTGTGTGTGTGTGTGTGTGTGTGCGCGTTGCCAATCTTCAGGTGGCTGTTGGCTCTCCGTCACGCTCTCACACACACATACACAATGAGCACACTCATATCCTCCTCTCATTTATCCCCCAATCACTCTCTCACTCTCTCTCTCTCTCTCTCCTCTCTCTCTCTCTCTCTCTCTGTCTCTCTCGTCCACTCCCTCATTGTGTTTTCTTCTCTTTTTCCTCATCTCTTGCATTCATTCTCACTCTCTCTCTTTTGGTCTTTCACTCATCCCACTCTGTTCTGTTAATTCCAGGCTGACAGGGAGTGTATGATTGCAGAGAAAACACACACACACACACACACACACACTCTCAATGGTCCACCACTTGTTAATATGCACTGCACTGCTCCATGCTTCATTTTTCTCTCTCTCTTTGTCTCTCTCTGTCTATAGATCTTGCAGTCTGTCTGTCTGTCTCACTCTCTCTTTCTTTTTCTCTCTCTGTCTATAGCACTCTCTCTTTCTTTTTCTCTCTCTGTCTATAGCACTCTCTCTCTCTCTCTCTCTCTCTGTCTATAGCACTCTCTCTCTCTGCTGCATCATTGTCTGCTGCTGCAGTTAGTAAATCAGCACGCTTTCAGGCGAAGGAATTTTAAATGCCTTTTAAAATGTTCAGTTCAGTTGGGTTTTTATTAATCTGTCTCTCCAAGATGTGGCGATTTTGTGATCGCGGAAACCGACGCTAAATCGAGCAAATGCCACAATATTTGCAGGAGCTTGCGATCTTTATAAATCACCGCAGATTCTGTGCAGATTCGGGCCGAGACGCATTTAGCCGAAGCGTCGAACGCAGGTACAGCTAAAAGGTCTCGTTCACCAACAAACATCACTGTGAAACTTGAGCCATTTTCCACAAAAAAAAGTTGCTTCGCAAATGTTGAAAAAAAGCAGCAGGAAAATTGAGCGAAATCCCGTACGGACTGATTTATATACCGCTTTTAACATTTGAGCTGAAATTTCTATCCCTGATGAACAAACCAGAGGTGACCAGATGGCGAGGAAACAAACCCTGACATCACTACACAATTACACAACTGTATACGCCCAGGTTTTAACCCCGGTAACCTGAAGCTGAACCAGATAGCTGGAACCTGGAACTACTAGTTCCAAGACAATGGAACCATAACAGTGCGGGGACAATACAAACCCCAGAACTTAACCAGATAAACCAGACACCAACAAACTCCAGATAATGCCATGATTCTTCAAGGTGTATGTGGGCACATATTTATGGACAGACAGGAAATACTGACAGGGACTGAAATCATTGCATGTGCAACATAAGGCTGTAAAAGGCTGGAAATACACACAAACTACTGGCAAGACTTTGGAATGGAATAAAGGAATAGGAGTGTAGAGACAAACAAACTAATCAAAGTGAAACACTGAACAGGTGAACACATTAGATTAATACACCGATTCTAAGACAGGGGAGGAGACAGGACTGAAACTAAACCAAAAGGCACATGACTAGAACAAACAGCAGCATGCAGAGACGTTCCCAGCATGGGAGGGGAACATGTGACAAACTGTAACCTTTGTGATATTGTGTTTGTTCAACACAAGCTTGATTGTTAATACCTTTATAAGTAGCGATATATCAAAAATAAACACCACAATGACACAAATGACAGTTGACATTTAGTAAACTAAAGCTCCTCGGTGTGTTTTATCTCAGCTTTGATGTGTGCTGAGTGCAAAACTGATCTCTGACACAGCAAGAAGCAGCCCTCAGCTTACAACTGTCACATCAACACACACACACACACACACACAACCCCCCTACAGGTCCATATTGCCATCACAGCAAGGAAAAGGTCAGAAGTGACAGGTGGACGAAGACAAGCCTTGTTTGCCATCCAGAATGTGGTGTTGAGCTGTGTGTGTGTGTGTGTGTGTGTGTGTGTGTGTGTACCTGAGATCTCCTCTAGGCACTGTTTGGCTGTTTTGTTGTACCCAAGCTCTTTAGTAGGACTAAGAGAAGAATCAGGAACAACCACTGCAGTAAAGTCATTCTCTGAACACGTCCTGAGATAGAGACAGACAGAGAGACAAATATTTACTGTCAAATACCAGAACTTATTATCAAACACAGACCTGCTTCAACAAACACCCACATTCTCCAATAAACACACACATTCACCATCACACACCCACATTCTCCATCACACACCCACATTCACCAAAAACACACATTCACCATCACACACACCCATCTACCAATAACACATTCACCATCACACACCATTCACCATCACACACCCACATTCACCATCACACACCCACATTCACCATCACACACCCATTCACCATCACACACCCACATTCACCATCACACACCACATTCACCATCACACACACACATTCACCATCACACACCCACATTCACCATCACACACCCACATTCACCATCACACACCCACATTCTCCATCACACACCCACATTCACCATCACACACCCAATCACCATCACACACCCACATTCACCATCACACACCCACATTCACCATCACACACCCACATTCACCATCACACACCCATTCACCATCATCATAACACCCATTCTCCATCACACACCCACATTCACCATCACACAACCCATCATCCACATTAATCACACACATCCACCATCACACAACCACATTCACCATCACACACACAGCATTCACCATCACACACCCACATTCACCATCACACACCCACATTCACCATCACACACACACATTCACCATCACACACCGACATTCACCAATAAATACAGACATTCACCATCACACACCGACATTCACCATCACACACCCACATTCACCATCACACACCCACATTCACCATCACACACCCACATTCACCATCACACACCCACATTCACCATCACACACCCACATTCACCATCACACACCCACATTCACCATTACACCCACATTCACCATCAAACACCCACATTCACCATCACACACCGACATTCACCATCACACCCACATTCACCATCAACACACCCACATTCTCCATCACACCCACATTCACCATCACACACCCACATTCACCATCACACACCCACATTCACCATCACACACCCACATTCACCATCACACACCCACATTCTCCATCACACACCCACATTCACCATCACACACCCACATTCTCCATCCCACACCCACATTCACCATCACACACCCACATTCTCCATCACACACCCACATTCACCATCACACACCCACATTCACCATCACACACCCACATTCTCCATCACACACCCACATTCACCATCACACACCCACATTCTCCATCACACGCCCATTCTCCATCACACACCCACATTCACCATCACACACCCACATTCACCATCACACACCCACATTCTCCATCACACACCCACATTCACCATCACACACCACATTCTCCATCACACACCCATTCTCCATCACACACCCACATCTACCATCACACACCCACATTCACCATCACACACCCACATTCACCATCACACACCGACATTCTCCATCACACAACCACATTCTCCATCACACACCGACATTCACCATCACACCCACATTCTCCATCACACACCCACATTCTCCATACACACCCACATTCACCATCACACACCACATTCTCCATCACACCACATTCTCCATCACACACCCACATTCACCATCAACACCCACATTCACCATCACACACCCACATTCTCCATCACACACCCACATTCACCATCACACACCCACATTCTCCATCACACACCCACATTCTCCATCACACACCCACATTCACCATCACACACCGACATTCACCATACACACCCACATTTACCATCACACACCGACATTACTCATCACACACCCACATTCTCCATCACACAACCACATTCACCATCACACACCCACATTCAACATCACACACCCACATTCACCATCACACACCCACATTCTCCATCACACACCCACATTCTACCATCACACACCACATTCACCATCACACACCCATATTACCATCACACACCGACATCTACCATCACAACCCACATTCACCATCACACACCCACATTCTCCATCACACACCCACATTCTCCATCACACACCCACATTCACCATCACACACCGACATTCACCATCACACACCCACATTCACAACACACCCACATCTCCACCACCCACATTCTCCATCACACACCACATTCACCATCACACACCCATATCTACCATCACACACCCACATTCACCATCACAACCCACATTCACACACACACCCACATTCTCCATCATACACCACATTCTCATCACACACCCACATTCACCATCACACACCCACATACCACATTCTCCATCACACACCACATTCACCATCACACACCGACATTCACCATCACAACCCACAATCACCATCACACACCGACATTCACCATACACACCCACATTCTCCATAACAACCACATTCTCCATCACACACCACATTCACCATCACACACCCACATTCACCATCACACAACCATCCCCATCACACACCCACATTCTCCATCACACACCCACATTCTCCATCACACACCAATTCACCATCACACACCCACATTCACCATCACACACCCACATTCACCATCACACACCCACATTCTCCATACACACCCACATTCACCATCACACCACATTACTATCACACACCACATTCACCATCACACCACATTCACCATCACACACCACATTCACCATCAACCATTCTCCATCACACACCCAATCTACCATCACACACCCACATTCACCATCACACACCCACATTCACCATACACACCCACATTCTCCATCACACACCCACATTCACCATCACACACCCACATTCACCATCACACACCCACATTACCATCACACACCCACATTCTCCATCACACACCCACATTCTCCATCACACACCTGCATCCACCATCACACCACATTCACCATCACACACCCACATTCACCATCACACACCCACATTCACCATCACACACCACATTCACCATCACACACCCACATTCACCATCACACACCCACATTCTCCATCACACACCCACATTCACCATCACACACCCACATTCACCATCACACACCGACATTCTCCATCACACACCAAAATTTACTATCAAACAAACAATATTCAACAGAAACACTAGAGGACACTAGAAAGGACATTAAAAGACACTAAAACTAAACACTGGAATATACATTTCACTTTTATTTAAGTTAAAGTTAAAGTAATCAAAATACTTGACACAAGAAACAACTAGAAACTATGGGTAAGATAAACGTAAAATATCAAATAACAAAAAACAAGTGAATAAGAACAAGGGAAGAATTAATTAATGTTCATACACACTCAAAACTGCACTTGAACAATAGGGGGCAGTACCACACACTAACATTACACAAATAAACACAGTACTCACCGGTACATGAAGGGTGGCACCATCGCTGTGTTGGGGTGGTTGTGTTGCTGCTGCTGTGGTAACTGCACCGCCCCATTGCTCCCAACGACTCCGCCCCCTCCGCTTCCAGAGTTAGTAACTGTGGACCCGGCTAGAGCGGAGGTGCTAGTGGAGGACACCATGCTGCCCTTCTTGCCCTCCACTCCCCCTAGAGGGCGCCCTGCATAGTAACCTTGACTCCCTTTGGAGCTTTTTGTCTTTTCCCCAGCAGGTTTTGATGGAGCTGGTTGAGTCTTCACTCCAGGTTTTGGGATGCCGCTGGAAGCAGGAACTGCGCTCTCTTTTTTTGCTGCAGGCGTTTTCCCTCCTTTAGGGATGAGGCTAGCGATTTTGGAGGCCTTCTTAGCTGGTTCTGAGGTCACTTCCTCTTTAGGCGGTGTGCTAGCTTTGTTTTTGCTTTTACTCTTGTCATCTTTGTGTTGGGGCAAGGATTTGCTAGCGTTCTTGCTATTGTTAACAGCAATAGTCGTAGTGGTGTTAGCATTAGCTGTGTTCTTGTTTGAAGGTGTAGGGGATGGTGTAGGCATCTTGCCTGGCGGTTTGGGACATGTCCCTCCATCATCTCCATACTCCGACAGATCGTCCTCTTCCTGCAAAGCCATCCGTGTATTGACCAGTCTGAACTTTTCCAGCATCGATCGCTGGTTCCCCGGTGCTGACTTAGCGGCATCAGGAAGTGATTGGCGTGACCTATCTGAAGTGGGCGGAGGAGGTGAGGAGGCAGGACTACTGGCTAACATGGACGACGTAGCACTGTGCTTCATATTCATGGACTTGCTGCGCCATGATTGGCCTGTTGGTGGGGAGGGAATGGCTGACGCTAATTGCTGGCCGCTAACGCTGCCATTCATCCCACCAATCAGGGGGACGGACTTTACTGACTCTGTAACATACACACACACACACACACACACACAAACACACACAGAAGCACAGTAAGCCTGTCTGCTGGTTGTTGCCATAGCAACCTGCCATTTTCTTCATTCGCCAGGAAAAATGTCACTCTGAGAGATTAACCTCCGCGTCTCTCTCTCTCTCTCTCTTTCTGTCTTGCTCTAGCTCTCTCTGTCTGATATCAATCAGACTCTCTGTCTCTTTATCTCTTTCTATATCACTCCTTTGTCATACTCATCATTTCGCTCCTTTTCTCTCTCATATCTCACTCTACTTTTGCTGTTTTACTGTCTCACTGTTTCTTCCTCTTTCATATTCCTTTCTTTCCTCTCTCTCTCTCTCTCTATTTCTCAGTCTCACTCTCTCTCTCTCTTTATCTATCTATCTATCTATCTATCTATCTATCTATCTATCTATCTATCTATCTATCTATCTATCTATCTATCTATCTTATATATATATTCAGAATTATTTCTTTCACTTCTAATCATTCTCTGTTTCAGTGTGTACATCTCTCTCTCTCTCTCTCTCTCTCTCTCTCTCTCTCTCTCTCCTCTATCTCTGTCTCTCTCGCTGTCTGTCTCACCGATAGCAGTGATTAGTGAGGTGGCACCATCTGGTGGTCAAAAGAGGATATGGTGTCTATTTTTTAGCAGTGAAACAGGTGAATGAGTGTGTGCGTGTGTGTGTGTGTGTGTGTGTGTGTGTGTGTGTGTGTCCTCACCCCGGTCATTCCCGCTGGTGTACTGTAGGGGTTTGTTGCGGTCGATGCTGTTGAAGCTCTGACTCCTGCGGTTCAGACTGGCTGAGGGCGGAGCCTTATTGTTACCCACCACAGGGGAACGGGATGGACCAGGCAACCTGATCAACAACCAGAGTAACATGAACAAAAAAGGAAAGAAAGAAGAAAGAAACAACCACACAGATCTCTAAAATCTCATAAAGTCCCTTTACAGCAGGCCCTGACCCTGACCTCAACCCTGACCTCAACCCTGACCCTGACCTCAACCCTGACCCGACCCTGACCTCAACCCTGACCCTGACCCTGACCTCAACCCTGACCCTCACCCTGACCTCAACCCCACCTGACCTCAACCCTGACCCTGACCTCAACCCTGACCCTGACCCTGACCTCAGCCCTACCTGACCCTGACCTCAACCCTGACCCTGACCCTGACCTCAACCCTGACCCTGACCTTGACCTCAACCCCAACCCTGACCTGACCTCAACCTACCCTCACCCTGACCTCAACCCTAACCACCTGACCTCAACCCTGACCTCAACCCTGACCCTGACCTCAACCCTAACCCTTACCATAACCCAGATTAGTAAGACAAATGACCTTAGTCAGGTGACATTTTTAAGTATTTAACTACATATATTAATTTATTCTAATTAAACACCTAAATAAGACTAGCTCTATTTTATATACACTATAAGGACAAAAGTATGTGCACCCCTGTCCATCACACCCATATGTGTTTCTTCCCAAACTGTTACTAAAAAGTTAGAAACACAAATGTATAGAACGTCTCTATAGGCTGTAGTTTCCCTTCACTGGAACTAAGAATTCCAAACTGTTCCATCACGACACAAAGTGCACAAAGCGAGCTCCACGAAGACGTGTTGTGTGAGGGTTAGAAGAAAAACTCGAACATCCTGCACAGAGCTCTGAGCTCAAGCCCACTGAACACCTTTGGTATGAACTGGATCTGGAGTCTCCTCACATCAACATCAGCACCTGGGCTCAACTTCACTAACGCTCTTGTAGCCGAACGAACATAAATCCCCACGGCCACGCCCCAAAATCTAGCCTTCCCAGAAGAGTGGAGCTCACTACAACACAGCGGGGAATAAATCTGGCCATATAGTGTATTTTATTTCCATTCTGTAACAGCTCAGTGATGCTGTAGATAACTACTGAGTTAAGTTTCATACTCGCAGTTACGAGTCATCAATATTCACCTTCATCTCATTTATTAAATCCAGTAACAGCAGCGGGTTAAAATGCTCGCTAGCTCACTTCCTGTGGGGAAAACAACAACAACAACGTGTTTGTTGTGAATGAAGTAAAAATGCATTACCTTGTGTTCTTCTTCTGCACAGGCCCTACTCCACTCTGAGCTGGCGGGTTCGCGTATCGCACTGTCACACTGCGGACAGACAGAAAGTGAGTGAGACAGATAGACAGAGACACGTAGAGAGAGAGAGAGCGAGAGACATCGAGTGAGATGGCGTGTTTGAGGTTCTCACTGTAATGTAATAATGCAGTTGTTGAGCTCTTTGTTCATTCCATGGCGCATTCTCTCTCATTGTGTGTGTGTGTGTGTGTGTGTGTTGTGTGTGCGCGCGTGTGTGCGTGCGTGTGTAGGTGTGGGGGAGGTTCAAATACACGTGGTGCATCACACACCTCTTTAGGTCTCACACAGGAAGTGTACAACCGCCTCAGTTCTGCATCGGAGAGTTTGCACGGAGAGAGAGACCCGCCGAGGACAGATGTTTACATGCACCTCGGCTAAACACGTTCGAATGTCAGTCAGAGTATCTGCTTTATTTCCATAAGAGCTCTTTACACAATAATACCTAAGAGACAAGAGATTTATTTCAGCTTCTATTTACTAGATCAGGTTTTCACTGGCTCTAAAGTTCACTGTGTCCTCGTACAAGCTTCTCACAGTGCAGTTCCTCCTCGTTCCTCGTGGCAGAACTTCCCGGAACTCTCGCTCACACACACTTTTACAGTTCAGTCCACACGTTTTCTCTGGGAGTCAGCTCAGGGCGTTGTGAAGGCCACTACACTTCACTCCATACTTCCACGTCGTTGTCCTGCTGGAAGACCCAGTTATGACCAAGTTTCTACAGCTCCAGTCTTTCTAGATACTCCTCCTTCCTCATGATGCCATCTCATCTCTGTAGTGCTCCAGTCCCGTTTCCAGTAGAACTCCCTCGATGCTGCCATCACCGTGCTTCACAGCTGAGATGGTGTTCTTTGGATTAACAGCTGTAAAAGAGCTGATCATCACGGCAGAACAGTTCAGTTTTTCTTTCATCTGACCAGAAGGTTCTCCTGAAGAACTTCAGTCTGGATTTTTTTGACACCAGTCTTGGAGTAGCAGCGTCTTCCTTTCAGGTCATGGTGATGTAGGACTCTCGTAATAGTGGATGTACATAGTTTAGAACCTGATGCCTCCACCAGTTCCTCCACCAGTTCCTTTGTTGTTGTCTTGGGGTTCAGACGAAGCTTTCAGTCCAAAGTTTGTTCAACACTTGTTTGTAGAGATCCTCGTGGTTCCTTCAGTTGTTTTGGAATATCGGAAGGAGGAACAGGATGCGTGCAGGTCCACAGTTTTCTTTCCTGAGGTCTTTACTCAGTTAGCTTTTCCATGATATCAAGGGCAAAAGGACACTGGCTCTAAAGGTAGACCTTTAAATACAGCCACAGGTGCACTCCTACTTCACTCCTAATTCACTCCTAATTAGGAAAACTGGCCAATCGGAAGCTTTGAAAAATCATTACATGAATTTGTGAGATCTTCCAGACTGCTAAGAGACAGTTAACGCTGTGGATGTAAACTTTTGACCCGGTGGAATTCTGATATAGTGTAGTGAAGTTGAAACCTGACCGTGCTAGGATGATGTGCATGGTGTATAGTTATTTGTATTGTATATAGTAGTATATGTTTGTGCCAGCTAGTGTCTCGTCAACTCGCTTCATGTAGATTATCATCATCATCCAACAGAAGTATAATTCCTTGTTCCACAAGTCTCCATGAAGTTTTACATAATTAGTAAGAAAACAGTAAATCAAGTGAAACATCCAAATGCCATGTGGTTGAAAACTGTTTGCTTTATACTGACAGGAAGTCTCTTCAAGCTACCACATCCTTTTAAACAGGACCCTACAGGTACCACAGGTGCAGTGAGCGGTACGCAACACTAGAGGTAGGTATTGTGCTGTATTACTATACAGTAGTACAGGTATGAATAGGAGGCAGTACTGATTTTCTTTAGAAAGCTTGCTGTAAAGGTTGACAGTGCACCTGGGTCTTGTTTCCATGGTTACTGCATCTTTACATTCGACAAAAAAAAAGGTCACAACAGCTTCT
>CM022766.1:26818823-26821705 GCA_012411365.1 Ameiurus melas | reverse complement strand
ACACACACACACACTTACACACACTCACACACACACATACACACCTACACTACACATACACACACACACTTACACACACTACACACACACACATACACACACTTACACTATACTTACACACACACAATACACACTCACACACACACACACACACACACACACTACACCTACACACACACACACACACACACACACACTTACACTATACTTACACACACATACACACTTACACCACACTTACACACACACACACACACACACACACTACACTTACACACACATACACACACTTACACTACACACACACTTACACTACACTTACACACACATACACACTACACTACACTTACACACACATACACACTACACACCACTACACACTTACACCACACTTACACACACACACACACTTACACTATACCACACACACACACACACTTACACTACACTCCTACACACACACATACACACCCTACACTACACTTACACACACACACATACACACTTACACTACACTTACACACATAACACACTACACTTACACTCTACACACACACACACACACCCTACACTACACTTACACACACACACATACACACTTACACTACACTTACACACACATACACACCCTACACTACACTTACACACACACATACACACCTTACACTACAACTTACACACACACACACACTTACACTACACTTACACACACACATACACACTTACACTATACTTACACACACATACACACCCTTACACTACACCCTACACACACACACACACATACACACTTACACTACACTTACACACACACACACACACTTACACACTACACTTACACACACATACACACTACACTACACTTACACACACACATACACACTTACACTACACATACACACACACACACTACACACCACACTTACACACACACACATACACACTTACACTATACTCTACACACACATACACACTTACACTACACTTACACACACACATACACACTCACACTCACCACTTACACACACACACACACTACACTACACCCTACACACACACACACATACACACTTACACCACACCCTACACACACACATACACACTTACACCACACCTTACACACACATACACACTTACACTACACCTACACACACACACATACACACTTACACTACACCTCACACACACACATACACACTTACACTACACTTACACACACACATACACACTTACACTACACTTACACACTTACACTACACTTACACACACACATACACACTTACACTACACTTACACACACACACACACTTACACTACACCCTGCACACACACAACACACTTACACTACACTTACACACACACATACACACTTACACTACACCTACACACACACATACACACTACACTACACCTTACACACACACACATACACACTACACCACACTTACACACACACATACACACTTACACTACACTTACACACACACACTCACACCACACGCACACACACACTACACTACACCCTACACACACACACTTACACTCACATTTACACACACACACCTCACACACTTAAACTACACCTTACACTACACTTACACACACACATAACACACACACATACACACTTACACCACACTTCACACACACATACACACTTACACTACACATACACACACACACATACACACTTACACTACACTTACACACACACATACACACTTACACTACACTTACACACACACACTTACACTACACGTACACACACACTTACACTACACTTACACACACACACTTACACTACATTTACACACACACACTTACACACACTTAAACTACACTTACACTACACTTACACACACACATACACACACACACATACACACTTACACTACACTTACACACACACATACACACATACACTACACATACACACTTACACTCACACTACACACACACACACATACACACCCTACACTACACTTACACACACACATACACACTTACACTACACTTACACACACATACACACTACAACACTTAACACACACACACATACACATACTACACATACACACACACACCCTACACTACACTTACACACACACATACACTACACTTACACACACATACACACTTACACTACACACACACACACACACATACACACTTACACTACACTTCACACACACACATACACACTTACACTACACTTACACACACATACACACTTACACTACACTTACACACACACACATACACACTTACACTACACTTACACACACACATACACACTTACACTACACTTACACACACACACACACACTTACACTACACTTACACACACACATACACACTTACACTACACTTACACACACACATACACACTTACACTACACATACACACACACACACATACACACTTACACTACACTTACACACACACATACACACTTACACTACACTTACACACACACACTTACACTACATTTACACACACACACTTACACACACTTAAACTACACTTACACTACACCTTACACACACACATACACACACACACACATACAACTACACCACACCCTACACACACACATACACACACATACACTACACATACACACTACACACACACATACACACACACACTACACTTACACACACACACATACACACTTACACTACACTTACACACAAACACACACACTTACACTACACTTACACACACACATACACACTTACACTACACTTACACACACACACACATACACACTTACACTACACTTGCACACACACACCCCTTTAACATCACACTACGCTTACACACACACATACATACTTACACTACACCCTTACACACACACACATACACACTTACACTA
>CM022766.1:26793823-26813823 GCA_012411365.1 Ameiurus melas | reverse complement strand
TATCTATCTATCTATCTATCTATCTATATCTATCTATCTATCTATCTATCTATCTATCTATCTATCTATCCATCTATCTATCTATCGATTGATCTATCTATAATCCATCTATCTATCTATATTATTCATTTATTTATTTATTATCATCTATCTATCTATCTATCTATCTATCTATCTATCTATCTATCTATCTATCCATCTATCTATCTATCTATCTATCTATCTATCGATTGATCTATCTATCTATCTATCCATCTATCTATCTATCGATTGATCTATCTATCTATCTATCTATCTATCTATCTATCTATCTATCTATCTATCTATCTATCTATCTATCTATCTATCTATCTATCTATCTATCTATCTATCTATCTATCTATCTATCTATCTATCTATCTATCTATCTATCTATCTATTGATCTATCTATCTATCTATCTATCTATCTATCTATCTATCTATCTATCTATCTATCTATCTATCTATCTATCTGTCTGTCTCTCTGTCTCCTCAGCTGACACACAGTCAGTCAAACATACAAGACAGACAGAAAAACAGATAGATAAATAGAGACTATGCATAACATACAGATCCAGAAAAATCTGATCTGATGGACAGACATAAAGATCAGATAGATGCATCAGACCGACCACAGACCAAACAGACAGACAGATCAGATGGAGAGACAGACTGATGGTTCAGACAGACACATAGACAGGCCAAAAAATCAGACAAACTTATAAAAAAGACAGACAGATGGTTCTATTAAACAGGCAAATCAGACTGACAGTTAGACAGATGGGTCAGATTGACAGACAGACAGATCGACAGATGCTTCGGACATTATTACAGACAGACAGAGGGTTTCGGATAGTCGGGCAGATCAGATAGATCAGACCAGACCATGTAGCAGCCTCCTAGTTTAATTACTACAATTACCTCAGCTTAGCTTGGTCATGCTAATACACACTACATTGTAGTTGAGATTTATTTCAGTTCGCAGTCAATGCTAATTTAAGTTATACACAGTTCTTTTTTTAGTAATTGACCACCATATCTGAGAGAAACTAGGGTTCCACGCCGCTGCTCCTTTACATGTTGTGTATATTGTACTTCTCAGCTTCATGCTAGCTCTGTAAATGATCATTTAATACTCTGTACACAGTCGTTCCACAGATCCTGAGGTAACTGTTGCTGTTCTTGGTGGTTTTGTCTCATTTCCACTGCCACCGCGCCTTTGTAGTCGGTTTAAAAGACGTACACATGCTAGTTAGCTTGAGTCATCAGCTAACTTATCATGGACCTCCATATTTGCCAGTTGCCTAGCAACAGAGTTCTCACAGCTTTAACCACTTACATGAGAGTATTGTGATTCACATTTCAAAAGCACAAATAAAACAAGTTTCAATTAGACAAACTTTTTCTTTCTGTCTGACTCGCTCTCGCTCTCTCTCTCTCACACACACACACACACACACTATATTTACACTGTATTTACCTTATCTTTAGCTCGTCACACACTTGAAGGCATCATCCATACACTGAATACAGATACACTTGTAACTGAAAGCTGGCTGCAGGTGTCCATATGTGTGTGTGTTTGTGTGTGGGTGTGTTGGGGGGTGGGGTGGGGGTTGTTGTGTGTGTGTGTGTGGGTGGTTAGTGGGGGGGTTTACAGTAAGGAAGTGCGTCTAGAGACCGTTGTTTTGAGGAAGTTGAGGTTGAGACATTTTATAGTCATGTGGGCAGACAAACACACACACACACACACACACACACATATAAACAGAGACACACAAACACACACACACACACACACACTCCCACCTACGTACAAACACACACACCACTTAATCCTTTAGCCCATCCAGCATAACACCATAAAGCCAAGTTAAGCATCGTAGAGTAAAACACACACACACACACACACACACACACAACACACTTTGTTGTTGTGTTATTATGTGGACAAAAAAAATTTCCCCCCTGAGGTCAATATTCTGGCATTTTAATGTCCATGCAGGGACAGCAGAAATAAAGACACACACACACACACACACACACACAGAACAGACAGAGAGAGAGAGAGAGAGAGAGAATGACACATGAATAGGAGCTCATTATAAGACTAATAGGTTTAAATCCTCACTTATCCATAAAAGACAATCATGCCAAAGAGAGCTAAATACCACCATCCCGAGGCTCTCCAAGCTCCTCCTCTTGCCATCCTGTGCCTTACAAGTTCATCCTCTTGCTATTTCAAGGCCTCTAAGCTCCTCCTCCTGAAATCCTGTGCCTTACAAGCTCCTCCTCTTGCTATCCCAGGCCTCCAAGATCCTCGTCCTGTCATTCTGTGGTCTGCAAGCTCCATGTCCTGCCATCCAATCTATCTACTTTTTCTACTTATGACCTTTGACCCCCCCCCCCCCCCCCCTTGCATGTTACACAACACACTGATAATATCATACACTGTGATATAAAGTTCCAATATCGTGATGATGATAAAGAATCAGACTCACCATCTGAGAGTGACTCCGGGGGCAGTCTGTAATGTCCTCCACCTTCTCATTCGCTGCAGGGGGAAAAGCAGAAATCAGTCTCCACTTCAGCACACACACACACACACACACACACGCACTCACACACACACACACAGCACGCACCTCACACACACACACACACACACACACACACACACACACACACACACACACACACACACACACACACACACACACACGCACGCACTCACACACACACACACTCACACACAGAAACCACACCCTCACTGTCCAAGCCTCTCCGCCATTAGGGAGCCAGAACTGAAACCAGACCGTGTGTGTGTGTGTGTGTGTGTGTGTGTGTGTACTGACTCCTGTCCGGCTGTTACTTCATCAGCTGTTGAATGAAAGTTTCTAAGCTGCCAGAGCCAAGGGCAAAGCTAAAGTTTTAGAACCGCCCACAGGATGGAACACACACACACACACACACACACACACACACACACACACACACACACACACTGGGCTTGTTTAAGGAAACACATGGGACACACATGCTTTACTAGAGATGAGAGACTGATGTGTGTGTGAGTAAATTTGGCAGTGTGTATGGCCTACTATAAGGATGTGGCCATGTTAATTTTACCTGAAAACACCTAGCTGACTCTCTGATCTCTGATTCGTTAACAGATGATTCACTAAACCAGTCTGTTCCAATGGTCCCTACAGTTTGGTTCGACTTGATTACTTCACTTTGAATAGTCCATGCTGAGGACGGATTCTGGGCTGGTTTGTGGGCGGGTCTTGTCCATAGCTGATTTTGATATTTAACTGATGTTTAATGATATACAATGTGTGTAATGTTAGCTAAAAGGAACACACACAGATAGGGGGGCATGAAGGCGTCCCATCGCATGCTTCTTCTGAGATACATAAAGCCAACCAACCACATCTTTTTGAACTGCTGCTCATGCTGCATCACAGGGCAGTGTAACAGCTATCCGCCCTCTTCTACATACACAGCTCACAGATGCCTATGATTGGCTAGCGTCTGTGTGATTGAGAGGAGAGAGAGAAAGTATACCCCTCCCACCCAGAGATCATGGCAAGTTTCGCTCATGGATGCCTCCAGAACAGGGCCAACACCTTTCTGTCGTGTTCATCTGGCATTTTCATCGGGGTAAACATATAACCGACTGTTAGCACACACCCTCACGTAAGGTTTCCATCTTACCGATGATTTGTATGATGTGCGCTAGCAGAACTCCATCGGGAATGTCCTGTGTTAAATCCTTTATCAGTCGAGGACAGCCGGCTTTGCTCAGATAGTGATTTGCCCAGTCAGTGTAAATCTGCAAAACACAGACAAAACGTTACATTCAGTTACTGATCCATGCTAATAATGATAATAAGGACACCTCCCCCTACTTTCAGCAGAGCATTGGAGATGAACTGTACATGTTTCACAGACAGATGTTGAAGCACACCAGCATTTCTCTCCTTGTTTATATCAATATGTGGGGTTCCTCAGGGATTCGTTCTGGGTCCACTTAAACAAACACTTTTTTGGCCAATTTGATAGATTTCTGATGTCTTTGATGAGGGGATTAATTCGACCTGGAAAAGGAAATTGTGGGTTTTTTTTATTAGCTGGGGCTTTATTGTACACCTGCTACATGTACAAGCAGTGATGTGGAACTTGTTAGCTAAATGGATTGAAATCAATAGCAGGCTGTGAGGTGTTGTGTATGTGTTGTGTGTGTGTGTGTGTCATGGCTAAACATGTGCTTCTTTAGTCTTCCTGGTTTTGTATCACAGTTTGGTTCTTTTAGACTCATTCTAGGATTAACTCATCTGAGGCTGACATCCTGCCTTCTTGCTTCATTAAGTTAAACCCATCTGAAACCCAGTGAACTTTCTTCTGGTATAAACCCAACACATGTATTTGTTACAAAACAGACATTTTTCCCCCCAAGATGCAGACACTCGTAAATGCTAATTTGGCACGCTCTTTATAAGCAGGCTGTGATGGCTGTTCCTCAAAAACAAAAATCCTCATAAAACCATAACGACTCCATTTAAGATCAGTCACATCCAATTAAAACCATTTCACTCAGAAACACTCGCTGCCTCTGAAACGTTGCTTTCTGTTGTGGGCGAAGTCCACGATGACGAGCTGCTACGAGAGTGCAGTGAAGAACCTGTTAGTCATCCTCTTTCTCAAACATGATGCTAACAGGTTCGGACACAAATCCAGCAGACTGTCAGTGCAACGTCCTGTGCTGTGCTGTATAGTGGTGATGTTTGAGGAGACGAGGATTTCCCTCCAGGGGGCAGAGTGGTTAGCACGTTTGCCTCACACCTCTGGTGGTGCGGGGTTCCAATTCCATCTCCACTCTGCGTGGTGAACTTTGCTTGTCCTCCCTGGGCTTCGGGGGTTTCCACCTGGAACTCCAGTCCCCTCTCCCCCAACAGCCGATTGGCATCTCCAAATTGTCCACAGTATGTGAGTGTGTGTGCGGCTGAGCCCTGTGACGGATTGGCACCTTATCCAGGGTGTCCCCCGCATTGTGCCCCGAGATCCCTGAGATAGGCTTCAGGCTCCCCCGCGACCCTGTGTAGGATAAGCGCTACAGAAGACTCCATTCCCTCCTTTTTTTCTATGGATTTTTTATGGATTATTTCATGCGGCATTCCTCAGGGTTACACTGCAGGCCCACTTAAACAAACTCTTTTAGGCCATTTGAAAGCTTTCTGACAACTTTGTGATGAAGGGATTCGTTCTAACAGAAAAAAAACCAAACCCCTAAAAATGGTGTTTTCCCTTAGCTGAGGACTTTAGATGACTCCGCCCCTTCTACTACTGTACATCAAACAGGCTACAACACAACGCTGTGAAAAAACATTCAAACGATCTGATTTTCTCAAAGGATGAATGGGGTTTTAGCTTCACCAGTAATGACCAGGATAGCACTATGATTTGTTTCAGGAAGTGATGTTGGCACTGCTTCCTGAAAGAATAGCAACCTGCTGCTGTAGTTTGCTCTGGATTGACGCACTCGCCAAAAACACTTTGAGTCTCAGACTCTGCTCATAACGCCAGCAGAGAACCAAAGCTTTCAAGTCAGAATTAGACGTTGTCACTAATTGACTTTGGTTTCCATGGCTTCGTAGCCACCCCTCCATCCGTCACCGTGCCCTGTAAACCCCCAGCATCATGGCTGATGGAGCGTAACTGATGGCTGCGCACTTCGAAGTGAGCGTGGGTTTAATAGGGAGCCTATGGAGGTGACTCCTCTCAGGTAACATGCGATCCTGGCCGAGGTTAGCATGCTCTCGGGCGTGTTGTCCTCCTCAAAGAAAACGGTTACGCTGCTGAAGAAGAGTTATGGATCCCGACGGAGGGAAAGTGCACGTCTTGACGCAGCATGTTAATGAGAGCGCCAATAAAAACAGATTGAAGTCACCACTAAAGTGCCTGGCATCCGAGAGCCATTTTAACGTCCACAGAGACAACAATCCGAAACGAGAGGTTTCTGTTCAGTTGCCAGGAAAATATCAACTGCTTTTCACAGCCAAGGAAACAAACAATGGATAAAAGCTAAAGAGAAAGCGGCCAATACCGCAACGCCACATGATTACCAGCCATTATACGCAATTAAAGTGTGTGTATGTGTATGTGTACTACATCTTGTTCTATGTGTGTGTATGACAAGTAGATGAATCGGCAAGAAATAAACATGACAGCAGAGGAAAATGGATTGAGTAACATTCTCTCCAGCTCGACTGTGAGAACAGTGAAGGGATTTCTCTCAAAAACCCAGCTAGCTTCATTAACATGCGAAGTACACAGTCCGGTAACTAGCATGCTAACCTCTCGCCTCTGGATCCGGCATGATTGTACTGATTAGCACTCAGGGTTGTAGTGATTAGGACATTGAATGGGATGTTAAAAGGTTTTTTTTTTAATTAAAGTTGCAATAAAAATCTTCCCGGTAACACCAACGTAGGCTACACATGAAACGACTCCGTTACGCTATTTTTAAAGCAGTTTCTGTAAGGAGTTTCAGTCCAATTGCAGATTAAAGGATTTGGACTCAGAAGTTATAAGTTATAAAACCATAAAAATCTGATCTGAATCAGGAGTCATTAGCTTTGCAGTCTGAGTCAAATGGTCAGTCCTGAGCTTTAAAGCTGAAGTTGAGTTGCGAGTCTGAGTCGAGTTTTGAGGTTTGAGTAAATTCACGAGTCATGAGCTTTGAAGCCTCGGTAATATCACAAGTAAAAGTGAGATTCGAACTCTCGAGTCATGAGCTTGGAAGTCAGTGAGAGATAATACTTGAAGTCCGAGTCAAATCACGAGTCAGTAGCTATACAGTCGAGTTGCGAGTCAAATCAGGCGTCGAAGAAAGTCCGAGTTGACTCATTGGGTGTTATAAGTCAGTAATAAGCCGGAATCTGATCACGAGTCAAAGCTCTGAAACTGTAAACTCTGAAGTCATAAATCTGGGAAGCCTGAGTCAAATCATGAATTATAAGCTCAGACTCCCGAGTCGATTCACGTGTTGTACTGTATAGTCCGAGTCGACTCGTGAGACATAACCTCATAAGAATACGAGTTCAATTGTGACTCTTAAGGCTTGAAGTTGAGTCAGAGACTTGAGTCTTCATCCCTGGATCCACTGCATGACAACATCGCAAGTCGAAACGTGAATACCCCCCCCCCCCCCCCCCCCCCCCCCACCTGCCCTGCTCCCCCACGCTATCCTTGAGAGAAACGATTATTACAGGCAGAGAAGGACATTACAGCATCACAGAACTGCACACTGAAAAGATGAAAAATAAATAAACACTCCAGCTGTGTTGCTGAGCAGGTAATTTATGATGCGTCACTCTTTTCCTCCAGCTTACACTCGTCTACTCAGTCTGAAGCTCTGAGAACACACACACACACACACACACACACACACACACACATGCACAGTGTCCTAACGAGCACATTCTCGCCTGGCAGATGCATCGCAGTAGCCATGCCACCCTCGATATTTTAAGCATTAACACACACACACACACACACACACACACACATCATCAGCGTATGTCTCTAAACCCTACCAACAGTTAGCATCATTATTTCCATCCTCACCAGTCCATTTAGGTAAACATTTCGGTGTGTGTGTGTGTGTGTGTGTACCTGTCAAGAGTGTGTGAGCTCTCATATTGTCCGTCGTCTACATCCTGCTGATAAACCAGCTGAGTGTGTGAGAGAGTGTGTGTGTGTATGTGTGTGTGTGTGTGTGTGTGTGTGTGTGTGAAAGAGAGAAAGAGTTGCAGACTCTGCAGGTACTGACTGTAGTTATAACACATCACCAGCAGGGGGAAACACACATCACATTTTCAACTTGAATGTGGTAAATTTTGTGTGTGTGTGTGTGTGTGTGTGTGTGTGTGTGTGTGTGTGTGTGGCTCCATTCTAATTACGTCATCAATCAGCACTAACCAGAAATCGGTTCTTGCCGAAAACAGGCTCGCAAACATTTCACACAAACATTCTTCAAAGCGAGCGCGAGGTAATAAGGAGATGAATCCATTCTTATAACGATAAACACTGACGGAGCAGAAGCTGGGATTAGTCCGAGCCACAGGAGAGAAGATCTCTCAGTGTGTCATGTTCCTGTCTATCAGATGTCACTCTGTCACAGCAGACACAAGACGGCATTGTGAGCTCTGACAGGAAGTGAGGTTGGAGACTTCCTGTGGGAACAGCAAGATTTAGCTGCTTGTTTCCCACACTAAGGCACACACACACACACACACACACACACACACACACTCGTGGTCTTTATCATGGCTGATGGAGCATAAATCTGACATTTACACCTTCACACTTTGATAGTCAGCGTGAATTTATAAAGAGACACAGGAGTGTGTGTCGCTGCAGTACACACTGTTAACTGTGTTCTGGATATGAAGAACTAGTGTACGGAAGTCTAGAATGATCTAGAACATTAGTTCATTTTTGGGGATCAGTGACAAATCGTTGTGCGGTAATAGAACAGAGCATTAACATGGAGTAAAAGAAAGTCTTCATGTGTCACGTATACGTTGCGGCGCAGTCAAATTCTTTCCTTCGCGTATCACGGCTTGTTAGGAATTCGGGGGTCAGAGGTCAGAGTCGGCCATGACACAGCACCCTGGAGCAGAGGGGGTTAAGGGCTGTGGCAGCTTGGCGGTGCTGCGGCTGGAACCCCTGACCTTCTGATCAGTATCAGTATCAGTGATGTGTTGGGATTTTCTCCGAGTAGTCAGAGATTGTGTGATATTTCCCAGAGATCTATTTTGTCATGTGAGCAGCTCCAAGACTGAACGGCGTCTCCTGTCACGTAAATGACTCGATGCAACAATCATAAATCGATTATTATCGGAAAAAAGGAAAGACAACTGCTGTGTAAATAATTGAACAGGCCAGCACTCTGATACATGTATAATTATCCTTCTCTACATCATCATCATCATGATCCCGACCCCTTCTGCTCTCTGGACTTGCCCAATCCATCCTGATGCCCTAGTTCTTCTTGGAGTTCTCATCAGTTGGAAGTTACATGCTGATGATGAGGATGTCCCCACATGGTGCAGACTAATAATCATTGAAATTAGTGAGGATGTTACCACTTAAAAACCGTAGGACTACAATTACCACAAACAGTTCTGCACTCGAGTCTCCATCAGTGAACAGTGGAGAAGTTCAACACAACAGACTTCCTGTAGAAACTGTAATGAACTTCCTGTGTCCACAACTGCACTATTTGAGCATGTAGTATTATCACATTTATAGAAGGGGTGTATTTATTTATAATCGCACTATCCGGTGTCACCTCGATGAGGACGAGTTCCTTTTGAGTCTGGTTCCTCTCAAGGTTCCTCATATCTTCTCAGGGAGTTTTTCCTCACCACCGTCTCCTCTGGCTGATCATTAGACATAAATTCATACATTGACCATCTCTATCCTGTGTGTGTATTTCTGTAACGCTGCTCTGGGACGACGTCCACTGTTACACACACTGTACAAATTAAACTGTATCGTATCATGTCATATTGTGACGTATCATATCCTATCATGAATTATCATATTGTATTGCGTCATAGCATATTGTATTATATAGTATAGTATCATATTTTCGCTTTGTATCAATTTGCATTGTACCGTAACATATTGTATTGTATCGTATTGTATCGTAACATATTGTATCGTAAAATATTGTATCGTATTTTATCGTATTGTATTGTAACATATTGTATCGTATTGTATCGTATTTTATCGTATTGTATCGTAACATATTGTATCGTATAGTATTGTATCGTAACATATTGTATCGTATTGTATTGTAACATATTTATGTCGTATCATATGGTATAATATATTGTATCATATTGTATCGTATTGTTATCGTAATATATTGTATTATCATATTCGTATATGGTATCGTATTATATTAACGTATTGTATCCTTATATATTGTATCATTATTGTATGTAACATATCGTAATATGGTGTATTATATTGTATATATTGTATCGTAACATATTGTATCATATCGTATTGTTTCGTAACATATTGTATCTTAGTTTATTGTATTGTATCGTAACATATTGTATCGTATTTTATCGTATTGTATCATATTTTATCGTATTGTACCGTAACGTATTGTATCATATCGTATTGTATCGTAACATATTGTATCTTAGTTTATCGTATTGTATCGTATCGTATTGTATCGTATTGTAAGGTATTGTATCGTAACATATTATATCGTATCGTATTATATCCCATGTTGTATCATAATGTATTGTATCCTAACATATAGTATTGTATCGTATCTTATAGTATTGTATCGTATTGTAACGTATTGTACTGCATCATATTGTATCGCATTGTATCATTATGTATTGTACTGTATCATATTGTGTATCACATTGTATCGTAACGTATTGTATTGTATCATATTGCATCGTGTTGTATTTTAACATATTGTATTGTACCGTATTGTATCGTAACGTATTGTATCATATTGTATTGTATAATTTAATATTGTATTGTATTAGATTATATTGTATCGTATCATAACGTATTGTATCATACTGTATCATAACGTAGCAGAGTCAGTATTGTCAAATACCGAATTATGAATTGTAATTTGTATTTATTGTATCTTGTGGTTTTAGTGGCATATCTTGTAGTCTTCACGCAGCATAAATGGCACAAAGGACATCGTCCTAATGCTATAGAAAGATGAACACCACATGAACAAAGTGTCTGTTGTTGTACTTAAATGATATGTCCTTACATTATGTTTGTAACGTTCATTAAATATTGGGGAAATCCCTTGTCAAAAGAGTACATGTTCTACAGTTGAGACAAACCTACTGTACCCTGTGACTTGTCCCTAAGAGTTGCTGCTGTACTCATAAACACTGTCCACATTGTTGCTCATTGCAGGACTTTTATTCATAATCTGAATCTCCTAAAAAACATCCTGCACACATACTAAGCACTGCTCCTCTTTACTCTTCTACACCTGTATACTGGAATGATTTATATTTGCACTAACGAGGATGGATTCACTTCTGAGTTAAAGCTTCTACAGTATTTCTTCTCTACACAGCTACCTCTGGATTGTTCATTAGGGATCAAAAATCTATACCTGGGTTTCTGTAAAGCCCCTCCATGACGATGTTTATTAGTCTGTCAGTATTAAGTGTGTTCTGTCTGTTTAACCCAGTGTTACGGCTCCTTTACGCTTGTAAAAATAAAAGAAAAACAATTAGACTTGAACCTTTTGAGTGAGATTCTCCAAGCTGGTGAATTTACAGCATTTATTTATGTGAATGTGCGTCACAGTCGCATGATAGTATTTAGAATAGTGGTTAGATGTGGAAAACTGCATTTCTGTTTAATATTTGATTAAATAAAAAGAGTTCGTGGCGAAGCAATTGGCATTTCGTGTCTGTATGGAGGTTAATGGCATGTTTTATATGAGTGAGAGTCTGTGTGTGTGTGTGTGTGTGTGTGTGTGTGTGTGTGTGTGTGTGTGTAATGGCATGTTGTTATGTGTGTACTGCACAATCAATAAACATCCGATGTCGCTGTAACACAGAAGATGATTTATTTTACGAGCTGAATTAATCACATACTGCAGTCACCAATAAAGTTAATTGAGTCTGTTTGAAGGTTGAATGTGCATCACAGTCTCGGGCTTTTAGTCTTCCAGTTTCTCAACAAACACACACAGACACACACACACACACACACACACACACGGTCTGATGCTTTACAGCTGCATCAGAGATTAATTAAACCGTCCTGCCTGCAAATCCCTCAGGAAGCAAAAACCTGTAAAAATCAATGGAGGATGATGAAGTGTGTTAAATCCCAAAGCAACACTGAGGCGGCGTTCCTCAACACACACAGACACAGCAATGGTCTCCATCAAACACCAACATTAACCATGAAACACCATCACTTTCCAATAAACATCAAGATGCTCTATTAAACAACAAGAAGTATGAGTGCTCTTCACCAAACCCAGACATCATCACTAAAAGACCACCAAGATTCTTTATCAAACACCCACAAATACCATCAAACATAAACAATCATCATCAAACACCCAAAATAAACACCAAACACCCACAATTACCATCAAACACCAACAATCACCACCTAACACAGACGTTCATGATCAAACACCGACGTTCTCCATCAAACACCAACAATATTGAATACCAATAAAAAAACACAAGCACTGTCCACCAAACCCTGGATTCATCACTAATTTATCATTATCAAACACCACCATTCTCCATTAAACATTAAAACATATCATCATAGAACAACAGCATCATTGACAAACATTATGAAATAAACACTCCATAAAATATCAACATTTACCATTAACCATCAACATTCTCTAACAAACAGCAAGATTATTTATCAAATGCTAACATTCACCATTAATCTCAATTAAACACTGTCAAAACTGTCACACCGACATTCTTCATTCAGCACTGGACCAACGTCCAACAAGCATCATCAACCATCAACACTCAACACAACATTTAACAATAAATCATACACCAATAAGCTTTATCAAACACCAGTTTTCTGTATTAAGCACAAACAAACGCCAACACATGTGGATGTTATATCTCTCTGGAATGTTCTACCAAGTGTGCTTATCAGTTGATGGAGAATGTGGGTGTGTGATGGAGAATGTGGGTGTGTGATGGAGAATGTGGGTGTGTGATGGAGAATGTGGGTGTGTGATGGAGAATGTGGGTGTGTGATGGTGAATGTGGGTGTGTGATGGAGAATGTGGGTGTGTGATGGTGAATGTGGGTGTGTGATGGTGAATGTGGGTGTGTGATGGAGAATGTGGGTGTGTGATGTGAATGTGGGTGTGTGATGGTGAATGTGGGTGTGTGATGGTGAATGTGGGTGTGTGATGGTGAATGTGAGTGTGTGATGGAGAATGTGGGTGTGTGATGGTGAATGTGGGTGTGTGATGGTGAATTGGGTGTGTGATGGTGGTGTGGGTGTGTGATGGTGGGTGTGTGATGGTGAATGTGGGTGTGTGATGGTGGATGTGGTTGTGTGATGGTGAATGTGGGTGTGTGATGGAGAATGTGGTGTGTGTTGAATGTGGGTGTGTGATGGTGAATGTGGGTGTGTGATGGTGAATGTCGGTGTGTGATGGTGAATGTGGGTGTGTGATGGTGAATGTCGGTGTGTGATGGTGAATGTGGGTGTGTGATGGAGAATGTGGGTGTGTGATGGTGAATGTGGGTGTGTGATGGTGAATGTCGGTGTGTGATGGTGAATGTGGGTGTGTGATGGAGAATGTGGGTGTGTGATGGTGAATGTGGGTGTGTGATGGAGAATGTGGGTGTGTGATGGAGAATGTGGGTGTGTGATGGAGAATGTGGTGTGTGATGGTGAATGTGGGTGTGTGATGGTGAATGTGGGTGTGTGATGGTGAATGTGGGTGTGTGATGGAGAATGTGGGTGTGTGATGGTGAATGTGGGTGTGTGATGGAGAATGTGGGTGTGTGATGGAGAATGTGGGTGTGTGATGGTGAATGTGGGTGTGTGATGGAGAATGTGGGTGTGTGATGGAGAATGTGGGTGTGTGATGGTGAATGTGGGTGTGTGATGGAGAATGTGGGTGTGTGATGGTGAATGTGGGTGTGTGATGGTGAATGTGGGTGTGTGATGGTGAATGTGGGTGTGTGATGGTGAATGTGGGTGTGTGATGGAGAATGTGGGTGTGTGATGGTGAATGTGGGTGTGTGATGGTGAATGTGGGTGTGTGATGGTGAATGTGGGTGTGTGATGGTGAATGTGGGTGTGTGATGGTGAATGTGGGTGTGTGATGGTGAATGTGGGTGTGTGATGGTGAATGTGGGTGTGTGATGGTGAATGTGGGTGTGTGATGGTGAATGTGGGTGTGTGAGGGTGAATGTGGGTGTGTGATGGTGAATGTGGGTGTGTGATGGTGAATGTAGGTGTGTGAGGGTGAATGTGGGTGTGTGATGGTGAATGTTGGCGTGTGATGGAGAATGTCGGTGTGTGATGGTGAATGTGGGTGTGTGTGATGGTGAATGTAGGTGTGTGATGGAGAAATGTGGGTGTGTGATGGTGAATGTGGGTGTGTGATGGAGAATGTGGGTGTGTGATGGAGAATGTGGGTGTGTGATGGAGAATGTGGGTGTGTGATGGTGAATATGGGTGTGTGATGGTGAATGTAGTGTGTGATGGTGAATGTGGGTGTGTGATGGTGAATGTGGGTGTGTGATGGTGAATGTGGGTATGTGATGGTGAATGTCGGTGTGTGATGGTGAATGTGGGTGTGTGATGGAGAATGTGGGTGTGTGATGGTGAATGTGGGTGTGTGATGGTGAATGTGGGTATGTGATGGTGAATATGGGTGTGTGATGGTGAATGTCGGTGTGTGATGGTGAATGTGGGTGTGTGATGGTGAATGTAGGTGTGTGAGGGTGAATGTGGGTGTGTGATGGAGAATGTGGGTGTGTGATGGAGAATGTGGGTGTGTGATGGTGAATATGGGTGTGTGATGGTGAATTGGGTGTGTGATGGTGAATGTGGGTGTGTGATGGTGAATGTGGGTGTGTGATGGAGAATGTGGGTGTGTGATGGTGAATGTGGGTGTGTGATGGTGAATGTGGGTGTGTGATGGTGAATGTGGGTGTGTGATGGTGAATGTCGGTGTGTGATGGTGAATGTGGGTGTGTGATGGTGAATGTGGGTGTGTGATGGTGAATGTGGGTGTGTGATGGAGAATGTGGGTGTGTGATGGAGAATGTGGGTGTGTGATGGAGAATGTGGGTGTGTGATGGTGAATGTGGGTGTGTGATGGTGAATGTGGGTGTGTGATGGTGAATGTGGGTGTGTGATGGTGAATGTGGGTGTGTGATGGTGAATGTGGGTGTGTGATGGTGAATGTGGGTGTGTGATGGTGAATGTCGGTGTGTGATGGAGAATGTGGGTGTGTGATGGAGAATGTGGGTGTGTGATGGTGAATGTGGGTGTGTGATGGTGAATGTGGGTGTGTGATGGTGAATGTGGGTGTGTGATGGTGAATGTGGGTGTGTGATGGTGAATGTGGGTGTGTGATGGTGAATGTGGGTGTGTGATGGTGAATGTGGGTGTGTGATGGTGAATGTCGGTGTGTGATGGAGAATGTCGGTGTGTGATGGAGAATGTGGGTGTGTGATGGTGAATGTGGGTGTGTGATGGTGAATGTGGGTGTGTGATGGTGAATGTGGGTGTGTGATGGTGAATGTGGGTGTGTGATGGTGAATGTCGGTGTGTGATGGAGAATGTGGGTGTGTGATGGTGAATGTGGGTGTGTGATGGTGAATTGGGTGTGTGATGGAGAATGTGGGTGTGTGATGGTGAATGTGGGTGTGTGATGGTGAATGTGGGTGTGTGATGGTGAATGTGGGTGTGTGATGGTGATTGTGGGTGTGTGATGGTGAATGTTGTTGTGTGATGGAGAATGTCGGTGTGTGATGGAGAATGTGGGTGTGTGATGGTGAATGTGAGTGTGTGATGGTGAATGTAGGTGTGTGAGGGTGAATGTGGGTGTGTGATGGTGAATGTGGGTGTGTGATGGTGAATGTAGGTGTGTGAGGGTGAATGTGGGTGTGTGATGGTGAATGTTGGCGTGTGATGGAGAATGTCGGTGTGTGATGGTGAATGTGGGTGTGTGATGGTGAATGTAGGTGTGTGATGGAGAATGTGGGTGTGTGATGGTGAATGTGGGTGTGTGATGGAGAATGTGGGTGTGTGATGGAGAATGTGGGTGTGTGATGGAGAATGTGGGTGTGTGATGGTGAATATGGGTGTGTGATGGTGAATGTGGTGTGTGATGGTGAATGTGGGTGTGTGATGGTGGATGTGGTGTGGTGGTGAATGTGGGTATGTGATGGTGAATGTCGGTGTGTGATGGTGAATGTGGTGTGTGATGGAGAATGTGGGTGTGTGATGGTGAATGTGGGTGTGTGATGGTGAATGTGGGTATGTGATGGTGAATATGGGTGTGTGATGGTGAATGTCGGTGTGTGATGGTGAATGTGGGTGTGTGATGGTGAATGTAGGTGTGTGAGGGTGAATGTGGGTGTGTGATGGAGAATTTGGGTGTGTGATGGAGAATGTGGGTGTGGTGATTATGATGGTGTGTGATGGTGGATGTGGGTGTGTGATGGTGAATGTGGGTGTGTGATGGTGAATGTGGGTGTGTGATGGAGAATGTGGGTGTGTGTGGTGAATGTGGGTGTGTGATGGTGAGTGTGGGTATGTGATGGTGAATATGGGTGTGTGATGGTGAATGTCGGTGTGTGATGGTGAATGTGGGTGTGTGATGGTGAATGTAGGTGTGTGAGGTGAATGTGGGTGTGTGATGGAGAATGTGGGTGTGTGATGGAGAATGTGGGTGTGTGATGGAGAATGTGGGTGTGTGATGGTGAATATGGGTGTGTGATGGTGAATGTGGGTGTGTGATGGTGAATGTGGGTGTGTGATGGTGAATGTGGGTGTGTGATGGTGAATGTGGGTGTGTGATGGTGAATGTGGGTGTGTGATGGTGAATGTCGTGTGTGATGGAGAATGTCGGTGTGTGATGGAGAATGTGGGTGTGTGATGGTGTATGGGTGTGTGATGGTGAATGTGGGTGTGTGATGGTGAATGTGGGTGTGTGATGGTGAATGTGGGTGTGTGATGGTGAATGTGGGTGTGTGATGGTGAATGTGGGTGTGATGGTGAATGGGTGTGTGTGATGGTGAATGTGGGTGTGTGATGGAGAATGTCGGTGTGTGATGGAGAATGTGGGTGTGTGATGGTGAATGTGGGTGTGTGATGGTGAATGTGGGTGTGTGATGGTGAATGTGGGTGTGTGATGGTGAATGTGGGTGTGTGATGGTGAATGTCGGTGTGTGATGGAGAATGTCGGGTGTGATGGTGAATTGGGTGTGTGATGGTGATATGGGTGTGTGATGGAGAATGTGGGTGTGTGATGGTGAATGTGGGTGTGTGATGGTGAATGTGGGTGTGTGATGGTGAATGTGGGTGTGTGATGGTGAATGTGGGTGTGTGATGGTGAATGTCGGTGTGTGATGGAGAATGTCGGTGTGTGATGGAGAATGTGGGTGTGTGATGGTGAATGTGGGTGTGTGATGGTGAATGTGGGTGTGTGATGGTGAATGTGGGTGTGTGATGGAGAATGTGGGTGTGTGATGGTGAATGTGGGTGTGTGATGGTGAATGTGGGTGTGTGATGGTGAATGTGGGTGTGTGATGGTGAATGTCGGTGTGTGATGGTGAATGTGGGTGTGTGATGGAGAATGTGGGTGTGTGATGGTGAATGTGGGTGTGTGATGGAGAATGTGGGTGTGTGATGGAGAATGTGGGTGTGTGATGGTGAATGTGGGTGTGTGATGGAGAATGTGGGTGTGTGATGGAGAATGTGGGTGTGTGATGGTGAATGTCGGTGTGTGATGGTGAATGTCGGCGTTTGGTGGTGAATGTCGGCGTTTGGTGGTGAATGTCGGCGTTTGGTGGTGAATGTCGGTATTTGATGTAGTTATATCATGTGATTTGAGTCATGGAGACGGAAACACCCCTCCCCACACACACCCATGACATAAAAAACATCTGGAAGCCATTTTTACGGCCGACTTGCTCTGCTTTTTAAACACATGTCACATTTTAAAGCTATTTTCCCTCACTCTCTCCCTTCCATCCCGTGAAACTGTCATTATCTTGTCCGAGGCCTTGATTCCACTTAATCCTCCCATAATAATAACCCACACCAGTCACCCGTAAACCAAAGAGAAAAGAAAAAAATAAAAAGCGATCTACAAACATCGCAAAAATCGAGACCTTCAATCTCAGATATCCTCTGGATTGGAAAATACCTCGGGAAGTGGAAAATAAGAATCGCGATTTAGGATGGGGAACTAAAAAGATACACACACACACACACACACACACACACACACACACACACTGAGGCCAGTATATTAAATGCCTCAGTCCACAAAATAGTCCCTTTGCCTTAGAAAACAACTGAGCAGTGTTAAACTCTCATTTGGACCAAAAAGGAAATCAATATTCAACACATTCTCAGGAAATTGAAAGAGTAAGTGTTTTTCAAATGATAAATCCAAATGTTTTCTTGAAAGTCGGTGATTTCTGCCATGCGAGCATTTTCTCTGCATAATAACGAAGCTGCTCTGAAGAACCGCCGTCACAGGCTCGGTATTGAAGCTGTCCAGTGATTATAGTATACACTTTTGTGATGCTGTCCATATTTGGCGTCCATTTCCTGAGAGACGGCCGCGGTCAGTTAGCGTGTAAACACACACACACACGCAGAAACACTCAGTACGCCAACACACAGTGAGGGTGAGGCGAGTCGCACGGCACATCCCTAAACCGCCGCTTCACACTGCTCGAGCTGTGTCCCCAAATACAGTCTGACACTCCAGAGGAAAATTAGAGGCAGCAATTCGGACCTAAAAAGCCTACAATAAGGCTAATGTGACCATTTTACTGTTTCGATGCAAGTCACAGATGGCAGTACTGAAATAAAAGACGGTGGAATGGAGCGATGAAGCGGAATTACTGTTACAATAACAATGTGATTATTTTCCTATTCCCGCACATCTCCAAGTGTTTTATCCTCCTACACCACAGCAAATCACCAACAGTTACCATTTATTTCATTATAACGCATCGTACGTTTCAAATAAAAATCTGTTTATAGTTACGTTTACTGTCCAAGTTAGGTCACGTACGCTTCAGCCGCTACAAACACCAGACTCTGTTTGATTCTCTTTCTTGAAGTTAATAAGTAAAAAAAAATGAGAAATAAAAATAAGTAATACATTTCGTTTTAAAGTCCCAGCCTTACCTCCGACTGTTACAAAACACTGACACCGGAGACTCCTTCCGTAAATCTCGAAACGTAACAGATATGTAAGCGATCATGTGGAGCGTCCGCAGTACACGTCCGTGTGAATGAGCTATCACTATAGAAACGCTAACGTATTAGAACGGGCGCGTTAATAGAAACCGGCCACACTTCTGTCTGACCTGGTGGCAAAGCGCTTATTTGCTTCAGCACTACAAATCGTTTATTCATTTAAATATTACAATCTATTTTTAAAAAAAGATATTTAAATATACAGGTGAATATTCATATATTACATTTGCATAAAATGTACGTCGTTTCATAACAAATTCAGCGAATCGCAGGAGCAAAGTGCTGACCTTCAGGTTGGACTGACACTAGGACTGGCGTTTGTGGGCGTGTTCCATTTCGAGTTCAGCGGACAGCAGCACTGCGATAGAATAGTTATCAACAAATGTTTTAGTTTGTTTAGGGGTTGTTGTTTTTTTTTTTGCAGGCTTAATGTTAGCAAAGAAACGTGTTCTTGGCAGAGAAACTGCTTCTCCTGTAAATTCTTTCTTTTCTGTTTTTGTTGTTAAACAAGTTACTAATTACTTTTGGGACAGATTTACATTGTTACATACAGCAAGGTTATTGCTAAATGTTATTAGTTTTGAATAGAAATGTGCATCTGCACGTGAAATAAGTGGTTTTTGAAACCTGTTTTCACTGGAACACGTGTATTACGTATTATTAGAACGTTTCATTTTTAAAGGTGGAAGCACTAGGACAAGTGGAGTCGATAGAATAAAAGAAACGAAACAAATGTAAGATATGAATAGAATTTTAAAAACTGCAATAAATAGGATTAACGAAGAGAATTCAAGCGGGCGTAGCATAGAACCTTGAGGAACCTCACTATTCATTGATAACCGTTTTATTGGAAAACGGAGCTTTGCTCTTAATTCCGCGAGCTGAGACCTTTCTGTGCCTCTGAGTGACACGTTACTCCAGGGCCTTTGTGCTGCTC
>CM022766.1:26773823-26778823 GCA_012411365.1 Ameiurus melas | reverse complement strand
ATGCAGGACTCCTTGTTTCATGAGTTTGAGTGACCTAAACCAAGGCCCAGCCCCGGGTTGCCAATACTTTAATAGTAGAGCAAGTATTAGCAAGAGTTTGATAATGTTAAAATAGAACACAACTAGGCCTAAAAACTATGAAAACTACTACTATAAGCCAGCTAAACTAGTGCTAGAAACTATGGGAACTAAAAATGAGCAAAACAAGGACTGGGAACTAGTGGAACTAGGACTAGAAACTATGGGAACTATGGCTAAGAATTAGCAAGATAAGGACTGGGACCCAGTGGAACTAGGGCTAGAAACTGCTGGAACTAGGACTATAACTCAGCTAATGACAAATAATGAGCATACCAAGGTCTGGGAACTAATGGAACTAGGACTAGAAACTATGGAAAGTAGAGCTAGAAATGTGGGCGACAGTTCCACTAGTTTTTGCACTTGTTCTGCCAGTATAGAGACTGGTGCTAAAACTAGAGGAACTAGAACTAGACACTAGAGGAGCTAAGACTAGGAACTAAGGGGTGGGGGTAGGGGTGGGGGGGTAGATAGTAGAGGAATTAATAGTAACACCTAATGGAACTAGGGCTACAATCTAAGAGAACTGAGACTAGAAACCAAAGGAACTAGAGCTAAGAACTTAGCAGACCTAGGATGAGAAACTCAAGTAGCATTCTTTCAAGTATGATGCACTATGTAGGGTCTACAAGCCCAATATTTTATACCCTATGTAGGGCGCAAATATAATCATATGGGTTATGGTGAAAAATATTCACGAGACACAGGTAAGAAAATATTTCTTTGTGTAAACAGATTTTTAAAAATGATTCTGTTACCATTGTGTTTGGCCAAACAAAGGGATCTGCAGTATGTCTAACTCTGCCCAAAGGCCCCAGATCTTCATGAAGTGGGACAAAGTTCAGCTTGTGCATTTTACTCGCTTAAAGATAGAAGGAGTAAAATATCTACGGTAAAAAATACACTAAATTGTGTTTTCTTATTAACGGAGAACAGTGGGTTAGCAAGCTATCACTGCTAACAAATCTTAGATGCTTGTTAGCAATTATGGATTAGCATGTTTTTAAACAAAAGTTATATGGATAAATTTGTTATAATAATATTTTATTATATAATAATATGTTATAATGTATAAACAGAGCAGAATTGGGCTAGACGTTGAACGCTAACAGAGTTGTGTGTGTGTGTGTGTGTGTGTGTGTGTGTGTGTGTGTGTGTTTCTGTGTGAAAAAAAGTTCAGTGGAGAAAGATTTTAGATTTCTTAAGAGAATTTCTCACACAGTTGAATTCTGGATGTGTCTCAGATTTACTGTAAAAGGGACGGTGGGAAAAACAAGACGAACCTCAAGAGGAAGAAGAGTTCACACACACACACACACACACACACACACACACACACACACACACACACACACATATATATATATATATTGTTGCATAACATTACACAAACTGGCTCTCAACAGAGCGGCAATATCTTTAACTGCAGCTGGGAGTTTGTCTGCACAAACCGGCTGTGTTCCAGTCTCTCTCTCTCTCTCTCTCTCTCTCTCTCTCTCTCTCTCTCTCTCTCTCTCTGTCTCTCTCTCTCTCTCTCTCTCTCTCTCTCTCTCTCTCTCTCTCTCTCTGTCTCTCTCTCTCTCTCTCTCTCTCTCTCTCTCTGTCTCTCTCTCTCTCTCTCTCTGTCTCTCTCTCTCTCTCTCTCTCTCTGTCTCTCTCTCTCTCTCTCTTTCTCTCTCTCTCTCTGTCTCTCTCTCTCTTTCTCTCTCTCTCTCTCTCTCTCTCTCTCTGTCTCTCTCTCTCTCTCTCTCTCTCTCTCTCTGTCTCTCTCTCTCTCTCTCTCTCTCTCTCTCTGTCTCTCTCTCTCTCTCTCTCTCTCTCTGTCTCTCTCTCTCTCTCTCTCTCTCTCTCTCTCTCTCTCTGTCTCTCTCTCTCTCTCTCTCTCTCTCTCTCTCTCTGTCTCTCTCTCTCTCTCTGTCTCTCTCTCTCTCTTTCTCTCTCTCTCTCTCTCTCTGTCTCTCTCTCTCTCTCTGTCTCTCTCTCTCTCTCTCTCTCTCTCTCTCTCTCTCTCTCTCTCTCTCTCTCTGCATGTGTGTGTGTATGTGTATTTGGCCTTGGCCAGTAAGATGAAAACCCTCTCCCTTATCAGCAGTGTAAAGTGAGGGATCTAAGAGTCTCATTCATCTTCCCTACACACACACACACACACACTCACACTCACTCACACACTCACACACACACACACACACACACTCACACACTCACACACACACACAAACACCCATGCATGCACACGCATACACACACACACTTTTTATTTGTGAGTATTTTACATAGACATAATGATTACTGTTAATTCTAACCTAACTCTTTTTTTTATTTAGTTTGGTGATTGACATCGTCAAATCATTATGAGGACCTGGCAATTGTGAGGACATTTGACACCGTCCAATCACTATAGGGACCTGGTGATTGCGAGGACATTCGACACTGTCCAATCACTATGAGGACCTGATGGTAATGGTAAACGGTCTGCACTAGTTTTTAACCTTAGCGGATCCAAAGCACTTTACACCGTGTCTCATTCACCCAGTCTCACACTCTCTCTCACTCTCACACACACACACACACATGTCAATGGTAGCAGAGCTGCAATGCAAGGCACTTGCCATTGGTAGCAACTTGGGGCCCGGGAATCGAACCGCCAACCCTACGATTAGTGGACAACCCGCTCGACCACCTGCACCACAGCCACTTGATGATTGTGAGGACATTTATTAATATTATTGACAGCGTCCAATCATTATGAGGACTTGGTGATTGTGAGGACATTTAGCCTTTTTTGGACCTCACAGTGATAAGGTCAAATCCCTTCCCATTCACTAGGTCCTCACAAAAAACAATAATAAACCATTTTTTATTACTTAATTATATAATGTTGTTAAAGATGAAACTAAAGGCTCTGTTTATAAATCAGGAGCTGCTGATGGTTTTAGGAGGGTTTAGATGTGACTTCGATAAAGACATCATTATGATTTGACTGTAATGACCTTCGAAGAATATGACAGGAGCACGGACAGGACATTTTAACAAGCATGACCTTAATCTCGTAATATGACCTTGTGCAGGCCGTTAGTAATCCCATACAACATCTAAGATGATTGTTAACCTAACCCGCACTGAAATTGCTTTGATCTGTTGGCAAAGAATTTGACTTGTTGTGATTAATAAATGCTTGAGATAATTAAGATACATTTATACAGTCTAATGTTATTTCTTTATATAATCAGAATGTTTCTAGCTAAAATATGTATTTAGTTATAAAAAAATATAGATATTTTCACTTCTGCATTTTTCTTATAAAACGTTTAACAGATTCCACTGACGTGATGAACTCGTCTCAGACACGTCTATCTGCCTCTGTCTGCTTCTGTGTGAATAAACGTGTGTGTGTGTGTGTGTGTGTGTGTGTGTGTGTGTGTGTGTGTGAGAGAGAGTATTTTTATGCTTATAAACCCTCAGTGTGTGTGTGTTTGCTTCCTTTGTGGTTACGACGCTCTTCTTCAGACAGGAAAGAGGATGTTTGCAGTAAAAGCAGCGGCAGACTACGACCCTGAACACACACACACACACACACACACACACACACACACACACACACACACACACACACACACACACACACACACACACACACACACACAGCACCACTACCAAGACCTTCTTTTACTACACTACACACACACACACACACACACACACACACACACACACACACACACACACACACACACACACACACACACACACACACACACACACACACACACACACACACACGCAGTCACACAGAGACACTCTGCTCACATCAGGTGGATTTTATAACCATCCCCACTTTCACTTCACCCAGTTATAAACACACACCGCTAGTGGACAGTAATTACATTTAAACACCGTGACCCTGACACTTCCTGCTACATGGGGGTCGGTATGGGGTCGCGCCATGCTGGGTGCTCTCACTCAGGTCCTGTAGAATGTGTTTATCCAGTCATTACCATTGTTTATTTTCTGGAAGGAGAACGAGAAACGTGAACTCCGGCCCGTGACTGTAGCCACTTCAAACGGAGGCCCACACACTGACTCACGGTGTGTTTAGAAAGATTCGCACGAGTCGGTGTCCTCTTCCCAAAAACACACACCAGATGGACACGGGAGAGTGTGTGAGACACACACCACAGCCGTAGATGAGTAAAAACACCACGGTGGAAAGAATTCGAACTCACATACATCCAAATCAGATTAGAGTGCAACATTATGGCTATGGTTTAGAATTGAAATCAGCTTTAAGGTCAACATTGGGATTTAGGTTCAAAGTTTGATCTTAAGGTGAAAGTTAGGACGTTAGAATTGAATTTTAGGTTTAAGGCTAGTGTTAGTATTTCAAAGTAGGCCAAACAAAACCCACATTTTGAAATGGGGGTTTAAAATGTTAAGCTTTCGGGTTAAATTCGAAAGTTAAGGTTCAGATTTAAGCTCATAATTAGCATTTAGGTTCAAGGTTAAATCTTAAGTTTAAAGTTAGAATGGAGGTGTAGGATTAGCATTCAGGGATTTGCGTTAGGGTTTAATTTGAATCTTATGTTCAAGATTAAGGCTTAAATCTTAGGTTGAACTTTAGGGTTAGGATTTAAAGCTAAGTCAAGCATTTAGTAATAAGGGTTAGTGCCTAAGGTTAAGATTTAGAGCATTTAGCTGAGGGGTTCAGGTTCATGTTTAGGTTTAGCATTAAGTATCAGTGTTTAGGGTTTAAGTGCAAACTCAAGTTTAAGGTTGAAGACTAAAGTTAAGGTTTATGCTTACAGCTTAGGATCTGATTAAGCTTTTAGTTTAGTCGGTTTAGTGTTATAATTTAGCACGAAGGTTTAGGTGTAAATCTAACTTTAAGGTTAAAAGTGAAATTTAAGGTTAGGATTTAAATGAAA
>CM022766.1:26723823-26746323 GCA_012411365.1 Ameiurus melas | reverse complement strand
GAACCAGATGGTCATCTGTTTGCAATTCACGGCCAGATTTCCAACATCCCACATCAGGTTTGAGATAGCGTATGTTCACCAGGACCACTTGATTTATCCGCATCTCACCACATGCACGGAAGGTCCGACAGTCCAAGACCACCACCAATTATTTATTTATTATTGTTAATAAGCATTACAGCTGGAACTTAAATAACAATAAGGAATTTACAATCATAAGCGCAGTTATAATGGTTTATTATTATGAGCTGCACAGGCGCTGTAAGTGTTATCCCCAAATGCAAGCTTAATTTCTAACTATTAGCGTCTGTTGATACTATGCTACAACATACATAGTAGCTAGCTAACTAAGCTAACTAACATTACTACATTATTGTGGAATATTTCCTCAGAATAAATTATATCATTCTTCAATGAAAGATTTATAAGTAATGCTGAAGCTATTTTTTTTTATTATCTATCAAATAGTTATGTATACAAACATATAACAAAAGAAGAAAAAACAACATCTTTCATTTTCTTAAATAACAGCAATGACAGGAACCAACTGAGTGAAATGTTTAGATTAGTGTTTGATTACAAATGAAATAAAAACAGTTCTGGGAAAACACATAGGCTTGTAGACTAATACAAACTAACACACACACACACACACACACACACACACACACACACACACACACAGAGACACACAGAGCTGGCAGTAACACTACTACGCCGGTTTATGCTCCAACGTCTCTTACACTGCGCAATACTTCAACAAACAGCTCTGAAAAACCTTACAGGGTAAAACATCTCCATCTCCTCCATCCTGTCTCTCTCTCTCCACACACACACACACACACACACACACACACACACACACACACACACATACACACACTTGACCTCATATAGTAAAACACCTAGATTAAACACTCACACACACAAAGATCTGTTCATGACTGTGTGTGGTTTCTTCCACCTGTGTTGAATTTTGAATTATAAATCTGAAGAAAACCCACAATTAGTTTCAAATGTATAATATTTATATGAATAATCTGAAGCGTGAAACTAGATATGTTGTGGCGTTTTGTTGTATTTTGTGGTATTTCATTACAGTAGAGATGAAAGGTGTTGTGTGTATGTAGTTATTGTCGGCTTAGACTAAACCTTTAAATTAACACAGTGCTGAATAAACACCAGGAGCATCAAGTAACACCAACAGTGTCAAATAAATACCTACAGAACATAGTCATACAGTACTAAATAAACTCTACAGTGGCGAATGAACACCTGAAACAACCAGATCTACAATGTTGAACAGACAAATACAACGTTAAGATCAACAGCGTTGAATAACCACCTACAGAATTACGACCTGCAATGGCAAATAAACACCTACAACATTACGGCTTAAAGTGTTGAATAAACACCTACAACATTATGGCTTAAAGTGTTGATTAAACACCTACAACATTACGGCTTAAAGTGTTGATTAAACACCTACAACATTACGGCTTAAAGTGTTGAATAAACACCTACAACATTACGGCTTAAAGTGTTGAATAAACACCTACAACATTACGGCTTAAAGTGTTGAATAAACACCTACAACATTACGGCTTAAAGTGTTGAATAAACACCTACAACATTACGGCTTAAAGTGTTGATTAAACACCTACAACATTATGGCTTAAAGTGTTGAATAAACACCTACAACATTACGGCTTAAAGTGTTGATTAAACACCTAACAACATTTACGGTTAAAGTGTTGAATAAACACCTACAACATTACGGCTTAAAGTGTTGAATAAACACCTACAACATTACGGCTTAAAGTGTTGAATAAACACCTACAACATTACGGCTTAAAGTGTTGATTAAACACCCACAACATTATGGCTTAAAGTGTTGATTAAACACCTACAACATTACGGCTTAAAGTGTTGATTAAACACCTACAACATTACGGCTTAAAGTGTTGAATAAACACCAAAACATTAAGACACACAGTGCAAAATGTCAGTGAGACGTATACCAGTACTGCAAGATAGACAGAGAGACTGATGGGTTTATAGTAGAACTTAATGGTGCTGAAGAAGCTGTGATCTTTCTCATAAGAGAATAGCTGTCAGCCAAACTGCCACAGTGTGTGTCTTTGTTTGTGTGTGTGTGTGTGAGTGTGTGTGTGTGTGTGTGTTTGTTCTTACTGATTTATGGGCTGAGTGAAGTTTGCCTTAGGAAAAAGAAAAACTGCTGTGAAAGTTTAATAAAACAAACACAAAATGGCAGAATAATGACCAACTCAGCGTTCCAGTCCGTGTCACAAACAATTAGATACTAAGGGATGTATTCTGAGTCAGTAACTCAAGTTCAAATGTTATGCAAATATGTAAGTGGGGAAAGTTCCTGGTACTCAGAGTCAGGTTAGGCAGCTGCTTAAGTAAGTATTTTCTGAGCTCCACCTTCAGATTACTATAAACACCTGCGTGTAATTAAAGTTTTTGTGTATATATATATATAAAACGCTATACAGAAAAAAAAATTATAATATTTTTTTTTACCTCCGGAGGCTTATAGGATAGCACTTGATCCAGCGCATCCTGTATCTCTCATTATTTCAGCATATTATCTCTGCATTTGGATTATTTACCATAATCTATCCATTAGAATAATTTTTTAATATTTCCTTATAGTAATAATAATTCAACACCCTATAGTTCTTGCCTGGTTTCCCACTGAAGCTAAGCGGGGTTGAGCCTGTCCACTAGTATAGTGACAGGGATGCTATACTGTAAAAACTGAGATGAGATGTTAAACTGAGGTCCTGACTCTCTGTGGTCATTAAAAATCCCAGGACATTTATGGGAAAGAGTTGGGTTATAACCCCGGGGTCCTGCCCAAATTCCCCATTGACCCTCCTCTATCATCCCCAATAATCTCCATCACTAAACTGGCTACATCAGTCTCTCCCTCTCCACTAATAGCTGTTGTGTGGTGGGAGTTCTGGAGCACTATGGCTGCCATCACATCATCCAGGTGGAGGCTGCACATTGGTGGTGGTTGAGGAGATTCCACCCATTACAATGTATGTAAATCTATATATACACAGTATCTCACAGAGTAAGTAAATACACCCCCTCACATTTGTGTAAATATTTGATGATATCTTTTCATGTAACACTGAAGAAATGACACTGTGCTACAATGTAAAGTAGTGAGTGTACAGCTTGTGTAACAGTGTCAATTTGCTGTCCCCTCAAAAATAACTCAACACACAGACATTAATGTCTAAACCGCTGACAACAAAAGTGAGTACACCCCTAAGTGAAAATGTCCAAATTGGGCCCAAAGTGTCAGTATTTTGTGTGGGGACCATTATTTTCTAGCACTGCCTTAACCCTCTTGGGCATGGAGTTCACCAGAGCTTCACAGGTTGCCACTGGAGTCCTCTTCCACTCCTCCATGACGACATCACGGAGCTGGTGGATGTTAGAGACCTTGTGCTCCTCCACCTTCAGTTTGATATAATCAAATATTTACACAAATGTGAGGGGTGTACTTACATTTGTGAGATACTCTATCTCTAAGGAATCTAATCTAATATATATATATGAACTATTATTATTATTATTATTATTATTTGTATTCCATTATGATGTTTCCCAGATCATCAGTAACACAAATGTTGCTTTAATGAAATGAAAATGAAATTCAATTCAATGAACTTTTCACTCTGTAATCCTCACAGCAGAATATAATAATTGAGTATTTTTTCATAACTTGCGATTCAGGGCTTCGATAATTATTAACACTACTGCGATACACGAGAAAGTATCTACTTAAAAGATTCTTGATTGAAAATATAACAATCCACCTGGGAACATTGCTACAGAGAAACTGCTGGTAATGAGAGAAATCTGAATATGAAGTGACTCGTGTTGAGTTTCTCATTATAACATTACATAAAACACTAATGTAAACATGTTCATTCACTTAATGACAAAGTCAGATTTTCTGTACTGTGGGGAAGAAAGATCTGTTTTCTCTAATTAAAATGCTTTAAAAGTCCACAAATACAAATGGGGTGTGTGTGTGTGTGTGTGTGTGTGTGTGTGTGTGGTGTTTTAGCCACGCGATTACATGACACACTTGGTTGATATGTTATATTTGGCCTGAGAGTCCAAAACTCTGTTACAGTTGGCGTGAAATCTTAAACTCACACATGGAGTTTCCGTCTGTGTGTGTGGGTAAAGGTTTTAATATCTCAGAGAGGACCAAATGTCCCCATTAAGCATAGGAATATCCAACCTAGTATGGATATTTGGCAGGTCCCCATGATGATAACTTTTAAACTTTTCTTTTTTAAACTGAAAACAGCAGCTTTTAATTTAAAAGCTAAAAGCGATGAAAGGTTTTGTTTGGGTTACTAAGGTGAAGCAACCTCAGGTCCAGTATTAATGAGCTGCATTGAAGATTCATCAGTAAAAGGTCCTCACTAGGAGACAAATGAGTGGAGAATCCATGTTGTAGCAATTTATACTGGAAATATTTAGCATACTGTCCTTTATTCCACTTTAAGGCGTCTAATAAATGAAACAAAAATGAAAGTAATATAATAATAATAATAATAATAATAATAATAATAATTATAATAATAATAATAATAATAAGTGTTTCCTTCAGTTTCAGTCGTATTAGACTAAAGTTTGCCTGAGTTGTAAGTGACCTTTGGATAAAGCACTATGTTTTTGTAATGTAATACCTGTTTGTAAAGAGCTATACAATCCATTCACTTTAAATAATAATGTTTTTATGTTGACTAACTCGCTAAACGTCTCCCACACCCGACATTTTAGCTTCTCTCCTTTCTTCGGTTTAATCCCTGCGAGTAATTTCCGGTTTTTACTTTAACGACATTCTCATTGTGTTTCCCGGTTTAATTATTACATGTTTGCGATCTCCCTGGAACAGTTTCACTAAAGGGTTTAGGTAAAGCGTTCATTACTGATAAATATGTTGTGGCAAAGATCAATTTTAAGAGACAACTATACAGCAAATTCACTAACGAAAGTTAGACTTGACCGTCATGTGTTGGTCTCTTTTGGGACTTTAAAGGTTACAGAGGTAGAGTTTCGTACCAAAGCTTTATTTAGTATGTAAGAAATGAAACACGACGGGGTGTGGTGTTATAGTAACTTACTGACTGACAGACCGAGAATGTTCCTACAATGACACGTTGCCAAGTGTTTGATTCCTTTTATACCAAAACAAGTTGCCAAGATGTTGTCGGAAAACCTAAAGTTACAGCTTTACAAAGCACTGACACTGGAGACTCCTTCCATAAATGTTAAATAAAAACAAGCACGTTAATAGAAACCTGCGATTTGCAGCTGTACTTCTGTCAGAGTTAAGTTCCAAACTAGCGAGCTATTTAGCGTTTTATTTTTATTTTTGTCTACTCTATTTACTACGCACTGATGTAACACATTCCAGCTAGCTACAGTATACAGTTACGACTTTAGATTAATATGCTACTGTATTAGCTACCATATTTATATGTTTAGCTAGAAGGCCCTCGTTGTAATTCTAAGTCTAGCTTTAAGAGTTCCGAATGTTTCTTTAAACATTAACAATAATTGTAAATTAATGTTAATCTGGGATGATGAAGAATAACCAATGTACTAGAACCAACAGAATGTTCCAGAATCCCGCCACATCAGGCCTGATGTTAGCAGGTCAACTTAAGCAGCACTGTTGACTAGCAGCGCTGTGTGTTTTTTTATTTATTGTACAGATCATGACACAATGCAGACAAACCGTATACCTTGTCGTTCTGTCCGTTATCTGTTACAAGCCCTGCCTCTTTCTTTCTATGGTGTGGCGGGATGCAGTACCGCAGAACGCATATCTTTCCTCACTTCTTTTTTTGGCAAATACGGTCCTCGTTGTACTGCACGACATCCATTCCTGTTTCTTACTAGAACCTGAAAAATGGTGTAGAACGGGACCTGCAATTTGACACACAGCTCCAATTTCCAGAACACACACACACACACGCACACACAAACACACTCCAGACAGCTGACACACACTGAAAACACAGAGCCAGAAGGAAGCACAAGTCCAAAAAGGCAAGGTGAGGAGGAAGTCGTGGCACGGTGGAGGTTTTACACAGCCTTACAGAGACACAGAAGGTCAATATCATGTGTGTGTGTGTGTGTGTGTGTGTGTGTGTGTGTGTGTGTGTGTGTGTTTTAGTCATTAAGTCAACGATGAGCAAGTTCCTGATCTGGTGGGGATGTACAATAACCCACAACCTACATGTTGACTGTAAATGAAACTGTGTTTGATATAAAAGAAACACACATGCTTTATTCAAAATAAAGAGGGTGAAAGGGAGATCAGTCAGAGAGAGAGAGAGAGAGAGAGAGAGAGAGAGAAAGAGAGAGAGAGAGAGAGAGAGAGAGAGAGAGAGAGAGAGAGAGGGGTAATGAGATTAAAGATGAAACCCTTCATCATCTCGGACTGGAAATACTGCACTTGATAAAGTCATGCTCCTGAAATGAAATCTTCTACGATGATTACTGACGAATGACGCATTAATGTGAGTGAACCCTACTAGTGACCGTGCCCCAACATTGTAACCATCAAAAATGACTCGGGCTCTGTACACGCTTATATACGTTACTTTTATTTTTAAAGTTCTTACTGCTATGTTTTCATAAACATGCCATGAGCACCGGCCCAGTAATTAACTAAATTATATTTACATGATTGGCATTTGGCGGGAATTCCCTATCCAGAGTGACATTTGAGATAAATGAGATCATTTATACAATTGAGCAGCGCAGGTTAAGGGCCTTGCTTAAGGGCCAGTCAGTAGGCCAACATCTTACCCACTGAGCTACCACTGCCCTATAACTAACTAACCTCTGATCAGATATAGTCCACCAATTTATAAATGCTAGTTTGCCCCAGATATTATCCAAAATCAGTAGCACTGGAGTAGTGGATTCAGGAGCAGTACAGCGGGGGTCATGTTGTGTCTCCTCCACATGAGGCTTTAATAAATAAAAATAACTGAGTACAAAGTAACATTGTTGGTCAGCGATGTTACGAGAGTCAGTGGCGTTACTGAGAGTCAGTGGCGTACTGCAGAGTCAGTGTGCTACTGAGAGTCAGTGGCGTATTGAGACAGTGGTGTTGTTACTGAGAGTCAGTGTGCGTTGTGAGAGTCAGTGGTGTTAGTGAGGAGTCAGGGTGTGTGGGAGAGTTTGGGGTGATGGTACTGAGAGTCAGGGCTTATGAGAGTCAGTGCATGATAGGATGCTTCAATAGAGATTGTAGTTGAGAGGGTAGTAGAGTACAGAGGTGATCAGTGTGTTGCGAGGTGGGGCTAGTGGAGTGGGAGTTACTGAGAGTCAGGGTGTTACTGAGAGTCAGTGGTGTTACTCAGAGTCAGTGGTGTTACTGAGAGTCAGTGGGTTACTTAGAGTCAGTGTGTTACTGAGAGTCAGTGGTGTTACTCAGAGTCAGTGTGTTACTGCGAGTCAGTGGTGTTACTGAGAAGTGGGTTACCAGGATTAAGTGGTGTTGCTGAGAGTCAGTAGGTTACTCAGAGTCAGTGGTGTTAGTGAGAGTCAGTGGTGTTACTCAGAGTCAGGTGTTACTCAGTCAGGGTGTTATGAGAGTTCAGAGTCAGTGGTGTTACTGAAGTCATGTTATTCGGTGGTGTTACGTGAGAGTCGGGGTTACTGAGAGTCAGTGGTGTTACTCAGAGTCAGTGTGTTACTGAGAGTCAGTGTACAAGTGGTGTTACTGAGATATGTGGTGTTACTCAGAGTCAGTGGTGTTACTGAGGAGTCAGGGGTGCTGCAGAGCATGGGGTTACTCAGAGTCAGTGGTGTTACTGAGAGTCAGTGGGGTTACTCAGAGTCAGTGGTGTTATGAGAGTCAGTGGTGTTACTGAGAGTCGTGGTGGTGTTACTGAGGTCAGTGGGTTACTTAGAGTCAAGTGTATTGAGAATGTAGCTATTTCTGTAGAGTCAGTGGGGTTACTTCAGGAGTAATAGTGCGCATTGAGTGCCGTGTTACCTAGAGTCAGTGTGTTACTCAGAGTCAGTGTGTTACTGAGAGTCAGTGGTGTTACAGGACAGTGGTTACTCAGAGTCAGTGGGTTACCGAGTCAGTGGTTACTCAGAGTCAGGGGGTGTTACTGAGAGTCAGTGGGCGCCAGAGTCGTGTGGGGTTTACTCCGGTGAGTCAGTGGTGTTACTGAGTAGTCAGTGGGTGTTACTGAGAATCAGTGGGTTACTCAGAGTCAGTGTGTTACTGAGAGTCAGTGTGTGTTGACTGAGAGTCAGTGGTGTTACTTGAGAGTCAGTGGTGTTACGAGAGTCAGTGTGTTATGGAGAGTCAGTGGTGTTACCTATGAGTCAGTGGTGTGCACGAGAGTCAGTGGTGTTACTGAGAGTCAGTGGTGTTACTGAGGTGAGTTTCAGGTGGGTACCAGGAGTCAGGTGGTTACTGAGAGTCAGTGGTTACTCAGGAGTCAGTGGTGTTACTGAGAGTCAGTGGGGTTACTCAGAGTCAGTGGGGTTACTGAGAGTCAGTGGGGTTACTGAGAGTCAGTGGGGTTACTGAGAGTCAGTGTGTTACCCGTAGAGTCAAGGTGTTACTGAGAGTCAGTGGGGTTACTCACAGTCAGTGGTGTTACTGAGAGTCAGTGGTGTTACTCAGAGTCAGTGGGGTTACTGAGAATCAGTGGGTTACCTCAGAGTCAGTGTGTTACTCAGAGTCAGTGGCGGTTACTCGAGAGACAGTGGTTACTGAGAGTCAGTGGGGTTACTCAGGAGTCAGTGTGTTACTGAGAGTCAGTGGTGTTACTGAGAGTCAGTGGTGCTACTCAGAGTCAGTGTGTTACTGAGAGTCAGTGGGTTACCAGAGTCAAAGTGGGGTTACTCAGAGTCAGTGTGTTACTGAGAGTCAGTGGTGTTACTGAGAGTCAGTGGGGTTACTCAGAGTCAGTGTGTTACCAGAGTCAGGTGGGGTTACTCAGAGTCAGTGGTGTTACTCGAGAGTCAGTGTGTTACTGAGAGTCAGTGTGTTACCCAGAGTCAGTGTGTTACTGAGAGTCATAGTGGTGTTACTCAGGAGTCAGTGTGTTACTGAGAGTCAGTGGTGTTACTCAGAGTCAGTGTGTTACTGAGAGTCAGTGGGGTTACTCAGAGTCAGTGGGGTTACTCAGAGTCATGGGGTTACTGAGAGTCAGTGTGTTACTCAGAGTCAGTGTGTTACTGAGAGTCAGTGGTGTTACTGAGAGTCAGTGGTGTTACTCAGAGTCAGTGGGGTTACTCAGAGTCAGTGTGTGTGTTACTGAGAGTCAGTGGGTTACTCAGGAGTCAGTGGTGTTACTGAGAGTCAGTGGTGTTACTCGTAGAGTCAGTGTGTTACTGAGAGTCAGTGGTGTTACTGAGAGTCAGTGGGGTTACTCAGAGTCTAGTGGTGTTACTGAGAGTGTGGGTTACTCAGAGTCAGTGGTGTTACTGAGAGTCAGTGGTGTTACTGAGAATCAGTGGGTTACTCAGAGTCAGTGTGTTACTCAGAGTCAGTGGTGTTACTGAGAGTCAGTGTGTTACTGAGAGTCAGTGGTGTTACTGAGAGTCAGTGGTGTTACTGAGAGTCAGTGTGTTACTCAGAGTCAGTGGTGTTACTGAGAGTCAGTGGTGTTACTAGAGGAGTCAGTGTGTTACTGAGAGTCAGTGGTGTTACTGAGAGTCAGTGGTGTTACTGAGAGTCAGTGGGTTACCTCAGAGTCGTTGTTACTGAGAGTCAGTGTGTTACTCAGAGTCAGTGTGTTACTGAGAGTCAGTGGTGTTACTGAGAGTCAGTGGTGTTACTGAGAGTCAGTGGTGTTACTCAGAGTCAGTGTGTTACTGAGTATTTCAGTGTGTTACTAGAGTTTCAAGTGGTGTTACTCAGAGTCATGTGTGTTACTGAGAGTCAGTGGTGTTACTGAGGAGTCAGTGGTGTTACTGAGAGTCAGTGGTGTTACTGAGAGTCAGTGGTGTTACTCAGAGTCAGTGTGTGTTACTGAGAGTCAGTGGTGTTACTCAGAGTCAGTGGTGTTACTCAGAGTCAGTGGTGTTACTGAGAGTCAGTGTGTTACTGAGAGTCAGTGGTGTTACCGAGAGTCAGTGTGTTGTACTGAGAGTCAGTGGTGTTACTGAGAGTCAGTGGTGTTACTCAGAGTCAGTGTGTGTTACTCAGAGTCAGTGGTGTTACTGAGAGTCAGTGTGTTACTGAGAGTCAGTGGTGTTACTGAGAGTCAGTGTTGCTTTGAGAGTCAGTGTTACCTGAGAGTCAGCGGGTGTTACTGAGAGTCAGTGTGTTACTCAGAGTCAGTGTGTGTTACTGAGAGTCAGTGGTGTTACTGAGAGTCAGTGGTGTTACTGAGAGCGTGTGTGTTACTCAGAGTCAAGTGGTACTAGGAGTCGAGTGTTACTCAGAGTCATAGTGTGCAACAGGAGTCAGTGGTGTTACTGAGAGTCAGTGGTGTTACTCGAGTCAGTGTGTTACTGAGAGTCAGTGGTGTTACTGGAGGAGTCAGTGTGTTACTGAGAGTCAGTGTGTGTTACTGAGAGTCAGTGTGTTACTCATTGAGAGTCATGGGGTTACTCAGAGTCAGTGGTGTTACTGAGAGTCAGTGGGGTTACTCAAGTCAGTGTGTTACTGAGAGTCAGTGGTGTTACTGAGATGTGGCTACAGAGTCAGTGTGTTACTGAGAGTCAGTGGTGTTACTGAGAGTCAGTGTGGGTTACTCAGAGTCAGGTAGCTACTGAGAGTCAGTGTGTTCACTGAGACAGTGTGTACCAGGAGTCAGTGGTGTTACTCAGGAGTCAGTGGTGTTACCAGAGCAGTGGTGTTATGAGAGTCAGTGTGTTACTGAGAGTCAGTGGTGTTACTGAGAGTCAGTGTGTTACTGAGAGTCAGTGGTGTTACTGAGAGTCAGTGTGTTAATGGGAGTCAAGAGGTCCTAGAGTCAGTGTGTTACTGAGAGTCAGTGGGTTACTGGAGTCAGTGTGTTACTGAGAGTCAGTGGGTGCTGAGAGTCAGCGTTACCAGAGTCAGTGTGTTGCACTGAGGTCAGTGTGTTACAGAGGTAGTGGTGTTACTGAGAGTCTGTGCCCAGGAGTCAGTGTGTTATGGAGTCAGTGGGTGTTACTGAGAGTCAGTGTGTGTTACTGAGAGTCAGTGGTGTTACTGAGAGTCAGTGGTGTTACTGAGAGTCAGTGTTACTGAGAGTCAGTGTGTTACTGAGAGTCAGTGTGTTACTGAGAGTCAGTGGTGTTACTGAGAGTCAGTGGTGTGTTACTGAGAGTCAGTGGTGTTACTGAGAGTCAGTGGTGTTACTCAGGAGTCAGTGGTGTTACCAGAGTCAGTGTGTTACTCAGAGTCAGTGGTGTTACTGAGAGTCATGTGTCTGGAGTCGTGGTGTGTTACTGGAGTCGGGGTTACTCAGAGTCAGTGGTGTTACTGGGTCAGTGGGTACTGGAGTCGGCGAGCAGGTACAGAGATGCACTGGGTCAGGGGGCTGGGGTTACTGGAGTTAGTAGTGAGAGGGGGGCGGAGGGGCGGGAGGGGCGGGGGGGGGGGGGGGTGTGTTACTCCAGTCAGTGGTGTTACTGGGAGTCAAAGTGGGGCTACTCAGAGTCAGTGTGCGGCGGGGCGGTGTGTTACTGAGAGTCAGCAAGGTGTTACTGAGAGTCAGTGACATTGCCAACCTCTTATTTCCAGTTCTATCCAATTTATGCCTCTGCATATCTACTTTACATACAAGGAGGAGATATGTGTGAGGAGGTGTATAGAGAGGAGAGAGGAGAGAGAGAGAGAGAGAGAGGAGGAGGAGAGAGTATGCAAAAAGTCATGCTCAGGAGAAACCTGGAGCAGGACAAGTAAATCCACGCTTTTGGCAAAGATGCGATCACTAACATGTCATCACAAACGTACTGTGTTTGCTAATTATGGTAATGTAGGCTGTGACAGAGAGATAATGTGTCCCCCAACACCGGATGGCCATGTCCCAAATCTGTACTCTCTCTGTGCTTTACTCTAATATTCTCTAAAAGCAAAGTTCTGTCTCTCTCTCTCTCTAAAAGTCAAAGTCTCTCTTGTCTCTCTCTCTGCTCTCTCTCTCTCTCTCTCTCTCTGTCTCTCAAGTCTCTGTCCCTAAGCAGCTCTCTCTCTCTTCTCTCTCTCTCTCTCTCTCTCTCTCTCTCTCTCTCCCTCTCCTGCCTCTCTCTCTATTCTCTCTCTGTCTGTCTCTCTCTCTGCTCTCTGTCTCTCTCTCTCTCTCTCTGACCATTCTTATGAATTGTGTTTTTTCCCTCTATCTCTCACTTCTTCTTGGGTAGACCAGAAGTATGGGCGGCCCTGCTAGCCTCACGTGGACTCCTGCCACCAAATAAAAATAATGCTTATGCAGTGCACAGGAGGAATCACAGAGACGGCTTCTGTACAAAGTGGCCTTAGTTTCTGGGAGGTGGCCACAGCCCTCAGGAAGCTGATGCTCTGAAGTTATAAACCTAGCAGAGAAGTTGTGACTTTGGAGAATTCAAGTGAATGTGTAAGGGTTAGCAGGCCGTATGGAGGAGCAGAGTATAGGTATGGGATAAAAGAGATAAAAGTAAAAGAATAGGATACATCATACAAACACAACTGTAAACAACTTTCGTACACAATAACACAACTGTACACACACACAACTGTACACACACAACTGTACCAATAAATACAACTGAACACACAATTCCATACACAACCTGCACCAAAACACACTCTGTTGTGAATTGCGCTACAACCGTATTTAATGGACAGCTAATTGTTGTGGGTGCTTCTTTCTGTTCCTTTTGTCTGTTCTAAAGACTCGGTTTTCTACTTAAAACTTAATTTATGCAACGATCTTTCTTCATTTGTGTCCTTCTTTCTACCTCACCGTGTTTCCGCTCTCAAGCCATATATACATTATTAATAGTTGATACAGCCATTAATACATATTACACACACACACATTATTATTGACATAGACACATACATATGCCATTATTATTATTATCAATAATAATATTATTATTACATATTAATAACATTACATACATATTATACATGTTGAGTTGAGTATAAGGTATATTTCATGCTATTATACAGGTTGGTTATTGGCTACATACACATGTGAGTATATATATATATATATATATATATATATATATGGCTATTATTGTTATTATATTATGAGTTATATATATATATTATTACTCTCATATATTATACATATTATTATTATGGCATATTATATATTAATATTAGCTACATACATATTATTATTATTGTTATTGTTGACATTATTAAGGTTATTACATATGCGTATATATATACATAATATTATTGGTTAATATTATTAATATTATATACATTATTATTATATGCTGTATTGGCTTTTTCATGTATCATTACATATATACATATATACATATACATTACATATATATATACATGTTTACGCTTAATACATACATATATATATTATTGATATTGATATATACATACACACACACACACACATTCGCAGCCATTACACTCTTGTGTAATAACCAGTTGTTGAGCTGTTTTTAACTCTCACCGAGCAGAAATCAGAGAATTAAACGTTTCTACACCCGTTATTTCATAAGAAATACAAGAACACACTTCTGATCAGTGATTTATTACCAAGTAGCTGGGACATTCCAGCTTCAAATCACCAAAGTCATTGTATTTCACACAGCGATGAATATTAGTTTAATATTACATCACATACACACACAGCCACAACACTGGTTTCAACTTAGCCCTGCCGGAAAACACACTTCTGCGTTTATTTATTTTGGTTATAAGGCTATCCCCGTTGAGAATCTCTCACAGGGAGCAGGAAACATTACACTTAAGTATGTGTGTGTGTGTGTGTGTGTGTGTGGAGAGTAGTCCTTAGCAAGAACTACACCAGCACACAGTCAGTGGCTTGGATGGGAGAAATAAAGGCGTGTGTGTGTGTGTGGTGTGTGTGTGTGTGTGTGTGTGTGTGTGAGAGTGTGGAACCACCTAAATTGGAGGTACTGGAGGTAAAAGATCAGCACGAGGTGAAACTGGAGAGTAATATGGACAACTCCTCACAATGGGCCCTAGAGTATCACCGCTGGCTAGTGGTTTAGAATACTCAAGGTACAAGAACACACTGTAGCTCACCATCTACTTCTATGGTGCAAGAGTGTTATCTTGGCCATTTATTCTTATATGACTTGAACTTCGGATACACACCCTCAAGCACAGAGCCCCATTGATGAAAGTTTTGCCGTAGTTCACGTAATGCTCACACACAGCAAAATTGAAAACTACTGATTTAAAACCGGTGATTATATTTAACGGATTTCTACATCGAAGGTGTTGACATACCTTATCAAAACAATCTGTAGTAGCTTGTGTAGATGTACATACAATGCATCAGAGGCAGAAGTGACGTGTATTATTATGTGTAGGTGCTTCCAATATTATTTCATTATAATCAATCTACGGTATGTGGGGGTGGTACAAACTTCTAATAGCAGGATAGTTAGAATCTCTTACATTAATAACTGCAAATTTACATTCACATTTATTTTTATGGCAATGACTATGCAGAAGGGTATAGAGCCACTAAATTTGATCTCACTATACAACTTGGAGAGGGTAGAGGTTAAGGGTCTGTCCGGCCCCAAGCAGTGTAGCTTGGCAGTGTTAGCTTAAATTCCCTGGACTTCTTGGATCAGAACTTGTCTCTATCCATTTACAAAAATGGATTCCACATTCATTATCCACCAGAGCATAGAATAGCACTTGATCCAGCACATACTGTTATTGTACATATATATATATATATACAGTATATATATCCTGCTCTGACAGTTAATGTTGTGGTTTTTTTAAACTGAGCTCCTCGACGTAATGCCTTTGATAAGACACTGTCCACCACGCGAAATAAAAAATTACTGTATGCACACTTTAAAAGGGGACAATATTATTAATGGAATGAATAGTCTCATATTTCTGTTTAATATTGTCCTTAATTTATCCATGTGTGTGAGTGTGTGAGTGTGTGTGTAGGGTGTGTGTATGGGTGTGTGAGTGTGGGGTGTGTGAGTGTGTGTAGTGTGTGGTGTGTGTGTGTGTGTGAGTGTGTGTGGGGGTGTGGAGTGTGTGTGTGTGTGTGTGTGTGTGTGTGTGTGTGGGGGTGTTTACAGCCAGAACATAAATTTCAGCGGAACACTGTGGTCACAAACAGAACGGTGGCTTGGACTAACGTCCTCACTGGACGAATCAAGAAGCGCAAAACGATAAGTTCAAGATCGGGAATCGTGCATAACCAAGACCTCTGTCAAGACGCCCTCCCCTCGCGTGTGCAACCCCTAATGAATTCTGAACAGCTGTAGTTCCACCTGAAGTCCGAATACTGATGTGTGTCATTTCAGTACGACGTCCTCCGCTAGTCGAGGATAAATAAACATTAACTCTGCTTTAACTGACCAGGACGGGTCGCGTTCCAAAACAGCACGGCATAGTGCACTTCCTTTTCCCACTCCACCTGACTCCACTCAGCAGCTCTGGAGTGCTTAATGTAGCTTCCTGCTCTAACATACACAGTTTGGCCTTAGAGTGTTAATGAGCTGATGAGGTGAATCGTGTGTGTGTGTGTGTGTGTGTGTGTGTGTGTGTGTGTGTGTGTTAGGCAGACACTATTCAATATGTGCAGAACAGGATTGAGAAATGCGATTTACAGCTGCACACGTCACAATCCAAAACCAACAAATAGCGAGAGTTCTCTCTCTTCCCTCCTGCTCGAGTCCCCACTTTTCAGCACTCAGTCTGAAGTCGAAAGCTGGCCGAGGAACGCCGCTTCATCCTCTGCCAGGAAATCAGCCGAGCTCGAACAGTTCCGCCATACGAAAGCCATTAACGCAACACACTAACAATATAATAACACACACAACACATACCAGCACACACAATAACACCCATATGGAAAATAGAGCAGGAGGAATGCCTTCACCGACTTTCTCACATCATATTTTATTAGAAAATGAGTTGCATTTGCTGAATTACATCCGGTATAGTGATGAAAATGGTGAAATAAATTCATTTATTCTTTAATTCATTCACATCACGCATCATGAAGTTAGTTCTTCTTCATGATACTCGTAACCAATCAGGGCACAGTTCTTCGCCCCCAATCCCATCATCACCAATCATAAAAGTAGTTCCCGCCCCTCAATGCTATTGTAACCAATCATAAAGTAGTTCCCGCCTCAATGTTGATAAGGCGGGGAACTACTTTATATTTGAGTAGTGTGGGATTGGGGTGAGAACTCCGATTGTATACAGTAACATGAGTGGAGGGAACTACTTTATGATTGTTAGCAATATTGTAACCAATCATAAGAGTAGTTCCCACCCTCAATGCTATTGGAAACCAATCCAAAAGTAGTTCATGCCCTCTATGCTATTGTAACTTATCATAAAGTAGTAGTTTCCCCTCAATGCTATTGTAACCAATCATAAAGTAGTTCTCCCCCAATGCTATTGTAACTAATCATAAAGTAGTTCCCCCCCAATGCTATTGTAACCAATCATAAAGTGAAGTTCCCACCCCTCAATGCTTTATTGTAACTAATCATAAAGTAGTTCCCGCCCTCAGTGCTAGCCAAACCAATCCAAAACTAGTTCATGCCCCTGCTATTGTAACTTATCATAAAGTAGTTCCCCTAATGCTATTGTAACCAATCATAAAGTAGTTCCCCCAATGCTATTGTAGCCAATCATAAAGAAGTCCCTGTAATACACATCACTAGACTAATAAGACACCACATTGGTTTGGTACATCGCAAACAAAAGAGAAAAGATTTATATATATGTATGCAGGAAGTTTTGGCTATTAAGCTTTATTGTAAAAATTATATGCGTTTTCAATCTGAATTGTGTGGAAACTGAATTTGATGCAAGACTTGACCTGAATTCAATAAAATATAATAATAGTGCATTTTAAATAATCAGATTCAGGATCAGTATATTGCAGGCTACAAAACGGGTAACTGATGCTAATGCTAACATCTGTGGCTGCTAATGAACACTTGCCAGTCTCTAATAGGGAACAAACGCTACCCTTGGTCTGCTGTGGCTTTGGCAAAAACATCCGAGTTAAGCTCTCAAGGAAAAACTCTCACTCATTCTAACCCTCCAGCAGAAACTATAAAAAGGAGTGCACTCCATGCTGGGGGAGGAGAGGGAGGGGGAGGAAAGGAAGGATGAAACCCTTAAAGGAAAGGGAAGAATGCTGCCGTAAGCAGACGAGGAAATGTGCTCTGGAAGGAGCTGACACGGGATGAAACGCTAGAGAGGAAATCAATCCTGTTATTAGGAGACCAAGATACTGACTGCGTGCATCCCAAAAAAGTGCAGTCAATAGTCAGAACATGAAGGATGCTGAGGCAGGAGAAGATTTTAAGAGAATGATCCACTCTGTGTCATTTTGAAGGCTACATAACCAGTACAGTCCTGCTTTTAGGCAGGTTTATAGCAGTGACCTTCTGTTTTGACACATTGATATAATTGAGTGATACAGTTCCTGTTAACATCCCAGATATTTCCTCAAGCGCATAATGTATGAGAAGGTGAATGTCTGACTCACAAATAGTAGTATTCATTAAGAGTAACTCATGAGAACCATATTCCTAAACTCTCTCTGATTCTTCACAATGTACACTCTAATAATTCATCGATCACCAACACTTCTCTACCACACACACATTCTCCATCACACCAACGCACACACCATGTCGGGTGTGTGATGGAGAGAATGTGGGTGTGTGATGGAGAAGTGGGTGTGTGATGGAGAATGTGGGTGTGATGGAGAATGTGGGTGTGTAATGGTGAATGGGTGATGGTGAATGTGTGGTGTGTGATGGAGAATGTGGGTGTGTAATGGTGAATGTGGGTGTGTGATGGTGAATGTGGGTGTGTGATGGAGAATGTGGGTGTGTAATGGTGAATGTGGGTGTGGATGGTGAATGTGGGTGTGTGATGGAGAATGTGGGTGTGTAATGGTGAATGTGGGTGTGTGATGGTGAATGTGGGTGTGTGATGGTGAATGTGGGTGTGTGATGGTGAATGTGGGTGTGTTTGTGAATGTGGTGGTGTGTGATGGGTGAATGGGTGTGTGATGGTGAATGTGGGTGTGTGATGGAGAATGTGGGTGTGTGATGGAGAATGGGTGTGTTGGATGGAGAATGTGGGTGTGTGATGGAGAATGTGGGTGTGTGATGGTGAATGTGGGTGTGTGATGGTGAATGTGGGTGTGTGATGGTGAATGTGGGTGTTTGATGGAGAATGTGGGTGTGTGTGATGGTAAATGGGTGTGTGATGGTGAATGTGGGTCTGTGATGGTGAATGTGGGTGTGTGATGGGAGAATGTGGGTGTGTGATGGAGAATGTGGGTGTGTGATGGAGAATGTGGGTGTGTGGATGGAGAATGTGGGTGTGATGGAGAATGTGGGTGTGTAATGGTGAATGTGGGTGTGTGATGGTGAATGTGGTGTGTGATGGTGAATGTGAGTGTGTGATGGAGAATGTGGGTGTGTAATGGTGAATGTGGTGGGTGATGGTGAAATGTGGGTGTGGATGGTGAATGTGGGTTGTGTGATGGAGAATGTGGGTGTGTAATGGGAATGTGGGTGTGTGATGGTGAATGGGTGTGTGATGGAGAATGTGGGTGTGTGATGGTGAATGTGGGTGTGTGATGGTGAATGTGGGTGTGTGATGGTGAATTGGGTGTGTGATGGTGAATGTGGGTGTGTGATGGTGAATGTGGGTGTGTGATGGTGAATGTCGGTGTGTGATGGAGAATGTGGGTGTGTGATGGAGAATGTGGGTGATGTGATGGAGAATGTGGGTGTGTGATGGAGAATGTGGGTGTGTGGATGGAGAATGTGGGTGTGTGATGGTGAATGTGGGTGTGTGATGGTGAATGTGGGTGTGTGATGGTGAATGTGGGTGTGTGGATGGAGAATGTCGTGTGATGGTGAATGTGGGTGTATGATGGTGAATGTGGGTGTGTGATGGAGAATGTGGGTGTGTGATGGTGAATGTGGGTGTGTGATGGTGAATGTGGGTGTGTGATGGTGAATGTCGTGGTGTGTGATGGAGAATGTGGGTGTGTGATGGAGAATGTGGGTGTGTGGATGGTGAATGTGGGTGTGTGATGGTGAATGTGGGTGTGTGATGGTGAATGTGGGTGTGTGATAGTGAATGTGGGTGTGTGATGGAGAATGGGTGTGTGATGGAGAATGTGGGTGTGTGATGGAGAATGTGGGTGTGTGATGGAGAATGTGGGTGTGATGGAGAATGTGGGTGTGTGATGGAGAATGTGGGTGGGGGGATGATGGTGAAGTGGGTGTGGATGGTGAAATGTGGGTGTGTGATGGAGAATGTGGGTGTGATGGAGAATGTGGGTGTGTAATGGTGGCTGAATGTGGGTGTGTGATGGTGAATGTGGTGTGTGTGATGGAGAATGTGGGTGTGTGGGATGGTGAATGTGGGTGTGTGATGGTGAATGTGGGTGTGTGATGGTGAATGTGTGTGTGTGGATGGTGAATGTGGGTGTGTGATGGTGAATGTCGGTGTGTGATGGTGAATGTGGGTGTGTGATGGTGAATGTGGGTGTGTGATGGAGAATGTGGGTGTGATGGTGAATGTGGGTGTGTGATGGTGAATGTGGTGTGATGGAGAATGTGGGTGTGTGATGGAGAATGTGGGTGTGTGATGGTGAATGTGGGCGTGTGATGGAGAATGTGGGTGTGTGATGGTGAATGTGGGTGTGTGATGGTGAAATGTCGGTGTGTGATGGAGAATGTGGGTGTGTGATGGAGAATGTGGGTGTGTGATGGTGAATGTCGGTGTGTGATGGTGGAAAATCGGTGTGTGGTGGAGAATGTGGGTGTGTGATGGTGAATGTGGGTGTGTGGGATGGAGAATGTCGGTGTGGATGGAGAATGTGGGTGTGTGGATGGTAAATGTGGGTGTGTGATGGAGAATGTGGGTGTGATGGAGAATGTGGGTGTGTGATGGAGAATGTGGGTGTGTGATGGTGAATGTGGGTGTGTGATGGTGAATGTGGGTGTGTGATGGAGAATGTGGGTGTGTGATGGAGAATGTGGGTGTTTGATGGTGAATGTGGGTGTGTGATGGTGAATGTGGGTGTGTGATGGTGAGTGGGTGTGTGATGGTGAATGTTGGTGTGTGATGGTGAATGTGTGTGGATGGTGAATGTGGGTGTGTGATGGAGAATGTGGGTGTGTGATGGTGAATGTTGGTGTGTGATGGTGAATGTGGGTGTGTGATGGTGAATGTGGGTGTGTGATGGTGAATGTTGGGTGTGTGATGGAGAATGTGGGTGTGTGATGGTGAATGTGGGTGTGTGGATGGTGAATTATGGGTGTGTGATGGAGAATGTGGGTGTGTGATGGTGAATGTGGGGTGAAGTGGAATGTGGGTGTGTGTGATGGTGAATGTGGGTGTGTGATGGAGAATGTAGGTGTGATGGAAAGAATTGGGTGTGTGATGGAGAATGTGGGTGTGTGATGGTGAATGTGGGTGTGTGATGGTGAATGTGGGTGTGTGATGGAGAATGGGTGTGTGTGTGATGTGAATGTGGGTGTGTGATGGTGAATGGGTGTGTGATGGAGAATGTGGGTGTGTGATGGAGAATGTGTGATGTGAATGTGGGTGTGTGATGGTGAATGTGGGTGTGTGATGGAGAATGTGGGTGTGATGGAGAATGGGTGTGTGATGGTGAATGTTGGTGTGTGATGGAGATTGTGGGTGTGTGATGGTGAATGTGGGTGTGTGATGGTGAATGTGGGTGTGTGATGGTGAATGTGGGTGGTGATGGTGAATGTGGGTGTGTGATGGGTGAATGTAGGGTGTGTGATGGAGAATGTGGGTGTGTGATGTGAATGTGGGTGTGTGATGGTGAATGTGGGTGTGTGATGGAGAATGTGGGTGTGTGATGTGAATGTGGGTGTGGATGGTGAATGTGGGGTGTGTGATGGAGAATGTGGGTGTGTGATGGGAAGGTGGGTGTGTGATGTGAATGTTGGTGTGTGATGGAGAATGTGGGTGTGTGATGGTGAATGTGGGTGTGGTGAATGTGGGTGTGTGATGGTGAATGTTGGTGTGTGATGGAGAATGTGGGTGTGTGATGGTGAATGTGGGTGTGTGATGGTGAATGTTGGTGTGTGATGGTGAATGTGGGTGTGTGATGGAGAATGTGGGTGTGTGATGGTGAATGTGGGTGTGTGTGATGGAGAATGTGGGTGTGTGATGAGTGAATGTTGGTGTGTGATGGAGAAATGTGGGTGTGTGATGGTGAATGTGGGTGTGTGGGGTGATGGGTGTGTGATGGTGAATGTGGGTGTGTGATGGAGAATGTGGGTGTGTGATGGTGAATGTGGGTGTGTGATGGTGAATGTGGGTGTGTGATGGTGAATGTGAGTGTGTGATGGTGAATGTGGGTGTGTGATGGTGAATGTGGGTGTGGATGGTGAATGTCGGGTGTGTGATGGAGAATGTGGGTGTGATGGTGAATGTGGGTGTGATGGAGAATGTGGGTGTGTGATGGTGAATGTGGGTGTATGAGAATTGGGTGTGTGATGGAGAATGTGGGTGTGTGATGGTGAATGTGGGTGTGTGATGGAGAATGTGGGTATGTGATTTAGAATGTGGGTATGTGATGGAGAACGACGGTGTTCACGGTGTTTCACAGAGAACATTAGCTGTAGCATCAGTAGCACTGATAGTGTGTCACTGGTGTGAAATTCCTTTGCAGCTTTTCAGTGGTTTATTTATTTATTTATTTATTTATTTATTTTGCTACTCCTCCTCCCTGGTGTTCCCAAAAAAGGCTATATGTTCTTAAACACACCACACAGGAAGTGTGTGAGGTACGAGGCCTCGAGTCCCTGTGTGTAATGAGATGGTAGCTGCAGCATCAGGATAATTACCCGGAGGAGACAGAGTTGTGCAACAAAACCCAAAGAAATGCTTCATAAAGAAACCTGCATCACTTCGGCAGTGTGTTTAAAATACCAGACTGTTCATCAAAGCTTCCCTATTACACATACACACAAACACACACACACAAACACACAAACACACACACACACACACATCTGTCTGCAGCTGTGTGTTTACAGTACAGCACTCACTTCCTGTTATTGGACAAAGAAAAACAAAAAACAAAAACCAAAAGCTGAGAGATTAAAGATCAGCTGTGTTCGTGTATATAATGTTGTTTGTTGTAATAGATTCAATTTAATAGAAATCTGAAACTGTCACTAATATTTACACTCTTCTCATTTTTGCTTTTTAAAAAAATTGAAATTAATTGAATATAATTA
>CM022766.1:26693823-26713823 GCA_012411365.1 Ameiurus melas | reverse complement strand
GGTCACTATGAAGGTGACTCCGTGGACACGGGTCATATCCAAATAACAGAAAACACCCAGAACCTCTGCACAACTAGAACCAGCACTGAAAACATCAGGAGTAAAACAGCAGTTCCTGATTGTATGGAACTTTCCTGTTTGGTGTATGAAGACGTCAGAGAATGGGCAACTGAAGCAAACACACAACACACACACACACACACACACACACACACACACACACACACCCCTTTCTCTGGATCCTCCCTTTCCAAAAACAGATCTCCCGAGACTGATAGTCACGCACCTGCATGACCTTATCTGCACAATGCACATAGGATAGCATGGAAAAGAAAACACACACACACACACACACACACACACACACACACACACACACACCAGATTCTGACTCCCTATTCACCCTTTAACATCTGACCCCTCTCCATGGGGCAGCAGGTTCCTCTGATAAAAGCCCAAAACAGGACCTTTGTAGCCTGGAGTTTCATTACAATTTAATTAGGGTGAGTTAGAGGGTGTGTTCCAGTGTGTGTGAGTGAGAGAGAGAGAGAGAGAGAGAGAGAGAGAGAGAGAGAGAGAGAGAGAGAGAGGAGAGGGAGACAGTCCCAGGTGCTTCCCAGTTCTGCTCTTTTCCTTAAATTTACACTGTGTCTCATTCACCCATTCACACACCATCTCACACACCAATGGTAGCAGAGCTGACATGCAAGGTGCTAGCCTACCATCAGGAGCAACTTAGGGTTCAGTGTCTTGCCCAAGGACACTTCAGCATGTGGAGTCATGTGGGCCGGCAATCGAAATGCCACCCCTAGGATTAGTGGACAACCCGCTCTACCACCTGAACCACAGCTGCTCTTAAGGATTTTTATAGCCTGGACCATGGTTTGTTTGGGCCGAGGGGTGATTGGACCGAAGTGTAATTGGGCCGAGGTGTGATTGGGCAGCGGTGTGTTAAGTTGTTAGGCCATGGTGTGATTGGGCCGTGGTGCGATTGGGCCATGGTGTGTTTAAGTCGTTGGGTCATGGTGGGTTTGGGCTGTGGTGAGATTGGGCCGCGGTGTGATTGGGCCGCGGTGTGATTGGCTGTGGTGTGATTGGCTGTGGTGTGATTGGCTGTGGTGTGGCCAGATTGTGTTTGGTCCGAGATATACTGGAGTTACAGTACAGTTTATTACTGTAAAGAGACCCAGCACAGGTTTGAGCCATCGATCACCTACACTGTGTTTGGGGGCCAGGTTTTTTCTGCCATAATTTGGCACAACATGGCAGGTCTTAGCCATGTTTGATCTGTGTGTGTCTGCTTTGAAGTAGATTTGTAGATTTGACCAGAGTAGATTTAGAGTAGAAGTAGATTTGAGTTTGTTGGTTTTTATTGTTTGGTACAGAGCATATTTGGGCCAAAATTAATTTGTGCTAATTTGTTTCGGTTCGAAATACTTTTTGAAGCTTTGGCCAGGGTTTTTTTTTGCTGTAGATTTTTTGGCACAGGATGTTTTGTTGTTTGGGTCAAACATCTGGACTGGGATATGTTTGGGTCAGAATTAATTTGACGCAAGACTTGTGTGCAATCCTCATTTACCCTTTAAGTATTTCAGGATCACAATTTTTCCAGGGAACAAATCAAACAGGTGTGTCTGGAGAAAGAGAGCACCATTAACTGCAAACTTTGAATGAGACAACTGAGAGAAGACCACAGGAGTGGGTAAGACAGGGAAGGAAATTTAGAACAAAGCAGTCTGCGTTAGAGAGAAACATCTATGTTTAGACGGAATGGACGAAATGGGAACTAAACTCGTAAACACACATTTAGCACAAAAGCATACCCGAGAATCCTGTTGCCCTGGAAGCACACATCAGAGAGGACGAGAGTGAGTAAACAGACGAGATCTACAATGGAGGTTTTTCCGCAGAATACCGAGCCACATAGGCACCTGCATACGTCTACACAAACAAATGCACACACATACACCACGAGCCAGAACTCTGTGGTCCGCTATTTCAAAAAAGAAAACGAAAGACACTTTTCAGCCCCAGTTTCACTGCTCAGTTCAGGATTGCATTCATATGGCACTCATTCCTTACGCTAAACCGGCATTAAACAGCTCAATGCATTCCTGCTTTACACATTCGTCACGCTCGTCACTAACATTTAGAGTTTGGAACTCTGAATTTTAGCAGGAAGTAGTGCACAACTCTGTGTTTTTTGCGTCTGAAATGTGGGGTCCTGGGCTAAAAAAGACAGCAGGAAGTACTGAAATCATGAATTTAATCATAGAAAGTATGTTCCTTCATGGGTACTAGGAAAGATAGGAACCATAATTCGAAATTATAAAGTCTATAAATTCTAAAATATGTCATTAAACACAATTAAATGTAACACCATCTATTCACACTATTACAATGTGCCCCCAGGTGGCAGGGGTAATGCATTTACAATTTGTTTACAAGTGAAATTGGATTTATTGTTAACTAGCTAGCTAGCACAGATAACAGCGTAGGTATAGCCTAGCTTACGAGATCAAAATTGCATTGAAGTATTGTTACAAAAGAACTTACATAAAAATATAAATTAGCATATACATTTTAAACGATAGATTTTAGATGACGTAACGTCCTTTACAGTGACTCTTTTAACGAAAGTGAAAGACCTTCATTTGTCATTTTGGTTAAGCAGCTTTAGACGTATGAAATGAAAAAGATCTTAATCCTCCGCTTTGGGTAGAAAAGCTGCATAAAACTGTAGCAGTGCATTCTGGGTAAATCACGCCTCTGAAATCTATCACGATCTTAACTTGATCTTTCGTCTAACGAGCTTAAGATGGCCACAAGTTTTAAATCAAGGGGAAGAGAAGAGAGGAAGTGAACCAGGGCGTGTTAACGACAGCATTGGAACAGAGCCTCATATTTAGCAGTAGCTAACTGCTAACGTCTGCATCGGGGCGTTGCTTTAATCTCAATATCCGAACCAGATGGTCATCTGTTTGCAATTCACGGCCAGATTTCCAACATCCCACATCAGGTTTGAGATAGCGTATGTTCACCAGGACCACTTGATTATCGCATCTGACACGTACGGGAAGGTCCGAAAGTCCAAGACCACCACCAATTATTTATTTATTATTGTTAATAAGCATTACAGCTGGAACTTAAATAACAATAAGGAATTTACAATCATAAGCGCAGTTATAATGGTTTATTATTATGAGCTGCACAGGCGCTGTAAGTGTTATCCCGAAATGCAAGCTTAATTTCTAACTATTAGCGTCTGTTGATACTATGCTACAACATACATAGTAGCTAGCTAACTAAGCTAACTAACATTACTACATTATTGTGGAATATTTCCTCAGAATAAATTATATCATTCTTCAATGAAAGATTTATAAGTAATGCTGAAGCTATTTTTTTTTATTATCTATCAAATAGTTATGTATACAAACATATAACAAAAGAAGAAAAAACAACATCTTTCATTTTCTTAAATAACAGCAATGACAGGAACCAACTGAGTGAAATGTTTAGATTAGTGTTTGATTACAAATGAAATAAAAACAGTTCTGGGAAAACACATAGGCTTGTAGACTAATACAAACTAACACACACACACACACACACACACAGAGACACACAGAGCTGGCAGTAACACTACTACGCCGGTTTGCGTTCCAACGTCTCTTACGCTGGCACACTTCAACAAACAGCTCTGAAAAGCCTTACAGGGTAAAAACATCTCCATCTCCTCCATCCTGTCTCTCTCTCTCACACACACACACGCACACACCCACACACACACACACACACACACACACACACACACACACACATACACACACTTGACCTCATATAGTAAAACACCTAGATTAAACACTCACACACACAAAGATCTGTTCATGACTGTGTGTGGTTTCTTCCACCTGTGATGAATTTTGAATTATAAATCTGAAGAAAACCCACAATTAGTTTCAAATGTATAATATTTATATGAATAATCTGAAGCGTGAAACTAGATATGTTGTGGCGTTTTGTTGTATTTTGTGGTATTTCATTACAGTAGAGATGAAAGGTGTTGTGTGTATGTAGTTATTGTCGGCTTAGACTAAACCTTTAAATTAACACAGTGCTGAATAAACACCAGGAGCATCAAGTAACACCAACAGTGTCAAATAAATACCTACAGAACATAGTCATACAGTACTAAATAAACTCTACAGTGGCGAATGAATACCTGAAACAACCAGATCTACAATGTTGAACAGACAAATACAACGTTAAGATCAACAGCGTTGAATAACCACCTACAGAATTACGACCTGCAATGGCAAATAAACACCTACAACATTACGGCTTCAAGTTTTAAATAAACACCTACAACGTTATGGCTTAAAGTTTTAAATAAACACCTACAACGTTATGGCTTAAAGTTTTAAATAAACACCTACAACGTTATGGCTTAAAGTTTTAAATAAACACCTACAACGTTATGGCTTAAAGTTTTGAATAAACACCTACAACGTTATGGCTTAAAGTTTTAAATAAACACCTACAACGTTATGGCTTAAAGTTTTAAATAAACACCTACAACGTTATGGCTTAAAGTTTTGAATAAACACCTACAACGTTATGGCTTAAAGTTTGAAATATAAACTCCCAACGTTATGGCTTAAAGTTTTAAATAAACACCTACAACGTTATGGCTTAAAGTTTTAAATAAACACCTACAACGTTATGGCTTAAAGTTTTGAATAAACACCTACAACGTTATGGCTTAAAGTTTTAAATAAACACCTACAACGTTATGGCTTAAAGTTTTGAATAAACACCTACAACACTACGGCTTAAAGTTTTAAATAAACACCCACAACATTACGGCTTAAAGTGTTGAATAAACACCTAAAATGTTACGACTTAAAGTGTTGAATAAACACCCACAACATTACGGCTTAAAGTGTTGAATAAACACCTACAACATTACGGCTTAAAGTTTTGAATAAACACCTAAAATGTTACGACTTAAAGTGTTGAATAAACACCTACAACATTACGGCTTAAAGTGTTGAATAAACACCCACAACATTACGGCTTAAAGTTTTGAATAAACACCCACAACGTTACGGCTTAAAGTTTTGAATAAACACCTACAACGTTATGGCTTAAAGTTTTGAATAAACACCTACAACATTACGGCTTAAAGTGTTGAATAAACACCTACAACATTACGGCTTAAAGTGTTGAATAAACACCTACAACGTTACGGCTTAAAGTTTTGAATAAACACCTACAACATTACGGCTTAAAGTTTTGAATAAACACCCACAACGTTACGGCTTAAAGTTTTGAATAAACACCTACAACGTTACGGCTTAAAGTGTTGAATAAACACCCACAACATTACGGCTTAATGTTTTGAATAAACACCTACAACGTTATGGCTTAAAGTGTTGAATAAACACCTACAACGTTACGGCTTAAAGTTTTGAATAAACACCTACAACATTACGGCTTAAAGTTTTGAATAAACACCTACAACGTTACGGCTTAAAGTTTTGAATAAACACCTACAACATTACGGCTTAAAGTTTTTAATAAACACCCACCAAGTTACGGATTAAAACTTTGAATAAATGCCTACAACATTACAGCTTAAAGTTTTTAATAAACACCTACAATGTTACGGCTTAAAGTTTTGAATAAACACCTACAACGTTACGGCTTAAAGTTTTGATAAAACACCTACAACGTTACGGCTTAAAGTGTTGAATAAACACCTACAATGTTACGGCTTAAAGTTTTGAATAAACACCTACAACGTTACGGCTTAAAGTTTTGATAAAACACCTACAACGTTACGGCTTAAAGTGTTGAATAAACACCTACAATGTTACGGCTTAAAGTGTTGAATAAACACCTACAACGTTATGGCTTAAAGTTTTTAATAAACACCCACAACGTTATGGCTTAAAGTGTTGAATAAACACCTACAACGTTACGGCTTAAAGTTTTGATAAAACACCTACAACGTTACGGCTTAAAGTTTTGAATAAACACCTACAATGTTACGGCTTAAAGTTTTGAATAAACACCTACAGCGTTCGACTTAAAGTTTTGATAAAACACCTACAACGTTACGGCTTAAAGTGTTGAATAAACACCTACAATGTTACCGACAAGTGTTGAATAAACACCTACAACGTTATGGCTTAAAGTTTTTAATAAACACCTACAACGTTATGGCTTAAAGTGTTGAATAAACACCTACAACATTACGGCTTAAAGTTTTGAATAAACACCTACAACGTTACGGCTTAAAGTTTTGATAAAACACCTACAACGTTATGGCTTAAAGTGTTGAATAAACACCTACAACATTACGGCTTAAAGTTTTGAATAAACACCTACAACGTTACGGCTTAAAGTTTTGATAAAACACCTACAACGTTATGGCTTAAAGTGTTGAATAAACACCTACAATGTTACGGCTTAAAGTGTTGAATAAACACCTACAACGTTATGGCTTAAAGTGTTGAATAAACACCTACAACATTACGGCTTAAAGTTTTGAATAAACACCTACAACGTTACGGCTTAAAGTTTTTAATAAACACCCACCAAGTTACGGATTAAAACTTTGAATAAATGCCTACAACATTACAGCTTAAAGTGTTGAATAAACACCAAAACATTAAGACACACAGTGCAAAATGTCAGTGAGACGTATACCAGTACTGCAAGATAGACAGAGAGACTGATGGGTTTATAGTAGAACTTAATGGTGCTGAAGAAGCTGTGATCTTTCCCATAAGAGAATAGCTGTCAGCCAAACTGCCACAGTGTGTGTGTTTGTTTGTGTGTGTGTTTGTGTGTGTGTTTGTGTGTGTGTGTGTGTGTGTGTGTGTGTGTGTGCGTGTGTGTGTTTGTTCTTACTGATTTATGGGCTGAGTGAAGTTTGCCTTAGGAAAAAGAAAAAACTGCTGTGAAAGTTTAATAAAAACAAACACAAAATGGCAGAATAATGACCAACTCAGCGTTCCAGTCCGTGTCACAAACAATTAGATACTAAGGGATGTATTCTGAGTCAGTAACTCAAGTTCAAATGTTATGCAAATATGTAACTGGGGAAAGTTCCTGGTACTCAGAGTCAGGTTAGGCAGCTGCTTAAGTAAGTATTTTCTGAGCTCCACCTTCAGATTACTATAAACACCTGCGTGTAATTAAAGTTTTTGTGTATATATATATATAAAACGCTATACAGAAAAAAATTTAATAATTTTTTTTTTTTTAACCTCCGAGGCTTATAGGATAGCACTTGATCCAGCGCATCCTGTATCTCTCATTATTTCAGCATATTATCTCTGCATTTGGATTATTTACCATAATCAATCCATTAGAATATTTTTTTTAATATTTCCTTATAGTAATAATAATTCAACACCCTATAGTTCTTGCCTGGTTTCCCACTGAAGCTAAGCAGTTGAGCCTGTCCACTAGTATACTGACAGGGATGCTATACTGTAAAAACTGAGATGAGATGTTAAACTGAGGTCCTGACTCTCTGTGGTCATTAAAAATCCCAGGACATTTATGGTAAAGAGTTGGGTTATAACCCCGGGGTCCTGCCCAAATTCCCCCATTGACCCTCCTCTATCATCCCCTAATAATCTCCATCACTAAACTGGCTACATCAGTTTCTCCTCTCCACTAATAGCTGTTGTGTGGTGGGAGTTCTGGAGCACTATGGCTGCCATCACATCATCCAGGTGGAGGCTGCACATTTGTGGTGGTTGAGGAGATTCCACCCGATACAATGTATGTAAATCTATATATACACAGTATCTCACAGAAGTAAGTACACCCCTCATATTTGTGTAAATATTTGATGATATCTTTTCATGTAACACTGAAGAAATGACACTGTGCTACAATGTAAAGTAGTGAGTGTACAGCTTGTGTAACAGTGTCAATTTGCTGTCCCCTCAAAATAACTCAACACACAGACATTAATGTCTAAACCACTGGCAACAAAAGTGAGTACACCCCTAAGTGAAAATGTCCAAATTGGACCCAAAGTGTCAGTATTTTGTGTGGGGACCATTATTTTCCAGCACTGCCTTAACCCTTGGGCATGGAGTTCACCAGAGCTTCACAGGTTGCCACTGGAGTCCTCTTCCACTCCTCCATGACGACATCACGGAGCTGGTGGATGTTAGAGACCTTGTGCTCCTCCACCTTCAGTTTGATATAATCAAATATTTACACAAATGTGAGGGGTGTACTTACTTTTGTGAGATACTCTATCTCTAAGGAATCTAATATATATATATATATATATATATATGAATTATTATTATTATTATTATTATTATTATTATTATTATTATTATTATTATTTGTATTCCATTATGATGTTTCCCAGATCATCAGTAACACAAATGTTGCTTTAATGAAATGAAAATGAAATTCAATTCAATGAACTTTTCACTCTGTAATCCTCACAGCAGAACATAATAATTGAGTATTTTTTCATAACTTGCGATTCAGGGCTTCGATAATTATTAACACTACTGCGATACACGAGAAAGTATCTACTTAAAAGATTCTTGATTGAAAACATAACAATCCACCTGGGAAAATTGCTACAGAGAAACTGCTGGTAATGAGAGAAATCTGAATATGAAGTGACTCGTGTTGAGTTTCTCATTATAACATTACATAAAACACTAATGTAAACATGTTCATTCACTTAATGACAAAGTCAGATTTCGTACTGTGGGGAAGAAAGATCTGTTTTCTCTAATTAAAATGCTTTAAAAGTCCACAAATACAAATGTGTGTGTGTGTGTGTGTGTGTGTGGTGTTTTAGCCACGCGATTACATGACACACTTGGTTGGATATGTTATATTTGGCCTGAGAGTCCAAAACTCTGTTACAGTTGGCGTGAAATCTTAAACTCACACATGGAGTTTCCGTCTGTGTGTGTGGGTAAATGTTTTAATATCTCAGAGAGGACCAAATGTCCCCACAAGCATAGGAATATCCAACCTAGTATGGATATTTGGCAGGTCCCCATGATGATAACTTTTTAAACTTTTCTTTTTTTAAACTGAAAACAGCAGCTTTTAATTTAAAAGCTAAAAGCGATGAAAGGTTTTGTTTGGGTTACTAAGGTGAAGCAACCTCAGGTCCAGTATTAATGGATTGAAGATTCATCAGTAAAAGGTCCTCACTAGGAGACAAATGAGTGGAGAATCCATGTTGTAGCAATTTATACTGGAAATATTTAGCATACTGTCCTTTATTCCACTTTAAGGCGTCTAATAAATGAAACAAAAATGAAAGTAATATAATAATAATAATAATAATAATAATAATAATAATAATAATAATAATAATAATAATAATAATAATAATAATAAGTGTTTCCTTCAGTTTCAGTCGTATTAGACTAAACTTTGCCTGAGTTGTAAGTGACCTTTGGATAAAGCACTATGTTTTTGTAATGTAATACCTGTTTGTAAAGAGCTATACAATCCATTCACTTTAAATAATAATGTTTTTATGTTGACTAACTCGCTAAACGTCTCCCACACCCGACATTTTAGCTTCTCTCCTTTCTTCGGTTTAATCCCTGCGAGTAATTTCCGGTTTTTACTTTAAACATTCTCATTGTGTTTCCCGGTTTAATTATTACATGTTTGCGGCGTTCCCCTGGAACAGTTTCACTAAAGGGTTTAGGTAAAGCGTTCATTACTGATAAATATGTTGTGGCAAAGATCAATTTTAAGAGACAACTATACAGCAAATTCACTAACGAAAGTTAGTACTTGACCGTCATGTGTTGGTCTCTTTTGGGACTTTAAAGGTTACAGAGGTAGAGTTTACGTTACCAAAGCTTTATTTAGTATGTAAGAAATGAAACACGACGGGGTGTGGTGTTATAGTAACTTACTGACTGACAGACCGAGAATGTTCCTACAATGACACGTTGCCAAGTGTTTGATTCCTTTTATACCAAAACAAGTTGCCAAGATGTTGTCGGAAAACCTAAAGTTACAGCTTTACAAAGCACTGACACTGGAGACTCCTTCCATAAATGTTAAATAAAAACAAGCACGTTAATAGAAACCTGCGATTTGCAGCTGTACTTCTGTCAGAGTTAAGTTCCAAACTAGCGAGCTATTTAGCCGTTTTATTTTTATTTTTGTCTACTCTATTTACTACGCACTGATGTAACACATTCCAGCTAGCTACAGTATACAGTTACGACTTTAGATTAATATGCTACTGTATTAGCTACCATATTTATATGTTTAGCTAGAAGGCCCTCGTTGTAATTCTAAGTCTAGCTTTAAGAGTTCCGAATGTTTCTTTAAACATTAACAATAATTGTAAATTAATGTTAATCTGGGATGATGAAGAATAACCAATGTACTAGAACCAACAGAATGTTCCAGAATCCCGCCACATCAGGCCTGATGTTAGCAGGTCAACTTAAGCAGCACTGTTGACTAGCAGCGCTGTGTGGTTTTTTATACCGTATACCTTGTCGTTCTGTCCATTATCTGTTACAAGCCCTGCCTCTTTCTTTCTATGGTGTGGCGGGATGCAGTACCGCAGAACGCATATCTTTCCTCACTTCTTTTTTTGGCAAATACGGTCCTCGTTGTACTGCACGACATCCATTCCTGTTTCTTACTAGAACCTGAAAAATGGTGTAGAACGGGACCTGCAATTTGACACACAGCTCCAATTTCCAGAACACACACACACACACGCACACACAAACACACTCCAGACAGCTGACACACACTGAAAACACAGAGCCAGAAGGAAGCACAAGTCCAAATAAGGAGGTGGAGAGGAAGTCGTGGACACGGTGGAGGTTTTACACAGCCTTACAGAGACACAGAAGGTCAATATCAGTGTGTGTGTGTGTTGTGTGTGTGTGTGTGTGTGTGTGTGTGTGTGTGTGTGTGTGTGTGTGTGTGTTTTAGTCATTAAGTCAACGATGAGCAAGTTCCTGATCTGGTGGGGATGTACAATAACCCACAACCTACATGTTGACTGTAAATGAAACTGTGTTTGATATAAAAAGAACCACACATGCTTTATTCAAAATAAAAGAGGGTGAAGGGAGATCAGTCAGAGAGAGAGAGAGAGAGAAAAGAAAAAAAAAAAAAAAAAAAAAAAGAGAGAGAGAGAGAGAGAGAAAAAAAAAAAAAGAGAGAGAGAGAGAGAGAGAGAGAGAGAGAGGGGGTAATGAGATTAAAGATGAAACCCTTCATCATCTTCGGACTGGAAATACTGCACTTGATAAAGTCATGCTGCTGAAATGAAATCTTCTAATGACGATTAATGTGAGTGAACCCTACTAGTGACCGTGCCCCAACATTGTAACCATCAAAAATGACTCGGGCTCTGTACACGCTTATACGTTACTTTATTTTTTAAAAGTTCTTACTGCTATGTTTTCATAAACATGCCATGAGCACCCGGCCCAGTAATTAACTAATATTTACATTTACATGATTGGCATTTGGCAAATTCCCTTATCCAGAGTGACATTTGAGATAAATGAGATCATTTATACAATTGAGCAGCTGCAGGTTAAGGGCCTTGCTTAAGGGCCAGTCAGTAGGCCAACATCTTACCCACTGAGCTACCACTGCCCTATAACTAACTAACCTCTGATCAGATATAGTCCCACCAATTTATAAATGGTAGTTTGCCCCAGGTATTATCCAAAATCAGTAGCACTGGAGTAGTGGATTCAGGAGCAGTACAGCGGGGGTCATGTTGTGTCTCCTCCACATGAGGCTTTAATAAATAAAAATAACTGAGTACAAAGTAACATTGTTGGTCAGCGATGTTACTGAGAGTCAGCGATGTTACTGAGAGTCAGTGGTGTTACTGAGAGTCAGTGGCGTTACTGAGAGTCAGTGGCGTTACTGAGAGTCAGTGGCGTTACTGAGAGTCAGTGGCGTTACTGAGAGTCAGTGGTGTTACTGAGAGTCAGTGGCGTTAGTGAGAGTCAGTGGTGTTAGTGAGAGTCAGTGGCGTTAGTGAGAGTCAGTGGCGTTACTGAGAGTCAGTGGTGTTACTGAGAGTCAGTGGCGTTAGTGAGAGTCAGTGGCGTTAGTGAGAGTCAGTGGCGTTACTGAGAGTCAGTGGCGTTACTGAGAGTCAGTGGTGTTACTGAGAGTCAGTGGCGTTAGTGAGAGTCAGTGGTGTTAGTGAGAGTCAGTGGCGTTACTGAGAGTCAGTGGCGTTACTGAGAGTCAGTGGCGTTACTGAGAGTCAGTGGCGTTACTGAGAGTCAGTGGCGTTAGTGAGAGTCAGTGGTGTTAGTGAGAGTCAGTGGTGTTAGTGAGAGTCAGTGGCGTTAGTGAGAGTCAGTGGTGTTAGTGAGAGTCAGTGGTGTTACTGAGAGTCAGTGGCGTTACTGAGAGTCAGTGGCGTTACTGAGAGTCAGTGGCGTTAGTGAGAGTCAGTGGCGTTAGTGAGAGTCAGTGGCGTTACTGAGAGTCAGTGGCGTTAGTGAGAGTCAGTGGCGTTACTGAGAGTCAGTGGCGTTAGTGAGAGTCAGTGGTGTTAGTGAGAGTCAGTGGTGTTAGTGAGAGTCAGTGGCGTTAGTGAGAGTCAGTGGTGTTACTGAGAGTCAGTGGTGTTACTGAGAGTCAGTGGCGTTACTGAGAGTCAGTGGCGTTACTGAGAGTCAGTGGCGTTAGTGAGAGTCAGTGGCGTTAGTGAGAGTCAGTGGCGTTACTGAGAGTCAGTGGCGTTACTGAGAGTCAGTGGCGTTACTGAGAGTCAGTGGCGTTACTGAGAGTCAGTGGTGTTACTGAGAGTCAGTGGCGTTACTGAGAGTCAGTGGCGTTACTGAGAGTCAGTGGCGTTACTGAGAGTCAGTGGCGTTACTGAGAGTCAGTGGCGTTAGTGAGTCAGTGGCGTTACTGAGAGTCAGTGGCGTTAGTGAGAGTCAGTGGCGTTAGTGAGAGTCAGTGGCGTTAGTGAGAGTCAGTGGCGTTAGTGAGAGTCAGTGGCGTTGCGAGAGTCAGTGGCGTTACTGAGAGTCAGTGGTGTTACTGAGAGTCAGTGGCGTTACTGAGAGTCAGTGGCGTTACTGAGAGTCAGTGGCGTTAGTGAGAGTCAGTGGTGTTAGTGAGAGTCAGTGGTGTTAGTGAGAGTCAGTGGCGTTAGTGAGAGTCAGTGGTGTTAGTGAGAGTCAGTGGTGTTAGTGAGAGTCAGTGGCGTTACTGAGAGTCAGTGGTGTTAGTGAGAGTCAGTGGCGTTACTGAGAGTCAGTGGCGTTAGTGAGAGTCAGTGGCGTTACTGAGAGTCAGTGGCGTTAGTGAGAGTCAGTGGCGTTAGTGAGAGTCAGTGGCGTTAGTGAGAGTCAGTGGCGTTACTGAGAGTCAGTGGTGTTACTGAGAGTCAGTGGTGTTAGTGAGAGTCAGTGGTGTTAGTGAGAGTCAGTGGGGTTACTCAGAGTCAGTGTGTTACTGAGAGTCAATGGTGTTACTGAGAGTCAGTGGGGTTACTCAGAGTCAGTGGTGTTACTGAGAGTCAGTGGGGTTACTCAGAGTCAGTGTGTTACTGAGAGTCAGTGGTGTTACTCAGAGTCAGTGTGTTATTGAGAATCAGTGGGGTTACTCAGAGTCAGTGTGTTACTGAGAGTCAGTGGTGTTACTCAGAGTCAGTGGTGTTACTGAGAGTCAGTGTGTTACTGAGAGTCAGTGGGGTTATTGAGAATCAGTGGGGTTACTCAGAGTCAGTGTGTTACTCAGAGTCAGTGGTGTTACTGAGAGTCAGTGTGTTACTCAGAGTCAGTGGTGTTACTGAGAGTCAGTGGTGTTACTCAGAGTCAGTGGTGTTACTGAGAGTCAGTGTGTTACTGAGAGTCAGTGGTGTTACTCAGAGTCAGTGGTGTTACTGAGAGTCAGTGGTGTTACTGAGAATCAGTGGGGTTACTCAAAGTCAGTGTGTTACTCAGAGTCAGTGGTGTTACTGAGAGTCAGTGTGTTACTGAGAGTCAGTGGGGTTACTCAGAGTCAGTGGTGTTACTGAGAGTCAGTGGTGTTACTGAGAGTCAGTGGTGTTACTGAGAATCAGTGGGGTTACCCAGAGTCAGTGTGTTACTCAGAGTCAGTGGTGTTACTGAGAGTCAGTGTGTTACTGAGAGTCAGTGGTGTTACTCAGAGTCAGTGGTGTTACTGAGAGTCAGTGTGTTACTGAGAGTCAGTGTGTTACTGAGAGTCAGTGGGGTTACTCAGAGTCAGTGTGTTACTGAGAGTCAGTGGGGTTACTCAGAGTCAGTGGTGTTACTGAGAGTCAGTGTGTTACTGAGAGTCAGTGGGGTTACTCAGAGTCAGTGGTGTTACTGAGAGTCAGTGGTGTTACTGAGAATCAGTGGGGTTACTCAGAGTCAGTGTGTTACTGAGAGTCAGTGTGTTACTGAGAGTCAGTGGTGTTACTGAGAGTCAGTGGTGTTACTGAGAGTCAGTGTGTTACTGAGAGTCAGTGGTGTTACTGAGAGTCAGTGGTGTTACTGAGAGTCAATGGTGTTACTGAGAGTCAGTGTGTTACTGAGAGTCAGTGTGTTACTCAGAGTCAGTGTGTTACTGAGAGTCAGTGTGTTACTCAGAGTCAGTGTGTTACTGAGAGTCAGTGGGGTTACTCAGAGTCAGTGGGGTTACTGAGAGTCAGTGGGGTTACTGAGAGTCAGTGGGGTTACTCAGAGTCAGTGTGTTACTCAGAGTCAGTGGTGTTACTGAGAGTCAGTGGGGTTACTCAGAGTCAGTGTGTTACTGAGAGTCAGTGTGTTACTGAGAGTCAGTGGGGTTATTGAGAATCAGTGGGGTTACTCCAGAGTCAGTGTGTTACTCAGAGTCAGTGGTGTTACTGAGAGTCAGTGTGTTACTGAGAGTCAGTGGTGTTACTCAGAGTCAGTGGTGTTACACTGAGCAGTCAGTGGTGTTACTGAGAGTCAGTGGTGTTACTGAGAGTCAGTGTGTTACTGAGAGTCAGTGGGTTACTCAGGAGTCAGTGGGGTTACTCAGAGTCAGGGTGTTACTGAGAGTCAGTGGTGTTACTGAGAGTCAGTGGGGTTACTCAGAGTCAGTGGTGTTACTGAGAGTCAGTGGGGTTACTCAGAGTCAGTGGTGTTACTGAGAGTCAGTGTGTTACTGAGAGTCAGTGTGTTACTCAGAGTCAGTGTGTTACTGAGAGTCAGTGTGTTACTCAGAGTCAGTGTGTTACTGAGAGTCAGTGGTGTTACTCAGAGTCAGTGTGTTACTGAGAGTCAGTGGGGTTACTCAGAGTCAGTGGGTTACTCAGAGTCAGTGGGTTACTGAGAGTCAGTGGGGTTACTCAGAGTCAGTGTGTTACTGAGAGTCAGTGGTGTTACTCAGAGTCAGTGGTGTTACGAGAGTCAGTGGGGTTACTCAGAGTCAGTGTGTTACTGAGAGTCAGTGTGTTACTGGAGAGTCAGTGGGGTTACTCAGAGTCAGTGGTGTTACTGAGAGTCAGTGTGTTACTCAGAGTCAGTGTGTTACTGAGAGTCAGTGTGTTACTGAGAGTCAGTGGGGTTACTCAGAGTCAGTGTGTTACTGAGAGTCAGTGGGGTTACTCAGAGTCAGTGGTGTTACTCAGAGTCAGTGGTGTTACTGAGAGTCAGTGTGTTACTGAGAGTCAGTGGGGTTACTCAGAGTCAGTGGTGTTACTGAGAGTCAGTGGTGTTACTGAGAATCAGTGGGGTTACTCAGAGTCAGTGTGTTACTGAGAGTCAGTGTGTTACTGAGAGTCAGTGGTGTTACTGAGAGTCAGTGGTGTTACTGAGAGTCAGTGTGTTACTGAGAGTCAGTGGTGTTACTGAGAGTCAGTGGTGTTACTGAGAGTCAATGGTGTTACTGAGAGTCAGTGTGTTACTGAGAGTCAGTGTGTTACTCAGAGTCAGTGTGTTACTGAGAGGCAGTGTGTTACTCAGAGTCAGTGTGTTACTGAGAGTCAGTGGGGTTACTCAGAGTCAGTGGGGTTACTGAGAGTCAGTGGGGTTACTGAGAGTCAGTGGGGTTACTCAGAGTCAGTGTGTTACTCAGAGTCAGTGGTGTTACTGAGAGTCAGTGGGGTTACTCACAGTCAGTGTGTTACTGAGAGTCAGTGTGTTACTGAGAGTCAGTGGGGTTATTGAGAATCAGTGGGGTTACTCAGAGTCAGTGTGTTACTCAGAGTCAGTGGTGTTACTGAGAGTCAGTGTGTTACTGAGAGTCAGTGGTGTTACTCAGAGTCAGTGGTGTTACTGAGAGTCAGTGGTGTTACTGAGAGTCAGTGGTGTTACTGAGAGTCAGTGTGTTACTGAGAGTCAGTGGGGTTACTCAGAGTCAGTGGGGTTACTCAGAGTCAGGGTGTTACTGAAAGTCAGTGGTGTTACTGAGAGTCAGTGGGGTTACTCAGAGTCAGTGGTGTTACTGAGAGTCAGTGGGGTTACTCAGAGTCAGTGGTGTTACTGAGAGTCAGTGTGTTACTGAGAGTCAGTGTGTTACTCAGAGTCAGTGTGTTACTGAGAGTCAGTGTGTTACTCAGAGTCAGTGTGTTACTGAGAGTCAGTGGTGTTACTCAGAGTCAGTGTGTTACTGAGAGTCAGTGGGGTTACTCAGAGTCAGTGGGTTACTCAGAGTCAGTGGGGTTAGTGAGAGTCAGTGGGGTTACTCAGAGTCAGTGTGTTACTGAGAGTCAGTGGTGTTACTCAGAGTCAGTGGTGTTACTGAGAGTCAGTGGGGTTACTCAGAGTCAGTGTGTTACTGAGAGTCAGTGGGGTTACTCAGAGTCAGTGGTGTTACTGAGAGTCAGTGTGTTACTCAGAGTCAGTGTGTTACTGAGAGTCAGTGTGTTACTGAGAGTCAGTGGGGTTACTCAGAGTCAGTGGTGTTACTGAGAGTCAGTGTGTTACTCAGAGTCAGTGGTGTTACTGAGAGTCAGTGGTGTTACTGAGAATCAGTGGGGTTACTCAGAGTCAGTGTGTTACTCAGAGTCAGTGGTGTTACTGAGAGTCAGTGTGTTACTGAGAGTCAGTGGTGTTACTGAGAGTCAGTGGTGTTACTGAGAGTCAGTGTGTTACTCAGAGTCAGTGGTGTTACTGAGAGTCAGTGTGTTACTGAGAGTCAGTGTGTTACTGAGAGTCAGTGGGGTTACTCAGAGTCAGTGGGGTTACTCAGAGTCAGTGGGGTTACTCAGAGTCAGTGGGGTTAGTGAGAGTCAGTGGGGTTACTCAGAGTCAGTGTGTTACTGAGAGTCAGTGGTGTTACTGAGAGTCAGTGGTGTTACTGAGAGTCAGTGGGGTTACTCAGAGTCAGTGTGTTACTGAGAGTCAGTGTGTTACTGAGAGTCAGTGGGGTTACTCAGAGTCAGTGGTGTTACTGAGAGTCAGTGTGTTACTCAGAGTCAGTGTGTTACTGAGAGTCAGTGTGTTACTGAGAGTCAGTGGGGTTACTCAGAGTCAGTGTGTTACTGAGAGTCAGTGGGGTTACTCAGAGTCAGTGGTGTTACTCAGAGTCAGTGGTGTTACTGAGAGTCAGTGTGTTTCTGAGAGTCAGTGGGGTTACTCAGAAGTGTGGTGTTACTGAGAGTCAGTGGTGTTACTGAGAATCAGTGGGGTTACTCAGAGTCAGTGTGTTACTCAGAGTCAGTGGTGTTACTGAGAGTCAGTGTGTTACTGAGAGTCAGTGGTGTTACTGAGAGTCAGTGGTGTTACTGAGAGTCAGTGTGTTACTCAGAGTCAGTGGTGTTACTGAGAGTCAGTGTGTTACTGAGAGTCAGTGGTGTTACTGAGAGTCAGTGGTGTTACTGAGAGTCAGTGTGTTACTGAGAGTCAGTGTGTTACTGAGAGTCAGTGGTGTTACTGAGAGTCAGTGGTGTTACTGAGAGTCAGTGTGTTACTGAGAGTCAGTGGTGTTACTGAGAGTCAGTGGTGTTACTGAGAGTCAGTGTGTTACTCAGAGTCAGTGGGTGTTACTGAGAGTCAGTGTGTTACTGAGAGTCAGTGTGTTACTGAGAGTCAGTGTGTTACTGAGAGTCAGTGGTGTTATGCGCTAGAGTCAGTGGTGTTACTGAGAGTCAGTGGGGTTACTCAGAGTCAGTGGTGTTACTGAGAGTCAGTGGTGTTACTGAGAGTCAGTGTGTTACTGAGAGTCAGTGTGTTACTGAGAGTCAGTGGTGTTACTGAGAGTCAGTGGGGTTACTCAGAGTCAGTGTGTTACTGAGAGTCAGTGGTGTTACTGAGAGTCAGTGGTGTTACTCAGAGTCAGTGGTGTTACTCAGAGTCAGTGGTGTTACTGAGAGTCAGTGGTGTTACTCAGAGTCAGTGGTGTTACTCAGAGTCAGTGGTGTTACTGAGAGTCAGTGTGTTACTGAGAGTCAGTGTGTTACTGAGAGTCAGTGTGTTACTGAGAGTCAGTGTGTTACTCAGAGTCAGTGGTGTTACTGAGAGTCAGTGGGTTACTCAGAGTCAGTGTGTTACTGAGAGTCAGTGTGTTACTGAGAGTCAGTGTGTTACTGAGAGTCAGTGTGTTACTGAGAGTCAGTGTGTTACTCAGAGTCAGTGGTGTTACTGAGAGTCAGTGGGGTTACTCAAGAGTCAGTGGTGTTACTGAGAGTCAGTGGTGTTACGAGAGTCAAAGTGTGTTACTGAGAGTCAGTGTGTTACTGAGAGTCAGTGGTGTTACTGAGAGTCAGTGGGGTTACTCAGAGTCAGTGTGTTACTGAGAGTCAGTGGTGTTACTGAGAGTCATGTGGTGTTACCAGAGTCAGTGGTGTTACTCAGAGTCAGTGGTGTTACTGAGAGTCAGTGGTGTTACTCAGAGTCAGTGGTGTTACTCAGAGTCAGTGGTGTTACTCAGAGTCAGTGGTGTTACTGAGAGTCAGTGTGTTACTGAGAGTCAGTGTGTTACTGAGAGTCAGTGTGTTACTCAGAGTCAGTGGTGTTACTGAGAGTCAGTGGGGTTACTCAGAGTCAGTGTGTTACTGAGAGTCAGTGTGTTACTGAGAGTCAGTGTGTTACTGAGAGTCAGTGTGTTACTCAGAGTCAGTGTGTTACTGAGAGTCAGTGTGTTACTCAGAGTCAGTGTGTTACTCAGAGTCAGTGGTGTTACTGAGAGTCAGTGGGGTTACTCAGAGTCAGTGTGTTACTGAGAGTCAGTGTGTTACTGAGAGTCAGTGACATTACAACCTCTTTTTTCATTTCAGTTCTGTTCAATTTTATGCTCTGCATATCTACTTTACATACTATGTGTGTGTAAGAGAGAGAGAGAGAGAGAGAGAGAGAGAGAGAGAGAGAGAGAGAGAGAGAGAGAATGTGCGTCATGCTCAGGAGAAACTGAGCAGGACAAGTAAATCCACGCTTTTGGCAAAGATGCTACGCTAAATGTCATCACAAACGGTACTGTGTTTGCTAATTATGGTAATGTAGCTGCGACAGAGAGATAAATGTGTCCTCAACACACGTCGGGCCATGTCCCCAAATCTGTACTCCTCCTGTGTTTTACTCTATCTTGCTCTTCTCTCTCTCTTTTTTTTTTTCTCCCTCTGTACTCTACTGCTCTCTCTGCAAAAGTCGAAAGTATCTTGTGCCTCTCTACTCTGTCTCTCTCCTTGTCACCTCGCGTGCTTAACCCTCTCTCTTGTCTGTCCTCGCCACCTGCCTGCTTCCACCTGCGCGCCCGCGCCCTCCCGTCCTGCGCGTGCGCGCGCTGCTCCGTGCCCCCCGTCCCCGTGTCTGTCGCCCCCGCGTGTCCCCCCCCCTGTCATCCCTCCTCTCTCTCTCTCTCTCTCTCTGTCTCTCTCTCTCTCTCTCTTGCCTCTCTCTCTCTCTCTCTGTCTCTCTCTCTCTCTCTCTCTCTCTGTCTCTCTCTGTCTCTCTCTCTGTCTCTCTCTCCCTCTCTCTCTCTCTCTCTCTCTGTCTCTCTCTCTCTCTCTCTCCTCCCCCCGTTGTCTCTCTCTCACTGACCATTTC
>CM022766.1:26683823-26691323 GCA_012411365.1 Ameiurus melas | reverse complement strand
CAGAGCATAGAATAGCACTTGATCCAGCACATACTGTTATTGTACATATATATATATATATACAGTATATATATCCTGCTCTGACAGTTAATGTTGTGATTTTTTTTTAAACTGAGCTCCTCGACGTAATGCCTTTGATTAAGACACTGTCCACCACGAAATAAAAACACTTATGCACACTTTAAAAGGGACAATATTATTAATGAATGAATAGTCTCATATTTCTGTTTAATATTGTCCTTAATTGACATTCCATAGTGTGTGAGTGTGTGAGTGTGTGTGTATGTGTGTGTGTGTGGTGTGTGTGTGAGTGTGTGAGTGTGTGTGTGTGTGTGTGTATGGGTGTGTGTATGGGTGTGTGTGTGTGTGTGAGTGTGTGTGAGTGTGGTGTGTGTGTGTGTGTGTGTGTGTGTGTGTGTGTGTGTGTGGGTGTATTTACAGCCAGAACATAAATTTCAGCGTGACACATTGTGGTTCCATCAAACAGCCAGACGGTGGCGCTGGATTTAACGGCGCTCCTCACTCGAGCCGAAATCGCGTAAGAAACGGCACATTAAGTTCAAGATCGGAATCGTGCATAACTAAGACACGCCTCTGTCGAAGACGTACCCCTCCCCCCCGCGTGTGTAACTCTCACGTAACTTCTGAACAGCGCTGTAGTTCCACCTGAAGTCTGAATACTGATGTGTGTCATTTCAGTACGACGTCCTCACAGTCGTAGGATAAATAAACATTAACTCTGCTTTAACTGACCAGGACGGGTCGCGTTCCAAAAACAGCACGGCATAGTGCACTTCCTTTTCCTTCCCTAACACACCTGACTCCACTCAGCAGCTCTGGAGTGCTTAATGTAGCTTCCTGCTCTAACATACACAGTTTGGCCTTATAGAGTGTTAATGAGCTGATGAGGTGAATCGTGTGTGTGTGTGTGTGTGTGTGTGTGTGTGTGTGTGTGTTAGAGCAGGACACACTCATTCCAACATGTGCAGAACAGGATTGAGAAATGCGATTTACCAAGCAGCACACGTCACAATCCAAAACCAACAAATAGCGGAGAAGTTCTCTCTCTTCCCTCCTGCTCGAGTCCCCACTTTTCAGCACTCAGTCTGAAGCGAAAGCTGGCCGAGGAACGCCGCTTTCATCCTCTGCCAGGAAATCAGCCGAGCTCGAACAGTTCAGCCATACGAAAGCCATTAACGCAACACACACACACACACACACACACACACGCACACACACACACGCATATGGAAAATAGAGCAGGAGGAATGCCTTCACGACTTTCACATCATATTTTATTAGAAAATGAGTTGCATTTGCTGAATATCTGGTATATGATGAAAATGGTGAAATAAATTCATTTTCATTTTAATTCATTCACATCATGCATCATGAAGTTAGTTCTTCTTCATGATACTGTAACCAATCAGGGCACAGTTCTCGCCCCAATCCCACCATCACCAATCATAAAGTAGTTCCCGCCCTCAATGCTATTGTAACTAATCATAAAGTAGTTCCCGCCCTCAATGTTAGTACGGCGGGGAACTACTACTATAATTGGTGATGGTGGATTGGGGTGAGATACCTGATGAACCTGACTGCGATTGAGGACCGGAATACTTTATGATTGGTTACAATATTGTAACCAATCATAAAGTAGTTCCCACCCTCAATGCTATTGAAACCAATCCAAAAGTAGTTCATGCCCTCTATGCTATTGTAACTTATCATAAAGTAGTTCCCGCCCTCAATGCTATTGTAACCAATCATAAAGTAGTTCCCGCCCCCAATGCTATTGTAACTAATCATAAAGTAGTTCCCGCCCCCAATGCTATTGTAACCAATCATAAAGTAGTTCCCACCCTCAATGCTATTGTAACTAATCATAAAGTAGTTCCCGCCCTCAGTGCTATTGAAACCAATCCAAAACTAGTTCATGCCCTCTATGCTATTGTAACTTATCATAAAGTAGTTCCCGCCCCCAATGCTATTGTAACCAATCATAAAGTAGTTCCCGCCCCAATGCTATTGTAGCCAATCATAAAGAAGTTCCCCTGTAATACACATCACTAGACTAATAAGACACCACATTGGTTTGGTACATCGCAAACAAAGAGAAAAGATTTATATATATGTATGCAGGAGTTTGGGCGGTATTATTAAGCTTTATTGTAAAATTATATAGCCGTTTTTCAATCTGAATTGTGTGGAAACTGAATTTGGATGCAAGACTTGACCTGAATTCAATAAAATATAATAATAGTGCATTTTAAATAATCAGATTCAGGATCAGTATATTGCAGGCTACAAAACGGGTAACTGATGCTAATGCTAACATCTGTGGCTGCTAATGAACACTTGCCAGTCTCTAATAGGGAACAAACGCGCTCCTTGGTCTGCTGTGGCTTTGGCAAAAACATCCGAGTTGCTCTCAAGGAAAACTCTCACCATTCTAACCCTCCAGCAGAAACCATATAAAAAGAGTGCACTCCATGCTGGGGGAGGAGAGGAGGGGGGAGGAAAGGAAGGATGAAAACCTTAAAGGAAAGGAAGAATGCTGCCTAAGCAGACGAGGAAATGTGCTCTGAGAAGGAGCTGACACGGGATGAAACGCTAGAGAGGAAATCAATCCTGTTATTAGGAGACCAAGATACTGACTGCGTGCATCCCGAAAAAGTGCAGTCAATAGTCAGAACATGAAGGATGCTGAGGCAGGAGAAGATTTTAAGAGAATGATCCACTCTGTGTCATTTTGAAGGCTACATAACCAGTACAGTCCTTATTTTAGACAGGTTTATAGCAGTGACCTTCTGTTTTGACACATTGATACACTGAGTGATACAGTTCCTGTTAACATCCCAGATATTTCCTCAAGCATAATGTATGAGTCAGGTGAATGTCTGACTCACAAATAGTGATTCATTAAGAGTGACTCATGAGAACCATATTCCTAAACTCTCTCTGATTCTTCACAATGTACACTCTAATTATTCATCAACCACCAACATTCTCTACCACACACCAACATTCTCCATCACACACCGACACACCATGTCGGTGTGTGATGGAGAATGTGGGTGTGTGATGGAGAATGTGGGTGTGTGATGGAGAATGTGGGTGTGATGGAGAATGTGGGTGTGTAATGGTGAATGTGGGTGTGTGATGGTGAATGTCGGTGTGTGATGGGAGAATGTGGGTGTGTAATGGTGAATGTGGGTGTGTGATGGTGAATGTGGGTGTGTGATGGAGAATGTGGGTGTGTAATGGTGAATGTGGGTGTGTGATGGTGATGTGGGTGTGTGATGGAGAATGTGGGTGTGTAATGGTGAATGTGGGTGTGTGATGGTGAATGTGGGTGTGTGATGGTGAATGTGGGTGTGTGATGGTGAATGTGGGTGTGTGATGGTGAATGTGGGTGTGTATGGTGAATGTGGGTGTGTGATGGTGAATGTGGGTGTGTGATGGAGAATGTGGTGTTGTGTGATGGAGAATGTGGGTGTGTGATGGAGAATGTGGGTGTGTGATGGAGAATGTGGGTGTGTGATGGTGAATGTGGGTGTGTGATGGTGAATGTGGGTGTGTGATGGTGAATGTGGGTGTTTGATGGAGAATGTGGGTGTGTGATGGTGAAATGTGGGTGTGTGATGGTGAATATGGGTCTGTGATGGTGAATGTGGGTGTGTGGAAAAAAATGTGGGTGTGTGATGGAGAATGTGGGTGTGTGATGGAGAATGTGGGGGTGTGTGATGGAGAATGTGGGTGTGATGGAGAATGTGGGTGTGTAATGGTGAATGTGGGTGTGTGATGGTGGATATGGGTGTGTGATGGTGAATGTCGGTGTGTGATGGAGAATGTGGGTGTGTAATGGTGAATGTGGGTGTGTGATGGTGAATGTGGGTGTGTGATGGTGAATGTGGGTGTGTGATGGAGAATGTGGGTGTGTAATGGTGAATGTGGGTGTGTGATGGTGAATGTGGGTGTGTGATGGAGAATGTGGGTGTGTGATGGTGAATGTGGGTGTGTGATGGTGAATGTGGGTGTGTGATGGTGAGTGTAGGTGTGTGATGGTGAATGTGGGTGTGTGATGGTGAATGTGGGTGTGTGATGGTGAATGTCGGTGTGTGATGGAGAATGTGGTGTGTGTGATGGAGAATGTGGGTGTGTGATGGAGAATGTGGGTGTGTGATGGAGAATGTGGGTGTGTGATGGAGAATGTGGGTGTGTGTTGGGAATGTCGGTGTGTGATGGTGAATGTGGGTGTGTGATGGTGAATGTGGGTGTGTGATGGAGAATGTCGGTGTGTGATGGTGAATGTGGGTGTATGATGGTGAATGTCGGTGTGTGATGGATAATGTGGGTGTGTGATGGTGAATGTGGGTGTGTGATGGTGAATGTGGGTGTGTGATGGTGGAATGTCGGTGTGTGATGGAGAATGTGGGTGTGTGATGGAGAATGTGGGTGTGTGATGGTGAATGTGGGTGTGTGATGGTGAATGTGGGTGTGTGATGGTGGATGTGGGTGTGTGATAGAGAATGTGGGTGTGTGATGGAGAATGTGGGTGTGTGATGGAGAATATGGGTGTGTGATGGAGAATGTGGGTGTGTGATGGAGAATGTGGGTGTGATGGAGAATGTGGGTGTGTGATGGAGAATTTGGGTGTGTGATGGTGAATGTGGGTGTGTGATGGTGAATGTTGGGTGTGTGATGGAGAATGTGGGTGTGATGGAGAATGTGGGTGTGTAATGGTGAATGTGGGTGTGTGATGGTGAATGTGGGTGTGTGATGGAGAATGTGGGTGTGTGATGGTGAATGTGGGGGGGGTGTGTGATGGTGAATGTGGGTGTGTGATGGTGAATGTGGGTGTGTGATGGTGAATGTGGGTGTGTGATAGTGAATGTCGGTGTGTGATGGTGAATGTGGGTGTGTGATGGTGGATTGTGGGTGTGTGATGGAGAATGTCGGTGTGTGATGGTGAATGTGGGTGTGTGATGGAGAATGTGGGTGTGTGATGGTGAATGTCGGTGTGTGATGGAGAATTTGGGTGTGTGATGGAGAATGTGGGTGTGTGATGGTGGATGTCGGTGTGTGATGGTGAATGTCGGTGTGTGATGGAGAATGTGGGTGTGTGATGGTGAATGTGGGTGTGTGATGGAGAATGTCGGTGTGTGATGGAGAATGTGGGTGTGTGATGGTAAATGTGGGTGTGTGATGGAGAATGTGGGTGTGATGGAGAATGTGGGTGTGTGATGGAGAATGTGGGTGTGTGATGGTGAATGTGGGTGTGTGATGGTGAATGTGGGTGTGTGATGGAGAATGTGGGTGTGTGATGGAGAATGTGGGTGTTTGATGGTGAATGTGGGTGTGTGATGGTGAATGTGGGTGTGTGATGGTGAATGTGGGTGTGTGATGGTGAATGTTGGTGTGTGATGGTGAATGTGGGTGTGTGATGGTGAATGTGGGTGTGTGATGGTGAATGTGGGTGTGTGATGGTGAATGTTGGTGTGTGATGGTGAATGTGGGTGTGTGATGGTGAATGTGGGTGTGTGATGGTGAATGTGGGTGTGTGATGGAGAATGTGGGTGTGTGATGGAGAATGTGGGTGTGTGATGGTGATATGGGTGTGTGATGGAGAATGTGGGTGTGTGATGGTGAATGTGGGTGTGTGATGGTGAATGTGGGTGTGTGATGGTGAATGTGGGTGTGTGATGGAGAATGTAGGTGTGTGATGGAGAATGTGGGTGTGTGATGGAGAATGTGGGTGTGTGATGGTGAATGTGGGTGTGTGATGGTGTGTGGGTGTGTGATGGAGAATGTGGGTGTGTGATGTGAATGTGGGTGTGTGATGGTGAATGTGGGTGTGTGATGGAGAATGTGGGTGTGTGATGGAGAATGTGGGTGTGTGATGGGAAAGTGGGGGTGTGATGGTGAATGTGGGTGTGTGATGGAGAATGTGGGTGTGTGATGGAGAATGTGGGTGTGTGATGGTGAATGTGGGTGTGTGATGGAGAATGTGGGTGTGTGATGGTGAATGTGGGTGTGTGATGGTGAATGTGGGTGTGTGATGGTGAATGTGGGTGTGTGATGGTGAATGTGGGTGTGTGATGGGTAATGTGGGTGTGTGATGGAGAATGTGGGTGTGTGTATGTGAATGTGGGTGTGTGATGGTGAATGTGGGTGTGTGATGGAGAATGTGGGTGTGTGATGTGAATGTGGGTGTGTGATGGTGAATGTGGTGTGTGATGGAGAATGTGGGTGTGTGATGGAGAATGTGGGTGTGTGATGGTGAATGTTGGTGTGTGATGGAGAATGTGGGTGTGTGATGGTGAATGTGGGTGTGTGATGGTGAATGTGGGTGTGTGATGGTGAATGTTGGTGTGTGATGGAGAATGTGGGTGTGTGATGGTGAATGTGGGTGTGTGATGGTGAATGTTGGTGTGTGATGGTGAATGTGGGTGTGTGATGGAGAATGTGGGTGTGTGATGGTGAATGTGGGTGTGTGATGGAGAATGTGGGTGTGATGTGGTGAATGTTGGTGTGTGATGGAGAATGTGGGTGTGTGATGGTGAATGTGGGTGTGTGATGGTGAATGTGGGTGTGTGATGGAGAATGTGGGTGTGTGATGGAGAATGTGGGTGTGTGATGGTGAATGTGGGTGTGTGATGGTGAATGTGGGTGTGTGATGGTGAATGTAGTGTGTGATGGTGAATGTGGTGTGTGATGGTGAATTTGGGTGTGTGATGGTGAATGTTGGTGTGTGATGGAGAATGTGGGTGTGTGATGGAGAATGTGGGTGTGTGATGGAGAATGTGGGTGTGTGATGGTGAATGTGGGTGTGTGATGGTGAATGTGGGTGTGTGATGGTGAATGTGGGTGTGTGATGGTGAATGTGGGTGTGTGATGGTGAATGTCGGTGTGTGATGGAGATTGTGGGTGTGTGATGGAGAACGACGGTGTTCACGGTGTTTCACAGAGAACATTAGCTGTAGCATCAGTAGCACTGATAGTGTGTCACTGGTGTGAAATTCCTTTGCAGCTATTCAGTGGTTTATTTTTTATTTATTTATTTATTTATTTTGCTACTCCTCCCTCCCTGGTGTTCTAAAAAGGCTATATGTTCTTAAACACACCACACAGGAAGTGTGTGAGCGCCCGAGGCCTCGAGTCCTGTGTGTAATGAGATGGTAGCTGCAGCATCAGGATAATTACCCGGAGGAGACAGAGTTGTGCAACAAACCCAAAGAAATGCTTCATAAAGACACTGCATCACTTCGGCAGTGTGTTTAAAATACCAGACTGTTCATCAAAGCTTCCTATTACACATACACACAAACACACACACACAAACACACACACACACACACACATCTGTCTGCAGCTGTGTGTTTACAGTACAGCACTCACTTCCTGTTATTGGACAAAGAAAAACAAAAAACACAAAAACAAAAGCTGGAGAGATTAAAGATCAGCTGTGTTCGTGTATATAATGTTGTTTGTTGTAAT
>CM022766.1:26666323-26678823 GCA_012411365.1 Ameiurus melas | reverse complement strand
ATGTGCCTTCACCCGTCTCAATTGCCATCCTGTGTACTCCCTTATCTTGTAAATATGCCTCTGTACCCGTACCGATTGTACCACTCTATGTGCCTACCAGTCTCATTGCCACTCTGTACGCTACTCCGTCCTCAGTTACCACTCTATATACCCTACCCGGCTCAGTGACCATCTGTTAGTGCCCCTACTTGGTCTCCATTGTATATCTGTGACCCTACCCGACTCAGTACCACTGTAGTGCTTGCGGCTCAGTACGATCTCTTGCCCTGCTCCGTCTCAGTGTCATCTGTACCCCTACCGCGTCCTCAGTGCTTACTCTGTACTACCCGTCTCGATTGTGCACTCTATGTACCTCTACCGTCTCAGTACCATCTGTACTACGTTCTAAGTGCCCTCTGTGCGCTGCCACCTCATTGCTGTATCTGTCGTGCCCCTCTTGGGTTTGGGTGCTGCCATCTGTGTGCCTGGCCCGTCTCAGTGCCTGTCTGCCCTGCCCGTCTCAGATTTTGGGCTCTGCACCCCTGCCCGTCTCAGTGCCACTCTGTGTGCCCTGCCGTCTCAGTGCCAGCTCCTGTGCCCTGCCCGTCAGTGCCACTCTGTGCCCTGCCCGTCAGTGACATCTGTGTGCCCTGCCCGGTCAGTGACATCTGTAGCTGCTTGGTCTCAGTGCCTTTCTTCGTCAATTTATTGCTTTCTTGGTCTCGGTGCTTGTCTGTTTCTTGGTCTCGTTGTCTGTGTTGGCCCGTCTGGACATCTGTGTTGGCACTGCTGATCGATTGTAGCTCTGTGTTTCTTGGTCCTCGGTTGGCGTCTGTGTGTGGGTCCTCGGTGCCATCACATTGTTGCTTTCTTGGTTTAGATCTGCATCTTATTGCTGTGATCTCGGTGCATCATTGTTTCTTGAGATCGTTGCCCATCTGTGGGTCTCGATTCATCTGTGTTGGCTGCCCGGTCTCAGTGCTCTGTGTGCCTCTTGATCTCAGGTGTTGCATCTGTGTGCTTTCTTGGTCTCAATTGTAGCTCAGTACTTGCCTGCTCCAGTCTCAGTGCTCGTGCGTTGTTGCCCGTCTCAGTGCCCGCTCTTATGTGCCTGCCCGGCCTCAGTGCTGCACTCTGTGTGCTTGCTTAGTCTCAGTGTAGCTCTATGCCCTTCCCCTCTCAGTGATTCTGTGTCAGCACATTCCCGTCTCAGGCACTCTGTGTGCCCTGGGATCTCAGTGCCACTCTGTGTGCCCTGCCCGCTCAGTCCACAGGCTCTGTGCCCGTGCCGTCTTGGTGCCGCTCTGTGTGCTTATTAATCTAGATGTACATCTGTGCCCTGCCGTCTCAGTGCCATCTGTTGCTTGGGTCTCAGTGCCATCTATGTGGCTATCGTTCCTCAGTTTGAGCTCTAGCTGCTCGGTGCATGCCATCTCTGTGTGCCCGGTCTCGTCCTCAAAGTTGCCTGTGAGATGCGTTGCGTCTCGTTGATCGTGGCTGCTTAATCATTGAGCTCTGTCCTTGATCATGGCACTTATTGGTTCATCGTTGGCTGTAAAATCATGCTCATGTGGCTTTTGGTCCTGGATGCCAAAATCTGGTGTGGTCTCGGTGCCATCTGTGGCTGGGTCCTCCTGGTTGCCATCTTGGATCATCGTTGCTCATCATACAGGCTGCCGGGTCCTCAGTTGATCTGGCTTCCCTTGGTCTCGGTGCTTATCTGTGGGCACTAAGGTCCGTGCCTGTGTGCTTTCAGGTCTCGGTGCAGTGCCCGCCCTGTGCCAGGGGCTTGTCGCATTTTAAACTGTGCTTAGGTCCTCGGTGGCTAATTTGTGGGTCTCGGTTGGCTCCTGTGTGGCTGCATAGATCTCGGTGCCATCTGTGGCGTGATCCGGGTGCTTAATAATCATTCATTGTTGCTTCCCAGGTCTCGGTGTAGTTTCTTGGGTCCTCGGTGTAACTCTGTGTACCGTTGATCCGTTGTGGCCAGTCCTCCGTTGTGTGGCTTTCACCCGCTCGGTGCATCTGTGGCTTCTTGGGTCTCAGTGGGGTGCCTTGAACTCTGTGTTGGCCTGCGTCTCCAGTTGCATCTGTGCTACCCGTCTCAGGTGGCAGCTGTGTGCCCTCTGCCGTCTCAGTGGCCTCTGTGCTGCCCGTCTCAGTGCTCGTGTACCCTCACCCATCTCAGTACCGCTCTATGTGTGAGCCCTACCCATCCTATTAGTGCGTCTCATATGCCACTCTGTGCACTTGGGTACTCAGTGCCACTCATATACCCTACCATCTCAATACCACTAAACCCCACCCACCAACCACAAAACCCACCCACAAAAAACCCCCACCCACCAAACCACCAAACCCAACCAAACACAAACCCCACCCACAAACCACAAACCCCCACCCACAAACCACAAAACCCACAAACACAACCCCACCCACAACACAAACCCCCACCCACAACACAAACCCCACCCACAACACAACAAACCCACAACCAAAACCCCCACCCACAAACCACAAACCCCACCCACAAACCACCAAACCCCACCCACAAAAAACCCCACCCACAAACCACCAAACCCCCACCACAAACCACAAACCCCACCCACAACCACAAACCCCACCCACAACCACAAACCCCACCCACAACCCACAAACCCCACCCACCCCAACACTATATACCCCACCCATCTCAATACCACTCTATATACCCCTACCCATCTCAATACCACTCTATATACCCCTACCCATCTCAATACCACTCTATATACCCCTACCCATCTCAATACCACTCTATATACCCCTACCCATCTCAATACCACTCTATATACCCCTACCCATCTCAATACCACTCTATATACCCCTACCCATCTCAATACCACTCTATATACCCCTACCCATCTCAATACCACTCTATATACCCTATTATTAATAGCTTGTACCCCTACCCATCTCAATACCACTCTATATACCCCTACCCATCTCAATACCACTCTATATACCCCTACCCATCTCAATACCACTCTATATACCCCACCCATCTCAATACCACTCTATATACCCCTACCATTTAATGATATCCTCTATATACCCCTACATCTCAATGCCACTCTTATATTCATCTCAATACCACTCTATATACCCATATCCATCTCAATACCACTCTATATACCCCCTACCCATCCCAATACACTCTATATACCCCTACCCATCTCAATACCACTCTATATACCCCTACCCATCTCAATACCACTCTATATACCCCTACCCATCTCAATACCACTCTATATACCCCTACCCATCTCAATACCACTCTATATACCCCTACCCATCTCAATAACACTCTATATACCCCTACCCATCTCAATAACACTCATATATACCATACCCATCTCAATACCCTCTATATACCCTACCCATCTCAATAACACTCTACTCTTATACCCCACCCATCTCAATACACCATCTATACCCCTACCCATCTCAATACCACTCTATATACCCCTACCCATCTCAATACCACTCATATACCCATATCCATCTCAATATCACTCTATATACTCCTACCCATTTCAATATCCTCTATATACCTACTATCTCAATACCACTCTATATACCTACCCATCTCAATACCCTCTATATACCCTACCCATCTCAATACCACTCTATATACCCTACCCATCTAAATACACTATATATACCCCTACCCATTTAAAACTATATACCCCTACCCATCTAAATACCACTCTATATACCCCTACCATCTCAATACAACCTAATATATCTCTAATGATCTAAATATTCCTCACTCTATATACCCCTACCCATCTCAATACCACTCTATATACCCCTACCCATCTCAATACCACTCTATATACCCCTACCCATCTCAATACCACTCTATATACCCCTACCCATCTCAATACCACTCTATATACCCCTACCCATCTCAATACCACTCTATATACCCCTACCCATCTCAATACCACTCTATATACCCCTACCCATCTCAATACCACTCTATATACCCCTACCAATATAAACACCACTCTATACACACACACACACACACACACACACACAGTAATAAAGGAGTTTCTTAAATAAAATACAATGAAAACTGTTGAATGAAAAGCATACTCATTTCTTAAAGCTTATTACACAAGCTTCATTTACTATAAGTGCACATTTACCATTTACCTCATGGCAATATAATGCCCTAGGCTGTAAGAAGATTGACACTGACAGACACGGGCTGCAGTACTGTGGCCAAGACCTATACAGTGGTTTAACAGGACAGGTTCCACTTAGAACAGGCCTACGCCATGGTCCACCATATAAAATAAAATTAAATAAAAATATATATAAAAATAAAAATATAAATAAAAATATATATAATAAAAATATAAATAAAAATATATATAAAAATAAAAATTTAAATAAATATATATAAAAATAACCTTAAATAAGTTGAGTGCTGCGTTCGCTAAACGTCATACCAGAAGGTTGTCTTTGGAAATATCACGTATGAGTGCCACCAGCATTGTGGGGGTTGGGGCTCAGCCTGTCAGTACTCCAGACCATCACGCACACTGCATCAAATTGGTCTGCATGGCTGTCGTCCCAGAAGGAAGTCTCTTTGCAACCCAGGTGAGAAGTACAAACACAAGTGTGTCTTGCCTACACATTCAAGCATAGTGGTGGAAGTGTAATGGTCTGGGCCTGCATGAGTGCTTCGGCACTGGGGAGCTACAGTTCATTGAGGGAACCATGAATGCCACCATTTACTGTGACAACTGAAGCAGAGCATGATCCCTCCTTCGGAGACAGTATTCCAGCATGATGACCACTGCCTTGCTAAAGAAGCTGAGGGTGAAGGTGATGGACTCCATACCTAAACCCTATTGAGCATCTGTGGGGTAGAGCTGGTGGTCTCTAACATCCACCAGCTCCGTGATGTCGTCATGGAGGAGTTGAAGAGGACTCCAGTGGCAACCTGTGAAGCTCTGGTGAACTCCATGCCCAAGAGGGTTAAGATTGTGCTGGAAAATAATGGTCCCCACACAAAATATTGACACGTTGGACCCAATTTGGACATTTTCACTTAGGGGTGTACTCACTTTTGTTACCAGCGGTTTAGACATTAATGACTGTGTGTTGAGTTATTTTGAGGAGACAGCACATTGACACTGTTACACAAGCTGTACACTCACTACTTTACATTGTAGCACAGTGTCATTTCTTCAGTGTCGTCACATGAAAAGATATCATCAAATATTTACACATGTGAGGGGTGTACTTACTTTTGTGAGATACTGTGTATATATAAAACAAAAAATGTGAATTGTATTGTATCTATGTGACAGGAACCTTTCTTTCTCAATAAAAATATTTGGAGAAAAAAAACACTATTAAATGTTATAAGTGTGTGTTTTTACAAACTGAAAGTTTTAGGTTAGTTTGTTATTTTATTTTCATTATTTGAAAATAAATAATGAATACGTCTCTACTTATCGACGATAATGCTCTGAAACACACACACACACACACACACACACACACACACACACACACACACACACACACACACACACACACACTCCTTGTATTTTAATGATGAAATTAGCTGGTGTGCAATCTGACTAACAAGTATCTGATTCAATTAACACACAAACATTCCATTACCTTCAAACTGAAACTTCACGCTTTTATTGATGCAGATGTTATAAGTGTGAGCTGCTGTAAGCACCTGATCTCCCAGTCTTACACACACACACACACACACACACACACTCACACACACACACACACACACACACACACACACACACACACACACTCAAACATACACACGCCCTGAAGCTGAATATGTTTTTGTGGTTTTGAGTCACGACGACGCTGCAATTTCTACTAATCCTGCGTGATCGCTCTCATTTACACACATCAATATAGACACACACACACACACACACACACGCACACACGCACACACACACACGCACACACACACACACACAAACGGGTTAGTGTGCTTAATAAATAACTTCTGATTATTTTATCACAGTTTTTTAACTGATCTATGCAACCCACCATTATGTGTTTGTTTGTTTGTTTGTTTGTTTGTGTTCTTTCACAGAGACACATTACTGAGGGCTGAGCTCTCCCAAATCTAAATGAAATGAAATTAAAAGTTAGCTATGTATTTTACATTGAGCTCGAGGTCAGTTGAGTGAAGAATTTGAATCTCATACAGTAAGCATGTGCTAAATATTCAACATTAAGATGGAGAACTAAAAATAAACCAACACAGTCGAGACGTTGCATTAGATTCTGTGTGTTGTGTCGTTTGGGATGAAATGGGCAATGTGCTATTAAGATCACTAACTAGACGTGATGTCTGCAGTTTGGGACGGAGCCCTCAGGCTGTATTTGGGCTAAAAGGCTGTGGAGAGATTTGTGAGGTGAACTGCCATCACTCTGTAAAAATGAGTGTGTGTTTAAGTGTGTGTGTGTGTGTGTGTGTGTGTGTAGGGATGCTTGTACATGCTTCAGAAACAAAGCGCTTCATTCACACAGCAGCATTCCTGATCTTCGTGACACGCCCTGAGGACATGTATGACAGAGACATGATGAGAAACTGAGTTGTTTACTTTCTCCTCATCCTGAGACAGCGGAGATTCAGAGTTTCACTTCACAAAACACGCATAACTACGGTAAATATTGTGTCAAAATATTTACACACTGAAGGTACCATAGTTACCGATTGGGAAAGTGTGGGGGTGGGAGGGGGGATGTAGGGGACCCTGTAGACTATGGGAAAGGGAAACTCGGGGACAAGGAACTCTAGGGATCATGATGGAAAGGGGAAAGTGGGAACTAGTAACGACTGAAGAGCAGGGGACATTGTGAATGAAGAGACAAGTGAGGGGACAGTGGAAATTAGGGGACACTGAAACAAGGGGATAAAATACTAGAGGTCGAGTGATGGTGGATTTTACAGATACCGATAAATAAGTTGGCCGGTACCTGCTGATAACCGATGAATCAACCGCTGTAAAATATTACTGAACTTTATTACAAAAATAAACCCTACTGGCTGTACCATGAAAGTGTACTGTACTGTTTTAAATGAAATAAATATTAAAGTAAATAAGAGATATACATTCAAACTGAACCAAAAAGTAACACTCCAAATAACAAATAAAAATAGAAACGTCCAAAACGAATCAAAAAACACTTAAAATAACACAACAAAATTAGTCAGTGATAGTTTTTATTTTGCCTCTAGAGGCCGCTGTCGGACTGTTCTTGCACAGCGGACAAAATCGGTGTGGATTATTGCCGAAAAATGATAGTTCTAGCAACTGATAGTTTGACTGCGACAAAGTACGTACTGGAAACTAGGGCACAAAGAATCTAGGAGACACTGCAAGCTGTGGGACAAGTAAACAAAAGGAAACTGCAGGAAGGTCAAGTAGGTAATGAGGGGACAGTGAAAACTAGGGACCATCTGAAAAAGGGACAACCTATCTAGGAAACTGGAAATAAGAAAAACAATGGAATTTGGGTTGGGTGAATAAAAAGGGGACAATGTATGCTAGAGACATGCTAGCTAGAGGACACTAGAAGCTACTGAAAAAGGGAAAATCTGGGACAGGGTAATGAGTGGATAAAGAAAATGAGGGAACATGGGAAAAGGAGAGAGTGGAAACTTGTTATGACTACAAAGTAGGGGACACTGGAAACTAAAGCACAAAAATGTATGAAAATGTGTAAACTGCGAGACGCGGAATATAAAGGGACACTGGAATGTAGGAGATGAAATCTAGGGACCATGCGGAAAAGGGACAACCTTTGTAAGGGACACTGGAAACTAGGAGGCAATGGAATGAGGGAAGAGGGGAAATTAGGGAACACTGAAAACAAGGGGACAATGTAAGCTAAGAGATGTTATCTAAGGGACACTGGAAACTAGTGGGACAAGGAAACTAATGGACACTGGAAAATAGGAAATAAGGGCAGAGTAAAAACTGAGGAACATGGGAAAAGGAACAGTGGAAACTAGGTAAGACTAAAGAGTAGGGGACACTGGAAACTCCGAGACACTGGAAACAAGGAGAGGACAAGGGACAGTGGGAAATATGGGACACTGAAAACAAGGGGACATAAGTAAGCTAAGACACAAGCCATCTGTTTGACATGGGAAAGAAGGGCATAAAGACAACTAGGGGACAAAGAAAGCAATGGACACTGGGAAATTAGAAATGAGGAGACACTAAATGACCTCGAAACTAGAACACTGAAAAAAAACATCCTTATTTTCAGCTTGTTTCCCCACTTTCTCTTCCCCACTTTCCCACTTTCACTTTCTCTTCCTCACTTTCTCTTTACCCAAATATATACTTTACTAAGTAACAGTATACAAAGTCTTTTCCTGGGCTGTACATGAATGTATCAATAGTATCTCTAATCTGATAAACACACTGAACACTACTCCTGTATATACAGATATATTTTCTGGTGTAAGTGCACTTCATAGGCAGCAGAGTGGAATTGAACACACATCTGTAAAACTGCTCTGCACCAGCAGAGGGCAGTGTTCAGCGCTCAGCTCACAGAAGCCTCAAATACAGGAAATAACTGCTGGAAACTGAAACCTAGAGACATTGTAATCAATTAGTCCCTAATCCACTAGTGTCCTTCTTTTCGAATAACATGTTAGTGTCTTTATTTTCCTAGTACATCTAACCCTCCACCCCATGTAGTTTGATACAAGTTTCACTAGTTCTGTACCTTCTCTAATCCCCCTAGAGTTGCAGTCACCTAGTCTTTCCAGGTCGTTATAGTCCTCACCACCCTTTATCATGTTTCCTACTTGCTTTATTTCCCTAGTTTCTTAGTTTTGCTCTCAGTTTTTCTAGCGTTCTCAGATTAGGAGGTCAAGACAGAAAGAGAAACTGTTAAACTGTTAAACGTGTGGCCAATTTTCAGAATTTGCTAGTTTTCAAAATGTTCTATTCTCCCATATATTTCTTAATTTGATATTGTTCTAGTTAAATGGACCCATCGTCCTAAATTTTATAGTCCCCTTACATTTTCTCATCTCAGTTCTCAAGCTTAACGTTCCCCTTGTTAGCTAGTTTGGATTGTTCCCTATTTCTTCTACTTCCCTAGACAGTACGTTTACAACAATAATCCGATATGAACCCGATTACGACGATACTCTGATTAGGAAACGAGCATGTAAACAGAGATATTGATATAAATAAAACAAGTTAGTGTTTGTACAATAACACTAATCACATTGGTAGTTCACGTGTGAGACAACACACACAGGCGACAGACAGAGCTCCACAACTACTATTGTATCATAATACTATATAGGGTAGGTAGGAGCGATATTAAGCAATCATTTGAGTGTAATTAAAAAACACCCATATGTTCATCTGATTATTTGAGGGGCGGCGGCGGCGGGCGGGGACGTAATGACGCGGGCTGTTAATCCATCTCTGTTCTAGAACACGTAAAACTGGAACATGAAAGTAGTATTCTAAAAGTGACTCATGTAAACACCTTATTCAGAATAAGGTCAATAATTAGATTACTGCTGTCCGTGTAAACGTAACCAGTATTTCTAGTCATTTTGGAGCAGTAGAGATAATAACACACACATTCAGGTATTGCTGCACTTGTGAGGACCAGGGTGATAACAGTGACAGGAATTTCCAGAGTCACTAGCCTCCAGGCATTCCATAGTCTTTCTACTTTTCATAGTCACCTGTGTTCTGGTCTTTATAGTCATGTTTACCTAGTACCCTAAATTCCCCATGTGTGCTAGGTAAAGTTCAAAAAGGATTAATTGAATTTTTTATTGTTTTTTTTGTGTATAATTTTTTATTTTTTGTGGTTCCTTAGTCTAGTCTTTTACTTTTCCATTACTGTTTATCCTCCTAGTTTTTTTTTCCCCAGTCTCTAGGATCTCAGTTTTATGTCCCCTTGTTTTATCCCTGAGGTCTTCAATTTCCTCTTTGATTTCACTATACTAATAAAAGTGAGCATTGGTTTTCCAGAATTCTTTAGTAAAATGTCCCACGATGCATTTCGGTTACAATTACACAGAGCATCCCATCGTGTTGCTATATTTCAGCACAGAAACACACACACACACACACACACACACACACACACACAGTTTTAGGTTCTCCTATAGTGCCCCGCTGTGTAGTTACCAGCTAGTTTAATAGACTGTAACACAAAGGTCAGAATGATGGTCTCCAACACACACACACACACACACACACATTTATGGATGGCCAGTGTGAAGGTAGTTTAATCCTCATCAAAGGTCAAAGATCAGCTCACACTTTAAGGGGTCATCACTCACCCTGATCCCTTAATGAGTTTTTTATTAGCCTGAACACACAGACAGCAATAACCTGACATTACACACACACACACACACACACACACACACAGCAAGATATCACAAGTACTTTAGATTTTATTTATGTGATGAAATATAATATAAAAGGAAATGCCATTTAGTGAACTCGGATTTTAGACTCTACTATATCCTGTAGGGTAAAACCACACACACACACACACACACACACATTATTCTTCCTGCATGGGTAAAATCATTGTGACCCGTGTGTGAACTCTTCTCAGATCGATACCGATAAATTGTCCATTCTTCTTCTGCTGTCCTGTGAGTTCGTTTCCTCTCTTTCTCAGTGCATTCACTGCATGATATTTATAGGGGTAGGGGTATATAGAGTGGTATTGAGATGGGTAGGGGTATATAGAGTGGTATTGAGATGGGTAGGGGTATATAGAGTGTTATTGAGATGGGTAGGGGTATATAGAGTGGTATTGAGATGGGTAGGGGTATATAGAGGGTATTTAGATGGTAGGGGGGTGGTAGGGATGGGTGAGTATAGAGGTGGTATTTAGATGGGTAGTATAGAGTGGTATTTAGATGGGTAGGGGTTATAGAGTGGTATTGAGATGGGTAGGGTATATAGAGTGGTATTTAGATGGGTAGGTATATAGAGTGTATATGAGATGGGTAGGGGTATATAGAGTGTTATTGAGATGGGTAGGGGTATATAGAGTGGTATTTAGATGGGTAAGGGTATATAGAGTGTTATTGAGATTGGTAGGTGTATATAGAGTGATATTTAGATGGGTAGGGGTATATAGAGTGGTATTTAGATGGGTAGGGGTATATAGAGTGGTATTGAGATGGGTAGGGGTATATAGAGTGATATTTAGATGGGTAGGGGTATATATAGTGTTTAGATGGGTAGGTATATAGTTTTAGAGGTAGTTGGTTTGTGTTGGCGGAAAAATAATGAAGAAGAAGAGAAACACGATGAGAGACAGAAATGAGTAAAGAAAGAAGAGATAGACAGAGGACCAGAAAGAGTAAAAGAATTAATACAAAAACAATAAAAACAAAAGAAAAATAAATATACACAAATAAAACGAAAAACGATCAACCAAAGCACAACAAACAAAAATCAGAAACAAAAGAAAACAATAAGAAATAACATATTAAAAATACAGATGGAATGAGCACAGAGTATAAGTAGACTAGATAGGATTATAAGAATGGAGAAGAACTAGGTGGCAGAGTGTAGAGGGGAGGTATGGGGAGTCAGAGTGGCATTTAAGGCAAACAGAGTGGGTGTCTAGACAAGAAAGAATATGGACCGGCACATAATACACAGCACAGAGTGTAAGTGAAGGAGTGATTACAAGAGTAGTGGAGGAGAGGACAGAGTAAGTGGACAAGTTTGACCAGGAGAGTGTAGGAGTGTTCAGACATCTGGGGTGTGTATAGGAGTGCAGTGTTCTTAGAAATACAAGGGTTTAGAAGGGTTGAGTAGAGGACCTGGTTTGAAAAGAGGGGTATTTATAGATTGTGGGGTAGGGGGATTACAGAGCGGAAAGGTGTGTTTAAATTGTGTGTGGGGTTTTAGATTTCTTACCCCTCTCCTCTCCCTCACCTTCTCTCACCTGTCTCCTCTGTATCACCTTCTCTCACCTGTCTCCTCTGTATCACCTTCTCTAAACCTGTCTCCTCTCTATCACCTTCTCTCACCTGTCTCCTCTCCCCCACCTTCTCTCACCTGTCTCCTCTCCCTCACCTTCTCTCACCTGTCTCCTCTCCATCACCTTCTCTCACCTGTCTCCTTCTCCCCACCTTCTATCAACGGTCTCCTCCTCTCACCTTCTCTCACCGTCTCTTCTCCTCACCTTCTCTCACCTGTCTCTTCTCCCTCACCTTCTCTCACCCGGTCTCCCCTCTCCCCCCACCTTCTCTCACCTGTCTCCTCTCCCTCACCTTTTTCACGTCTCCTCTCACCTTCTCTTACCTGTCTCTTCTCCCTCACCTTCTCTCACCTGTCTCCTCTCCCTCACCTTCTCTCACCTGTCTCCTCTCCCTCACCTTCTCTCACCTGTCTCCTCTCCATCACCTTCTCTCACCTGTCTCCTCTCCCCCACCTTCTATCAAC
>CM022766.1:26643823-26661323 GCA_012411365.1 Ameiurus melas | reverse complement strand
GAACCAAACATATGTGAACTTCATCTCTCTTTTTTTTTTTTTTTAAGTGCATCGAGTTTATTCTTCTCACAGATGAATGTCTGCACCTAAGAATAATACACTAGGAATGCAGGAGTGACATTTAGCCGGAGGGTTTCCTGAGCGACTGCAGAAAACACATAAATAGTGGATAGGGGGGTTTACCTGTCCTGACAGGTAACACACACGCACACACACACACACACACACACACACACACACACACACGTATATAAATGGATGCTGTATGTAATATAATAAACAGTAGCTGTGTTGTAGATTTGCCTACAACAGCCTCGGTACCACACTAATGTTGAGATAATCTCAAAAGAATATCAACCCTCGAATATATTTCAAAATGTAATAGTATTTAAGTTTCATTCATTTATTATATTTAGGAAAGTCATCAGTGTATGCAGATTTACATTCCTTATTCTCGTTACTACACGCCTTTCCTGGTAATTAAACATTAAATGACTGAATTGGAACGAATATAAATATCATTAAAACATTACAAACATTAACGATTCTATCTTTGCAATTGAAAATATCTTCAATACATGAAATTTATTTAACATTTGATATTATACAACTAATATCATATTTAAACCAATATCTGGACCGATATTGCATTATGCATTTTAAGCGTTGAACATGTTTTTACTATTGCTAGATCAAGTTGCTAATTCCAGGTGAAAAAAGAAGACGACTTTTTTTTCCATCTAATGTTATTTTCTGCAGTATAATGTATAGTGTGACAAGAGTGTCTGTCACTGCGGATGTGTTAGACAGATAAAACAGAGAGCATGCATGCGAAATGCATGACATCGCATAGTGATAACAGAAAGTGCTTCATTTAGGGGTGCGTTATATAGACAGTCACCCCTAGGGTTCGAGGTCTATTTTCCAAGGCACCTATGTTTCCAATGTGCTTAATTTTAGGGCCCTTTATTAGGGTTCTGTGCTTCCAGGGTACTAGACACCTGGTATCCCATGTTTCCAGGTCCCTATATCCCCAGAACCCTATGTTTCCAGGTCCCTATATCCCCAGAGCCCTATGTTTCTAGGTCCCTATATCCCCAGAGCCCCATGTTTCCATGCTCCGAGGTTACTCTAGTCTTAATGTCTACAATTCCAGAGCCCATTGTTCTGAGGGTCCTTTATCATATGATCCTACCCTATGTTTCCATGGCCCTATATGTTCAAGACATCTGTGCTATTAGGGTGCAATGTTCCAAAGGCCTCATGTTTTCAAGAGGTTTCTACATCATTATTATTATTCTTTTATTTATTTATTTTTTTTTACATTTGTATGTGTAGCATTCTTACACATTTAAATCACAAGACCTTCAAACCTTCACATAACCGCAATATGGCGGAAGCATGAGCCGAACTTAAGGGCTTTTGTCATTAGTATGCTAACAACATCAACCATTAAAATGCTGCATGCGCTAGCTTCAGGTCAAGTGGGTTCATCACTTCAATTTAAACGAGGCAGTTAGCAGAGCTCATGGTGGGAAGATAAGAGGATAAAAAAAAATGCACACCTGCACTAAGTGAGGAGTGGAAATACTTTCATTACCACACACACACACACACACGCACACACACGCACACAAATATTACCACATGCACATCCATCACTTCAGGCCAGCCTTGATCACAATCTAAACGGCTGTAACGCAGTCCGCTATCAACACGCATGCAGTGAGCTGTAAAAATGCCGGTGTGGGAGAATACAGCCTGATAAAAACAGATTTATAAGCAGTCGGGGAATTACGGAGCGCCGTGCTAATGCAGCTAAACACTTTATAAAACACTGATTGTGAGGACCATTAAATGCAGCAAGCAAGATGAAAAAAATGAAAGTCAGTAAACTCTGCATACTGTATCATGGAGGGATCTAGGCTAAATCTTCAGAAATAACACTGACTTAAGAAACAAAAGTTTCCCCAAAACATTTTATTCTAAGCTACTGAATCCTTTAAGCCTACACCAGGGGTAGCTGTAGATTCATTCTAGCGACAGAATCATTATGCCAAATGATGCAAAAAAAAAACAAACCTGTCTGCTGAATGTCTGTATAGAGAAAATGAAACGTCCCAAAGTCCTACGAAATCAAAACGTTCCAAATTGGAAACCATTACAGACTTCTAATGGTTGCTCATTGGGTTTAATGTGTATTGAATGTGTTTCTGCTGGTCTGTAATGGTTGTAATCATCTACTCATTATAGAAGGGTGTAAGTGGGGTCTTGTGGTATTTAACAGTAACAAGAAAATGGAGATCTTCAGGGACGTGATAGAAATCATTAGATATTTCTAGTGGTTCCTGTTGAGTTTTAATGGTGTTTATGCTTGACTGTAATGGTAATGGAATGGAATGTGTGCTTCCTAATTTTTCTCATTTTATTCTGATGGTAATCATCTACCAGTGAAAGAAGGTCCATATGGGTTCTTGTGGTGTTCAATAGTACAAAGAAAACCTAAGAGAAACCATTACGCCAATTCCCATTATGTGATGGAAACCATTAGAGATTTACAGTGCTTTTTTTTTTTTTTTTTTAGATTTATTTAGAAGCAAATACCAAAAGATTGGACAGTATTTAAATGTAAAACATGCATGTGAACATGGCGATAATGATCCAACGGTAATGGTCCACGATGTCTCATTAAGTCCACGGTGTCTCATTTCCTGGCGTTTTGCCGTGACTGGGATACCTGCATGATTCACACTAACTTGGATTAAATCTCATTTTCAGCAGCGTGATATCTGGCAGCATTTCAGCACTCGGCTCCCCCCAGAGTGGATACCTGCTGCATAATACATGTTCACATTAGCATGTAAACTCGGCTACATGATTTCCCGCTAAACCACATGGGATCATATACCAGGCAGGTGGATATTAAATCCTATTCCTATGCTTACTGCGCTCTATATGGGAACGTATTATAAAGAAGAGCTGCGGGAGGAGGGAGCAAATAATCTCTGTAATTGTCCGTATTTGTCTTGTCTAGTGGTGCTGGAGTTTTAAATTCCACTTGGGAATGAAATCATTTTGCAGTGCATTGTGGGAGTTCTTGAGTGCACTGGATATCCTATAAACATGATTAGGAAATGCTGCTTTATATAGAAGCCAAAGGGTGGCTTTAACACTGTCTCGAATTTTCTCAATGGGCATGTCCCAAATCACACGCCCTATTCACTACAAAGTCTACATAAACACGATCATCAGTGCACTGTGGGCGTGTCCCAAATCACACGCCCTATTCACTACAAAGTCTACATAAAGACCATCATCAGTGCACTGTGGGTGTGTCCCAAACCACACACCCTATTCACTATATAATCCACATAAACACCATCATCAGTGCACTGTGGGCGTGTCCCAAACCACACACCCTATTCACTATATAATCCACATAAACACTATCATCAGTGCACTGTGGGCGTGTCCCAAATCACACGCCCTATTCACTATATAGTCTACATAAAGACCATCATCAGTGCACTGTGGGCGTGTCCCAAACCACACACCCTATTCACTATATAATCCACATAAACACCATCATCAGTGCACTGTGGGCGTGTCCCAAACCACACACCCTATTCACTATATAGTCCACATAAACACCATCATCAGTGCACTGCGTGCTTTTAGTCATAAATATAAAATGACACTCACTATGCACTATATATTAAACTCTGTGCGGTTTAGGATATTTCGTATGTAATTAGAGGCATAAAGGGATGAATTTGCAGTAGCTAATTTAAAGCATCAACAACATTACAGTGAGTGGATGCTAATATCGTACAGAATTCACATAAACGTCAGCAGAAACATTTTTAGTATTAGTATAATCAAGCTATCTTTACACTATCATGATCCGAAGTGCACATGTGTCCTTTGCTTTTCTAATACTTATAGCCACCAGTATATGCTAACAAGGAGAAAACACACACACACACACACACACACACTGTTTTTATTAGCTACTAACGGTGTATCAGACAGCTGTGCTGATGTATGAATGCGGCTCACACACTCCTGGGAGGAAATGGACTTTTCAACACCATCTCATTAACCAGAACCAGGGCAACCTAACACATACAATCACACACACACACACACACACACACACACACACACACACATTTCATAATACCTTTATCTTATCTAGTTTCAATTTTTTCTAGTTCCATATTCTCCTCCTAGGCCCGCGTGTGTCCTGATTTTCCTAGTCCCATTTTCCCCTTGCTTTCCTTAGATCCACTACAGTCCTAGTTTTCCTAGTCTCCTACTCTCTCTATTTTCTCTCACTAGTCCTGCTTGTGTCTATGTTTTCCTTGTCCCCTACTTACGTTAATGTTTAATACCATAAAACATCCTGATTGGCCCAGTTCCCCTAATTATACTAGTCCTGTTAGTGTCCTGATTTTCCTAGTTCTCTACCTTCTACTTTTCCTAGTCCTACTGTTGTACCGGTCCCTCTAATTCCCTAACTAATCACCTAGTTCACTTTCCCAGTACCACATGTGCCTATAGTAAGTTTTCTCAGTCCACTATTTACTACAACATTCCTATTCCTATTAGGCTTTGCCTAGCCCCATAGTCTCCCTAATGTTCCTACTCCAACCAGTGTCTTGATATTCCTAGTCCCCCTATCTATATATAATTTCCCTAGAACCCTAGTTTTCCTATTACTAACCTAATTTTCTTGTCCTACAGTATAGTCTCCCTAACCTTCCTAGTCACACTAGTGTCTATGTTTTCCTAATTCTCTATTTATTGTATGTAGTGCCCCGGTGTCCCAAGTGCCTAATTTTCCTAGTCCAACTAACGTACTGATTTTCCTAGTCACACTACTGTATGTTTTTGTAATCCCCCATTTATTGTAATTTCCCCAATCCCATTAGCGTCCCGGTTTTCCCAGTCCCTTAGTCTACCCCATTGTACTCCTCCCACTAGTATTCTGATTTACCAAGTCTTCTAGTCTCCTACATTTCCTACTCCCACTCGTGTCTACATTGTCCTAGCACCCTTACACAGGGAGGGTTAAACAGAAAGAGGATATATTATATACACACATTTGCCACTTACTTCTCCTAATTCACTGTTTGCTCGTTCCCTAGTCCCTTGGTCTTGCTTTTGCTAGTCGGTGATTGCGTCCGTGTATTCTGAATCACAGAAACACAATAATTTAGTAAATGAATGTTTGAGCATATCGATGTTGCTGCAGTGTAATACCTCAATATCTCTCTCGCTCACACACACACACACACAACATGCTACTAACACACTCCTGGGAATTAAAGTGGTCCTCTCTTTGCAGTGTGATTGGAGAGGTAATCTGGAGGCTGGAGGGAAATGAGAACACGCGGTGCGATGGTAATGTTTCAGTATAATGACATTCCCTTCGTTTCTGTGCTGCTCAGTGTTTCACGCCTACAAGCAAACAGCCACACTCACAAAATGTCTATATTTGCAGGCATGTTTTCCTCAGAAGTTCCAGAACCTTTTAAGGAACTAAAGAACCATCCTGGTTCCGGAACGAGCTTGTACCGAGATTATTAAAATACCACACTGTTAATGTTACGCAAGCGTATACATTATTTAGTTGTTATTCGAATGCAGATTAAGTATTGCAGCCAAATTCGTCGCCCTCGATCGTTACTGAAATGCGAATTTCACGAGAGCCCGAGAATAACAATCAGAACCCTGGGAAAGAAGGACTCTAAGTGATCGTCGCTTCTGTACAGTACGTATCGATCAGAGATGTAGTACTTCCTGTTGATGCAAGATCGTGTTTCTGATTGGCTGGTGACGGTCAACCTTATCACTCTGTGCAACACAGTGTGGATCTGCGCTCACTTTACACACTGCAGGTTATAAATAACCTTAAGTGTCTGTGGTGCAGCTGAAGTTCTACACCAAGCTGGTTTTAAACTCCGCCCAGCGTGTGGTTCGGAACCAATGTTACGATCAAATGTACATGAAGTTAGAACAACTGGTTCTTTATTGTTTTATCATTGATGCAGCGTTTGTTTTTAACCAGCGCCGTATCTGTCTTGACTTTTCATTACACTAAGCCACGCCCCGTTTAGTTCGTCAACATTAAATATCGTTAAATTAAATACGCACACATTTTCTTGTATGATGATATTCTTCATTTGCATGTTGTCATTCATGCAGCAATAAAAAACAAATAATTACAAAAAATATCTATTCCCAGTCTCTAGAGAAGTACTCAGGCAGGAGTCCCACCTCGCCTTGCCCCATCCCGCCCTGCCCCACCCTGCCCCACCCCCATGCTACAGTCCTGGTTTGCTTTACAACTGCAATTCATTCAAGATTTTCAGCTTCAACACGAAACCAAAAGAAAAGAAGAGAGAAAAAACAAAAGGAAAGAGGAAGACGTGTAGGATGATAAACAAAGAGACAAATCCGCCCACAGCTTCACCTGCGAGAAGCAAGAAGAGAAACGCATTTTACCTTCTTTTGATCCTCCAGCTTTTGACTCGTGGACTTCTTAACATGCTTTCCGTTGTCGGGTTGTACATCCATCACTGTCGGAACACTAATATCTCCAGAAGAGAGAGAGAGAGCGTGTGAGGGAGGAGACTAAAGGAGTATGTAGGAGCGAGGGAGGCCTTGGGTCACATCTTTTCCTCCAGTATTAACAAATGGGAGGAGAAAAGAGAGGAGAGGAAAGAAGAGGAGTCTGATGTTATCGGCAATCAGGGTAACACAACATGTTCTTCATCCACCAGCATCCATCCATACGTGATTTTCCGTTCAGTTCATCCTCCACTTTTCACTCACTCTTCACATCTGGAAAAGAAAAATACCCTTTTCATTATACGTTTATCGATTTATCTGCACTTAACCACAAGTGTTCTTTACTTCTACATGTTTTCATTCATCTATCTATCCAATGATCCAACCATTTATCTCTTTTCATACAATCAATCATATAACCATCTATACAACCATCCACCACCACCCCCTACCCTCAACCCCCCCCCCCACCCCCCCCCCCACCCTACCCCTTCCTCCCACCCACCCCACCCTCTCACCTATATCATATCATCTATACATCATTATAATATCCATCTAATTATCATCCATCCATCTTACTCATCCATCTATACATCATCCATCTATACATTCATCCATCCATCCATCTATACATCCATCCATCTATACATTCATCCATCTATACATCCATCCATCCATCTATACATCCATCCATCCATCTATCTATACATCCATCCATCTATACATTCATCCCCTCCTCTAACACCACCTCTTACATCCCAACCCATCCCTTACATCCACCACCCCTCCCACCACCCCTCCTTACATCTCCATCCCCCTTCCAACTGACCTTAAAACTATCAACCAATCCTCCTTCCTATCTTCCTCCTCCTCCTCCTCCTTATCAATACTCCTTCACTCATCCGTAATCTCCTCCTTCCTTCTTACTTATTCATCCAACCACCTCCTAACCATCTCCTCCTCCATTAAACCCCCACTCCACTAACCCCATTTATCCTATTCACCATCCATCTGTCCAAGGATCAAACCATCCACACATCCATCCATCCACACATCCATCCATCCATCTATACATCCATCCATCTATCTGTCTGTCTATCTATCAGTTATCTGTATAGATACTCATAGAACCATTTTAGGGCAATCAGAGGTTTCACACAAATCATTTATTAATCCATCCATTCAAACTATTTATTTATAGGACCATTGTTTCATCTTTCCATCCATCCGTCCATCCATCAAAATAATAATCCATCCAGTGTCCTGAAGGTAAAATGTGTTTTGAGCAGAAACACTGGGACGGACATGATGAAGCAACACCGTGTGGTTTCAGGAGTGAGTGCCGATATCACTGCACACTGAACTTATTTATTTATTTATTTTTAAAACCAACCTACTGTTCCTGAAACAGAAGTAGGGCGATCGAAGCGGATATGCCCTCAAGGCTGAGTGTGATCCCTGTTCGCTGGATTAAAAATAATTCTCGTACTGCGCAAAACACAACATTGCAGAGGATGCATTACTTCCTTTCAAATCTCACACAGGAAAACAAAAAAAACGTCGATACAATAGCTTCAGGACCAACTCAAATACTAAAGCAATGAGAGAGGGAGGGAGGGAGGGAGGGATCTATAGATCTCCTCAGTCGACCTGTATATCACTCCATCCATCTGTTCATCCATCTCTACTTCTGTTTGCTCTCATCTCTTTCTGTCCAACTTTAAAGAAAATATAAATATTCGTTGGGCCTGTATACTGAATCCACTCTCAGGATGGACTCTGGGCTTGTCTGAGGGGGTTGAGTTGCTCTCGCACACACATTTCTGTACCGTCTTCGGCTGTAGGGTCTTCCGCTGATATTTTGAGGTTTTCCTTTGGTATGAACACTCCAGTGGAGATAACAGCACTTTCTGGATGCTTGGCGTGTCATTGTGCAGGAACATCCATCCATCTTCCATCTTATATTCCGCTTAATCCTTCCCAGGGTCACGGGGAAACCTGGAGCCTATCCCAGGGAGCATCGGGTACAAGCTGGGGTACACCCTGGACAGGGTCGTGCAGGAATATCTGCTATTTATGTATAAAAAGATTTTCACTGACACTACACATGCATTTCTCATGTGTCATGATCTCAATCCAATCCTGTAAACATCTGGTTTTATACATCAATAAGACCTTCCATCGTCTGCGCAGACCATAACGCGTCTTTCTTGAAGCCGGCAGTAATCTGACGAGTCGAGCTAATCTCGTTACTCGGGATGAAGCGCTGACAGTGGAGAGCTTTCACACACGATGCGGAACGCACTGCGATTTGCTTGACGTGACCACGGCTTTCAAAAGAAGCAGGGATCAGCTCTCTGAATGAGTATTGAGCTCGAAAGCAGCTTTCATACTCCACCACATGTATAAAACTCTCGGGCAAACAACCCTGAGTCTGGGGAAAGAAAAAAAACACACATGCAAGTGTAAGAAAACAACCAAACCAAACAACATCTGTAACAACTTGCAGAACAACATCTGTAACTTGCAGAAATGTCTACATCGTATATTTTTCTACAAATGCGTAAAAAAAAACTCTAAACCGATAACAGCGTGTGCAGTACGAACATACGCAGCCCACTAACTCGCCTTTATGGCCTTTTCTCTTTTCCCCATCTCTGCCAGCTCGCTCAGAGAACACGTTTCCTCCCATTCATAAAAAAACCATACAGTTCTTCCTCCTGGGAAACGTGGACGTGCTTGAGTAGCGTGACTCTTATTCTCTCGAGGAAAAGAGACATCACGGCGAGGAGCTGAAACTGAACACCTCACCGCCGCAGCATCGCAAAGCCTCTGCTTCACGCATAATTAACTGACGCTAAACTCCCTTCTGTTCCGTTTCGCTAAAACACGTCTCACGCAGAGAACGCCAGATTATCCGTCTGCTACAAATCTCTCGTGTTTAGCTCCTGATTGGTTGGCTCTCGCCCCGGCCGTGACCCCCGATTCATTATTCTAATAATGAGCAATTACGCTCAGCTGTTTCTCGCGTTGTCTTGCAGCGCTGTTGTGTTTTACGTATCGATTTTTATGTTTCTTCACTTCCTGTAATTCCAGTGCTTTCACTTACTGACATGATTGTTTGCCTCTTTCTCCAACCATACTTTTATTCTTTCATTCAGTTGTCTATCCATCCCTCCACATCAACTGTCCATGATCAGACCTGTGACCAAACCAACCATTATCATCCATTTTATCCATCCATCCATCCATCCATCGGATCTGTCATCCATTCATCCATTTGTCTATCTATCTATCTATCTATCTATCTATCTATCTATCTATCTATCTATCTATCTATCTATCTATCTATCTATCTATCTATCTATCTATCTATCTATCTATCTATCTATCTATCTATCTATCTATCTATCCACTCATACGATCATTTATTCATGCACCTGTTCACCTGCTATTTTTATGCATTGTTTTGTCCATCCATCTATCAGCTTTTGTTTCTACCACATTTTTAGTCTTCTATTAATTGTTCCGTCCATTCATCCCTCTGAGCATTCATTCATACGGTCCTTGAGCGAGCCATCAAACCTATTACCAATCTAATCATTAACGTCCATCTATCTATCCTTTTTATGCATCCATCCATTCATCCGTCTCCCTCCTCTTCCCTTTCCTTCTGTGCCTTCTCTCTCTCACACGGGGAACCACGCTCGCTTGTTTCACTTCACATACACGCTCAAGATCTGCACAAAAAACAACCGGATATAAAATGTGTGCGTGTGCGTGTGCGTGTGTGTGTGTGTGTGTGTGTGTCTTCTCCCTGAGGACATGTCACCGGCAGTGAGACAGATTTATGATTCTCTCACATTAAATCTGAAATTAAACCTGTGCTGTGAGACGCTCGTCAATAAATCTATAAATCACATTCCAATAGCCTCTGTACTGCAAAGTGCCACATTTCACACCACCTGTCTGTCTCACCTTTTGTCTGTCTGTCTGTGTGTCTGTCTGACTATCTGTCTGTCTGTGTCCATCTGTCTGTGCATCTATCTGTCTGACTTTCTGTCTGTCGGTGTGTCTGACTGACTTTCTGTCTCTCTGTCTGACATTCTGTCTGTCTGTGTGTCCACCGATCTGTCTGACCTACTGTCTGTCTGTCTGGCTATACGTCTGTGTGTCTATCTGTGTGACCTTCTGTCAGTCTGTGCGTCCATCTGTCTGTCTGTCGCATTATAAAATGGATGTAATGAGTAATCTGGTATTACACACGCAGGCAAGCACATGCACACACACACACACACACACACACACACACACACACACAGTATTAAAGCAGCAAGCCCAATAATAACGCCAAATCTCATTAACACACACTCAGAGTTCCAAGGGCATGTGTATGTGAACAGTCGGTGTGTGTGTGTGTTTGAATCACGGCCATCATGTTGTTTTCTACCCATCACAAGGCGACAAGCTGACATTTCCCTCTGTCACAACCAGCTGAGCACGCAACAGGACATGCGCACACACACTCGCGCGCACACACACACACACACGCGCACACACACACACACACACACACAGCCGTAGCTAGGTAATGATGCGTTTTCACACCACTGTAGTAGCGATTACTAAAAAAAATAACTTGATTGAACAATTTGAGCCTCTTCAGCACAATTTCAGCTCTGGCAGCAGCAAATAACTGTGTGTGTGTGTGTGTGTGTGTGTGAGAGAGATGTAATTTTCTCTCCAGAGCAGCTGGTTGTGAGAAAGTACAATGCAGAGCTCATTTTTCATGGGACACACGTACACACACACACACACACACACACGCACAAAACTAGGACTAAATCAACTCAAGTGCTATCTAATTGATCAAGTAGAGTCACTGATCCAACTACAGGGAGTAATTAGAGAGAGCAGCAGTGAGCTGTGGTCCTTTATTTATTCTGTGATCATATAACTTGGTCTGGGGTTGTTTTGGTCAGACACGATTTACATTATATTTATTAGATCTGTTCTGTGACCATTTGATCTGGTCTGTGATCATTTGATCTGTTAAGTGATCATTTGATCTGGTCTGTGATCATGTGATCTGGTGTGTGATCATTAGATCTGGTCTGTGATCATTTGATCTGGTCTGTGATCATTAGATCTGGTATGTGATCATTAGATCTGTTATGTGATCATTTGATCTGGGTGTGATCATTAGATCTGGTGTACATTAGATCTGTAGTGATCATTTGATCTGGTCTGTGATCATTTGATCTGGTCTGTGATCATTAGATCTGAAGATCATTTGATCTGTTAAGTGATCATTTGATCTGATCTGTGATCATAGATTGTCTGTGACATTAGACTGTTAAGGATCATTTGATTGGTGTGACATTTGATCTGTTAAGTGATCATTTGATCTGGTCTGGAATTTGATCTGAGTGATATTTGATCTGGTCTGTGATCATTTGATCTGGTATGTGATCATTTGATTTGGTCTGTGATATTATCTGTATGTGATTTTGTGTGGTCTGTGATATTAGATGAGGATATTTGATCTGGTCTGTGATCATTTGATCTGTTAGTGATCATTTGATCTGGTCTGTGATCATTTGATCTGGTCTGTGATCATTAGATCTGTTATGTGATCATTTGATCTGGTGTGTGATCATTTGATCTGGTATGTGATCATTTGATCTGGTCTGTGATCATTAGATCTGGTATGTGATCATTTGATCTGGTATGTGATCATTAGATCTGTTAAGTGATCATTTGATCTGGTATGTGATCATTTGATCTGGTCTGTGATCATTAGATCTGTTAAGTGATCATTTGATCTGGTGTGTGATCATTTGATCTGGTGTGTGATCATTTGATCTGGTCTGTGATCATTAGATCTGGTATGTGATCATTTGATCTGGTCTGTGATCATTAGATCTGTTAAGTGATCATTTGATCTGGTGTATGATCATTAGATCTGTTATGTGATCATTAGATCTGTTAAGTGATCATTTGATCTGGTCTGTGATCATTTGATCTGGTCTGTGATCATTAGATCTGGTATGTGATCATTTGATCTGGTCTGTGATCATTAGATCTGTTATGTGATCATTAGATCTGTTAAGTGATCATTTGATCTGGTATGTGATCATTTGATCTGGTCTGTGATCATTAGATCTGTTAAGTGATCATTTGATCTGGTCTGTGATCATTTGATCTGGTCTGTGATCATTAGATCTGTTAAGTGATCATTTGATCTGGTCTGTGATCATTTGATCTGGTATGTGATCATTTGATCTGGTATGTGATCATTAGATCTGTTACGTGATCATTTGATCTGGTCTGTGATCATTTGATCTGCTCTGTGATCATTTGATCTGGTATGTGATCATTTGATCTGGTGTGTGATCATTAGATCTGGTATGTGATCATTAGATCTGTTCTGTGATCATTTGATCTGGTATGTGATCATTTGATCTGGTCTGTGCTATTCCATTTGCTCTTTACATTTCTCTTACATTACTCCTCTTTCAGCATGTTATGTGTGTGATCACTGATGTGATTTGTTGATCATTTCATTTGGAATTGATTGATTTGGTCTGAGGTCATTTAATTATGTGTGCGTTTGTGTGTTGTGGCACTCCCTGAATACTGTCTCTCTCTAACACTCACTCCTTGTCTCTCTCTCTTCCTCCACAGTTCAAGAGAAACTCATTAACTCTCCATGAAAACTGTACTTCCACATACAATGTCTCTCCATCTCTCTGTCTCTCTCTCCACACCCCTCACAACCTCTGCAATGCTCCATCCATCACGGCCGGCAGTCAATTACACAGCCATCATTTCTCCTGATTACACACTCCAGCAACCATTACACCACCCCCTCACTCCTACACCATACCCCTCACTCCTACACCACACCCATCACTCCTACAACACACTCCCTCACTCCCACTCCACACCCCTCACTCCTACACCACACCCCTCACTCCTATACCACCCCTCTTACACCACACCCTCACTCCTATACCATACCCTCACTCCTATACCACACTCCCTCACTCCCACCCACACCCCTCACTTCTACACCATCCCATCAATCCTATACCCCCCTCCCTCCTAAACCATCCCCCCTACTCCTACATCACACCCTCATTCCTACACCACCTCCTCAATCCTACACCACCCCTTACACCTACACCATCCCCTATTCTTACATCACACTCTCTCACTCCTACACCACACCCCTCACTCCTACATCACACCCCATCAATCTTACATCACACTCCCTCAGTCCTACACCACACCCCTCACTCCTACACCACACCCAATTACTGCTACACCACCCCCTACTCCTATACCACACCCCCTCAATCTTACATCACACTCCCTCACTCCTTCACCACACCCCTCACTCCTACACCACACCCCTCACTCCTACACCACAACCCCTCAGTCCGACACCACTCCCCTCACTCTGACACCACCCCCTCACTCCTACACCATCCCCCCACTCATACAGCATCCCCTCACTCCTACACCCCCCTCACGCCTACACCACCCCCTACTCATACATCACACCCCTCACTCCTACACCCTCCTCACGCCTACACCACCAACCCTCACTTCTATACCCCCCACTCCCACCCTCACATACAGTACACCACACCCCTCACTTCTACATAACATGTCCTCACTCCTACACCACACCGCTCATGTCTACACCATACCCCCTCACTCCTACACCACACCCCCTACTCATACATAACACCCCTCATTCCTACACCACACTCCCTCAATCTTACACCACACCCTTCACAGCTACACCCCCCATTCCTACACCATCCTCCCTACTCACACCCCTCAATCCTACAGCACCCCTCAATCCTACAATCCCCTCATGCCTACACCACACCTCCTCACTCCTACACCACACCCCCTTACTCCTACACCAGCCCCTCTCTCCAACATCACTCCCTCACTCCAACACCACACCCCCTTACTGCTATACCACCTTCCACTTCTATACCCTCCTCACTCCAACACCACCCACCCACTCATACATCACACCCCTCAACCCTACAGCACTCTCTCACTCCTGCACCCCCTCACACCTTCACCACCCCTCCCTCACTCCTACACCACCACTCCTCACTCCTATACCCCCCATGCCTATACCCCCACTCATACACCACACCCCTCACCTCACACCACACCCTCAATCCTACAGCACATCCCTCACTCCTATACCCCCTGACTACTACACCCCCCACCCTATACCCCCTCACTCCTACACCCCCACTCATCACACCACATCCCTCACTCCTATACCCCTGACTGCTACACCCCACCCCCTCACTCCTACACCCCCATTCCTATACCCCCCTACTCCTATACCCCCCACTCATACACCACATCCCTCACTCCTATACCCCCTGACTGCTACACCCCCACTCCTATACCCCCTCACTCCTACACCACCCCCCACTCATACACCACATCCCTCACTCCTACAGCACCCCCTCACTCCTACACCCTCCTCACGCCTATAAAACCCCTCCCTTACTCCTACACCACACACCCCTCACTCCTACACCACACACCCCACTTACACCACACCGACTCACTCCTACACCACACGCCCGAGACACCACACCCCTCACTCCTACACACACCCCTCACTCCTACACCACACCCTCGCTCGTACACCACACCCCCTCACTCCTACACCACACACCCCTCACTCCTACACCACACCCCCTCACTCCTACACCACACCCCTCAATCCTACACCACACACCCCCTCACTCCTACACCACACCCCTCACTCCTACACCACACCCCTCACCCTACACCACACACCCCTCACTCCTACACCACACCCCTCACTCCTACACCACACACCCCTCACTCCTACACCACGCCCCTCAGTCCTACGCCACACACCCCTCACTCCTACACCACACCCCTCAATCCTACACCATTTTATCTGAGATTACAGTTTAAGCCATGCATAAATCATGTGTGACATGAGAGCCCACGTATGTAAAGGCCATCTGGTTCAGTTCCATTCATCACACGGCTCTCTGACCTTCTCTTCCCCTCCACATGATTAAGGTGCAGTTCTCCACATTTAGCCTCATCTATCAGTGATGTAATTTCAGATGGAGCAGGAAGTCTAAAGTGATTAAACTATAAATCAGTGCTGAAGTTCAGCTTCAGTAGGAAACCGTACGGTGAGAAGGGTGTCAAAATAGCTCTGTGTAGAACCTAGTGTATTTTTAGTTCATATTTGAACAATTAAATATCATCTCATGTATTAATAATAAACTTTATTTAAAAAGCAGCTCTACTATCTCAAGTGAGAAACAAAAGACAGTTACATATAAACTTGGCAATGACAAAGAACCAAATAATACAAAATACTAAACAATCTTTAATAAAAATTGAAAAACGCTAGTTAAAAGCTAAAATGGAAGCATTTTTTTTGTTTTTAATCAGTGATAGATGGAGCCTGCCAAGTGTTTAATGGTGTGTTAAAGATCAGAGGTCCTCATAATGATTGTCCAGTGTTAAAGTCCTTATATTCGACAACAAAGACAAAAATAGTTTAGAACAAGTAGTTAGACTCACAGTAGTGTATGTTTAGAACTAATTATCTGCAGTAATTATTTTGAAAAATAAAGTGTGTGTGTGTGTGTGTGTGTGTGTGTGTGTGTGTGTGTGTGTGTGTGTGTAAAACTACAGCAGGTGTTTCCATTCAAGCAGTCGTTCTTCCAACATTCCCACACACTGGCAGCGATGAAACAAAAGAACAGTGTGTGTGTGTGTGTGTGTGTGTGTGTGTGTGCTTGTATTTAGACCTTTTTCAAAACCAAAAACAACCAAATGTCCTCATAAAATAGTGTTTTTAGTATTTATTAAATAATAATAATAATAATAATAATACAGTGAAAAGATCTCCTTACGGTTAGTGAGGTAAAGCTGGATTAGGTGTAGGTCCTCATAAAGATAGCAAAGATTAGTGTGTGTGTGTGTGTGTGTGTGTGTGCATGTGTGAGAGAGAGAGAGATGGATGGAGAGATGCTTGTTGAGCCCCTCCCCCACCCCACACCTCTCTCTCTCTTTCTCTCTCTGATTGTTTTGCACTGATTAAATTTTAATGGGTCCTTTATAATCGAAATAGCTTTACACCACACACACACACACACACACACACACACACAAACACAGTAGATTCTGGTTTAAAATCCTTTCTTATGATGACTGTACACACACACACACACACACACACACAAATGTATAACATTCTAATAATAGAGAATGTGTAATATTTGAATATTTCTCTATTAGTAATAATATAAGTGTTAGATCTTGTGATGTCTTCATGACTAGCCCCGGATCGTTTCGGACCTTCTCCCCGTTCCTGTGTTTCTGTGTCCGCTTTAACACAGCATGAGAGAGAACCTGTCTGAGAGCATAACCATGATTTATGAGCAATATGAAGCGATGTGACTGCGAGCTGAATTACTCCGCCGTTAGATAAGCAGCAAAGTTTATGACGCTGCAGTTTGACTCGATTTAAATTCACCGCTCCTCCGCTTTACATTTTATTCCTATACGAGATGACAAATAACAAACGAAGGTTTTCTGTGAAATAAACACAGCCTCCCTCTCAAGGCAGCGGACAGCCATCAACGTCTACAGCGCCGAGCAGCAGATTGGCAATTTCTGTCTAAAATTGGTCTACCCGAGCTTTTCTACAGCTCGCCTGTGACTGAAACCTCACATAAAAACCTCAGAATAATCAAATAAACAAACAACAAATATTTTTTCAGAGTTCGCACTTCAGCGTGGAGAAGACGGCAGAGTCAGACTGGTTTTAAAAACTAACCTTATTCTGTTCTTCAGTAGGGTGGAGCATATATCAGGAAAT
>CM022766.1:26621323-26636323 GCA_012411365.1 Ameiurus melas | reverse complement strand
GATAGTGTAGACTTCAAACAGTGGACATCGAACAGAAGTAAACTGTGGGACAAGTGAAGACTAGAAAATAAAGGACAGTGTGAAATTGAAATCTAGGGGACAAGGGCACTATAGGAGATATACAGAGACACTGAAAACAAGAGAAAAAGTGATCTAGGGGACAAGTAAGAAACCTATGAACACTTGAATGCAGGGAACAGGACAACTAGGGGGCTAGGGTAACTAGAGAGGAAAGAAAATAGGGGAGAGTGTCAACTTCAAAACCAGAAGAATAAAGAAACTAGAGGACACAGAATCTATAGGAGAAGGGAATTAGGGAATGTAGGGAAGAAGAAACAAGGGCACTAGGGTAACTACAGAAGAAGGGAACTAGTGGGCAGTATGTAATCTAGGGGACAAGGGAGCTATTGAACACTGTAAACTAGGGAACATTGCTCAAGACCACTAGCCAATCAAAAGCAGCAATAACACACGTCATTACATCAACATTTATCACACACACACACAGGTGACTTCTGTGTAATTAAAGAGTGTGTAAATGGATTTGATGATGCAACACAGTGACCTTTACACACAACTGTTACATGCTGTGTTCAATATCACACACACACACACACACACACACACACACACAAGAATGAATAAAAAGGTCTCCATCATCTCTGCCTGACATTTCACCCTCATCACTAATGAAGTCATGTGATAAAGGACAAACACTACAATTTATTAACACACTACAATTTGTAAAAGTAGGGAACAATGAGTAGGGAACATGGAATATCGAGCAAGGAGTAGTGAGTAAGGAGTAGGGAATAGTGAATATTGAATAGAGGAAGTAGAGACTTGGGAATAGGGAATAGGGAGTAGAGAATAGGGGATAGAGAGTAGGGGGTGAAGAATAGGGAATAGGGCATAAGCGATAGGAGATTGGAAATATGGAGTAGGGGATAGGGAGTAAGGAATAGGGAATAAGGGACAGGGAGTAAACTAAGGAGTATGGAATAGGGGATAGGGAGTAGAAAGTAGAGAATAGGGAGTACGGAATAAGGGGTAGAGAATAGAGAATAGGGCATAAGCGAAAGGAGATGGAAAATATGGAGTAGGGGATAGGGAACAGGGGATAGGGAGTAGGGAATAGGAGATAGGGAACAGGGGATAGGGAGTAGGGGATAGGGAGTATGGAATAGGGAGTAAAGAATAGAGAGTAGGGCATAAGCGAAAGGAGATGGAAAATATGGAGTAGGGGATAGGAAACAGGGGATAGAGAGTAGGGGATAGGGAGTAGGGAATAGGGCATAGGGAATAGGGAGTAAAGAATAGTGAATAGGGCATAAGAGATAGGAGATGTGAAATATGGAGTAGGGTATAGGGAATAGGGGATAGGGAATAGGGAATAGGGGATAGGGAGGGAGGGCCTCTCCAGGAACCATCACCTTATCATTGGGGAGAGGTTTGTGTGTCCCTATGAATCTGAGGGCTGTGTTGTCTGGAGCCTTGGGCTCCTGGTAGGTCTCTCAAGGCAAAGTGGTCTCAGGGGAGGGGCCAGACTAAGAATGGTTCCAAAACCCGAAATGGAAAAAATAAAGAGAGGAGGAGTTACCCTGCCCGGAGGAAGCCCGGGTCCCACGTCTGGAGCCAGGCCCAGAGGGAGGGCCCGATTGCGAGCACCTGGTGGCTGGGTTTGCCACAGAGCCCAGCCGGGCAAAGCCCGAAAAAGCAACGTGGCACCCCCCTCTCCATCCTATGGGCCCACCACTCATGGGGTGAACTGTGGAGGTCGGGTGCGCTGCTACATGGGTGACAGTGAAGGACAGGGGCTTCAACGGACCAGACTCGGGCAGCAGAGGCTGGCTCTGGGGACGTGGAACGTCACCTCTCTGTGGGGGAAGGAACTGGAACTTGTGCGGGAGGTGGAGCACTACCAGCTAGATCTGGTGGGGCTTACGTCTACGCACAGTCTCGGGTCTGGAACCGTACTCCTGGATAGGGGATGGACTCTATTCTACTCTGGAGTTGACCAGGGTGCGACGTGCCGGGCGGGTGTGGGGATACTCACAAGTCCCCGGCTGAGCACCGTTACGTTGGAGTTTACACCGGTGGACAAGAGGGTTGCCTCCTTACACCTTTTGTTTTGTGGGGGGTAAAACTCTGACTGTTGTATGTGCGTATGCACCGAACACCAGTTCAGAGTACTCAGCCTTCTTGGAGACCCTGAGCAGAGTCCTGTATGGGGCACCAGTAGGGGACTCCATAGTTCTGCTGGGGGACTTCAACACGCACGTGGGCAATGATGGAGATAACTGGAGAGGTGTGATTGGGAGGAACGGCCTCCCTGATCTAAACCCGAGCGGGCATTTGTTATTGGACTTCTGTGCTAGTCATAGACTGTCTATAACAAATACCATGCTCGAACATAAGGAGGCTCATAAGTGTACTTGGTACCAGAGCACCCTAGGCCAAAGGTCTATGATCGATTTTGTAATCGTATCATCTGATCTGAGGCCGCATGTTCTGGAAACTCGGGTGAAGAGAGGGGCGGAGCTGTCAACCGATCACCATCTGGTGGTGAGTTGGATCAAGAGGTGGGGGAAGACTCTGGACAGACCTGGAAAGCCCAAACGGGTAGTCTTCAACTCACACCTCTGGTGGAATTTTTATGGCATCCCTGTGGATGTTGGGGCATTGAACCCGAGTGGGCAATGTTAAAAGCCACCATTGCTGAAGCTGCGGCAGAGAGCTGTGGTCTCAAGGTCTTCGGTGCCTCAAGGGGTGGTAACGCTCGAACACCATGGTGGACACTGGTGGTCAGGGAAGCCGTCCGAATGAAGAATGAGACTCCGGAGGACGTTGCAAGGTACCGATAGGCCAGAAGGGCTGCAGCTTCTGCCGTGAATGAAGCAAAGCAGTGGGTGTGGGAGAAGTTCGAAGAGGACATGGAGAAGGACTTTTGGTCGGCACCCAGGTGTTTCTGGAAAACAATCCGCCACCTCAGGAAGAGGAAATGGGGAACCATCCAAGCTGTGTACAATCAGAATGGGACGTTACTGACCTAAACTGAGGAAGTAATTGCACGGTGGAAGGAACACTTTGAGGAACTCCTGAATCCGATTAACACACCCTCTATGGAAGAGGCAGAGGTGAAGGCTGATGGGGATTCATCGTCAATTTCCATGGTGGAGGTTACTGAGGTAGTCAATCAACTACACAGTGGTAAAGCCCCGGGGATTGATGAGATCCGTCCAGAAATGCAGAAAGCTCTGGGTTTGTAGGGGATGTCTTGGATGACACGCCTCTTTAAGATTGCGTGGCAGTCGGGGACAGTGCCCAAGGAGTGGCAGACCAGGGTGGTGGTTCCCTGTTTAAAAAGGGGGACCAGAGAGTTATAGGGGTCAATTATAGGGGTATCACACTTCTCAGCCTCCCTGGTAAAGTCTACTCCAAGGTGCTGGAACGGAGGGTTCGGCCATTAGTCGAACCTCGGATTGAGAAGGAACAATGCGGATTCCGTCCTGGTCGTGGAACAACGGACCAGCTCTTTACTCTCGCAAGGGAGTATTCCCATCCGGTCTACATGTGTATTGTGGATCTGGAGAAGGCATATGACCATGTCCCCAGGGGTCTACGGTGGGAGGTGCTGAGGGAGTATGTGGAGAAGGGTTCTCTTCATAGGGCTATCTAATCGCTGTACACGCAAAGCGAGAGTTGTGTCCAAATGCTCGGCAAAAAGTCGGAGTTGTTCCAGGTGGGGGTTGGTCTCCGCCAGGGCTGCACTTTGTCACCAATCCTGTTTGTGATATTCATGGACAGGATATCAAGGCGTAGTCAAGGTGGGGAGGGGTTGCGTTTTGGTGACCTGAGGATCTCATCGCTGCTTTTTGCAGATGATGTGGTCCTGATGGCATCATTGGTCCATGACCTCCAGCACTTACTGGATCGGTTTGCAGCCGAGTGCGAAGCGGCTGGGATGAGGATTAGCACCTCTAAATCTGAGGCCATGGCTCTCAGCAGGAAACCGATGGAGTGCCTACTCCGGATAGGGAATGAGAACATAACCCAAGTGAAGGAGTTCAAGTACCTTTGGGTCTTGTTCACGAGTGAGGGGACATTGGAGCAGGAGATTGGCTGGAGAATCGGAGCAGTGGGAGCGGTATTGCAATCGCTTCCCTGCACCGTTGTGACGAAAAGAGAGCTGAGCCAGAAGGCAAAACTCTCGATCTACTGGGCAATTTTCATTCCTACACTCACCTATGGTCATGAATGTTGGGTAGTGAATGAAAGAACTAGATCGCGGGTACAAGCAGCCAAAATGGGTTTTCTCAGGAGGGTGGCTGGCCTCTCCCCTAGAGATAGGGTGAGAAGCTCGGCGATCAGAAAGGAAGTCAGAGTTGAGCCACTGCTCCTTTGCGTTGAAAGGAGCCAGTTGAGGTGGTTCGGGCACCTGGTAAGGATGCCCCCTGGGCACCTCCTTAGGGAGGTGTTCCAGGTACGTCCAGTCGGGAGGAGACCTCGGGGAAGACCCTGGACTAGGAGGAGAGACTATATTTCCACACTGGCCTGGGAACGCCTCGGGATCCCTCGGGGATAGGGAATAGGCAGTAGGTAATAGGGGATAGGGAGTAGGCAATAGGGGATAAGGAATAGGGAGTAGGGAATTGGGGATAGGGGATAGGGAATAGGGAGTAGGTAATAGGGAGTAGGGAATTGGGGATAGGGGATAGGGAATAGGGAGTAGGTAATAGGGAGTCGGGAATAGGGGATAGGGAGTAGGGAATAGGGAGTAGGGAATAGGGGATAGGGAGTAGGGAGTAGGGAATAGGGATAGGGAGTAGGAATAGGAATAGGAGTAGGGAGTAGGGAGTAGGTAATAGGGAGTAGAGAATAGGGTATAGGGAGAAGGTAATAGGGAGTAGGGAATAGGGGATAGGGTGTAGGGAATAGGGGATAGGGATAGGGAATAGGCAGTAATTCAATTCAATTTTATTTGTATAGCACTTTTTACAATAGACATTGTCTCAAAGCAGCTTTACAGAAATAGAAACATGGTATACAGATAATGAAAGTGTGAATTTATCCCAACTGAGGAAGCCAGTGTGTGGCGACGGTAGCAAGGAAAAACTCCCTAAGATGTTTAAGAGGAAGAAACCTTGAGAGGAACCCGACTGAGAAGGGAACCCATCCTCATCTGGGTAACAACAGATAATGTGGATAAGATTTATACGAAGTCTGTAAGGTCTTAGGAGCAGCCGTAGTCCCAGTAGTCCAGAATTAGAGAAGGTTTGAGCTCCATCCAGAGGCAGAAAGTATCTGGATCTCCAGTATCTCCATAAAGTAGGGAATAGGGAGTAGGGAATTGGGGATAGGGGATAGGGAATATGGAGTAGGGATAGGGAATAGGGAGTAAGGAATAGGGGATAGGGATCAGTGTCAGACAGAAGCACTAGGCTGTGCGTTGATCAGAAGGAGGAGGCGACACAAATCAGCATAAAGGAAGCGATAAACCCTGCAGTCACAGCATGCTAATCTCTCTGCTAATCTCTGGGCTAATCCTGTTAGCTCATTCCCACGACCGCTCGTCATTCTACTCTCTCTGATTTTCTTTTTAATGTGTAAAACAGTTCATTCATTCAGTCCCCGTGAGCACCACGTAAAATTACAGCCGAGAACAAACCAACCGCCGATTGTCTCGTGTAATCTTTATAATTAATCCTCCTGTGTGAGGAAATGTGAGTGTGTGTGTGTGTAGCAGTGATGCTAACGTAATGGTTATTCCCCTGATTTTGTATGTGATGTCATTTTACACAATTTTTCCACACCCGCTAATTATATATGCAAATGAGCACCTGTTACAGGGGACGTAAATAATAAATCATTCCCTGAAAACAGGAAGCTTTGCAGCATTTTCATCAGTCCTGCTACTTATAATCTGCAGAACTATACCACTTTCAGCACTGTGCATCCCTAAACCACACAACACACACACACACACACACACACACACCAGCAGTCATTGCCATCCGCATCCCATCACAGATGGAGTCGTCTGTTCCAACACACACACCAGCCAAAACGAGCAGAGTACAAATTAGTTGGCTGCATTTTGTTCCCAAACACACACACACACACACACCCACACACACACACCCCCACACACACACACCCACACACACACACACACACAGCAGTGAAATAGGGTTAAAAAAGGAGGGAAAATAAACTCAAGCTAATTAGGTAAATATCAGAGGATTTATAATTTAAGACCCCTAAACATCATCTAAAACATTCTCTCAGAAGCACAGCAGTCATGCTGTGTGTGTGTGTGTGTGTGTGTGTGTGTGTGTGTGTGTGTGTGTGTGTGTGTATGTGGGGGTGGTGTATGTGTGGGTGTGTGTGTGGTGTGTGTGTGTGTGTGTGTGTGTGTGTGTGTGTGTATGTGTTCATGTGTATGAGTGTGTGTGTGAGTGTGTGTGTGTGTGGTGTGTGTGTGTGTGTGTGGGTGGGTGTTTATGTGTATGAATGTGTGTGTGTGTGTTCATGTGTATGTGTGTGTGTGTGTGTGTGTGTGTATTTGGAAGTGTCTCCTACTTAAATACACAAACACACACACACACATACACACCAACACACACCTGAGGATAGCAGATGGCATTCCACTGACACCATCTGACACAAACAGCAAGAGATCAGACCCATCAGCACCTGCCAGCAAAACTGCATTTCCTGAAAAGAAAGGACCAATTACAGTGCAGTGTAGTGATGCTGTATATTAATGAGCACATACTGTATATTAATGAGCACATACTGTATATTAATGAGCACATACTGTATTAGAGCACATACTGTATTATTAATGAGCACATACTGTATATTAATGACTGCATACTGTATATTAATGAACATGTATAATTGAGTGCATTGTATAATAGTGTATATTAATGAGCCGCATATTATATATTAATGACTATACTGTATATTAATGAGAATATTAGAGTGCATTGTACATTATTGTATATTAATGAGTGTACACAGAATAATGAGTGTATTAATGTACACTGAATATGAGACGTTGCGGCTATCAATTAAAAATTACCTTATTTTTTATTAAAATGGTAAATTTCATTTAAAAAGTTTATATTTTTCTATGTTCTATTGTGAATAAGATACGGGTTTATGAGATTTGCACATCATTGAATTCTGTGTTTAATTTACATTTTACACAGCGTCCCAACTTTTTTGGAATTGGGGTTGTATAAATGAGTGTATACTGAATATTAAATGTGTGTATGCTCAATCTTCACTTTTTATACTCAAAATGAGTGCTTATTGATTAGTGCATACAGTAAATATACTGGTGTAGATTTGTCTGTTCTGAATATTAATCAGCATTTACTGAACATTAAGGAAAGTTTATAGATTCCTGAAATGTCTGGCCAGTAACAACGCAGCGTAGTGACCCACTTTACAGACTGAACCAAACACTTTACACTAACACATGAGCTGAGCTCAGCCAGGTTAGTCAGGTTCCCCGAGTGGAACAACTGAAGAACCCTTAAGCTTCCAGAATATTTCAAGACTGCATATGTACAAAAACACAAATACAGCATCAAACAGAAATCTGCAGGTTCTAAATGTGTAACTAAAACAGTGCATTTAACAAACATACGATTCAAGATGTTCTAGTTTAGACGTGAATGTTCTTAGATGAAAACTGGGGCAGTAAACAGGCAGGCCAAACTGTAGAGTGGAGTGTAACAGAGGAGTCGACCAGATAAAGAGTCTGAGACAGACAGAGAGGAGGAGAACTTCACGATCCAGCAGGGAGGATCTGCTCACATCAGTGACACGTTCATGTGGAAATCTCATCAACTCTACGTCCTCCTCATGCACAGATCCATGGAGACTGACAGTCTCATTTACTCGCTCCATCCAAATATCATTCATCTTGATTAGAACCAAACATGTTGCTAAGGAGGACGTTCTTCTTTAAGATGGAGCAGAAGATCACTGATGTGTACATACAGTAAATCTGATGTCTATAAACTCATGAGAACATGAGGAAATGCAGGTTATGAAAGCAGATGTACTTCACACCTCGGTATGTCGCCAGATCTTTCTTGAGTAAAAAGCCGTCCGAGACCACTTGTGTTTACTTTAAAGCCAAAAATATCAGAGAAAGAAAATGTGGACAGAACAGGAAATGTTCATTTCTTCGCTGTCAGATATAATACGATGCCAGAAGACAATTTAAAAGTAAAATAAAAAGACTAATATGATGATGTATGAATGAGAAGATGGCGAGAGCTGTAACGATCCCATTAATCACTGGTTTAATTGAGCAAAATGGCTCCACACTCATTACTCAGCAGCACATACAGTAGAATAGCACTTGATCCAGCACACACTGTTACTTTGTTTTATTTTTTGTTTTAAATAACTCAGACAGATGAACATGTGCACAACTTACTGACGCATAAAGACACCTGATCGAGGTCATTAAATCATAACGTGTGTGCGGGAAACGTGTAAAGGAAACGTGCTTAACTCTTACAGCTCACTTAAACTGCACATTAAATTGAAAGTGTATTTAGAGTCAAAAGATACATTTCTGCGTGACATACTGCAGTTATATTAAACAGCCAGACAGTGGCGCCGTACTGTACATCATCCCCTGAACCGATATCACGCAAGCTCAAGCATCCTGCAGAACACGCCTCTATTTTACTGAAACTCCCGGCCTTAACGTCTGAATAGATCTTTGTCTGTAGCTACATCTAACATCTTTACATGATTATCAAACGCACTATTACTAACTCTTAACTCTACTCTGAATACGACTCATTAAAGATTCTGTGTAGAACTTTACAACTCAGGGTTCCTTTTCAGAAGGAAGATAACCAAAGGAACCTTCTTTCTAAGATTTTTTTCCCTAGAAAAATTGCAAAAATCTGATTATCGCGTAGTTTCCTTCATGTTGCGTTCATTTCTCCACCGCAAAATCCTGGAGCAGCTGAATTATTGTGCTCTTTATCAGTGCTGGGATTTGAGAACCTTGAGAACCCCAATAAATGTGTGTAACATTCAGTGAATCCTCGGGTCAGAATCTCATTCAGCACTGCTGATGGAGTGGGCGAGTGTAGATTGGAATCTGATCAACCTGCAGCATCTGAATTCCAGTGTTTTGTTGTTGTTGTTTTTACTCGAACCTGATTAAACTCATTATCTGGATGATGTCTGTCCAAAAGAAGTCCTTTATTCGTATTCCCGAGGGAACAAATCAATGACAGAGGAGGGAAAATGAGGGCGTTATTATTACATCTAGCACAATGCACACAATGAAGCGTGTCCCATTCATTCCCACTGCAAATATTCTCACTCTGACACACAGTCCTTCAGTTCTGGTTTAAATTCAATACACACAATCATTCTCATGATCTCATCTGTGGGTGTCGGATCATTCAACCTGTGCAACATTAACCATCAGATATGAATTAAATAATTAAATAATAATAATAATTAAAAATAAAGGGGAAAAGGGACAGCACCACAAAGAGCGCCCGCTGGTCTGCAGTCTAATGCACTTTTCATTGTAAATGTAACGCGTCATTAGTGTTATTGGATTTATTGATCAGATCACAGATCATCTGCAACTCATCTAAAAGCACATCACATCAGCATTACACCTTTCCGAGTTGTTACTAGAAAGCTATAAACACATACACACACACACACACACACACACACACAGGCACGCGGCTTAAATGAAAGCTCAATTGACTTCCGTTTTGGATCTAAAATGCACACAGGTGTCCACCTGCAGCCGTGAAACGTGTCATTTCTGCTGCCTGAATTTGCTGGAACCGGCATCAGAAACGCTTCTGTAAGAGATGACAGCCGAAGCCTTTCTCTCACCTGAGACACACAGACGCGTTGGAGTGAAAGCTGCAGTCCGGCTGATGGAAAGAGTGAAGGACCAGATTTCTCCAGATGATGATTCTCCAGATGTTTCTCCAAATATTGTTCCAGATATTTCTCCAGATTAAGGCTGCTGCGCGTATTTTTGGGCAGATAAAGAGGTGTGTGCAGGGATCCCGGGAGCGGTTTTATTTCTCCCTGCTGCCGCTCCTCTCGCTCCCACACGCATTTCCGGCACCGATCGCTTGGGGCCGCTATCGCGCCGAATGCTAATTTATTTATTTATTTATTTATTTATTTATTCAACGAATAGGAATTGAAAATATTAGTCAGTTTGTTTTGTCTTTTTTGTTTGTTTTGCCTGTTCACATGGATAAGTGTGACCGAAATAAAAAAGCCAACTATATGTAAATGTTAGTACATATTACTAAGTAGTACATAGTGTTAGTAAAAAATAATAACGATCAACCTGATCCTTTTGTAAATGTAATGCTCCCGAATTCTGACTTTATACGCTGGTGATTCCGCCCTGTGAGTTTATTCGGTCCATCGGGGGTTTACTCCGAGTGCTCCGGTTTCTTCGGAGTTCAAAGATATGCGTTGTACGCTGATTGGCATTTCTAAAATTGTCAGTAGTGTGTGGAATATATGTTTGATTGAGCCCTGTGATGGGTTGGCATAATGTCCAGGGTGTCTCCTGTCTTGTACCTGGGTCCTCTGGGATAGGCTCCAGGCTGCCCGCCACCCTGTGTAGGATAAACACTACAGAAAACAGATGGATAGAAGTCCATTCATTCATCTTCTACTGCTTACTCCTTTTCAGGGTCACGGGGAACCTGGAGCTTGTCCCAGGGAGCATCGGGCACAAGGCGTGGTACATCCTGGACAGGGTGCCAATAGATAAATAGAAGTTTGATTCAAAAGTTGAATCTGATAAATAAGGGGTTCTGAACATTTTACAGTTACAGACCCAAGGTATTTATTTAAATGTGTGATACTTTTCAGCATAATTTCTGCATTGTACACCCATTTTTATTCAAATAAAATAAAATTCCAGTTGACATTATTTATAGGCATAATAACAGATAATGCTGGGTTGTGATTTCCACTACTGCAATAAAATTAGAACAATCATGGACCCCTTTGTAAAGTTTCATGGACTTCCTGAACCCAACTTTGAGATCTAAATACAGTAAACTGCCAGTTGATAGATTACTATTGTTTTTGTGGTGTGTGAGAACAAAAACCTGTCTGGTAGCTAATGAGGAGTCTTGACACTGACATGGTCAGTTATTGTTGTGCGCTGCACCCCGTTTGTCCAGGGGCGTGAGGTAGGCAACTTATGATGGATGGCCCTTGTAGCACCCCCTCAGGGGTTTGTGTGCCCGTTGCTCCCGTTGTTGTCTCCAGAATGTATAATGGTCGGCTCCTTGAGGTCAGTATCATGAATATAAGAGAGAGCATCAGCTTTGTAGTTCTGCAGGAAACTGCCCTGGCAGCCTGGAGCATAAGGAAATAGAAGTGACTTTCTAAAGTCAGAAGGTCACGGTTCTGTGGCCATCCACCCCGTAGCTTTTCCTATAATAAATAACACTGGGCAGGTAGTCAGATCAGCACCTCTTAAAAGTGCACTAGCTGATGTACACATGCTTCTGAGCGGAGGACAAACATGTCCACTGGATTGGAAGATCATGGGTATACCCTGCTGAAAAAATAAAACAACAAGAAAATTCTAATGGTTTCCACTACAAATACCATTACAAATCATCAACTAACCTTTAAAACCATGACCATTATTGGCCCTTAAGTGTATCCACTAGGCTTAATGTGCTACCAATAGAAGGCAACAATGTACCAGTAGAGACCCACAGGGACCATTACAGTTTCCATTAAAAGCAATACAATTCCCATTATAACCATTAAAACCATTACAAATTTCATGAGGATTTCTAGTGGGTGTTTTTTCAACACGGTATAGCACCATATCTTTATCTCTCAATGACTAAATTCACTCTGGACACTGGAATGACATCATAATGAGGCTGGACTTCTTCAACTTTTGCGTTTGCTCACCCCCTCCCCTTTTTATAAAGTCATGTGGTAAATCCATTTTAAAACACTTTTTATTCCCCAGGCTTTTGAGTCTTTTAAAGTTGCTTGTATCGATTGTTTTGTCCCCAAAAGTTATTGTTTTATTAAAGTATTGATTTATTTTATTTTTGGAATTTCTTGATTTTATTGTTCAGCACTCTGCACACACAACATTTTAATTACATTATAATGAAACATTTTATAATCATAATTTTATTGTTATAAAAAAATCTGAAAGCATTTGAGATTGTCACTCCTGATTGGAATCCTGACGCTCTACACCTCTACACCTCAGCAGGTCAGTGAAGTGACCGAAGCCGCTTCAGATAAGTGAACTCTGAGTTTAGAAGTACTTTGCTGCCACCTTGTGGAGTTTTATTATGAACAAACTTTTATAAAATAACTCTAGTCATCCATTCATCCAGCCATTTTCTGTACCGTTTATCCTTCACAGGGTCACAGGGAGCCTGGAGCCTATCCCAGGAGACTCAGGGCACAAGGTGGGGGACACCCTGGACGGGGTGCCAACACATCTCAGGGCACAATCACACACTCTCACACACTATGGACAAGTTAGAAATGCTTGTGTTAGATTTTTTTTTAAATACCAAACTATTAAAACACTGATCACATTTTTAAAAAACAGTGTAAAAAAAACTAGATCTGAAAACAGATCACTGATTTTTTTTTTACTCACAGCGTGTATTTAACAGTAAGCTGTGTGTGTGTGTTAGTGAGTGTGTGTGTGTGTTAGTGAGTGAGTGTGTGTGTGTGTGTGTGTGTGTGTGCGCGTGTGTGTGTTCTCTCAGGATCATCCATTCAGCGGGGAAATGGTTTTCACTGTTTTTGAAAAACAGATCACTTTTTATTGGTTAAAAAAGATCACTGTGTTGATCTTTTGTCATTGTTTTAGATATTATATTATATTACCTTCAAATTGTGACAGTTTGTTATAGAGAATAATTGATGGGATAATTTCAGGTGAGCTGTGTGAGTGATATTTAAGCTCACTATAATTTATAGCACTAAAAGTGTTGTGAAAGGAGAGCACATTTGGTTAAGTAATGTGCTTATAGAATAATAATAAGAAAATGAAGAAGAAAAAGAAGAGGAAAAGGAAGAAGGAGAAGAAAATGAAGGGGAAGAGGATGACGAAGAAGAAGGCCTTACGATAACAATAGGATTCTGTACACTTTCAGTGCTTCTGCCTGAATAATAATAATAATAATAATAATAATAATAATAATAATAATAATAATAATAATAATAATAATAATAATAATAATAATAATAATAATAATAATAATAATCCTCACAGCACTGGCACCCTACCCAGGCACAGTGCCCTCTGCAGGTCAATTAACAGAAAAACACATTTCAACGAACAGAAATCTCAGTGTGGAAGTACTTTACTGACAAATTGTGGATGCTAACTTTTAATGTTAGTAAAAAAATATATATTAAATAATCATTTATTTTTAAGTACTCGTGTTTTTAATCTAAATGATTTAAATTCTGATATAATCTTTTAATAATGTAATGGTAAATATTTTGTGTGTGTGTGTAGCTGATGTAGATGCAGTGTGCTGCAGTGGTTTATCAGTGTGTGTATCTGCTCTGTGCAGCTGTCAGGCATTAATGCTGTACGACAGCCGAGTGCTTCCTCTCTCTGAAATCAGTGTGTGATACTCTGTCTACTCAGGATTAGATTCTTAAGCTATGATTAATCTACGAGCGCATGTGCACGTAAACGTGTGATGTGGGCACAGAACAATGGGTACATGGGAAAAGAGCAGGTGTGCAAGACATTATTTTGTGAAAATATGAAGAATTTAAACCTACGATCCTGTACACTTTTAGTGCTTCTGCCTGAATAATAATAATAATAATAATAATAATAATAATAATAATAATAATAATAATAATAATAATAATAACAATCCTCAAAGCGCCCTCTGCAGGTGAATTAAGAGAAAAACACATTTCACTAAACAGAAATCTCAGTGCGGAAGTGCTTCACTGCCATCTTGTGGATGCTAAATTTTAATGTTAGTAATAAAAAAAAAAATAATTACTTTTAATTATTCATGTTTTTAATCCTGAAACCCAGACTAAATGCTTGTATTTAAAAAATAATATCTAATAGGAAGTGATATGATAAGAAGTATAGAGTCAGAATGTCCTAATATTCCTTATAATTATTATTAAATAAATGTTAAACTTCAGATATAAAATAATGATACATATTAAACATCCTTTACTATAGTAACAGTAAGCTGTGTGTGTGTGTGTGTGTGTGTGTGTGTGTGTGTGTAGCTGATGTAGTTGAGTGTACTGCAGTGGTTTATCAGTGTGTGTGTGTGTGTGTGTGTGTGTGTGTGTGTGTGGCTGATGTAGTTGCAGTGTGCTGCAGTGGTTTATCAGTGTGTGTATCTGCTCTGTGCAGCTGTCAGGCATTAATGCTGTACGACAGCTGAGTGCTTCCTCTCTCTGAAATCAGTGTGTGATGTGGTCGACTCTCGTCAGTCACACACCTCAGAGACGGGAGGCGGAGCTCTGTTCCTCAGTCACACACCTCGGAGATGGGAGGCGGAGCTCTGTTCATCAGCGCTGACGTTATTTTGATATATATGGAGAAAGTGAGAGATTCCTCATCTGATTTGTTATTGAGGCTGTGTGATGATTTCCTTTCGTCTTTCTAATAAGGTAACAGTGTGTGTGATTGGTGGCTGTCTCTCTCTCTCTGTCTGTCTCTCTGTCTCTCTCTGTGGGGGGCTGAGTGAGGGGCACACTTCTCTCAGTTCTCTGGGCGAGTGGAGGTGAACACATCGTGTACAGCGAGGAGGGAGATGGAAATCTGTCTGACTTTTATTCTTCTCTCATCCACACTCACACTCACAGCAGCTGGTAAGTACACACTGATTATTCACACTAAAACATCACACACTTCTCACTTTAACAGTAGCCACACATTTTAATCCTGAAATGGGAGAAATTTTC
>CM022766.1:26598823-26616323 GCA_012411365.1 Ameiurus melas | reverse complement strand
AGAGTCGACACTGAAGAGCTGTGGATCAGATGGGAGGTGGGATATCTGTGGTCATGAACGTGATGCTGGAGTCACCTGCTCAGGTAAACTGCTGTATTTAGAAAATATATTACAATGAATGAAATAATGATTATGATTGAATTGACTGGATTTGAATTATACCTGTAAATTATCTTTAATAAAATTCAGATTTTATTTCAATGTAAATCATTTTGGAATGACATTGGAATGATTTCTTGAGACCCTTACACAAACCCCTAGAAGAATCCTGCAGGAATATTCTGCAGATATCCCACATTTTCAGCTCATTTTCCTGTAGAAATACCTGCAGGAATTCTATGAAGGAAAATATGCAGGAATATGCATCTAATATTCTATCCTTCAGGAATGATGTCCTGCAGGTCTGTTTAAAACACACACTTCCTGCAGGACTATTGTGCAGGATCAATCTGAAATTCTGCAGGACATGGCGAGTGTTTGTATCCTGCAGGAAACATACTGGGGAAATAACTTCACAACAAAAGCATTTTCACAAAGAAATGATTTCATTTACTGAAATGATGTCACATAATGACTGATGACATTCTGTAAAGTTTCCAAGACGGAGTTCAGTTCACATCAAAAACAGAAGAGAAAAGCTTTAAAAATGTAAATAATATTTCAAATGAATCTGAAACATTTCCTCTGTAATTCTGACAGCACTAATAATTATATTATGATAAAAATCAGACTGTTGTATTCAGAACATAAAATAAATCCCTCGACACGCACTGATAAACTTATTGAATGATTTGATTTGATTTGATTTGTAAGTAAATGTAAACATTGTGTTGTGTTGACTTTTAACAACAAAGCAGCAGTAATATTCTCTGTATCAGAGAATAAACTCCAGGGTTCATTTATTATGGTATTATCATTTACCCGCCCCATACATCACGTAACTAACTGTGGTTGGTCGCTTTACGTGTCCAGCGGTCACTTCCTGTCCGTGTGAGTTAATGAGGCTCTTAATTCCTGTGAAGCAAGCGGGCCCCGGCGGGTATGCAATGAAGAGGTCCGTTATAACTGGACAAAATACGTAGCGATTGGTGACGCTACATCGCTACTGGTTTGAAAAAGTAACTGGTTACAGGAAAAGATAAACTCTTTATAAAGTAGCAGAGCCACTGTCACACTACTGAAAAATGTAGTTAGGTTAGTAGCATCAGTACTTTTAGTTAGCTTCTCCCCAACACTGCCTAAAATGAGCATGCCTACAGATCTACTAAAAGACTTCAGAAAGAGGGTTTAAGCAGCGTGTTTTTCCCACTCAAAGCACATCTACCATTTTAATTCATTTTATCGACTACGTAACCTGCGAGTTTTTGTTCCATTTACAGGAAATAAGAAGTTGTCCTGCAGGAGAGATGAAGTAGCTTGGGAACTTTATTTTATTTCTGTAGGAGGTGTGCAGTAGTCCTGCAGGATTTTTCCCTTGTGCAGCAAGTGTGTTGGACATTCCTGCATGTTTCTGTTGTACTGAAGGCTCCATTCTAGAACCTAGAGACATTTCCTGCACAGTTTGTCAATGTGTCCTGCAGGATTTCATCTTTCCTGCAGGAGAGCAGCAAACATCATGCAGAGAAATGAAAATCCTGCAGGATTCTTGTAGGGTTTTGTTTGTAAGGGTTCTCTGTCTTATTGAAAATCTGCACAATATTTACACAATTAAATTAAACACAGGTCACAGAATGTCGAGACTCACTGCTGGTCCTCACTGGTGCTCTGGGAGAGTGGAGGTGATTCAAGGAGGTTCCTGGTCCACAGTGTGTGATGCTGACTTTGACCAGCAGGATGCAGAGGTTGTGTGTCGAGAGCTGGACTGTGGGATTCCTGTGGAGGTGCTGGGATCAGCTGCTTTTGGCCGAGGGGAGGGTCAGGTGTGGACAGAGGAGCTTCAGTGTAGAGGAAATGAATCTGAGATTTACTTCTGTCCAACATCATCTTCACTCAAACACTCACACTACTCCAAAAAAAACGATGTGGGATTAATATGTTCTGGTGAAGTATCATGATTTAACTTCTGTTTAAATAGAGAACACATACCTGTCAATCAAACTTTAAGGTGTCTTTGTTCATTTTCCTCTTTCACTGAGCTCTCGGCTGTTTGTTCAGGTCACACAGGGGCGCGGCTGGTGAACGGACCGGACTCCTGTTCTGGTCGAGTGGAGCTCCAGTACCTCAGTGACTGGGGCACAGTCTGTGCTGTAGGCTGGGATATGAGAGCTGCAGATGTTCTCTGTGCACAGCTGGATTGTGGGAGTGCTGTGGCTGTGGTGGAGGTGGACTGGTTTGGGGGGGGGTGGCCACATCTGGGCTGATGTGTTTGATTGTCAGGGGGAAGAAGACACACCTATCACAATGTAACATCTCATCATGGAGTCGAGCTGCATGCTCTCATAAACACGATGCTGGAGTCATCTGTAATGGTGAGATACTAACATCAACACTACACCGTTAGTGAATAAAGTCAGTGTTCATTAGAATATTTAAATGATGTTCTTCTGCTTCAGGATCATCCGTGGCGTTTCATGAGGGGCGAGTGCGGTTGTCTGGAGGGAGCGAGTGTCAGGGGGAGGTGGAGATTTATTTCAGGCAGGACTGGAGGAGAGTTCTCCTGGACTCGTGGAGTCTGTCTGAGGCGTCTGTGCTCTGCAGACAGCTGGGCTGTGGCTCCGTGCTGAACTACCGCTCCTCTCCATCCACCACTGAACACAAACACATGTGTGTAACGGGTTTCAGCTGCTCTGGGAGTGAAGCTCATCTGGGGAACTGCGCAGTTCACAACCTGTCAACTGCAGCTTCGGGGAACATCTGTACATCACCTGCTCAAGTAAGCAGCAATACACCTACCAAAGACCAGTCATAATTTGCTAACTTATTATGAAATGTTCAAGTAAACATACAGGGTAATTAAACATTTAACAAATTAGATTAGTCTTCTAAAATTAATATAATGAAGATAAATCTGTTGGACTTTTCATATTTTGAACCATTCCGCAGGTATCTTTAACCCCGCCCTCAGCTCCATCAGGCTGGTTGGTTCTGGGGGACACTGTGCAGGAAGGCTGGAGGTTTTCCACAGCGGCTCGTGGGGGACAGTGTGTGATGACTCGTGGAATATTGAGGATGCGCAGGTGGTGTGCAGACAGCTGCAGTGTGGAGTGGCCCTCAGTACCCACATACCAGCCTGGTTTGGTCCTGGAACTGGGTCCATATGGCTGAATGAGGTGGAGTGTGAGGGGAACGAGACGTCCCTGTGGAACTGCAGATTTCAGCTGTGTGAAGAGGGTGAATGTGGACACCAGGAGGACGTAGGAGTCGTGTGCTCAGGTACAGTGTAATGGATAATGATGTTAATGGATTATTTTTTATCCATATTTTAAATAATAACGGCCACAACAGAAGTAATGATTACAAATTTATACTCAGTGTGAGTCGTTGTTCTTCCACCAGAGTTTAAAGAGATCCGACTCACGGAGGGCTGTGAGGGAATCTGGAAGTGTTCTACAATGGAACCTGGGGTAATGTGTGTCACAATCAGATGGATGAGGAGACAGTAAACATGGTGTGTCGAGAGCTGAACTGTGGAAGACGTGGCAGTGTGTCAGAGACTGAAGCACGAGTAAAATCTGCTCCTAACTGGCTGGATTATCTGAAGTGTAGGAAACACGACTCTAATCTGTGGCAGTGTCCATCTTCACCCTGGAGACAGAACAATTGTGATAATCGTAATGAGGTGGCTCGTATTACCTGCACAGGTGGGTGGAGTCAGACTTTTCTGGTTCTGTACATGGCCATAAACTGCAGTGTTTCGTTGTGAATAGTGTAGAACTAATGTTGCTGAAATATAAAGTGTATTTGACAAAAATTGATGTTAGAAGTGTGGAAAAGTCTGCTCTGAGAGATAAAGCTGCATGTGAGACTTTTCATTAATGCATGTATTTTATTACTGCAGATGATGGACAGTCTCTACGTTACACAAGAAAAGTGCTCTTCATTTCCTCTCAGAAACACTGCTCAAGTAAGGATATATAAGGAAAAGCTGTTAGTACTGTTCTTCATTTGCATTTGTTAGTGACAGAAGATATTTCCTCATCTGTTTATAAAACCATTTTCTGAGGACTTTAATGTATTTCCTCATATAACCATCCTGAGGGCATCAATCTTCCTCACATTTCATGAAACTTAAACCAGCAGAGATAAAATCAGTAAACAGAACCCAAAGCTGATCTTACTGCTTCAAATTATTTTATTCCTGCAGAAAATGTATTTATTTATAACATTTAAATAAGCAGCTGAATTTCAGGATGTTTGTAATTAGTTTAAGATTCTTTTCAGAACAAAACTAAAATAATTTTTGGTGAACTAGACCATGTTGAGTATAATATAAGGTTATATTCTCATTGTGTTGTAGTGAGCTGTGTGACTGGAGCTGTTATTCAGCGTTGGTGTGTTTCCTCATGTGTGATGTGTGTGATGTAGAGCACTGGTCTCTCAGGCTGAGTGGAGGAAAGGGAAGCTGCTCTGGGAGGTTGGAGGAGTATCATAAATGGGGCTTCACCCTTCTATTGGTTCTCTTTGTGTTGGGAACGCTGCTCTTCCTGGCCTTAGTGCTTCTGCTGGTACTGTTTTACCAGAACAGAGTGCTCAGGAGAGTGCAGACATACCTGTAAATACTAATGACATTTTATCCTGCTGTTAAAATTGTCCTGTAAGAATTTCATTAAAAGTTATTATTATTATTATTATTATTATTATTATTGTTATTATTATCCACTCCCAGTTGTCTCTAAGAGGACTAGGACTCAGCCTGAGGCAGTCTATGAGGAGATCAACCACAGATACATCACTAGAAGAAGGACGAGCTCCACTCAAAGAGGTGAGTGATATGTGGACTGTTCTACATCACACTTATTGTATTCCATTTAAACTTGTAGATGAAATTCACTGCATGCACATCATCAAATCACTCGATACAAAATACACACCTCAATGCAAACTCAGTGATTAAAGTAATAATTTCCCCCAAATCCAGTCTGATTTATTTCTTTACAATAAATCAATAAAAATAAACTAAATAATGTGTGAGAGGAAATGTGCAGTTAGAGTACATGTGGTGTAGAGACAGAATTCTGCTGATAAACATCTATTAAAGCTTCTGATTTAGTGCAGGTGTGTGTGTGTGTGTGTGTGTGTGTGTGTGTGTGTGTGTGTGTGTGTGTGTGTGTGTGTGTGTGTATGTGTGTGTGTGTGTGTGTGCTTTCCTGTTCAGGTGCATCTCCCTCTCCCGGTGTGTATAAATATATATACACATGAGTTCACGACTCTCGGGGGTCAACTTTTTCAGGTTGCCAGATTAACTAGTTAGTGTAATGCAGTGTATTGTACATACAGAGCTTCACAGAGAGGTTAACTCCACGTCGATTCCACACTGATGAGCTTAGACGTCCCAGAAAGCGCAGCTGGCTTTTGAAATCCGGAAGATCACTTCGTCATTAATTAGCACATGCAGAGAAACGATGCTTCCAAGATTGGTGAACTTGTCAACAGCAGATAGAAGTCGGTTGTTGACCCACAACACAGGTTCTTTGTGAACCGTGCCTGGAGCAGGTCGATGCATCACAACTGTTTTGTCGGTGCTGATGGTCAGTCCAAAGTTGTCGCGAGTAGCAGAGAAAATGTCCACGCTTCTTTGCATGTCCATCGTTGTGGTGGCTTTCAGGTCACAGCTGTTGGCAAACAGCAGTTCGCGCCCGCGCACGAGAAAGGAAACCTTGGTCACTACTTGAAGCCTTCCGCAGATTGAACAATTTACCGTCAGTGTGGTATCGGAGCTCAGTGCTGGGATCCTCGTTCCTGTATGCATCCCACAACATGGCGGAGAACATGAGACTAAAGAGTGTTGCAGCAAGAACACATTCTTGTTTGACTCCGGTGGTGACTGAAAAAGGGTCTGATATGACGCCATTGTCGATGACGCATGCAAGCATGCCGTCGTGAAATTCTCGGACGATGCAAATAAATTTGTCCGGGCAGGCATATTTTCACATGATTGTCCACGGACCTTCTCTGTTCACAGTCGAAAGCCTTTGTGAGATCGATAAATGCAGTATATAAACTGACCGTTTGCTCCTGACATTTTCCTTGCAAAAGTGAGATTCCTCTGTGATTGTCACAAATTTGATGATTTCCTTTCTTCTTGTATATGTTGACGATAGTTGCATCTTTAAAATCCTGAGGAATCCGTCCTTGCATCCAGATTTCTTGAAACTAGAGAGTCAGTTGCTGGAGAAGTTGAGCACTGGCTCTTTTGTATACCTCCGCAGGAATCGTATTGGAGCCTGGCGCCTTTCCATTTGATAGCTGGTTGACCGCTTTTTGAGTTTCTTCCATGGAAGGTAGGAGATCCAAGGAATTGTTGATGTCCACCTGTGGCAGCCTGTCCAAAGCATCCATATTGAAGTTGGAACTGTTCGACTCGCCGATGTAGTATTTGTGACTTTTCTGTGATGAGAGTTGACCGGTCAGCGCCGAGAATGGGGTGATGTGCCTAAAGGTTGAGGTCCATAAAGGGTTTTGATATCATCTTATAATTTCTTTGTTTCTCCACGATCGGCGAAACCTTGGATTTCTTCTGCTTTCTTCAATAGCCAGGAATGCTCCATCTGTAGCCATTTACATTGCACTTCACAGCGAATATCATTAAAGCGTTCTTCTGTGCAGTTGATTAGTCCAATTGAAAAGCTTGGTAGAGCTGGTGTTTCCTGACGAGTAGTTTGGCAATATCCTCATTGTTTTCGGCAAACCAATCCTGGTGCACACGTTTCTTGGGTCAGAGAGCGTTGAGAGCAGATGAATAGAGAGTGTCAGGAAGAGTCGACCACTGTTCATTAATGTTGCCATTTTGGGCTGGCATAGTGTTTAAGTTAGTGTTGAGTTTGTTCTCGAACAATGAGCGAAATTTATCATCATTCAATTTGGTGACGTTCAAGCGCTAGGACACCTTTTTCCCTTGCAGGCGTGATCAAATTTTTGAGATCAAAAGTCGAACACACACACACAAAAACACACACACACTGAGAGACACACATACACTAACACACACACACAGCTTACTGTTACTATAGTAAGGGACGTAACTTTTAGTGAGTAATGTATATGGCCTAGTTTACATTTCTTAAATTTATATATATATATATATATAAACAAATAAGTAAAAATAAGCTACTGTAAATGTGTGTTAGAGGTATATGTGGTCTATAAACTCTTGATTTTAGTGTGTGTGTGTGTGTGTGTGTGTGTGTGTGTGTGTGTGTGTGTGTGTCTCCCTCTATGTGAGTGATATAAATAAATTGTGTACATGTGCTTTCCTGCACAGGTGCATCCCCCCTCAAACTTGCCCTCTCTCCGTGTGTGAGTGTGTGTGTGAGTCTCTCGGTGTGTGTGTGTGTGTGTGTGTGTGTGTGACTGAGTCTCTCAGTGTGTGTATGTGAGTGTGTGTGTATGTGAGTGTGTTTTGTGTGTGTGTGTGTGTGTGTGTGTGAGTCTGTGTGTGTGTGTGTGTGTGTGTGTGTGTGTGTGTTGCGTGTGTGTGTGTGTGTGTGTGAGTCTGTGTGTGTGTGTGTGTGTGTGTGTGAGTCTGTGTGTGTGTGTGTGTGTTGTTTGTGTTGTGTGTGTGTGTGTGTGTGTTTGTGTGTGTGTTGTGTGTGTTGTGTGTGTGTGTGTGTGTGTGTGTGTGTGTTTTGTGTGTGTGTGTGTGTTTGTTGTGTGTTGTTTTTTGTGTGTGTATTTTTTGTGTGTGTGTGTGTGGGGTGTGTGTTGGTGATCTGCTTTTCTGAACACGTCTCATGACTGTGCTGCTCTCCTCTAACAGGAAGTCTCCTCTCTGAAGAACAGCATTCTGGGTATGAGCATGTGGATGATGAGCTTCTCTCAGGTAAAAAAGTCCAGAGTGTGAGTTTGTCTAACTCCATTAACTGAAAGATATTAGAATTGCAATTAAAAGTCAGAAATGACTAAATGTGTCCTTTCTGAGACGTGATTATGATGTATTGTACAGAAGAATTACAGGAACTCCAGTGTTTTAATGCTGACACATGACCTCTCACAATCAACCTTATCTTACTTTAAGCTTCTGAAATCCCTCTTATCAAATTGATCAAAGCTTCTTTGGATGAGGATTTTATTGAGTATCAATGTGTTTAAAAACCCCAAACAAACAAATTGTTCTTTTTACAGTAAAGTCTGGGATTGGAGAAAAGGCTGAGTATTATGATGATGTCATCGACACCAGTGACTTCATAAGTGGGTGCAGTTGTTAACTGATGACATCAATGTAGTGACTTCACATTAAACCATGAGGTCAGAATGTGATGGAGCTGTTTGTACAGAGCCTCTGCTTTTATTTCATTTAGGTGATACAGGAAGAGTTGACCCACCAGAGGACTACGATGATGCCGTCACTGCTGGACCGATCCCTGATAACGTGGATGGTGTGCTTCTGTTTTGGGATTAGTTTTAGAAAGCAGTAGAAATGAAACACACACTGCAAATAAGTTTGTTTATTGGTGTGTGTGTAGTGACATTTTTTACATGTACACCATGTCATTTTGCATCGTGTCATCAAATACACCGTGTACAAACTGCCTCTTCAGTACACTTTAAATATCTTTAAATATCTGTGTTTTGGTGTAGAGGATGAAGCTGAGAATTATGATGACGCCATTACAGCTGATCAGAAGTCAGTTCTACTGACAGGTATGATAATAATGTGACAGTATTGCATCCACAAGCATCCAAATGATCATTAATGACATTCGTTGGATTTAATAGCTTTTATCTCTACATTCTGACAGAGGACGTGTCCGAGAACTATGATGATGCAGTTCCCACTGAAACGAACACAAACATCATCACAGGTCAGTTTCTTTCTGGAAATAGACACAAAAAGAAAAGCTGCTGAGGGAACCACTGTTTATAGCTGCTATGACATAAGTGAGAAAAGGAACTTGTTTTTCCAAAAGCTCTACAACATTATCTGTAACTATAAATGGATAAAAACTACCACATCTAATCCTTTACTAAATGAAACACTGCAATAGTTGTGAGATTCCCATGGTGTAAGAGGAATAAAACACTTGGGGACATGCTGTTATAGTTAAATGATCAACGTTAGGGTGGTAGCAGTAACTCAGCTTCATCACACCACCTTGTAACTCAGTATTTTACTATAACAGCAACACACACAGTGCTTTATTACTGATTCATTTATTTCTTCAGTAGACAGTCCAGAAGATTATGATGATGTCATCACTGAGGAACAGGATGGAGGAGAGACAGAAAGTGAGTGAGATGTTTCTTCTGGTAATGCGTGAGTGCAAAGGCAGCAAAGTTAAAGCGTGACTATATTCTATATGAGATATAATATAAATATCAGCTTTCTGTTTTGTAATCTCCGTTCTGTCATTTAACAAGTGCAGCCATATTTATTCAACAGTTTAGATAAGACCCATATTTATGTCTCATTTACTTCCACATCTTATACACATGGCCTGTGTTAATATAAAGAAAGCTGAATTGATCAATGTCCTTTTTTACTTTTTTTATTGCTAGAATATTAAAGACATTCCTACATAGTGCATCATTTACTGTGTTTTGAAGCTTTGACATAACAATGAATACAATACAAAGGATATATTAAAGAGGTAAATGTATTTATTTGACAGAATATGACGACGTGGAGGAGAAATCTCAGAAAGACAGGGACCATGTGACTGAGACTCGCCACCAAAGGCCTTTTCTCAGGAAATTACATTTCAACTTTTATAAACACAAAAAATGATTTGATTCTACTTCCAAAAATGTCCTGTTTTCTGAACTGTGTTCATTTCCCCCTAGTTATTAGCAAATAGAGTAGGAGAGTTAAATCACCTTTCATATGACTTAATGCAGTGTCTCCAGCTTTTCTTTTACAACACTTTTAATGCTATAAGTCAGCTTAAATCTCACTGACACACCACACCTCATTTATCTCACCTATTCTTTCATCTAAACTGCTATAATATTCATCTTAATCTTTTACATTTATCAACCTATTCTTCAGTGTTTTTACAAATGTGTTAGTAACTATAAGCCACTCGCCAAAAGAACAAAAAGATTTTGATTCCTTAAATCAATACTTGTTTATTCATTTTTAAACACATTTATCTTTATGTTCAATGCTGTGCTTTTAACTCTAAAACATAGAATTGAAATGGATTAGAGAATTCCTTTATGAAATATTCATACTATGACATGATCATTAGAGAGCTTGCTATATTGCATGTTTTGTTGTAATGTTTATGAGGTAGCTGGCTGTGTTGAAAGCCAGATATAGTATATGTAAGTATCATAAATATATATTTTGATGTTAAATTCTCAGGTTTGTTTCCTTATTCTCAGGATTTTGTTTAGAATCTCAGGTTTAATTCAATATTCTCACTTTTTAAATGAATGATGGCCAGTTACATCTTAATAAACAATATACAAGCAACTGTGACTTTTTATCTTTCCACAATGAGAACAAGTCAATATTTTACATTCTACACAGTTTTGTTTCTTCTTTTTCATATTGTGTAACAATCATCTATTTTTATACATTCAATGAAATAAAAGTGCTTTGATGATGTTTAGTATAATGTGATGATCTGTGTTTGAGTTGAGTGAGTGGCTCTTGTAGTGATGAATCTGTGCTCAATGTCCTTATAGAACATCTCAGGCAGTAAAAACTACATTTACATTTATTTATTTAGCAGATGCTTTTATCCAAATCCACTTACAAATGACTTCTACACACTCAGATAAACTCTATTATCACTATTAACACTGGGTTTCTATTATTATTTGTGGATTCATATATTATGGGTTATATATATAAAAAATGGTTTAAAAAAACATTTTATCCATTCTATAATTACTCCTGTTTGTTCCACTGCAATGTTAGCAGCTTTACATAATAATAATAATAATAATAATAATAATAATAATCCTCACAGCGCCCTCAGCAGGTCAGTTAAGAGAAAAGCACATTGCACTAATCAGAAATCTCAGTGTTGAAGTGCCTTACTGCTATCTTGTGGATGGAAAATATAAATGTTTTTACTAAAAGTAAAGAATTATTTATTTAAATTATTAATGTTTATAATCCTGAAACCCAGACTAAATGTGTGTTCTTAAAAACAATATCTAATTGGAAGTGAAATGGTAAGAATTCTGATTCTTTTTTTTTGATTACAGACAATTAATATATTAGAGCACAACAAAGAAACATGAATATTTTAGAAAATAAATTTATTCTTTATTATAAATATAAAGATGTGTTTTAGTTTTTACTGATTTTATTTTTTCATTTCAGTTTTTATTCAAGTTTTTTTTCTTACATTTCTTTTTTTTAACTAAACACAAAATATACCACGTACTGTACGAGAAGCTGCGTCAGGAAACGTGTTAAATGATGGGGTTAGTGTAATGAATATTCCTCATGGTAAACTGACCCCAATGTACATGTTCTTTTAATATTGCATTCTTACATGGTTTTTAATGTACCCATGACCACTCATCAGCCTTCATTTAAACTGGGTTTTATTTTATTCTGCAGTAATTTTACTAAATCAGATCTCTAGTGTTGGAAAGGGAACAAATTCAGACAAGTATCCAAACTTAAGAATCCAACTCCCAAATCTCTCAACTCTCTTCCCAAATCAGTGTCCTAGGTTATTGTTATTCACTTTTCTCCTCTTTTCAGCAGTGTCATTTACTCTCTCTCTCTCGCTCTCCCCTTTTCCCTCACCTGCTCTCTGCATCACAGAACATTCATTGATTGAATTCCCCACAGGTGGGCGTTCCTCATACTCACCATCTCCGACTCCACCCTCCATTCACAAACCGGCGCTGGACCACGCCCCCGCCCCCAACAACCTTATCGTCACGTTTGCTGACGACACCACGGTGGTCGATCTCATCTCAAAGAGAGATGAAGTAGCCTACAGAGAGGAGGGCCTGAACTTGGTAGCCTGGTGTTCAGAGAACAATCTGGCTCTGAACACTAAGAAGACCAAGGAGATCATTGTACACTTCAGGAAGCACAACACTGAGCTAGCCCCCCTTTTCATCAACGGTGAGTGGGTGGAGAGGGTCCACACCTCCCGGTTTCTTGGCGTCCTTATCTCCGCTGACATCTCCTGGACAGACAACGTCACAGCGGTTATTAAGAAGGCTCAAAAGCGGCTACACTTGCTGAGAGTTCTCATGAAGTACAATCTGGACCCCAATCTGCTGCTGACCTTCTACCGCTCGTCCATCGAGAGCCTGCGGACATACTGTATTACGGTATGGGCAGCTGCACCTCGGCAGACAGAGAGGGGCTTCAGAGAGTAATAAGAGCAGCACATAACCCAGTGACAATACAGGGTTCAAATAACTTGTATTAAAATAGAGTAATGTCCCTTTAAGAAAATCAGCGATCAGGAGCGATAGCCCCGCCCCCATCTGAACATGATTAACAGGTCACGACGCCATTTTGTGATCCTGTGGAGAGCGCGTGCGTGTGTGAGAAAATAGAGGAGACACATGATTTTGGCGACCGGAGGAAAATTATAGAATTAAAGTGAACAAAGTGATAAAAGTGAGCGAATTAGCAAGTTAAAGAACCACTACAGAAGACAGGATAAGGAGGAGCAACTGGGATGTTTGGAGAAATCCCCGTTTGTATCTGTATTGTCTCTGTAAGCTAGTAAACTGCATGATGCTAATGCTGCTACCTGTGTGTATTGAGTTAAGGGATGTTCACGGCTCGCGCTGTGGAAATCAATTACTGACCGTGATACAAGGGTTTAATCTCAAATAACTACTGAAATAGTAAGCTGATATTTAAGTGACCTGAGCACAGCAGCCCCTTGCTCATTTCTGTGTTTTAGGGGATATCTAAGTGAATTATATAGCATTCCTATTGGAGGGAAAATTAAAAAAAATAATATATACTATATGGTTTTCTATGATGATTTTACCTTAATGTTGGGTGTAGAATTGTGAAACCTTTATGTTTAAATTATGCTGTGAGTAAACATTTTGTTAGGTTAAGGGTACTCTAATTAGAGTATTAGCATTTCAACTACAGTATGTGTTGTAACTTAACTCAAGTAGAGCCTATACTGTCTACATTCCCTAATACAGGATAAGAGTAGCCTGATGCAATTCTGGTTGATTTATCATCAGCTATTATTGAAAATAATATAAGATAATACATGTTATATGCTGATTGCTGTAGATATCTCTAGATATTGAATTGAGATTTGAAGTTTGAACTGAAGTGTGATAAATAGGCCTGAACGTGATTATTGAGTATTATGAAGTATGTGATGCTTAATGTTACATGATTGTTATGCTTTAGTATGATTGTTGTACAACATATAGATACATTGAATACCATTCTAAAAAGATGAAAACCTGTTCAAAAATTAAATGGGTCAGGTCCCAAGAACTACCTCAAGTCTTATGGACAGAGAGAGAACTACTTGATGTCTGGTGGACAGAGAGAGAGAACTACTTGGAAGATTCCTTTTTATTGATGGCGAGCCTCCCAGTGTGATCTTGAAGAGACGTTGACCAACTCAGCGAGTATACCTCCCTGGTGGTAGGACAGTATCGGCTGCCTGAGCTGGTACACATTTTTCACCCAAAAGTGCCAACCTTCCTCTTAAACAGGGAAACTGTCACAGAACAGGTGAGACATATTGACAATAGATTGATTAATCCAGAACGTGATCACAAATTTAGACTTTACTGACCCCAAAAGGGGAGGAGATCAAGAGACTCAATTACTTTAAAGGGCCCATTTTTTATTTTCCTTTTCTGTACATAATTGTGTTTCAAATGTTGTTTGAAAAGAACTAAGTAAAGTTTATATTGTTACAACTTATCTGGCATCATCCTTCCTTGTATGGGTTCAGTTTAAACCACATGGCTCCTTACGAACCTAGCACAGTGTTAGCTCATATTTAGAGGATAGCATGGTTACAGATATTTACACCTCCTATTGCCTCAGCAGAGGAAAAACCATCATCAAGGACAGCTCTCACCCTGGCTCTGATCTGTTTAATCTGTTGCCCTCAGGGAGACGTTACAGGTGCATCAGAACAAGGACTAATAGACTCAAGAATAGTTTTTTTCCCCCCAAAAGCTATAAACATTCTAAATACACACGTATTGATTTCAGAGTACTATTTATTTATTTTGTTATATTTATTTTATACACACACAGCTAAACACATCACTATTAACACTGTTTGTATTATTTGTGCCTTTATATATCAAGGGTTACATATAAATTTGTTTGTTTAAAAAAATTAATCCCCTCTATTATTACTCATATTTGTGCCACGGTAATGTTATTAGCTTTACATAAGAAGGAAGAAGAGGAAAATTCTCACAGCGCCCTCAGCAGGTCAGTTAAGTGAAAAACACATTTCACTGAAAAATCTTATTTTGGAAGTGCTTTACTCCCATCTTGTGGAGGGAAAATGTTACTGTTTGTGATAAAAGTAAATAGATACTTTATTGATCCCCAAGGGGAAATTCAAGATCCCAGTAGCTCAGAACATCTCACACAATACAACATACAATAAAATAAAATATAAGCAGAATGCTAAAAAAATATTAAAACAGTAAAATATACCAATCAATAATAATTTATCCATCCATCTTCTACCGCTTACTCCTTTTCAGGGTCACGGGGAACCTGGAGTCTATCCCAGGGAGCATCGGGCACAAGGCGGGGTACACCCTGGACAGGGGGCCAGTCCATCAGAGAATAATTTATTTAGGTTGTTTATGTTTATAATCACGAAACCCAGACTAAATGTGTGTTCTTAAAAACAGTATCTAATTGGAAGTGAAATGGTAAGAACTGTTTATTTTTTTTTGTTTGTTTAAATTACAATTACTTTGTAATTGACAAGAAAAAAGTAAAGAAACATGAATATTTTAGAAAATTAATTTACATTTATTCATTTATCAGACACTTTTATCCAAAGCAACTTACAAATGAGAAAATACAAGCAAATCGATATATCAAGCAGAGAATGTTGTGGATAAAATCAACCTTTTTAGCCTAAGTCAAAAACTTCAGAGACAGAGAGTTTAGTAGATGTCAAAAAGTAAATAAACTTTATTGAATATAAACAAAGTGTGACTGTCTGCAGAGTCCGAATTGTACACACACAAGCATGTCTTTATATACCTCCCTGACTCAGTAAAATTATCCCTAGGTGTGGCCTTCTACTTTTCTTTCTAGAACAGACCAATCTCCATTGTCTTAACTAATTATTCACATCAATGGGATACCTTATCTGTTGTATGTTCTTTAAAAGTTTTACCAGACTTGGGTTTTTTATGACGTCGTATTTCACCCTATAGCCTCATCCTAGTACTTTTCTTGAACTTTTATCACTTCTTTTGTCACTGACCTGCAAGCTTAGGGGCTTTGTTTAGAAACCCAGTTCTGGAATGTGTCTAGTTTACTGCCTCAAAGTGATGCTGTGTTTAGACAAACACAAGTTCTTAGTTTATTACCATAGAGTGAATTTGCTGTAGACAAACACAAAGCACGTAATTGACCCACTTAGAATACCGCCTGTTGGAAGTGTTTTATAGTTTTAGATCATGCTTGCTGTGCAGAGAGGTACAGACTGACACAGAATTCCTCCAACTCAAACCACACTTAGAACACAACCCAATTAAACATTGTTCTATGGATTAGATCAGGGGTACACAATACTTTGATCGTGATCGACTGGTCGATCGCAAAGGAAGTGCGGGTAGATCGCCATTCAAAAAATAAAATAAACGTAGATCTTAGCGTTGATGTACAGGAAAGCCAGTGTGAGATCTCGTCTTTTCTCTCTCCACGTGTGTGCGATCAAATGCGGCAGCGCTAAAGGCTAGCAAGCGAAATCACTGAGTAAACTTCCCAGTTTATTCATACTGAAGAAGGGGGACAAAATGAGTGAGTTAGCGGGATCAAGCAAGAAACCGAAGACATCACTTCCATGCTGAATGGGAGAATTATTTTTTTTTCACGATGTCATATTCGAAGTGCGTTTGTCTGATCTGCTGAGCCACCATTGCTATTCCGAATAAGGGAAATGTGGAGCGGCACTTTAGGACTGTTCATAAAAACTACAACACTGACTTCCCTCCAAGAAGCGATCTGAGGAAGGTGAAGGAACTAAAATCACAGTTGTCCGGACAGCAGTCATTTTATCACGGCTGACTTCAAATGCTAAGGCAGCCACCGAAGCATCGTTCGGGTGAGTCACTTCATCATTAAACACGAAGTCATTCCAAGATGGAGAGATGATAAAGAAGCATTCGTAAACGCAGCTGACTCGCTGTTTCGGGACTTTAAAAACAAAGCCGAAATATTAACTTCCAGCTATCAAGGAGTAGTTAACCGGTGCTGTGAAGTCATGGCCGAGGATTTATGAAGACAAGGGAGTTACTTTTTGCTGTTAAACATGCAGAACACACCGACTCAGTGATGATCAGTGACTGCTGGACTTGGCATTTTGAACCGATCTGACCAACATGTTAAATGAGCTTCATTTGGAGCTGCAAGGAAAAGGACAAAACCGTGGTCAATATGATCAGCTCAGTTAATGCCTTCAAACGGAAAATGCAACTTCTGTCCTCAAAGCTGCAGCACCATGATTTTGGAAACTTCCAAAACCTGGCATCAGATCTGGAGACGCAGCGGAAGGCTTTGTGCGCAGTTGAACATCGCACGCTACACGGAGCAGATAGACAGCTGTCTGTCGCTCAGAGTTTCACAGACGCTTTCAACACTACATTCATGTGCGACCCGTTTAGGGACAATGTTGAGGTTGATTCACCTCGCATCGAAAACTGCAACACTGTTTCACCTGAACTCGTCTGAAGTGGAGTATGAGATTGTGAAACTACAGACTGACCTTCAGGTGAAGTCCAGGGCTCATGGACAGTTTTGAACTTACCTCCTTATTTATGTGAGTCAGCCTTTTCCCACATGAAGATTATAAGTTCAAATACCGTTCCACAATGACTGTCATGACATCATCTGGGAGAGTCTGCTTGAGGCTGGCTACCAGCAGCTACTGTCCGGACTGTGCAACCCTGGGTGATTCTATTCAGTGCAAATCATCAGAGTAAGGTAATGACCAAAAATGTACTGAATTGTAGTGTGCCATAAGGGATCATGCAGTTATACAAGGTACATGAACATATATATGTGTGTATATATATTTAAAGTATACTCAGTATATATATAAATAAATATATGTTTTGCTTTTTTTAATGTAGGTAGATCAAGTTTGACTGGTCATGTTAAAGGTAGCTCGCATTCCTGACTACACAGTCAAGATAGCCCAGGCCGGGCCTGCCGTTTAAT
>CM022766.1:26575025-26598323 GCA_012411365.1 Ameiurus melas | reverse complement strand
ACAGTAAACATGGTGTGTCGAGACTGAACTGTGGAAGACGTGGCAGTGTGTCAGAGATGAAGCACGAGTAAAATCTGCTCCTAACTGGCTGGATTATCTGGAAGTGTTGGAACACGACTCTAATCTGTAGCAGTGTCCATCTTCACCCTGGGGACAGAACAGTTGTGATAATCGTATGGTGGCTCGTATTACCTGCACAGGTGGGTGGAGTCAGACTTTTCTGGTTCTGTACATGGCCATAAACTGCAGTGTTTCGTTGTGAATAGTGTAAGACTAATGTTGCTGAAATATAAAGTGTATTTGACAAAATTGATGTTAGAAGTGTGAGAAAAAGTCTGCTCTGAGAGATAAAGCTGCATGTGAGACTTTTCATTAATGCATATTTTATTACTGCAGATGATGGACAGTCTCTGCAGTACCTAAGAAAAGTGCTCTTCATTTCCCTCTCAGAAACACTGCTCAAGTAAGGATATATAAGGAAAAAGCTGTTAGTACTGTTCTTCATTTTGCATTTGTTAGTGACAGAAGATATTTCCTCATCTGTTTATAAAACCATTTTCTGAGGACTTTTAATGTATTTCCTCATATAACCATCCTGAGGGCATCAATCTTCCTCACATTTCATGAAACTTAATCCAGCAGAGATAAAATCAGTAAACAGAACCCAAAGCTGATCTTACTGCTTCACATTATTTTATTCTGCAGAAAATGTATTTATTTATAACATTTAAATAAACAGCTGAATTTCAGGATGTTTGTAATTAGTTTAAGATTCTTTTTCAGAACAAAACTAAAATAATTTTTGGTGAACTAGACCATGTTGAGTATAATATAAGGTTATATTATCATTGTAGTTGTGGTGAGCTGTGTGACTAGAGCTGTTATTCAGCGTTGGTGTGTTTCTCATGTGTGATGTGTGTGATGTAGAGCACTGGTCTCTCAGGCTGAGTGGAGGAAAGGGAAGCTGCTCTGGGAGGTTGGAGGAGTATCATAAATGGGGCTTCACCCTTCTATTGGTTCTCTTTGTGTTGGGAACGCTGCTCTTCCTGGCCCTTAATTGCTTCTGCTGGTACTGTTTTACCAGAACAGAGTGCTCAGGAGAGGTGCAAGACATACCTGTAAATACTAATGACATTTTATCCTGCTGTTAAAATTGTCCTGTAAGAATTTCATTAAAAGTTATTATTATTATTATTATATATTATTATTGTTATTATTATCCACTCCCAGTTGTCTCTAAGAGGAGGCGTAAGACTCAGCCTGAGGCAGTCTATGAGGAGATCAACCACAGATACATCACTAGAAGAAGAACGAGCTCACTCAAAGAGGTGAGTGATATGTGGACTGTTCTACATCACACTTATTGTATTCCATTTAAACTTGTAGATGAAATTCACTGCATGCACATCATCAAATCACTCAATACAAAATACACACCTCAATGTAAACTCAGTGATTAAAGTAATATTTTCCCCAAATCCAGTCTGATTTATTTCTTTACAATAAATCAATAAAAATAAACTAAATGTGTGTGAGAGGAAATGTGCAGTTAGAGTACATGTGGTGTAGAGACAGAATTCTGCTGATAAACATCTATTAAAGCTTCTGATTTAGTGCAGGTGTGTGTGTGTGTGTGTGTGTGTGTGTGTGTGTGTGTGTGTGTGTGTGTGTGTGTGTGTGTGTGTGTATGTGTGTGTGTGTGTGTGTGTCTTTCTGTTCAGGTGCATCTCCCCTCTCCGGTGTGTATAAATATATATACACATGAGTTCACTGACTCGGGGGTCAACTTTTTTCAGGTTGCCAGATTAACTAGTTAGTGTAATGCAGTGTATTGTACATACAGAGCTTCACAGAGAGGTTAACTCCACGTCGATTCCACACTGATGAGCTTAGACGTCCAAAGCGCGGCTGGCTTTTGAAATCGGAAGATCACTTGGGTCATTAATTAGCACATGCAGAGAAACGATGCTTCCAAGATTGGTGAACTTGTCAACAGCAGATAGAAGTCGATTGTTGACCCACAACACAGGTTCTTTGTAGACCGTGCGCGTAGAGGTCGATGCATCACAACTGTTTTGTCGGTGCTGATGGTCAGTCAAGTTGTCGCGTGGTAGCAGAGAAAATGTCCACGCTTCTTTGCATGTCCATCGTTGTGGTGGCTTTCAGGTCACAGCTGTTGGCAAACAGCAGTTCGCGCTTACATGCAGAAAGGAAACCTTGGTCACTACTTGAAGCCTTCGTGAGTGAACAGTTTACCGTCAGTGTGGTATCGGAGCTCAGTGCTGGGATCCTCGTCCCTTATGCATCCCACAACATGGCGGAGAACATGAGACTAAAGGGTGTTGCAGCAAGAACACATTCTTGTTTGACTCCGGTGGTGACTGAAAAAGGGTCTGATATGACGCCATTGTCGATGTCGCATGCAAGCATGCCGTCGTGAAAATTCTCGGACGATGCAAATAAATTTGTCCGGGCAGGCATATTTTCACATGATTGTCCACGGACCTTCTCTGTTCACAGTCGAAAGCCTTTGTGAGATCGATAAATGCAGTATATAAACTGACCGTTTGCTCCCTGACATTTTCCTTGCAAAAGTGAGATTCCTCTGTGATTGTCACAAATTTGATGATTTCCTTTCTTCTTGTATATGTTGACGATAGTTGCATCTTTAAAATCCTGAGGAATCCGTCCTTGCATCCAGATTTCTTGAAACTAGAGAGTCAGTTGCTGGAGAAGTTGAGCGCTGGCTCTTTTGTATACCTCCGCACCGGAATCGTGTTGGAGCCTGGCGCTTTTCCATTTGATAGCTGGTTGACCGCTTTTTGAGTTTCTTCCATGGAAGGTAGGAGATCCAAGGAATTGTTGATGTCCCATGTGTGCAGCCTGTCCAAAAGCATCCATATTGAAGTTGGAACTGTTCGACTCGCGGTATGTATTTGTGACTTTCTGTGATGAGAGTTGACCGGTCAGCGCCCGAGGGAAATGGGGTGATGTGCCTAAAGGTTGAGGTCCATAAAGGGTTTTGATATCATCTTATAATTTCTTTGTTTCTCCACGATCGGTGAAACCTTGGATTTCTTCTGCTTTCTTCAATAGCCAGGAATGCTCCATCTGTAGCCATTTACATTGCACTTCACAGCGAATATCATTAAAGCGTTCTTCTGTGCAGTTGATTAGTCCAATTGAAAAGCTTGGTAGAGCTGGTGTTTCCCGACGAGTAGTTTGGCAATATCCTCATTGTTTTCGGCAAACCAATCCTGGTGCACAGCGTTTCTTGGGTCAGAGAGGCGTTGAGAGCAGATGAATAGAGAGTGTCAGGAAGAGTCGACCACTGTTCATTAATGTTGCCATTTTGGGCTGGCATAGTGTTTAAGTTAGTGTTGAGTTTGTTCTCGAACAGTGAGCGAAATTTATCATCATTCAATTTGGTGACGTTCAAGCGCTAGGACACCTTTTTCCCTTGCAGGCGTGATCAAATTTTTGAGATCAAAAGTCGAACACACACACACAAAAACACACACACACTGAGAGACACACATACACTAACACACACACACAGCTTACTGTTACTATAGTAAGGGACGTAACTTTTAGTGAGTAATGTATATGGCCTAGTTTACATTTCTTAAATTTATATATATATATATATATATATATATATATATATATATATATATATATATATAAACAAATAAGTAAAAATAAGCTACTGTAAATGTGTGTTAGAGGTATATGTGGTCTATAAACTCTTGATTTTAGTGTGTGTGTGTGTGTGTGTGTGTGTGTGTGTTGTCTCCCTCTATGTGAGTGATATAAATAAATTGTGTACATGTGCTTTCCTGCACAGGTGCATCCCCCCCTCAAACTTGCCCCTCTCTCCGTGTGTGTTGTGTGTGTGTGAGTCTCTCGGTGTGTGTGTGTGTGTGTGTGTGTGTGACTGAGTCTCAGTGTGTGTATGTGAGTGTGTGTGTATGTGAGTGTGTATTTGTGTGTGTGTGCATGTGTGTGTGTGTGTGTGTGTGTGTGTGAGTCTGTGTGTGTGTGTGTGTGTGTGTGTGTGTTAGTCTGTGTGTGTGTGTGTGTGTGTGTAGTCTGTGTGTGTGTGTGTGTGCATGTGTGTGTGTGTGTGTGTTTGTGTGTGTGTGTGTGTGTGTGTGTGTGTGTGTGTGTGTGTGTGTGTGTGTGTTGGTGATCTGCTTTTCTGAACACGTCTCATGACTGTGCTGCTCTCCTCTAACAGGAAGTCTCCTCTCTGAAGAACAGCATTCTGGGTATGAGCATGTGGATGATGAGCTTCTCTCAGGTAAAAAAGTCCAGAGTGTGAGTTTGTCTAACTCCATTAACTGAAAGATATTAGAATTGCAATTAAAAGTCAGAAATGACTAAATGTGTCCTTTCTGAGACGTGATTATGATGTATTGTACAGAAGAATTACAGGAACTCCAGTGTTTTAATGCTGACACATGACCTCTCACAATCAACCTTCTCTTACTTTAAGCTTCTGAAATCCCTCTTATCAAATTGATCAAAGCTTCTTTGGATGAGGATTTTATTGAGTATAAATGTGTTTAAAAACCCCAAACAAACAAATTGTTCTTTTTACAGTAAAGTCTGGGATTGGAGAAAAGGCTGAGTATTATGATGATGTCATCGACACCAGTGACTTCATAAGTGGGTGCAGTTGTTAACTGATGACATCAATGTACTGACTTCACATTAAACCATGAGGTCAGAATGTGATGGAGCTGTTTGTACAGAGCCTCTGCTTTTATTTCATTTAGGTGATACAGGAAGAGTTGCCCCCAAGAGAGGACTACGATGATGCCGTCACTGCTGGACCGATCCCTGATAACGTGGATGGTGTGCTTCTGTTTTGGGATTAGTTTTAGAAAGCAGTAGAAATGAAACACACACACTGCAAATAAGTTTGTTTATTGGTTTGTGTGTAGTGACATTTTTTACATGTACACCATGTCATTTTTGCATCGTGTCATCAAATACACGTGTACAAACTGCCTCTTCAGTACACTTTAAATATCTTTAAATATCTGTGTTGTTGTAGAGGATGAAGCTGAGAATTATGATGACGCCATTACAGCTGATCAGAAGTCAGTTCTACTGACAGGTATGATAATAATGTGACAGTATTGCATCCACAAGCATCCAAATGATCATTAATGACATTCATGTGGATTTAATAGCTTTTATCTCTACATTCTGACAGAGGACGTGGCCGAGAACTATGATGATGCAGTTCCACACGGGAAACGAACACAAACATCATCACAGGTCAGTTTCTTTCTGGAAATAGACACAAAAAGAAAAAGCTGCTGAGGGAACCACTGTTTATAGCTGCTATGACATAAGTGAGAAAAGGAACTTGTTTCCAAAAGCTCTACAACATTATCTGTAACTATAAATGGATAAAAACTACGACATCTAATCCTTTACTAAATGAAACACTGCAATAGTTGTGAGATTCCCATGGTGTAAGAGGAATAAAACACTTGGGGACATGCTGTTATAGTTAAATGATCAACGTTAGGGTGGTAGCAGTAACTCAGCTTCATCACACCACCCTGTAACTCAGTATTTTACTATAACAGCAACACACACGTGCTTTATTACTGATTCATTTATTTCTTCAGTAGACAGTCCAGAAGATTATGATGATGTCATCACTGAGGAACAGGATGGAGGAGAGACAGAAAGTGAGTGAGATGTTTCTTCTGGTAATGCGTGAGTGCAAAGGCAGCAAAGTTAAAGCGTGACTATATTCTATATGAGATATAATATAAATATCAGCTTTCTGTTTTGTAATCTCCGTTCTGTCATTTAACAAGTGCAGCCATATTTATTCAACAGTTTAGATAAGACCCATATTTATGTCTCATTTACTTCCACATCTTATACACATGGCCTGTGTTAATATAAAAGAAGCTGAATTGATCAATGTCCTTTTTTCACTTTTTATTGCTAGAATATTAAAGACATTCCTACATAGTGCATCATTTACTGTGTTTTGAAGCTTTGACATAACAATGAATACAATACAAAGGATATATTAAAGAGGTAAATGTATTTATTTTACAGAATATGACGACTGGAGGAGAAATCTCAGAAGGACAGGGACCATGTGACTGAGACCGCCACCAAAGGCCTTTTCTCAGGAAATTACATTTTCAACTTTTATAAACACAAAAATGATTTGATTCTACTTCCAAAAAATGTCCTGTTTTCTGAACTGTGTTCATTTCCCCTAGTTATTAGCAAATAGAGTAGGAGAGTTAAATCACCTTTCATATGACTTAATGCAGTGTCTCCAGCTTTTCTTTTACAACACTTTTAATGCTATAAGTCAGCTTAAATCTCACTGACACACCACACCTCATTTATCTCACCTATTCTTTCATCTAAACTGCTATAATATTCATCTTAATCTTTTACATTTATCAACCTATTCTTCAGTGTTTTTACAAATGTGTTAGTAACTATAAGCCACTCGCCAAAAGAACAAAAAGATTTTGATTCCTTAAATCAATACTTGTTTATTCATTTTAAACACATTTATCTTTATGTTCAATGCTGTGCTTTTAACTCTAAAACATAGAATTGAAATGGATTCGAGAATTCCTTTATGAAATATTCATACTATGACATGATCATTAGAGAGCTTGCTATATTGCATGTTTTGTTGTAATGTTTATGAGGTAGCTGGCTGTGTTGAAAGCCAGATATAGTATATGTAAGTATCATAAATATATATTTTGATGTTAAATTCTCAGGTTTGTTTCCTTATTCTCAGGATTTTGTTTAGAATCTCAGGTTTAATTCAATATTCTCACTTTTTAAATGAATGATGGCCAGTTACATCTTAATAAACAATATACAAGCAACTGTGACTTTTTATCTTTCCACAATGAGAACAAGTCAATATTTTACATTCTACACAGTTTTGTTTCTTCTTTTTCATATTGTGTAACAATCATCTATTTTTATACATTCAATGAAATAAAAGTGCTTTGATGATGTTTAGTATAATGTGATGATCTGTGTTTGAGTTGAGTGAGTGGCTCTTGTAGTGATGAATCTGTGCTCAATGTCCTTATAGAACATCTCAGGCAGTAAAAACTACATTTACATTTATTTATTTAGCAGATGCTTTTATCCAAATCCACTTACAAATGACTTCTACACACTCAGATAAACTCTATTATCACTATTAACACTGGGTTTCTATTATTATTTGTGGATTTATATATTAAGGGTTATATATAAATTTTTTGCTTTAAAAAATATTTTATCCATAATTACTATAATTACTCCTATTTGTTCCACTGCAATGTTAGCAGCTTTACATAATAATAATAATAATAATAATAATAATAATAATAATAACATTCCTCACAGCGCCCTCAGCAGGTCAGTTAAGAGAAAAGCGCATTTCACTAATCAGAAATCGCAGTGTTGAATTGCTTTACTGCCATCTTGTGGAGGGAACATATAAATGTTTTTACTAATAGTAAATCATTATTTATTTAAATTATTAATGTTTATAATCCTGAAACCCAGACTAAATGTATGTTCTTAAAAACAATATCTAATTGGAAGTGAAATGGTAAGAATTCTGATTTATTTTATTTTTTAATTACAGACAATTACTATATTAGAGCACAACAAAGAAACATGAATATTTAAGAAATACATTTATTCTTTATTATAAATATGAAGATGTTTTTTAGTTATTACTGATTTTGCTTTTGAATTTTAAAATAACAGTTTTTATTCACGTTTTTATATATATATATTGATATATATGTATATATATATATATATATATATATATATATATATATTATATATATAAATATATATATACATATATATATATATATATATATATATATATATATATATATATATATATATATATATATATATATATATATATTTACATTTTTTAACTAAACACAAAATAATCGGCAATGCTGTACGAGAGAGCTGCCGTCAGGAAACGTGTTAAATGATGGGGTTAGTGTAATGAATATTCCTCATGGTAAACTGACCCCTATGTACATGTTCTTTTAATATTGCATTCTTACATGGTTTTTAATGTACCCATGACCACTCATGAGACCGAGCAGGCTGGGTTTAAACCCACGAAAAGGTTTTATTTACTTTCACTTTTCTCCTCTTTTCAGCCTCATTTAATCTCTCTCTCTCTCTCTCTCTCTCTCTCTCTCTCACCCACCTGCTCTCTGCATCACAGAACATTCATTAATTGAATTCTCCACAGGTGGGCGTTCCTCATCCTTACCTTCTCCGACTCCGCCCTCCATTCAAAAACCGGCGCTGGACCACGCCCCCGCCTCCACGTAGATAATCACCGGTTAACGCTGATATCTGGCCGGTAAACACCGATCCGCGGTGACAAACACCGACCATCACTAGTAAATGGCCATATATGAAGAACATGCATCTTTTCATTTGAACATAACAGGGACTCTTTTAGACCCAATCTGTCCTTTCAAGTAGGTGAAAGAAGGAAGCTTAATTGACTAAAATAATGATGGACATCTGATTAACAGTAATAGTTGTAAAAAGGGGGTACAGGTATGGGTCAGGCTTCCGTCATCTGCTTTTGTTTTGCCACAGAGACTTCTGGGACAGGTCTGTATCCGATGTGTCCTCGATATCAGACAAATCCGAGTCATTTCATACGTCCCGGTACTTGTGTTCTTGAGTATTGGAACTGAACTTCAGCAGTGGATAATGACGTAGAACCAGTTCACAAGGACGAAAGATCTCAGAAGAATGCATATTGAGAAACAGCCGTTGTCAACACATCAAATAACGCCGTGTGTTTAAAGGCACTTCACGGGGACTTACTAGCTATTTTAGACCTGTCAATCAAATGACGTGTGCACAGACACTTACGAAAAACTAGCGCATGTGGGTTATTACGGAGATTATACGGCGTCGGGGTGTCTAAATGAACACACTGGCAACCAGAGCAGTTCAAATAGACGTCCGATTTATTCGTAGAATAACAGAGGCTTTTATAGGTACAAAATAGCCGTGCACAGGCGTACTGATGTTGAAATAATATGGCAGTTGAACTGACGAGCCACATACATGAAAAACATCTTAGGCAATACAAGAATGTACAGCTGTCTTTAACATATAAGGTGTGATGGTATGGTTCGACTAACACAGAAAAGAGGAGGTTCCTATGGTGACATGTTAAACTGGCACGTACACAACAGACAGATTCTGTAAAGTTCATGAGACAGAAATCAAACTATAACCTGAACATACTTATACATATCTGAGGGAATAGAGAATAGAACATTTCCCAACAATTATATGATTATAGTCTGTTACAGCTCAATGTAAACAGACTCAGTAAATGACCCTGCAACATATTAAACAGAAAACACTCACAGTTTAAAAAGTGAAAAAAATAATTATTTAATAAAATCATCAAACAGCAACAAAGTTTACATTTAAGGAACCCTTAACCTTCAGACTGATGATTTGCATTGTCTGAACACGATGCTTGAAAAGAAAAATGTATAACGAACTTGAAAAGGTGGAAAGGGGTTCTATGAATTAGTAAATGGGCATCTCTCTCTCTTTATATCGCTATTACAGCAGTGTTTAAACAGACACATAACAGACAAATATACATATAGACAGTTTTATTTTGTACACACATACCAACTTAATCTTCACCTATCACCGTTCCCTGTTAATGAAATCTGTCAATACCTAATGAAACAGTTTAAGTCACTAACCAAAGTAAGTATACAAAGTGAAGCTATGATAAAAGAACAAAAAAAATGAACCTTTCTTAAAGAAATTCCTAAATCAAGTATATGACTGTGCCATCTGTCTATTAAATAAATGCCAGTCCTTCATGCTGAAAAAGAAGGATCAATATTGAACACCAGTAGTTTGGCACTGGGGGCGCATGGTGGCTTAGTGTTCCTCCAGGGTCCAGGGTTCGATTCCCGCTGGGGCCATGTGTGTGCAGAGTTTGCATGTTCTCCCCGTGCTGCGGGGGTTTCCTCCGGGTACTCCGGTTTCCTCCCCCAGTCCAAAGACATGCATGGTAGGTTGATTGGCAGCTTGGTAAATTTTCCATAGTGTATGAATGGGTGTGTGAGTGTGTATGTGATTGTGCCCTGCGATGGACTGGCACCCTGTCCAGGGTGTACCCCGCCTTGTGCCCGATGCTTCCTGGGATAGGCTCCAGGTTCCCTGCGACCCTGAAGCAGGAATAAGCGGTTGAAGATGGATGGATGGATGGATAGTTTGGCACTGTGACTCAAAAAGTTGTTTTATATCTGACATCAAAAATAGTGACTATATAATATATAAATAAATATATATCATAACTAAATGACTATATAACTAAATATTATCCTCCTCTCATCTAACAAAATATAACAAAATACTTTAGATAATGCCTCTCTGAACACCATGGTAGGACGTTCCCGAGTTGAAGTACTGTACAAGTCCTAAGCATAAGATCACCCCAATTAGTCCTGTATACTCTTTCCATACCATCGTGATCTTTGCCTGACGAAGCCAAACACAAAACATATTTGACAGTTGGGGCCTAATTCTAAAATCACCAGATACCAAATGCACAACCGTTTTGTCTTACTACCATCACAAAGAAAAATGTTTAAACCTTAAGTAACGTAGTCACGGAGGGTGAATATATTTTTCACACAACAAGAAGTTTGGGGATCCTTATGGACTGTGGAACAGAAATGTACTCAATGTGTCTCCACTGATTTATTTCACATAGGAGTACAACCATTTTTATTTTTTACCATTATGGATGAAACACTCGTTTCTTTTAAAACATCAGCTTTAAATGTTTTTCTACCTCCTAACTAAAAGGCACGATCTTTATAGTTGTTGACGCCTTGCTCAGGGTTAAATAACATCGCCTTTACATTACCTTCATTAATAAATTGTCAAACTCACCTCTTGGTTTTTTGTATTTTTAAAATAACCTGGTTAGAAGGTAGGATATGTAATACATATTTTCATTTTCTTCAGACATATTGTCACTTCAGTCTCCACAACGAATAACACTGATGGTTTTGGCCTTTATATCAGTAAGGAGAACAACGACATCATACAGCCTTGAAGGACTGAAGAAATGTTTTACACATCACAGTGTTCCCTTTCAAAGGGAACTTCGACGTTGCATTTAGCAGTATGGGAACGCCTTGTTCGTGTGACCGGTATCTGAAGCTTGTGTAAAATCATGCCTCTACTTATAGGCCTGCCATGATCACGTGACAGGCAATTAAGCGCGTCACATGATATATATATATATATATATATGTATATATATGGCACCTGTGAACCACGCCGCCAGCCTTATTATCTTCAGCGAGACTGCATGTCTGTTGTTTGTGTGACAAAAACGCTTCATTTCTACTCGATATTTTCTCAAAATCTCTTAACTTTTCTATCCCTTTTTAAAGAAAAGGAGATGTAAGTAATGAGTGAGAAAGAGTTAAAGACGTGCTCCCGTTTCATCAAGGGGGAAAAGTGCACACTTTCTGGATGAAGTGTTAGTGGTGTAGTATGCGATGGCAACCTCGAGAGGCTACGCATGGTAACGCTACATTAAGCAGCTCGACTCGCGACTCAGCTCTTCTCGAAAAAAAAAAACGGAAGCCAAGCAAGTTGGGTTTCAAAGCCTCGCGTATCTGGGCCGGCCGCTTTTGAGGCAGCCAACCGTCTCAGGTTCAAGGGATCACTTAAATCTGGAAGAGGAGCCGGAGACGAGCGCTGCTCTATCTCTTGCTCGGTCTTCCGGGTTCAGCTCTCTGCTGGATTTTGGAGTTCGCGTCGCGACTCATCCTCCCGCTATGGAAAGCCAAAGGGGTAATAATCCCTCTCTGACTCCGAAGAGTTAGAAGGATGTGTTAAAAACAGAGAGCAGCATATAAAGAGCTGCTTGAAGTGATTACCCAGTGAAAGTAAATACTTCACGCTGCAGAAACTCCCTGTCTCCCAGAAGTTATGACAAAATCTCAACCTTCTGGGGGAAAACCATGTTTAAGCCATAGTCATAACTCCACGATGTTGGATTATTCGGCAATTGTGGGAATGAATGGCATGGCTATTTAGCTATGCCCGAGGTGGAGGAGGCGCTTGCTAGCTACCTCTCTCCACCGACGGCAGGTAATTACAGGGGCCGGCTTGCATCCAAGGTGGCATTGGTTGGCAAGCCTATGCAGTAGTAGTCTTGCTTGTGGGTCACTGCAGACAATGACAGGGTTGCAGGCCTACCAAGCAGACCTGCTGAGTGAGCTCGACATGTGGCAAAAAAAAAAAAAGTTGTCTCAAGCTCATCCAGGTGTCCACAAATGGAGCCTGGGCCAGCACTAGTGTGAGGGAAACTCAGAAGGCGAGTATGGCAGCCCGCCAACCCCCGCAGACAGCCAGGGGAACAGGGCGGCCACATTTTCTGCGGTCTGCTCTTAGGCCTGATCTGAGAATGGTCATAAAGGCCAAGCAGGCAAAGACGAGCGGTCCTGAGGGGCTGTGGAGGGATGTATCTGGGGACATGAGGTTGTTAGGGCAGGTGGCCCCCAGTGCTACTGTAGGGCCTCCCCTAGCCAAGGTGGTCCCCAAGTTTTCGTGTTCCCTGGTCAGCAAGCTGTCACAGGGCAACGAATATCTGATGCTTCTCTCCAGTAGAATGTGGAATAGCTAACGTCACTAGAAGACCATCGGGCAGCGTGCAAGCTACGGCCAAATGTGTCTCCATGGGTTCTGTCTACCATAGAAAGGGTTACCGGGTCCAGTTATAGCTCGACCCCCCCCCGTTCACAGGTGTGCTCACCACAGAAGTCAGCACAGACCAGAGCCCGACGTTAGTGCAGGAAGTAAGCTCCCTTTTGGACAATGGGGTCCTGAAACATGTACCCCGTTCCCTCAGGGAGGGAGGTTTACAGCCTTTATTTCCTGTTCTGCAAAAAAGTGAGAGTATGCGGCCAATTTTAGATCTGCATCATCTGAACCGTACTCTTCGGACATACAGGTTCAGAGGCTGATGTTCACACTTATCATGCCACAGATCCACTTTGAGAACTGGTTTGTGGCGATAGATCTAAAAGGTGCGTGTTTCCGCATAGGATTATTGCTAGCTTTATCCCCTCGCACCTTCACAAAGTGCATGGATGTCACTCTGGCTCCATTGGGACTCCAGGGCATCTGTGTACCAAACTACCTGGATGACTGGTTAATTCTAGCACGATCCAGGGAGCTGGCAGTTCAACATTGAGATGTTGTTCTCGCCCACGTGAAGAGCTTGGGGCTCAGGTTGAATCTCAGAAAAGTTGGCTTTCCCCAGTGCAGTGGACAACTTTTCTAGGGGTTATAGGATTCTACTACTATGAGGGCGTTTCTATCCCCAACAGGTGTAGTGTCAATCCTATCAACACTGAGCAAGATAAAGCTGTATCTTGGGAGCCTGGGTTGGAGTCCACACATGTGGCCGAGGTCACATCTGTATGCTGCTCCCCCCATCGCTCTGCTCCCACAAGCTCTAGCGCGAGTTCGCCAAGACAGTCTGCTAATAGCACCCTTTTGGCAGCTCAAACATGGTTCTGAAAGATAATATCTCTGCGAGATGGCACTCCTTGGGAGATTCCCATCCGCAGGGATCCACTGTAGACCCAGTAACTGCGCAATAGCTACAGTCCTGGAGCTCCTACAATAACATTTCTCAGCGGGGTGAGCTCCTTCTACAATCAGGGTTATGTGGCCGCCATTTCATGCAGCCACGCCCTGTTGAGGGAGCCTCTGTGGGGCAACATCCTCTAACTTCAAGGTTCATGCATGTCAGATGGCTGAGGCCCATCTGCAGGCTGCGCATACCTTCCTGGGACCTTCTGTGGTCCTGGAAGGTCTGTCAGCTGCCCCTTCGAGCCCCTACAGCGGATCCCATCCACAAGGACATTGTATGCACTCAAGTGGCAGTTTTTGTCTTGTGGTGTGAGGAACGTCACCTAAACACAGTGAACTGTGCATTAGCTACGGTCCTGGAGTTCTTACTGAACATTTCTCAGCAGGCTGGGCTCCTTCTACAATCAGGGTTACTTGGCCGACGTTTCGGCCAGCCATGACCCTGTTGATGGAGCCTCTGTGGGGCAACATCCTCTACCTTTGAGGTTCATGTGTGGTGTCAGACGGCTGCGGCCCATCTGCAGGCCACGCATACCTTCCTGGGACCTTTTATGGTCCTGGAAGGTCTATTGGCTGCCCCATTCGAGCCCCTGGTGTGGTCTGTACCACCTGCGGCCACTTCTGCTTAGTCCTAGGTGGAAGGGACCTCGACATGTTTCCTAATGTCCTATTTGTACATCTGGTACCACCATTCCCCATCGGGTGATAAGGAGTGGTTCTAGACTTGTTGATGCCAGCCAGTTCAAGAAGCTCAGCCGTCAGCTTGCTCGCAAACATAGCCCCCAGTTCAGAATGGATGCGTTGGGGAAATCCATAGACACAGAAAAAAAAAACATCCCACCGTTTCTTAGACACTCTTTTACACCACCTGGTCCTGACACGGAAAAAATGACACCTGAAGAATGGTAGAGGTGTTGGATCTTGCTGTACTATTACCTTCAGGCCTGATACATCAATACACTCACTGGAGTGCTGGCAAGGTGGATTAGGCTGTACTTGGCTGGGCTGGTGCATAAGGTTAAGGCTGGCTGAAATATTCTCCCCTGTTTTGTGAGCCAGATTTATTTAAATTATTAATGTTTATAATCCTGAAACCCAGACAAAATGTGTGTTCTTAAAAACAATATTTAATTGGATATTTAATTCATTATTTTTTTTAATGAAACAATTGCTTATATTAGAGCACAACAAAGAAAAATGACTTTTAGAAAATACATTTATTGTTTATTATAAATATAAGTGTGTGTTTTAGTTATTACTGATTTTTACCACATACTGTAAGAGAAGATGAGTCAGGAAACGTGTTAAATGATGGGGTTAGTGTAATGGACATTCCTCATGGTAAACTGACCCCTATGTACATGTTCTTTTGAGCCTTCATTCAAGCTGGGTTTTATTTTATTTTACTGGCAGTAATTTTAGTAAATCAGATCTCTAGTGTTGGAAAGGGAACAAATTCAGACAAGTAAAACAATACTTAAATTTACATTTATTCATTTAGCAGATGCTTTTATCCAAAGTGACTAACAAATGAGAAAACACAAGCAAAGTGATATATCAAGCAGAGAACAATACAAGAAATGCGACTGTACAAGATCTATTAATTGAGTTCCAGAAGAAGCAAAGTGCACAGAGTAGAGGTGTAAGAGATGGGTCTTTAGCTGTTTTTTAAAGATGGTGAGAGATTCTGTGGTCTGGATTGAGGTTGGAAGTTCATTCCACCATTGAAGAACAGTTAGGGTGAAGGTTCTTGAAAGGGACCTTGCGCCACGCTGAGTGGGAACTACTAAACATCGATCGTTGGTTGATTGCAGATTGAGTGAGGGAACGTAATTCTTCAGGAGAGAGTTGAGGTAGGGGGCGCTGTTCCAAATAAGGTCTTGTAGGTGAGCATCAAGGCCTTGAATTTGATGCGGGCAGCTATAGGAAGTCAGTGGAACGAGATGAAGAGGGGTGTGACATGGGCTGTCTTGGGCTGGTTGAAGACGAGGCGCGCTGCAGCATTCTGAATCATCTGAAGGGGTTTGATGGAGCTGCCGGGAGGCCCGAGAGTAGTGAGTTACAGTAATCCAGTTTTGAGTTAACAAGAGCCTGGACTTGTATCTGTGTAGCCTGTTAGGTGAGGGTCAGATTTTCTTTGTACAGGATGAACCTACAGGACCATGCAGTTCTTGAGATGTGGTCTGTGAAGGTCAAGTCAAAGTTTATTTATTGAGCACTTTTAAAAACAAGCGTTTACCAAAGTGCTGTACATAACCAGAATAAAACAGTAAACACATACTACAAAACAAAACAAGAACAAAATCATAAAACATCTCTCATACTGAGTAGTATATTATAGTGTAGTACTGAGTAGTACTGGCAGTGTAACATAGCCCAGGTTGGAGCGCCAGCTGTTACGGTCACAACTACTGAAGAAGCTATCATATGATTTTCGTATGTTCCATCGTGAGTATTATGTCATCGGATCACGGCCGGTAAACCATTTAGTTCTATTACTCGAGCTAAATGATCTTGCATGCTTTCCAAATTAAGGTTGTAACTGCTGTTTGTTCTTAGGGTCCTCGATTTTTCATGTGTTAAGGCAGGCTGAGTAGGGGTGTGGTTGTTTTGGTACAGCTCCTACCCCTAATTGCTGTTTGGTTTTGGACTGTGTTATTTTTATTTATTTTGCTTTGTGTTTGTTACTGTCAGTAAGATCAGTTTTCTTTAATTCAACTGTGTTGTAACAGTCTGTCAGTTATGCTGATACTGCTGGGTGGTAGTGGTGGATTTGGTCAGCTTTGGTAATCTTGCTAACTGTAATCAGTTTGGGAGGGTTTTTGTGGGGTTGTGTTTTTGACAGTAAGTTTGTTTTTTTTTTGTTTCTAGTTTTTTTTTGTATATTTTTGATTGCCTGCTTTGAGCATATTGTAATTGATTTAGTTTTCTTGTGCTTTTATTTTTTCCTAGTGGGAGCTAAGTGCTTCCTGAGGCTGGGGGAGTTCTTGGCAGCACCTGATAGTTCATTTCTTCTTGTGACTGTTTTATTGACCAATGCCTGACTGTGAGGGTTGCTGTGTGTGGGGTTTTATTTATTTATTTATTTATTTATTTTTACTTCAAAATAAAATGTATTTTTGTATGGAAACTCATGCCTCTTGTCTGTTCTAAGTGAAACGTATTTGGATCCCCCCCCGATTTCTCGGGGTGGTGTAGTAGCTATGAAAATAAGCCACATTGCTACAAACTAAATTTTAAAATTTCTTCCAGAGAGAGTGGGGAATCCAGTTGCTTAGCAGTACAAGTCAATAACAGGGTTACACACGTTTTGAAGAAATGCACTCACTTTAGTATTGTCTGCAGGAAATTAGGATTTATAAAGTGAGGAGTAAAATGATTTACATTAGCATTCATTTCCATGGGACCTGTAGTGACCCTGTAAGTGTTTTTAATACTGGGTATGAGATGGGAAATGGCCTGTCGCTGTAGCTGATGTGTGAGTAAATGTTTTGGCTTGTCACCATGTTCATAGTATGAATCATGAGTACACAACAATAAGCGTTCTGCCTCTTTAGTCGAGAGAAAATGAGATTCAATTCTGCGGGCGTGAATACGCTGTTACAATACGGCGCCGGCAGATGGCGCTGTGGCGACATTGTGCACGACGCCGCTTCGCGCTTTGCATCGTGATTGAAGTGCGCATGGACGGGCTTAGCGGTGTCAAGTGTTGCCACCTGTGAGCTACCACAGGAATTCGGTTATTTAAACCAGTCGCTACGCAGAGCCGGGAATGAATAATGGTGCCAGGTTGTGATATTGACATGCCTGTTTTTTTCTGTTCCTTAGCTTACGCGTTGTTTAGAGGGTTTATGCCATGCCAGAGGTAAGAATGTGTATGCCCTGTCCTAGTTAAAAGTGTTCACGCCATGTAATAGATAAGAATGCTTTGGCCCTGTCCTAGGTAAATGATGGGTTCAGGCCACAGTTAGAAGTGTGTCTGGCATAATTAGAGGAGTGTTTCCTGCCTTGTTTCTAGTTAAAGCAGAACTGTTTAAGTCAGTTAAGTGAGTTTCCACATCCTGTTGAGTTTTGTGCTCTTTGCTTGAGGTTGAGTTTTATGTTTAGACTTGGTTTCCCACCTCCTCATTTGTTTAAGTGGCAAATAAAGATTACACTCCTGCGCTTACTTCCTGTATCCAAGTCCTGTTTCATAACACGCTGTTTAAGAAGTTCTGGAGAAGGGTTCAATGCATATCTTTGATCGAGGTTACCGATCACATGTGAGTTCATTAAGCCTAGCAGTGCACCTTTTATTAGAGCGAGCATAGTAAGAAATAATCTGCTCTCTGATATAGGATTTAAGTGTCTCCCATAACAATGAATAAATGGTGGAGTCGTTCTGAATGAAGAAAATAGAAGTTGAAACGAACTCACAGAATTCACTGTTTGCCAAATGAAGAATTAAATCTCCATTTACACAATAATCAAGAGTACTGTCTATATAAAAAAAAATAGGACTGGTGCACTTGGGAGAAGAAAGAACTTTGTAAGAGAGGGGTTACGGGATCTCCATGGATCAACGAGGCAAATAAAATCGGAAAATGTTTTAGACATAGCAGATTGATTCAGAGCGCGGGAATTAGACCGATCCAAGTTTGGGTCAAAAACACAGTTTAAATCTCCACCGAAAATCAACAGGTGATGATTTAAAAACGAGACGTGGCTCAACCATCTATTAGCAAATTCCACATCAAAGTTTGGAGCATATACATTAACCAACAATACCTGTCTTTGCATTAGAGTACCAGCAACTATAACACCTACCGTTCACATCAGCAGTAACGTTAGTGGACAAAAAATGTGAAATTTTGCCAATTAAAGTAGCTGTAACTGTGCTAGCCTCTAAATATGAGCTAACACTGTGCTAGATTCGTAAGGAGCCATGTGGTTTAAACTGAACCCATACAAGGAAGGATGATGCCAGATGAGTTGTAACAATATAAACTTTAGTTCTTTTCAAACAACATTTGAAACACAATTATGTACAGAAAACGAAAATAAAAAATGGGCCCTTTAAAGTAATTGAGTCTTTTGATCTCCACCCTTTTGGGTCAGTAAAGTCTAAATTTGTGATCACGTTCTGGATTAATCAATATACTGTCAACATGTGTCACCTGTTCTGTGACAGTTTCCCTGTTTAAGAGGAAGGTTGGCACTTTTGGTTGAAAAATGTGTACCAGCTCAGGCAGCCGATACTGTCCTACCACCAGGGAGGTATACTCACGGAGTTGGTCAACGCGTCTTCAAGATCACACTGGGAGGCTCGCCATCAATAGAAAGGGATCTTCCAAGTAGTTCTCTCTCTCTGTTCACCAGACATCAAGTAGTTCTCGCTCTATCCATAAGACTTGAGGTAGTTCTTGGGACCTGACCTGTTTTATTTTTGCAAACAGGTTTTCATCTTTTTTAGAATGGTATTCCATGTATCTATCTATATGTTGTACAACAATCATACTAAACCATAACAATCATGTAACATTAAGCATCACATACTTCATAACACTCAATCACATTTAGGCCTATTTATCACACTTCAGTTCAAACTTCACATCTCACTTCAATATCTAGATATATCTACAGTAATCAGCATATAACATGTATTATCTTATATTATTTTCAATAATAGCTGATGATAAATCAACCAGAATTGTATCAGACTACTATTATCCTGTATTAGGGAATGTAGGCAGTGTAGGCTCTACTTGAGTTAACACACACACTATGGTTGAAAAGCTAATACTCTAATGAGAGTACCCTTAACATAACAAAATGTTTACTCACAACAGAATTTAAATATTAAGGTTTCACAATGTTACACCCAACATTAAGGTAAAATCATCATAGGAAACCATATAGTGTATATATATATTTATTTATTTATTTATTTTTTTACTTTCCCTCCAATAGGAATGCTATATAGTTCACTTAGATATCCTCTAAAACACAGAAATGAGCAAGGGGCTGCTGTGCTCAGGTCACTTAAATATCAGCTTACTATTAATTCTATAATTTTCCTCCGGTCGCCAAAATCATGTGCGTCTCCTATTTTCTCACACACGCACGCGCTCTCTACAGGATCACAAAATGGCGTTGTGACCTGTTAATCATGTTCAGCTGGGGGCGGGGCTATCGCTCCTGATTGCTGATTTTCTTAAAGGGACATTACGCTATTTTAATACAAGTTATTTGAACCCTGTATTGTCACTGAGTTACATAGCGACCCCTCTTGACTTCGAATTAAAGTTCGAGTGGAAGACTTAACTCACCCAAGGGTAGTGTAACCTATGATGATCTTTAATACGTAGGTGAGTCTCCTGTAAAAATACTATATCAGAGTTTAAATGTTTCAAATGTGTAAAAAGCTTAGATCTCTTGACAGGATTACCCATACCTCTGATGTTCCAACTAATAAATCTTAGAGGTGTGCTTGTCCCAGCTGTGCTGGGATCCATATTACTACTAACCAGTTAAATAAAGTAAACCATGGCTACAAATAGCCAATTAGAGGCACAAGACACCTGATCGAGGTATTAAATCATAATTTTTTACATATGTGCAAAGCACGGTGTATTAAGAGGGGTTTTTTTTGTTTTGTTTTTTGTGTATTTAGAGTCAAAAGATACATTTCTGCGTGACATACTGCAGTTATATTAAACAGCCAGACAGTGGCGCCGTATCTGAACACTGCCCTCACTCGAGCCGATATCACGCAAGCTCAAGAATCCTGCATAACACGCCTCTATTTTACTGAAACTCCGCCCTCAACGTCTGAATAGATCTTACGTCTGTAGCTACATCTAACATCTTTACATGATTATCAAAACCGGACTACTCTACACTCTTAACTCTACTCTGAATACGATACCTTTAAAGATTCTGTGTAGAACTTTACAACTCAGGGGTTCCTTTTCAGAAGGAAGATAACCAAAGGAACCCTTCTTTCTAAGATTTTTTTTTTTTTTGTCAAAATCTGAATATCCGTAGTTTCCTTCATGTTGTGTTCATTTCTCCACGCAAAATCCTGGAGCACTGAATTATTGTGCTCTTTATCAGTGCTGGGTTTGAGAACCTTGAGAACCCCCAATAAATGTGTGTAACATTCAGTGAATCCTCGTGTCAGAGTCTTATTCAACATATCTTATTCTGCTGATGGAGTGGGCGAGTGTAGATTGGAATCTGGATCAACCTGCAGCATCTGAATTCCAGTGTTTTTGTTGTTGTTGTTTTTACTCGAACCTGATTAAACTCATTATCTGGATGATGTCTGTCCAAAAGAAGTCCTTTATTCGTGCCCGAGGGAACAAATTAATGACAGAGGAGGGAAAATGAGGGCGTTATTATTACATCTAGCACAATGCACACAATGAAGCGTGTCCCATTCATTCCCACTGCAAAATATTCTCACTCTGACACACAGTCCTTCAGTTCTGGTTTAAATTCAATACACACAATCATTCTCAGGATCTCATCTGTGGGTGTCGGATCATTCAACCTGTGCAACATCAACCATCAGATATGCAGACAATTAAATTACTAAAAATAAAAATAATAATAAATAATAATAATAATAAAAGGGGCAAGGGACATCACCATAAAGACGCGCGCTGGTCTGCAGTCTAATGCACTTTTCATTGTAAATGTAACGCGTATTAGTGTTATTGATTTATTGATCAGATCACAGATCATCTGCAACTCATCTAAAAGCACATCACATCAGCATTACACCTTTCCGAGTGTTACTAGAAAGCTATAAACAATTCACACACACACACACACACACACACACAAGGCACGGCTTATATAAAAGCTCAATTGGCTTCCCGTTTGGATCTAAAATGCACACAGGTGTCCACCTGCAGCCGTGAAACGTGTCATTTTGCTGCCCTGAATTTGCTGGAACCGGCATTCAGAACACGCTTCTGTGGGCAGGTGATAGCATGCCTTTAGCTCTCACCTGAGACACACAGACACGTTGGAGTGAAAGCTGCAGTCCGGCTGATGGAAAGAGTAACGGACCAGATTTCTCCAGATGATGATTCTCCAGATGTTTCTCCAAATATTGTTCCAGATATTTCTCCAGATTAAGGCTGCTGTGCAGTATTTTTGGGCAGATAAAGGGAGTGTGTGCAGGGATCCGGGAGCGGTTTTATTTCTCCCTGCTGCTTTTTTCCTCCGCCTCGCACTTCCGGCACCGGCCGCTGGCTATCGGGCCGAATGCTAATTTACTTATTTATTTATTTATTTTACAACGAATAAAAAATTGAACATTTTAGCCAGTTTTTTTGTTTGTTTTGCCTGTTCACATGGATAAGTGTGACTGAAATAAAAGAGCCAACTATATGTAAATGAAGAGTTGTTACAATGTAGTAAAAATAAAAATAGAAGTCACACATCCTGAACGTTTTGTAAATGTAATGCTCCTGGTATCTGACTTTATACGTTGGGGGTTCTGAATCCTTCCCCCGCCCTGTGAGTTTCTTGGTCCATCGGGGTTTCCTCCGAGTATCTCATTTCCTCTGAGCCCAAAGATATGCGTTGTACACTGATTGGCATCTCTAAAATTGTCAGTGTGTGTGAATATATGTTTGATTGAGTCTGCCTGTGTTGGGTTGGCGCCACATCCAGGGTGTCTCCTGTCTTGTACCCCGAAGTCCCTTCGGGATAAGCCCAGGCTGCCCGCCCACCCTGTGTGTGTGGATAAACTCTACAGAAAAACAGATGGATAGAAGTCCATTCATTCATCTTCTACTGCTTACCTCCTTTTCAGGGTCACGGCGAACCTGGAGCCTATCCCAAGGAGCATCGAGCACAAGGCGGGTACATCCTGGACAGGGTGCCAATAGATAAATAGAAGTTTGATTCAAAAGTTGAATCTGCTAAATCAGGGGTTCTGAACGTTTTACAGTTACAGACCCAAGGTATTTATTTAAATGTGTGATAATTTTCAACATAATTTCTGTACACCCATTTTTACTCAAATAAAATAAAATTCCAGTTGACATTATTTATAGGCATAATAACTGATAATGCTGGGTTGTGAATTCCACTACTGCAATAAAATTAGAAAAATCATGGACCCCTTTGTAAAGTTTCACAGACTTCCTGAATTCAACTTTGAGATCTAAACACCGTAAGCTGCCAGTTGATAGATTCCTATTGTTTTCGTGGTGTGTGAGAACAAAAACCTGGCTGGTAGCTAATGAGGGGTTTTGACACTGACATGGTCAGTGATTGTTGTGTGTATGTAACTCCAGGGTGTCCTAGTGAGGTAGGCAACTTATGATGGATGGTCCCTGTAGCTCCACCCCCTCAGGGGTTTGTTAGTTGCTTCAGGGTCAGCAGGTTGCTCCCGTTGTTGTCTCTGGAATGTATAATGGTGGGAGGTTCTAGTGGGGGTTTTTCAGCAAGGTATAGCACCATATCTTGATCTCTCAATGACTAAATTAAACTAAATAACTCTGGACACTGGAATGACATCATAATGGGGCGCATCATAATCACAACTTTTGCATTTGCTAACCTCTTCCCCTT
>CM022766.1:26565025-26567525 GCA_012411365.1 Ameiurus melas | reverse complement strand
CAACACTGCCTAAAAATGAGCATGCCTACAGATCTACTAAAGACTTCCAGAAGGAATAACTAAACCTTATTAGGCAAATTGGGCAAGCTAACATTACTCAAAAGGGTTCAATTAAATGAGTGTAATTAAAACAATAAGCCATCAAACAATACTTAGGCCTAAATCAATTGTTATATAAATAAATAAATAAGGTAAAATTCAAAGACTGGAATTAAAACAATAAGCCAAACAATACTTAGGCCTAAAACAACTTAAGGTTCTGAACTAACATGATCCTTACATAAATTACTTTTCCTTAAGTAGCCAAAATGGACAGGGCCTTAAAATACAAATCAGTAGGTTACACCAATACAGAAATTAAAATAATAATCCATCAATCAATACTTGGGTCTAAATCAATCTAATTAACCAAACCGACATGCTCCTAATAAAAAGCCAAAACTGACAGGGCTCCAAAATACAATCAGTTGATTATATTAATACAGAAATTAAAATAAGAATCCACCAACCAATACGTAGGTCTAAAAACAATTTAAATTGACTGATCCAACATGCTTCCAATGTAAATTACCGCCTCATAAGTAGCCAAAACCGATAGAATTGAAAAACAATTAGCAGGTCATACTAAGATCATATCAGAACAAAATAAATGTATGAATGAATGAATGAATGGTTAATTAACTCAAAACATAGGCCTATCTCAAATAAAATATCCTTTTAAACCGCCTTTAGGTGAAAGTATGGATTGGCTATGGGACACAAGCTGGGGAGTGATCGACCCACGGCTGGTCAGCCTCATGAGGAGGGTGTATAGTGACGAAAGGCGAAACACCCAATGATTCTGAGGAGCACTACTGATGATGTGTCCTAAAATTTAGTTTAAAAGAGGAGGAAAAAAAAAAAAAAAAAAAATTATTCTAACTATAGCTCTGAAACCTAGAACCCATCATAAACCCTGAACATAACCATTACTTTAACTATAGCTCTGATCCCTAAAACCTATCATAAACCCTAAACATAACCGTTACTTTAACTATAGCTCTGAAACCTAAAAACCCATCATAAACCCTAAACATAATCATTATTCTAACTATAGCTCTGATCCCTAAAATCCATCATAAACCCTAAACATAACCGTTACTTTAACTATAGCTCTGATCCCTAAAACCCATCATAAACCCCAAACATAGTCATTACTCTAACTATAGCTCTGATCCCTAAAATCCATCATAAACCCTAAACATAACCGTTACTTTAACTATAGCTCTGAAACCTAAAACCCATCATAAACCCTAAACATAACCGTTACTCCAACTATAGCTCTGAAACCTAAAAACCCATCATAAACCCTAAACATAACCGATTACTCTAACTATAGCTCTGCAACCTAAAAACCCATCATAAACCCTAAACATAACCGTCACTCTAACTATAGCTCTGAAACCTAAAACCCATCATAAAAACCATAACCGTATAACCATAACAACTTCAGTCTTAAGTACCCACAATTTCAACCCATCTCCCAGCCTGAACCTCTCCAAATACTCCCTAGGACCCACAACATCAGCAAGCACAGCCAAAAACCTAAACGAATCAAAGTCAAAACCAGAAGTCAATCCGGCGAATAATCAATAGACTAATGAGATTCAACCCTCTACTCAATATCCAACTTTACCCCTGTCCCCAAAATCTTGTTCCCCCTCCCCATATCACCCTGAACTGCCAAACATTTATTTAAATAAATAAACAAATAAATAAAAAACACAGCCAAAACCCAACTGGGGGATACTTGGAAGACAAATAATTTTCTGAGCTATAGCAGTGCTTAACAGGCGCCGGCCAGTGCACTTCCCTTGACTCCCTATCTAACTGGGCAGTTCCTGGCGGACTGTTTGGGGGGGGTCATTGTACATTCAAAAACCTAACCCTAGCCAGAGCCTTCGGACCAAGCACGCTATCAGACTCACAGTAGCACAAAAGGCCAAACTCACTATGACCTCGGCAAACCAGCCGACAACGTAACCCAAACAAGAGCAATCCAAAAAAAAAAATAAAAAAAATAAAAAATAAAATAAAATAAATAAAAAATAAATAAATAAATAAATAAATAAATAAATAAATAAACAAACAGCTTAAACGTTAAGCCAGCCTCGCACCTGCCCACCCCTTTATCCATCGAGGGATGGCTCGAGGGGGCGTGTATGGTGAACGGAACAATGCCCAGTCCGGCATAGGGGGATGACCTGCTCAGTCCAGCGGCTCGCCCTCGTTCCACCACCTTCCACTCTGCCTACTCCTGCTTGAACTTGGTGGCCGCTCCACCTCTAATATTAAAACACTCCCAGAAAAATTAATACCGAAACTCACCTCGCCTTCAACAATCCGGACCTTAACTATTCGTACATCCCTAATCCTAAACGAATCAAAGTCAAAAACTTGAAGTCAATCCGACGAATTGATCAACAGGCTAATATGATCCGACCTTAGAGTCAATATCCAA
>CM022766.1:26482525-26560025 GCA_012411365.1 Ameiurus melas | reverse complement strand
CTAGGACCCACAACATCAGCAAGCACAGCCAAAAAACCTAAATGAATCAAAGTCAAAACCAGAAGTCAATCCGACGAGTTAATCAATAGACTAATGGGATTCAACCTTCTACTCAATATCCAACTTTACCCTGTCCCCAAAATCTTGTTCCCCCTCCCCATATCACCCTGAACTGCCAAACATTTATTTAAATAAATAAATAAATAAAAAACACAGCCAAAACCCAACTGGGGGCTACTTGGAAGACAAATAATTTTCTGAGCTATAGCAGTGCTTAACAGGCGCCGGCCAGTGCACTTCCCTTGACTCCCTATCTAACTGGGCAGTTCCTGGCGGACTGTTTGGGGGGGGTCATTGTACATTCAAAAACCTAACCCTAACCCCTAACCCCTAACCCTAACCCCTAACCCCTAACCCTAACCCTAAACCCTAACCCTAAACCCTAACCCAACCTAAAACCTAACCCTAAAACCTAACCCTAACCCTAAGCCTAACCCTAAGCGCTAACCAGAACCCTAACCCTAACCCTAACCCAACTGGGGGATACTTGGAAGACAAATAATTTTCTGAGCTATAGCAGTGCTTAACAGGTGCCGGCCAGTGCACTTCCCTTTGACTCCCTATCTAACTGGGCAGTTCCTGGCGGACTGTTTGGGGGGTTTGTGCATTCAAAAACCTAACCCTAACCCTAAGCCCTAACCACTAACCCTAACCCCAACCCTAACTCTAACCCTAATTCAACCTAAAACCTAACCCTAAAACCTAACCCCTAACCCTAAGGCTAACCCTAAGCCTAACCCTAAGCCTAACCCTAAGCTAACCAGAACCCTAACCCTAACCCTAATTCAACCTAAAACCTAACCCTAAAACTTAACCCTAACCTAGACCTCAACCTAGACCCTAGCTCTGAACCCTAAAACCTAACCTAAACCCTAATCATAACCGTTACTCTAACTGTGCCTCCGACCCCTAAAAGTCAACCTAAAACCTAACCCTAAAACCTAACCCTAACCTAGACTCTAACCATAACCCTAGCTCTGAACCCTAAAACCTAACCGTTACTCTAACTGTGCCTCCTACCCCTAAAAGTCAATCTAAAACTTAACCATAAAACATAACCAATCCCAAATTATGGCTGTACACAGATAAAACAAATAAATCACTTCACCCTGTCCCTAATAATTCGCATACCCTTATTCCTGAGGCCTAACCACAACTCCAGTCTCAAGTAACAAAAAAAAAAAGAAAGAAAAAGAAATAAATAAATATATATATATATAAAAATAAATAAATATACTCCCTAGGATTCGCGACATCAGGAAGCACAGCCACATCACCTAAACGAATCAAAGCCAAAACCAGAAGTCAATCCGACGAGCTAATCAATAGGCTAATGAGACTCAACCTTCTACCCAATATTTATAAACACACAAAATAAATAAAGAAATAAATAGCCTGATCCTAATCCATAAAAGTTTAGCCCGAACTACTGCTCTAAGCAGGTCAAGAAAAACCTTACTCAGGAAGAATGACTTAGATTAACTTCGGGGAGGGTTACAGCCAAATGTCAACAACGAAACCTCAAACGGTACGACCATCTTAACCCTAGACATCCAAGAACCACCTCCAACTGAATACCATCTCCACAACCCATTGGGAAATAGCTCGTGACCCACCAACTATAAAACCTAATCGGGTTAGACTCGATTGGATTTGTTAAATCAGCAGACGCCAAGCCAGGGTCTGCTACAGGAACAATAGCTACGCTTAACAAGCGCCGGCCCGTGCACTTTCCTTGGTCCCCTATTCAACCACGCAATGAATTTGTGATGGGGGGATCATTGTATTCTTACCAAAGCCTAACCCAGCCAGAGCCTTCGGACCAAGCATGCTATCTGAGTCAAAGTAGTCTTTGTTGTAAAAGCTCATGGTCCACCAACAACTATCATGTCCATCGATCACACCTGTCCAGTCTCCCATCCTTTTGGATTGGGGGTGGGGAGACTATGGGTCTCTCCTACCCTTTTGGATTGGGGGTGGAGAGATTCTTGGATGGGTGAGCGGAAACAAGCCCAGACAGGCATGGTGAATGTACTGCCCAGACAGGTAGCCCATTCTTTATTCCGCTTAACCAATCGTTCCGACATGCAGGATAAAACCGTCCGGAAAGAAGAACGAAGAAAAGAAGAAAGCCCAACTTAGGGTGAAATTATAGCCAAATAAATATCAACAAAGCCCCACTCGGTAGTGATGTCTAAAACCTAAAAAGAGCTCGTATACTTAACTACAAAGAAAAGAAGAAAACCCAACTTGGGGTTAGATTATAACCGAACACCATTAACAAAACCTCATGCAGGAACAAAAGCAAAACGTAGTTAGGCTCTACACTTAACTGCAATTTAAAAAAAAAAAAAAAAAAAAAAAAAAGCCTAAATGGAGATATAAAAATCACTCTAAATTATAACCAAAATATCTCCAGCAAAGCCCCACACAAGGAAGAATACCCAAAATCTAAAAAAGACTCCCATATTCAACTGTGAAGAAAGGAAGAAAGCCCAACTAGGGATAAAATTATAGCAAAAAAACGTCAGAAAAGCCTCACTCGGTGGGAAAATCCAAAACCTAAAAAGATTCCTACACTCCACTACGAAGATAAGAAGAAGGCCCAAATTGACATAGGATTATAACCAAAACCATCAGCAAATCCCCGATCAAAAAAAGAAGAAAGCCCAACTAGGGATAAAATAGCAAAAAAACGTCAGAAAAGCCTCACTCGGTGGGAAAATCCAAAACCTAAAAAGATTCCTACACTCCACTACGAAGATAAGAAGAAGGCCCAAATTGACATAGGATTATAACCAAAACCATCAGCAAATCCCTGATCAGAAATAATACCTTAACCCCAGGTAAACAAGATACCATCTCTCAAACTGCAGGGCTGAAACATGAATATACACGACGATCGTCTGCATGGATCACACCTGTCCAGTCTCTCACTCCTCTAATCGGGGGATAGAGAGACCATGGAATAGGTGGGCAGAGACAAGCCCAGACAGGCATGGTGAGTGTACTGCCCAGACAGGTAGCCCACTCTTTACTCTGCTCTACCTATCATTCCGACATGCAGGATAAAACCTGCCGGAAAGAAGAACGAAGAAAAGAAGAAAGCCCGACTTAGGGTGAAATTATAGCCAAATAAAGATCAACAAAGCCCCACTCGGTAGGGATGTCTAAAACCTAAAATCCCAAAACTTGGTTTTCAAAATAAATTATAACTTGACTTTAACCGTACCATAATTAAACATGGCCATATTGCAATCTAACCCTAATTATAACTTAATCCCACACCATAAACGAAATGAATAAGTGAATTAATAGACAGACATGGAAATGCCCAACTAAAAAATTAAACGAATGAATAAATGAATGAATAAATAAATAAACAAATAAATAAAGTAGCATAATGTAAACCTAACCCCAATCTATTTATAACCTAACTACTGTGACCAATCCAAAACCTATCACAAACCACAAAACTACCAACATAAATACACAAATAGATTAATTAATTAAAAATGAATAAATAAAGAAGCAAACAAATAAAATAAATAGATAAATAAAGTAGCATCATGTAAGCCTAACCCTAATCTATTTATAACCCAACTACTGTGACCAATCCAAAACCTATCACAAACCACAAAACTACCAACATAAATACACAAATAGATTAATTAATTAAAAATGTATAAATAAATAAGCAAACAAATTAAATAAGTAAATAAACATTCTAGTCTCTCAAATAACTCCTCATATAATTCTTTATGAAGGGAATTAATAAATACCTCAGTATGGACACGTCCTAATCCTCCAGTCATAGATCATCACACCAAACCGTACTGCTGAGAAATATTCCAAAATTATCCAAGGTCGGCGGAACACAACAACGTGGGTGGATTAAGATAAGGAACGGAAATATAATCGCGCGGCAGAGCTAATTTTAAGAGAGTTATTTTACGTGATCCGAGCGTTTCCACGACCTAAGATACCGGAAGTGAATGATAATTTTAGACATGGAGTCGCGCTGAAAGCTATGTAAACCCTCAAACGTTATTCACGCAGTTTTTAATCGATGGATCCGATCGTGCCTTACTCAGGTGCACTTATGATTGCTCCCACAGATCGTTTCAGCTGTGATCGCGCCTGTCATACAGCGGAGAATATTAAAAATAATGGAAAATATTAAAAATAATAATTATCCATTTCGAAGCAAAACCAACACCCGGGTTAGATTAGGACACGATATAGAAACACAATCGCTGCAAAAAATCTAATTTTAAGGTAAAAACCAGATCGCTTTAGCTGTGATCGCACCTGTGATCGCACCTGTCATACAGCAGAGAATATTAAAAATAATGATTATCCGTTTCGAAGCAAAACCAACACCCTGGTTAGATTAAGACACGTTACAGAAACACAATCGCTGCGAAAATCTAATTTTAAGGTAGCTATTTTGCGCGATCTGGAGCGTTTTCACGGCTGGGATACCGGAAGTGAGGGTGCATTCTTAAACACGGCGCCGCCGAGAGCTATTTTAAGCCTCAAAACTTCACTCGTGAAAGTTTATCAATGGACCCGATGCGTATTTAGTCGGGTGCACGAATGATTACTCCCACAGATCACTTTAGCCGTGATCGGGTCTACCATACAGCGGAGAATATTAAAAAAATAATGGAAAATATTAAAAATAATTATCCGTTTCGAAGCAAAACCAACACCCTGATTAGATTAAGACACATTATAGAAACACAATCGCTGCGAAAATCTAATTTTAGGGCAGCTATTTTGCGCGATCTGGAGCGTTTTTCCACGGCTGGGATACAGGAAGTGAAGGTGCATTTTTTAACACAGAGCTCGCGCTGAAGGTCATAATAAATGGAGAAGTAATAATAATAATAATAACAATAAGAATAATACGGTAAACAAGTGAAACACAGATTATAATATACTAATACGTAGAATAGGGGGGTAAAATACACGGTTACATCGTAGCTTGGCCAAATAAAATACCGGGTGATGCGGATTCGCTGAGAAGGAAATTTATGCGAGACAGAAAGGATCATGGTCCTAACTTAAACCAGACTTAACGCAAAACATCTTAACAACCGTCGGAGCTAAACGCACGCGGTTTTTTGGTACTCGTGCATAGAATCCCAACCTTTCAGTCAACTACAAATACATAAGTCGAAAGATTTTTTTACCATAATAGGGAAATCGATCTTAGAAAGAGCCTAGTGGGTGGGGACCACTCCCACATCCAAGTCGGGGGGCGGCTACGTCAGTAGAAGCCTGATCACTTCCCGAGACTACTCTTTGGAGTAAGGTAAGGAAGGAATCCGCTGACACACGCTTAACCCCAGGGTGCCCAACTCAGTAGAAGCTTGATGGTTTCCCGAAAGGTTCCGAATCTTTGTGAGGAGGAACGGTAGGGTCAAGCCATCCGCTGAGTTGTAACCCACCCAGGGCCATCCGGAGGTGACGTATTGCACGGGACCTACCTCTGGACCCCTGGTTTAGTTAGATAGGACGCTGCGTTAGGCTTAGCTATAGGCTCAGTTCGGGTGACTCGGGAAACCTTGCGGTGTTAACAAGAGTCACTCCGGGCTGAGCAAGGTAAGTATACGTTACCCGACGTCCGAAACACCGACGCTCCACCACGCTTTAGAATAACTAAACTTTATTAGGCAAATTGGGCAAGCTAACATTACTCAAAAGGGTGAAATTAAATGACTGTAATTAAAACAATAAGCCATCAAACAAAACTTAGGCCTAAATCAGTTGTTATATAAATAAATAAATAAATAAATAAATAAATAAAATAAAATTCTATGATTGTAATTAAAACAATAAACCGTCAAACAACACTTAGACCTAAAACAATTTAATGTTCCAAACTAACATGCTCCTTACATAAATTAATTCTCCTTAAGTAGGCAAAACGGACAGGGCTTTAAAATACAATCAGTAGGTTACACCAATACAGAAACTAAAATAAAAATCCAATAATCAATACTTAGGCCTAAAACAATCTATACCTAATCTAATACCGAAACTCACCTCGCCTTCAACAATCCGGACCTTAACTATTCGTACATCCCTAAACCTAAACGAATCAAAGTCAAAAACTTGAAGTCAATCCGACGAATTGATCAACAGGCTAATATGATCCAACCTTAGAGTCAATATCCAACTTGACCCTGTCCCTAAAATTGTTTCCCCTCCCCACGCCACCCTGACCCACTAAACATGTACGGAAAAATAAATAAATAAATAATAAAAAAATTTTTAATTAATAATAAAAATAAATAAATAAATAAAAATAAATGAACAAACAAACTAGTAAATGGTGCAAAAAACTACAACCAAAGCCCAACTGGGGGCAACTTGGAGGACAAATAACTTTCTGAGCTGTAGCAATGCTTAACAGGCGCCGGCCAGTGCACTTCCCTTGACCCCCTATCTAACTCGGCAGTTCCGCGGGCGGACTGTCCGGGGGGTCATTGTACATTCAAAAACCTAACCCTAAGTAAATTACCGTCTCATAAGTAGCCAAAACCGATAGGGAATTGAAAAACAATTAGCAGGTCATACTAAGATCATATCAGAACAAAATAAATGTATGAATGAATGAATGGTTAATTAACTCAAAAACATAGGCCTATCTCAAATAAAATATCCTTTTAAACCGTACCTTAGGTGAAAGTATGGATTGGCTATGGGACACAAGCTGGGGAGTGATCGACCCACGGCTGGCCGCCTCATGAGGAGGGTGTATAGTGACGAAAGGCCGAAACACCCAATGATTCTGAGGAGCACTACTGATGATGTGTCCTAAAATTTAGTTTAAAAAAAAAAAAAAAAAAAAAAAAAAACACCTTATCCTAACTATAGCTCTGAACCCTAAAACCCTCACCATAACCGTTACTCTAACTATAGCTCTGAAACCTAAAAACCCATCATAAACCCTAAACATAACCGTTACTTTAACTATAGCTCTGATCCCTGAAACCCATCATAAACCCTAAACATAACCGTACTTTAACTATAGCTCTGAACCCTAAAACCCTCACCATAACCGTAACTCTAACTATAGCTCTGAAACCTAAAAACCCATCATAAACCCTAAACATAACCATTACTCTAACTATAGCTCTGAAACCTAAAAACCCATCATAAACCCTAAACATAACCATTACTCTAACTATAGCTCTGAAACCTAAAAACCCATCATAAACCCTAAACATAACCATTACTCTAACTATAGCTCTGAAACCTAAAAACCCACCATAAACCCTAAACATAACCGTTACTTTAACTATAGCTCTGATCCCTAAAACCCATCATAAACCCTAAACATAACCGTCACTCTAACTATAGCTCTGAGACCGAAAACCCATCATAAAAACCATAACCGTTATAACCATAACAACTTCAGTCTTAAGTACCCACAACCTCAACCCATCTCTCAGCCTTAGCCTCTCCAAATGCTCCTTAGGACCCACAACATCAGCAAGCACACGCAAAAACCTAAATGAATCAAAGTCAAAACCAGAAGTCAATCCGACGAAGTTAATCAATAGACTAATGGGATTCAACCTTCTACTCAATATCCAACTTTACCCTGTCCCCAAAAATCTTGTTCCCCCTCCCCCATATCACCCTGAACTGCCAAACATTTATTTAAATAAATAAATAAATAAAAAACACAGCCAAAAACCCAACTGGGGGCTACTTGGAAGACAAATAATTTTCTGAGCTATAGCAGTGCTTAACAGGCCCCCGGCCAGTGCACTTCCCTTGACTCCCTATCTAACTGGGCAGTTCCTGGCGGACTGTTTGGGGGTCATTGTACATTCAAACCCTAACCCTAACCCCTAACCCCAACCCTAACCCCTAACCCTAACCCTAACCCAACCTAAAACCTAACCCTAAAACCTAACCCTAACCCTAAGCCTAACCTCTAAGCGCTAACCAGAACCCTAACCCTAACCCTAACCCAACTGGGGGATACTTGGAAGACAAATAATTTTCTGAGCTATAGCAGTGCTTAACAGGTGCCGGCCAGTGCACTTCCCTTGACTCCCTATCTAACTGGGCAGTTCCTGGCGGACTGTTTGGGGGGGGGTCATTGTGCATTCAAAAACCTAACCCTAACCCTAACCCCTAACCACTAACCCTAACCCCCTAACCCTAACCACTCGGTGGGAAAATCCAAAACCTAAAAAGATTCCTACACTCCACTACGAAGATAAGAAGAAGGCCCAAATTGACATAGGATTATAACCAAAACCATCAGCAAATCCCTGATCAGAAATAATACCTTAACCCCAGGTAAACAAGATACCATCTCTCAAACTGCAGGGCTGAAACATGAATATACACGACGATCGTCTGCATGGATCACACCTGTCCAGTCTCTCACTCCTCTAATCGGGGGTAGAGAGACCATGGAATAGGTGGGCAGAGACAAGCCCAGACAGGCATGGTGAGTGTACTGCCCAGACAGGTAGCCCACTCTTTACTCTGCTCTACCTATCATTCCGACATGCAGGATAAAACCCCGCGGGAAAGAAGAACGAAGAAAAGAAGAAAGCCCGACTTAGGGTGAAATTATAGCCAAATAAAGATCAACAAAGCCCCACCTCGGTAGGGATGTCTAAAACCTAAAATCCCAAAACTTGGTTTTCAAAATAAATTATAACTTGACTTTAACCGTACCATAATTAAACATGGCCATATTGCAATCTAACCCTAATTATAAATCTAACCCTAATTATAACTTAATCCCACACCATAAACGAAATGAATAGTGAATTAATAGACAGACATGGAAATGCCCAACTAAAAAATTAAACGAATGAATAAATGAATGAATAAATAAATAAACAAATAAATAAAGTAGCATAATGTAAACCTAAATCACAAACCACAAAACTACCAACATAAATACACAAATAGATTAATTAATTAAAAATGAATAAATAAAGAAGCAAACAAATAAAATAAATAGATAAATAAAGTAGCATCATGTAAGCCTAACCCTAATCTATTTATAACCCAACTACTGTGACCAATCCAAAACCTATCACAAACCACAAAACTACCAACATAAATACACAAATAGATTAATTAATTAAAAATGTATAAATAAATAAGCAAACAAATTAAATAAGTAAATAAACATTCTAGTCTCTCAAATAACTCCTCATATAATTCTTTATGAAGGGAATTAATAAATACCTCAGTATGGACACGTCCTAATCCTCCAGTCATAGATCATCACACCAAACCGTACTGCTGAGAAATATTCCAAAATTATCCAAGTCGAAGCGAACACAACACCGTGGGTGGATTAAGATAAGGAACGGAAATATAATCGCTGCGAAGAGCTAATTTTAAGAGAGTTATTTTACGTGATCCGGAGCGTTTTCCACGACCTAAGATACCGGAAGTGAATGATAATTTTAGACATGGAGCTCGCGCTGAAAGCTATGTAAACCCTCAAACGTTATTCACGCAAGTTTTTAATCGATGGATCCGATGCGTACTTACTCAGGTGCACTTATGATTGCTCCCACAGATCGTTTCAGCTGTGATCGCGCCTGTCATACAGCGGAGAATATTAAAAATAATGGAAAATATTAAAAATAATAATTATCCATTTCGAAGCAAAACCAACACCCGGGTTAGATTAGGACACGATATAGAAACACAATCGCTGCAAAAAATCTAATTTTAAGGTAAAAACCAGATCGCTTTAGCTGTGATCGCACCTGTGATCGCACCTGTCATACAGCAGAGAATATTAAAAATAATGATTATCCGTTTCGAAGCAAAACCAACACCCTGGTTAGATTAAGACACGTTACAGAAACACAATCGCTGCGAAAATCTAATTTTAAGGTAGCTATTTTGCGCGATCTGGAGCGTTTTTCACGGCTGGGATACCGGAAGTGAGGGTGCATTCTTAAACACGAAGCGCGCCGAGAGCTATTTTAAGCCTCAAAACTTCACTCGTGAAAGTTTATCAATGGACCCGATGCGTATTTAGTCGGGTGCACGAATGATTACTCCCACAGATCACTTTAGCCGTGATCGGGTCTACCATACAGCGGGAGAATATTAAAAAATAATGGAAAATATTAAAAATAATTATCCGTTTCGAAGCAAAACCAACACCCTGATTAGATTAAGACACATTATAGAAAACACAATCGCGTCAAAATTCATTTTTAGGGCAGCTATTTTGCGCTGATCTGGAGCGTTTTTCCACGGCTGGGATACAGGAAGTGAAGGTGCATTTTTAACACAGAGCTCGCGCTGAAGGTCATAATAAATGGAGAAGTAATAATAATAATAATAATAAGAATAATACGGTAAACAAGTGAAACACAGATTATAATATACTAATACGTAGAATAGGGGGTAAAATACACGGTTACATCGTAGCTGGCCAAATAAAATACGGGGGGTGAGCGGTTGCTGAGAAGGAAATTTATGCGAGACAGAAAGGATCATGGTCCTAACTTAAACCAGACTTAACGTAAAACATCTTAACAACCGTCGGAGCTAAACGCATCGCGTTTTTTTGGTACTCGTGCATAGAATCCCAACCTTTCAGTCAACTACAAATACATAAGTCGAAAGATTTTTTTACCATAATAGGGAAATCGATCTTAGAAAGAGCCTAGTGGGTGGGGACCACTCCCACATCCAAGTCGGGGCGGCTACGTCAGTAGAAGCCTGATCACTTCCCGAGACTACTCTTTGGAGTAAGGTAAGGAAGGAATCCGCTGACACACGCTTAACCCCAGGGTGCCCAACTCAGTAGAAGCTTGATGGTTTCCAGAAGGTTCCAGATCTTTGTGAGGAGAACGGTAGGGTCAAGCCATCCGCTGAGTTGTAACCCACCCGGGGCCATCCGGAGTGGACGTATTGCACGGGACCTACCTCTGGACCCCTGGTTTAGTTAGATAGACGCTGCGTAGGCTTAGCTATAGGCTCAGTTCGGTGACTCGGGGAAACCTTGCGGTGTTAACAAGAGTCACCCGGGCTGAGCAAGGTAAGTATACGTTTACCCGGCCCAAACACCGACGCTCCACCACGCTTTTAGAATAACTAAACTTTATTAGGCAAATTGGGCAAGCTAACATTACTCAAAAGGGTGAAATTAAATGACTGTAATTAAAACAATAAGCCATCAAACAAAACTTAGGCCTAAATCAGTTGTTATATAAATAAATAAATAAATAAATAAATAAAATAAAATTCTATGATTGTAATTAAAACAATAAACCGTCAAACAACACTTAGACCTAAAACAATTTAATGTTCCAAACTAACATGCTCCTTACATAAATTAATTCTCCTTAAGTAGGCAAAACGGACAGGGCTTTAAAATACAATCAGTAGGTTACACCAATACAGAAACTAAAATAAAAATCCAATAATCAATACTTAGGCCTAAAACAATCTAATTAACCAAACCGACATGCTCCTAATAAGGAGCCAAAACTGACGGCTCTAAAATACAATCGGTTGATCATATTAATGCAGAAATTAAAAAAATAAATATCAATCCATCAATCAATACGTATGTTTAAAACAATCTAAATTGACTGATCCAACATGCTTCCAATATAAATTACCGTCTCATAAGTAGCCAAAACCGACAGGGATAGAAAAAACAATTAGTAGGTTATACTAAGATCATATCAGAACAAAATAAATGAATGAATGGTTAATTAACTCAAAAACATAGGCCTATCTCAAATAAAATATTCTTTTAAACCGTACCTTAGGTTAATGTGTAGATTGTCTATGGGACACAAGCCGGGGAGTGATCGACCCACGGCTGGCCACCTCATGAGGAGGGTGTATAGTGACGAAAGGCCTGAAACACCCAATGATTCTGAGGAGCACTACTGATGATGTGTCCTGAAATTTAGGGGAGTGATTTACAAAGAGCACTTAATAAAACGGGAGGCCCTGATCTCTCAACTGAAACCTAGAAACACCCTAAATTCCAATCAATGCCACCAAGATCTGACCTCTCAAAGCTAAAAATATAACCGCTATTAACTACAACCCAAACTGATCTTAGCTCTGACCTTAAACATCAATACCCTAAATTCTAAATCAACACTACTACTACAGAAAAAACAAATAAACTATCACTTCACCATATCCCTTAAGAAACCCCTGGCCCGTACTATTAACATACTCCTCTACTCAAAAAAAAAAAAAAAAAAAAAAAAAAAAAAAAACACCCCTAATCATACTCCTACTCCTCATTTCAAAACCTAACCACACCTCTAATCTTAGGACCCATATCTTAGACCCATCCCTCAAACCCCGACATCTCCATATACTGCCCGAGGCTCACGACATCGTCAAGATTAACCAAAATACTTAGACGAATCAAAGTCAAAACTGGAAGTCAATCTGACGGAATCAATCAATAGGCTAATATGATCCAACCTTAGACTCAATATCCAACTTGACCCTGTACCTAAAATTTTTGTTTCCCTCCCCCGCCCCCCTGACCCACTAAACATAGACAAAAAAATAAAAATAAACAAATAAGTAAATGGTGCAAAAACTACAACCAAAGCCCAACTGGGGGCAACTTGCAGGACAAATAACTTTCTGAGCTGTAGCAATGCTTAACAAGCACCCGGCCAGTGCATTCCCTTGACCCCCTATCTAACTGGGCAGTTCCCGGCGGACTGTTCGGGGGGGCCATTGTACATTCAAAAACCTAACACCTAACCCCTGACCTAACCCCTAACCCTAAAACCCCTAACCTTTGAACCTTTGAACAAGGACCTTAACCCCTAACCCCCTAATCCTAACCCCCAACCTGTTAACCTTTGAACCCTTCCATGGACCCTAAACCCCGACCCCCTAACCCCTTACCTTTGAACCCTACCATGGACCCTAACCCCTAATCCCAACCCCCTAACCCTAACCTTTGAATCCCATGCTTGACCCCAAGCCTAACCATTTCACCACAGCTAAACTTCATTCCTCAGCCTAAACTCTATTTTAACATTAAATAATCCAAAATATTTTTTGTGTATGTATATATATATATATATATATAAAAATTTTATCAGAAAAAGGACAGAGACACAGTCCACTACCAACCACATGGTCCACTTTTAGCCTATAGTAGATGAACAATGAGAGGGAAGATTTAGATGTGCCAGTGCACAACAAACCTTAAGTAAGGACTTTTATTAAGAAATAACAAATTCAAAAACCTAACCCAGCCCGTGCCTTCTTATCTTCCTTCCCTCCATCGGACACAAGACCTAGAGGAGCATTTAAACAAAATATAAGTATAGAGACTTAATTTGAAACAGACCCTATGGGATTTAAACTAAATGGTGGACTAAATTTGGGAACTTTTAATTTGACAACCTCACTGAAATTTTAGACCAATCACGAACCACTCAATTAAATCCCTCGTTTTGGAGGGAAAAATAAAGCCACAGATTGGACTGCTCCTTGGGAGGTTACAAAACTCAACCAATCAGCATCAGGTTTACTCACATTTGACCACACCCACAATCTAATCACACCCACACTGGAAGTATAAATAGAGGCCCTTCCCCCCAAGATAGTTGATAATCCTCTGAAGAAGCATCCTAGATGCAAAACGTTAGGATTTTACTGAAGGAACCTCCTAACAGCTTTTTTCCTTTTTTTTTGCCTTACATTGCTGTAAAATTTTGTTTTTAAACAAGAAAAATTTAATAAAGACTAAACTTTTAAGTAAACTGGGAAAGGAATATAGCAGTGACAAGGACACCAAGCCACCAGCCAACCAAGTCAAAGAGGAGACGGAAGACCAGGAGACTAACTCTTCATCCTCCCTTCCTTTTCTTTCATTTTCTTTTGTTTCTTTCTTCCCCTTCTCTTCCTTCCTATCCTCTTTCTATTCTCTGAGAATGGCTTGAGAGACTCCACCTACAAAACACCAACGATCCGAAAAAAACCCTGGATTAAAGGAATATCGTCCTGATAAAACCAAGGACAATATCCGACGGAGGACTGGAGAACAAGTAGTAGGGTAAGGGCGATCTCTGATGGTAGTGTTGTTAATGATTGTTGTTTCCACCAGACACAGTTTAGATATACTTATTTGAAAGATACAAAATGAGGGCCTGGAACAATAGATTTGCTGTCTTAGGAGAGCACAAACAAATTGGGGAAGGGGAAAATACACAAACACAAGGGCCACCAAGCAAACACAATACATTTGATAAAACACTGACAAAGAAATATTTTAAGTTGATACAAGCCACACACCACATGCAAGTAGTGGAACACTCCCTGCGCACAAACAGCCACCCGGTGGGTATGTACAGACAGGTCAATAAACTTACACATTTCATAAAACCAGCTTCACCCAATGACACCACACAAAAAAATCAATCAAAATACACTCACATGGATGAACAATAACATGCTCATCTTACAGGAACACTACACACAAGTTACACATAAACTCATGGATGACATTCAGGTTTTTGGGGAATCGGAATGGACAGTGGCTGTGAAATGGGCCAGACATAGGTTTAAACAAAAACTGACAGACAGCACTTTAGCCTTTTGTAAAGATAACATACAACACAAACAATTAGCTTCTTCAGATCAATTGGGCCCAATTTCGCATGCCACTACCCTTCAAGGGGCCAGTTCTCCACAGGCACATATTTACAATCCACTTACCGAACACACTTTTGAATAATGTTACCAAGATCCACCATCTACATTCTAACCCGCCTACATCTGTTACCCCGCTAGCAGGACTTGGGCCTGGACTTTGATTTGACCGTATCGGTGTCCAAGTCCACGCCCCAGAGGTGAGTCCAGACACACTGCCCAAACTTAAAAGGGCTTAAAAGGGCGCCACTGTAAAAACAGAAAGGATAAGGATGATAAAGGGTGCTGAACAGAGTGAATCTCTGGCTGAAACCCGATCTGAATCCGTCCCTCTTGAACGTATCACAGAGGCAAAATCTGACAGAGCGTCCTCGGACTCCACAGACGATGATTTTTTGGGGGTCGTGGACCTAGACGATAGACCGAACAGACACATCAACACAGATAGAAAAGCGGTAGACTGGGCTATCAATATTCACAAACCGGTAGTTTTCATGGGGGATTCCAACCTCGGTCGGATCCCGAAAATCAAAAACCCGAACGAGCAAGTCGACAGTTTTCCAGGGGCCAATTTTTTTTACAAATGGCCAAAATTTTGCAAAAACAAAAGTCACACCCACTGGTGCATAAGGTAATCCTGGCCGGGGGTTTAAATAACAGGGGACAACACCCATACAAGACAGCCATAAAACAACTGCAGTGCCTTTGGAGAACGGCCCAAGCGATATTCCCAAATGCCACGATTTACACACCTATTATTCAATTTTCAGAACTCTTACCTCCACAGGAGCAGCGGAATCTGGAGGCGTTGAATAAATACATTGTGTCACACGGGAGTCCATTGTGGGAATTAAACAGGTTGTTTTTTAAGGTCGAGAAGGATCACATCCACTGGACCAGGGAAACGGCACAAAGGATGTTTGATGGTTGGTGTGACCAGTTAAACTATTAAGGGTGGAGACGTGCAATGACCGAATGGGAACCCCCAATTGCAGCATGTAACATACATATCAGAAGACTAATTAAACACAATCACAGAGCCATAGACTCAAATAGATCCTTCAAAACATCTGATAATTTATCACCTACAGAGAAAAGGGCAATCCGTTCACTCAAAACGAATACAGACATCATATTAAAACCGGCGGATAAGGGGTCAGGGATTGTCATTTTGGATAAAGCTCAATACATGTTTGAGGCCAAAAGACAATTGAATAACACCGACCATTGCATCCCCTTGAATCATTCACTACAATCTGAGACTAAACTAATTACACAAAAGGTCCTGAATAGCTTACATCAGGAAAAATACATCAACCTAAAACAAAAGCATTACTTAATGGGTCCAGATGTTCCCAGGCCTAGACTATTTTATCTACTACCAAAAATACATGCTGCACCAGAAACATGGACTATCCCAGGCGAGATCCCGAGGGCCGCCGATAGTGTCGGATCGTGGAAGTGAGTCCTACCGCACGGCCCAATACATCGATAGCTTTTAAACACGTTATCACAAATACACCGAAGTTACATAAAGGACACGTATGATTTTATAGCCAAAATCCAAAACATCAGTATATCAAATAACTCGTTTCTCTTCACAATAGACATAAACAGCCTATACACAAACATAGACAGACTTAGGGCTAAAGGCTGTTCAAAAAACTTTCAGAAACAACCCAGATCCAAACAGACCTGATACACACATTTTACAGCTCTTACGAATAGGTCTAACGTGAAATGACTTTGAATTCAACTCACAATTCTACTTACAGATTCAGGGTACAGCAATGGGCAAAAAATTTGCCCCAGCATATGCAAACATATACATGGCGGAATGGGGAAACAACCCTTCTAGAAAGATGTAAACTCAAGCCCTTGGTTTACTATAGATATTTGGATGACATCTTTGGGGTTTGGCAGCATGGAAAGGAGGAATTTGATCAATTCATCATACTGGCAAACACACATCGCGAACATCACAATAAAACACTAATAAACAATCCATTCATTTTTGGACACCATGGTTTTTGGGGTGAACCTGTTGAGCAATCCAGGGCACTCAAAACCAAGGTGTACTTAAAAAAACCACACACACACAGCCTGTTACACAAGGTGGAGTTTTCATCTGAAGCACCGTTCAAGGGGATAGTCAAGTCCCAGTTGATACGGTTCTACCGCATCTGTAACGGATGAAAACGACTTCCACGATACCACTCAAGTACTGTTTAAAGCCCTTAGACATAGGGGCTACAGTCACAGAATTATTAGGGAAATCAAAGCCAAAACACTGTGGGAAATAAGGACTCCGCCTCCAGACACCCTGCTGCCAGACCCCCAACGGGTCATCCCACTTATAACTACCTATAATCAACAAGCACTAGCTCTAAACAAAAAGTTAAAAACAATTTCGAGGCACTCAACACCAACTACCAGTCTTACAAGAATTCAAGGTCATTTCACCGTATAAAAAAAACAAAAACCTTAAGGATATCTTGGTCTGTTCCAGATTTAACTCTAAAACTTGCCGACAGCAGTCTCCGTGGCAAGCATATTATAGAAAAATAAAATACATTTTAGGTACACCCATAACACAAAATCTACACTTAAATACAACCAATATAGTGTACTGCATAACATAATGCGTTCTGTCGGAAACGCTATATTGGGGAGACCAAGAACACACTAGCAGCAAGGTTAAAACAACACTTACACAGCATCAAGAATAACACTAAAAACACAATACTGATTCATCACTTCAAAGAACACGGGATAAACCAACTGTCAATCTCAGGGCTGGGGTCGAACACTGCATGGACAGATAAACAGAGGAAGAGAAACGAGTTTAAATGGATAAATAGATTAAGAGCATGGACTCCGGGGGACTTAATGAGAGAGGGGAGAAGGTTTATGGTAGGACACCGGTTTTTAACCACAAAAGGGGCATTAGGTAGAGTTTTTAAAGGGTAACAGAACAACATTATTCTTAAACATAAAATAAAATAGGTTTCCGAAATGTGAGGAGGGTTGAGAGGGATTTGGGAAAACCCCTTTTGAATCATTTTTAAAAAAATTTCTTATATATTTATTATAGTGTGTATTGGATTATTGTGATGAAGTGAAAAGCATGTTTTAAGCACTTATCCTTCTTTTGACAGAAAGAACTGAAGCACTTACACACTGTACCCCATGGCATGGAGTGGAATTGGCACTTACTTTTTAAAGCACTTATCCTGGATCCTCAGTCACCCATCCAGTATCGAACCGTTAGAGGAAAAAAAAGAAAGCACTTATTGAATCATTTTAACACACAACTCAATCCCTCATTCCCAATTTTCCCATCCCAACCCTTGAACCCCTATCTCTGGTCCGGGCCTACCCTAACCTTTGAACACTAACAGGGACCCTCCTAACCCCTAACCCCAACCCCTAACCGCTGAACCCCTAACCCTAACCCCAAAACCTAACCCCTAACCTCTGAACCTTAACAAGGACCCTAACCCCCCTAACCCTAAAACCCTTAACCCTAACCTTTGAACCTTAACAAGGACCCCAACCCCTAACCCCTAATCCTACAACCCCCAAAACCCCTAAACCCTAACCTTTGAACCTTAACAAGGACCCTAACCCCTAACCCCCTAATCCTAACCCCTTCCCTAACCCCAAAACCCCTAAGCTACTTGAACCTTAACAAGGACCCTAACCCCTAACCCCTAATCCTAACCCCTAACCTAACCCCAAAACCCTAATCTCTGAACCTTAACAAGGACCCTAACCCCTAACCCCTAATCCTAACCCCTAACCCTAAAACCCCTAAACCCTAACCTTTGAACCCACCATGGACCCTAATCCCTAACCCTAACCCCGACCCCCCAACCCCTTACCTTTGAACCCTACCATGGACCCTAACCCCAACCCCCAACCCCCCAACCCTAACCTTTGAACCCCATGCTTGACCTCATCCTAACCCTAACCTTTGAACCCATACCTGACCCCACACCTAAACATTTCACCACAGCTAAACTTCTTTCCTCAGCCTAAACTCTATTTTAACATTAAATAATCCAAAAAGATTTTTGTGTATGTGTATATATGTGTATGTATATATATGTATAATTTTTATCAGAAAAGGGACAGAGACACAGTCCACTACCAACCACATGGTCCACTTTTGGCCTATAGTCGATGAACAATGAGAGGAAGATTTAGATGTGCCAGTGCACAACAAACCTTAAGTAAGGACTTTTATTAAGAAATAACAAATTCAAAAACCAACCCTAACCTCCCTAACCCTATAAATACTAATTAATCACTACTACTAAGATCTGACCTCTCAAAGCAAAAAATATAACTGCTATTAATTACAAATCTACACTAACCTTAGCTCGAACCCTTATCTCAATACCCTAAATTCTAATCAACACTACTACAAAGATCTGACCTCTCAAAGCTAAAAATACAACCTCTATTAACTACAAATCCAAACTGACCTTAGCTCTGACCCTTATGTCTCAATACTATAAATTCTAATCAACACTACTACTAAGATCTGACCTCTCAAAGCAAAAAATATAACCACTATTAACTACAACCCAAACTGATCTTAGCTCTGACCCTTAAACATCAATACCCTAAATTCTAAATCAACACCACTACTACAGAAAAAACAAATAAACTATCACTTCACCCTATCCCTTAAGAAACCCCTGGCCCGTACTATTAACATACTCCTCATCAAAAAAAAAAAAAAAAAAAAAAAAAAAAACCACCCAACCTCCCCATATACTCCCCGGGGTTTCACGACATCGGCAAGATTAACCAAAATACTTAAACAAATCAAAGTCAAAACTGGAAGTCAATCCGATGAATCGATCAATAGGCTAATATGATCCGACCTTAGACTCAATATCCAACTTGACCCGTCCCTAAAATTTAGTTTCCCTCCGCCACCCTGACCCACTAAACTTAGCTATAGGCTCAGGTTAGGGCTTCGGGGAAACCCTGCGGTGTTAACAAGAGTCACTCCGGGCTGAGCAAGGTAAGTATCGTTACCCACGTCCTAAACACCATCGCTTATTAAAACAATAAGCTAATTAAAACAATAAGCCATCAAACAATACTTAGGCCTAAACCAATTGTTATATAAATAAATAAATAAATAAAATAAGGTAAAATTCTATTACTGTAATTAAAACAATAAACCATAAAACAATACTTAGGCCTAAAACAAATTAATGTTCCGAAATAACATGCTCCTTACATAAATTAATTTTCCTTAAGTAGCCAAAATGGATAGGGCTTTAAAATACAATCAGTAGGTTACACCAATACAGAAATTAAAATAAGAATCCAGCAATCAATACGTAGGTCTAAAACAATCTAAATTGACTGATCCAACATGCTTCCAATATAAATTACCATTTCATAAGTAGCCAAAACCCACAGGGATTGAAAAAACAATTAGTAGGTTCTACTAAGATCATATCAGAGCAAAATAAACGAATGGGTAATTAACTCAAAAACGTAGGCCTATCTCAAATAAAATATCATCTTAAACCATGCCTTAGGTGAATGTGTTGATTGGCTATGGGACACAGGCCGGGGAGTGATCGCAGTTGAGGGTGTCTAGTGACTAAAGGCCTGAAACACCCAATGATTGTGTATTTTTTTTAATATTTTATATATATATATATATATATATATATAATATATATATATATATATATATATATATATATATATATATATATATATATATATATATATAGTATGTAAATAAAATTAAAAAATTTAATTAATTTATAACCCTAGCTTTGAACCCTAAAACTAACCCTAACCTAGACCATAACCCTAGCTCTGAACCATAAAACCTAACCTAAACCCTAATCATAACCGTTACTCTAACTGTACCTCCGACCCCTAAAAGCCAACCTAAAACCTAACCATAAAACATAACCAATCCCAAATTATGGCTGTACACAAATAAAATAAATAAATCACCACTTCACCCTGTCCCTAATAATTCACATACCCCTATTCCTGAGGCCTAACCACAACTCCAGTCTTAAGTACCCACAACTTGGACCCATTTCTCAACCTCTCCAAATACTCCCTAGGATTCGCGACATCAGGAAGCACAGCCACAACACATAAACATCAAAGTCAAAACCAGAAGTCAATCCACGGAGCTAATCAATAGGCTAATGAGACTCAACCTTCTACCCAGTATTTACACACACACACACAAAATAAATAACCTAATCCTAATCCATAAAAGTTTAGCCCGAACTACTGCTCTAAGCAGGTCAAGAAAAACCTTACTCAGAAAAAGTGACTTAAACCGGAATAACTTCCACACCCAACTGGGAATAAAAGAAGAAAGCCCAACTTCGGGGAAGGTTACAGCCAAATGTCAACAGCGAAACCTCAAACAGTATGACCATCTTAACCCTAGACATCTAAGAACCACCTCCAACTGAATACCATCTCCACAGCCCATTGGGAAATAGCTCGTGACCCACCAACTATAAAACCTAATCGGGTTAGACTCTATTGGATTTGTTAAATCAGCAGACGCCAAGCCGGGATCTGCTGCAGGAACAATAGCTATGCTTAACAAGCGCCGGCCCGTGCACTTTCCTTGGTCCCCTATTCAAACACGCAATGAATTTGTGATGGGGGGGATCATTGTATTCTTACAAAAACCTAACCCTAAACCGTAACCCTAACCCCTAACCCTAAACCCTAACCCTGCTGAAACACCCATGATCTCTGACGCAGACCAAGCTTTCTGACACTAGGCCCTACATTATGGGCCAAAATCTTTTGATAGTCTCCATATTTTATGACACCTTGCACACAGTAAATGCACCAAGTGCCAGAGGCAGCAAAACAACCCCAAAACATCCTTGAACCTCCACCATGTTTGACTGTAGGTACTGTGTTCTTTTCTTTCCATTTTCTGTAAACAGTAGAATGACGTGCTTTGCCAAAAAGCCCTACCTTAGTCTCATGTGTCCACAAAACGTTCTCCCAGAAGGATTGAGGCTTACTCGGGTACATTTTTCAAACTGCAGTCTGGCTTTTTTATGCCTCTGAGTCAGAAGTGAGGTTCTCCTCGGTGTCCTGCCACAGCGCTTCTCATTCAGATGACGACGTATGGTTCGAGCTGACACTGATGCACCCCGAGTCTGCAGGACAGCCTGAATTTGTGTGGAAGTTGACTGAGGTTGTTTATCCACCATTCGAACTATCCTGCATTGCATTCTTTCATTGATTTTTCTCTTCTGTCCACGTCCAGGGAGATTTGCCACAGTTCCATGGGTTATAAACTTCTTGATTATATTGCGCACACAGTAGACAAAGGAACTTCAAGATCTCTGGAGATTGACTTGTATCCTTGAGATTGTTGATATTTTTCCACAATTTTGCTTCTTAATTCCTCAGACAATTCTCGGCTCTTCTTTCTCTTCTCCATGCTTGGTGTGGCACACAACACAAAGGTTGAGCCAACTTTTATACACTCTAACTGGCTTCAGTTTTGATTTCTATATTGCCAGCACCTGTTACTTGCCACAGGTGAGTTTAAATGAACATCACATGCTTGAAATGAAATTATTTACCCACAGTTTTAATAGGGTGCCACTGATTTTGTCCAATCCATTTTGGGAGTTTTGTGTAAAATGATGTCAAATTTGCCTTTTTTCTTCTGCTTTTTTGTGCTGTTCCAATGCACTTAAAGGTAATAAACATGTGTATACCAAAACATTTGTCATTGCAACACTTTTCTGGGAGAAATGGTGCATTTTCTGGAAAACTTCCAGGGGTGCCAATAAATTCGTCCATGACTGTACACTTCTTGCAGCATAACTGGACTCACCTCTGTGTAGCACAAGTCAGACCACTGAACAGAAACGGTTGGTGGATGGACTACAAGACACAGTCATACTTTATTTATAATAATATAAGTGTTTATTCTGGGTCTTACCATCACCTCTTGGGAGAGGGTGAAGGTGGCTACCTGTGTTGGGTGATGATGGAGAACAAGATCACAGCAGCACAAGCACCATGGCCAGAAACCCTTTTGACCTAAAAAAGAAAAACATGTTTGGCTGTCTAACAGAAATTAAATCAATACATAGAAACATGACAAGCATTCTGGCTAGGTCAGCTGATGGAGGACAACATATTCCAGCCCAACTTACCTTCCACATGACCACAGAGAAGTCTCTCTTGGTGGCCTCCAACACAGCCAAGCTCTGCATGTGGAAAACAGCACCTCGGTAAGAATCTGAAAATAAAAGGAGATCATCACATGGGACTCAGAGGCTGAAAATGGTGCTTATGTAGAAGGTTTAAAAGCAACTCAACATCCAGGTCATAAACACACACTCAGCAGGAATATAGATTTATAATCTCCGGCTTTAAACTTAACACGTTTGGGGGAAGGTGCACTTCCTAAACATGACCACACGATGGCAGTCAAGATCCATCAGAACACCACTCGCGCTGCCTAAGACACACTTTATATTTATTTTATTCATCACCCTTTATTCTTTCTTCTACTTCTTAAATTATTATTATTATTATTATTATTATTATTATTATTATTATTATATATACATATTAGCATGGCATTGGAAATTATTTTAAAACTTTCAGTCACAACTTCATGCTAACTCTGTACATGATGTCAATGGTTCACTGCTCCTCTCACTCCATAGATACTTACAGGGACACTCGACTTTAAGTCTTTCTATTGCAAAAAGCAGCTGCAAAATAATAATTATGTGCAGATGAAAGAGTATTAGGCTAAGCAAATGTTCTGAGTTGTTTTCTAACAGTTTTTGGTAGCTTATTTTTTTTCCTTATTCTTATTCTCTGTTTACTCAGCAACACTATAACTTTATTCTCAATTCCTCTCCTTAATTTCAGCCACTTCCTCACTGAAACCTATAAGCAGAGTGCTCTAAAGCACCCACCTCAGCTCGTGCAGGTAGCTTCATTAGCTGATGACTTGAATCAGGTGAGTTTGGTGCAGGTTCTAATTGAACATCCTCAGGAGTTTAAAGAAGCCTCTCTCTAATATCTTTCTTACCGGTTCAACTCCAACTTCATCACCAGCAAGAAAAAAGCACTGCATGTTAGTAATGTTCAGGGTTCGTATCTAAACTGATAGTCTATTACCACGTAATGAAAGGTGTTGTATAAATAGCTGACCTCATTTTTCTACACAGTTAGTTAAAGGCGCGTAAACTATCAGAAATTCAGTTCATAATTGTTTGATTGTCCAAGTAGAATAAAATGTGCGAGGAATCCGACTCTTTTTGAGCTTATTGGACATTACACATTGCTGTAACTGTCTCATTAGAACTACTTAATTGCTCATAGTTTATTTGACGATGCAACTGCTGTGACATATTTTGCCATCTTAAACTCAGCTGTCATTCTGGAGGCGTAGCTTTGGTTGATGCCTGACATTTCGGTTCAAACACAGTGCGTACATTGAGTGTAACACAGATAGTGGAAATGGAAGTGGGAAAGAAACAGGCCAGTGATTAGACAGTATGAAGGCTGACTTTTTTTTCTTACTTATGTGTGCTGTTTGTGTGACTGTCGAACTGTCGAGTTCAACATAAAGCCGCTGGTATTGAAAAGGATTAAAAGGACCAAATTGGGGGGGGGCGTGGTTTTTTGTTTTTTTTTTTGTTTTTGGTCCAGCCAAGCACCAAACCAGAGATAGCTATTTCCTTTGGCCAGGGGGGGGGGGTTGGGTTGGGTTTTTTTTTTTTTTTTTTTTTTTGCACTCAACACTAAATAAAACATCACCCGTTTCACTGCGATTGCATCCTGCCAACTTCCTTCCCGTCGACGACAGATTGAACCGGACGCGGCTCAAGGTATATATAGCTGTCCATTCATTAGCGGCAAACGCTAACAGCTGTGCGCGCCTGGTTACGCACCATCTGACGCGACGGGCGAAGACATGACGTCACCCCGGAAGAAATCCGCGCGTGTGCAACAGCGCTCAGCTTGCACTGTTACTCCGGGGAGAACAGTGACTATAAAGCTGATCTCGTATGTATTTGTAGATCTTTTTCCTCTATGCGTTTAAGAAGAAGAGAATAATGAAGCTTTTATGAAATAATATTTGGGTTTCTTTTCTTTTCTCCTCACAGATTCAAATGTACGTCAGCGTCCGTTCCGTTGGTGACGTCACCGCGAGCGCGAGGAGCAGAAAGCGGTGTTAGTGTTAGTTCTGGCCCGTTTGGCCCCGAATAAAGTGAGTTTATTCGGTTGTGCTACCGAACCCGTCGTGTTCTGTGCTGTAGTGTGTGTGTGTGTGTGTGTGTGTGTGTGTGTGTGTGTGGTTAACGGTGTTAACACCTGTGTTTCAGGTGGATCAGTATGAAGCAGGCGTTGATTCACTGATTCACTCTCGGAGCTCGGTTCACCACTGACCGAATCACAGAGGAACCGAGCGAAGAGAATTCACACCCGCACGGATAAGAACAACAAGAGTAGAAGTGAGAAATAACATTTTAGAACTTTTTATTTACTTCTCGGGTTCAATATTAATGTGAACATTATACAAACATGCTAGCGGTGCTAGCTTTTGAGGAGACAGTCCAGTCCGCGCATGCGCAGTGGCATTAGCAAGCTAATCGAACTGAGATTAGCAATCTGTCCATGCTACATTTACATTTATTCACTTGGCAGACGCTTTTATCCAAAGCAACTTACAAATAAGCAAAACGATACATCAAGCAGGGAACAATACAAGTAGTGCTACTATACAAGATCCATTAATTGAATACCAGAGGAAGCAAAGTGCACAGAGTAGAGGTGTAAGTGCGTTGTGTGTGGGTTTGTTTTTTTTTCTCTAGGAGTTGGTTAGGTGTTCACAGAAAAGGTGGGTCTTTAGCTGTTTTTTGAAGATGGTGAGAGATTCTGCAGTCCGGATTGAGATTGGAAGAGCATTCCACCACTGGGGAACGGTAAGCGTGAAGGTTCTGGAAAGGGCCCTTACGCCACGCTGAGTGAGAACTACTAAACGTCGATCGCAGATTGCGAGAGGGAACGGAGGCCTTCAGGAGAGAGTTGAGGTGGGGGGTGCTGTTCCAGACAAGGTCTTGTAGGTGAGCATCAAGTCCTTGAACTTGATGCGGGCAGCTACAGGAAGCCAGTGGAGGGAGATGAAGAGGGGTGTGACATGGGTTGTCTTGGGCTGGTTGAAGACGAGGCGCGCTGCAGCATTCTGAATCATCTGAAGGGGTTTGATGGAGCTGCAGGGAGGCCTGAAAGCAGTGAGTTGCAGTAGTCCAGTTTAGAGATGATAAGAGTCTGGACTAGTATCTGTGTAGCCTGTTTGGTGAGTTATGGTCGGATTTTCTTGATGTTGTACATTATGAACCTACAGGACCTTGCAGTTGCTGAGATGTGGCCTGTAAAGGTCAAGCCGTCATCAAGAATCACCCCATGGTTCCTGGCCGTCCTGGTTGGCATGAGTGTAAGTGAGCTGAGCTGTACAGTGAAGTTCTGGTTGATTGAGGGACAGTCTGGGATGACGAGAAGCTCAGATTTTCCCAGGTTAAGCTTAAGATGGTGTTCCTTCATCTAGACCGAGATGTCCGACAGGCAAGAAGAGATGCGTGCAGAGACGGATGGATCTTCAGGCTGGAAGGACAAATAGAGCTGGGTGTCATCAGCATAGCAGTGAGAGGAGAAGCCATGAGACTCAATCACCTGCCTGAGAGATGTAGTGTAGATATAAAAGTGGAGTGGACCCAGAACTGACCCCTGTGGAATGCCAGTTGTGAGTTGCTGAGTTTCAGAAATACCTCCGCTCCATGATACCTTGAAGGATCTGTCCGAAATATAGGATTCCACCCAGCGTAGAACCATTCCAGTGATGCCCAGGTTGGAGAGAGTTGATAGGAGGATATGATGGTTCACAGTGTCAAGCAGCAGAGAGGTCAAGTAGGATGAGGATAGATGATCTAAAGGTTGCTCTAGCTAGTCGTGTTGTTTTTGATTCTATATAAAACGATGGATTCACTCCGTCAATAACTGTCCCGTCTGAGAATATTGCATGATTTACTTTTATAAGTGCACGTGGCAGAACGACGTGTAGCTTCACTGGCTAATTAGAGCTCTTTTACTAGTTTAATGGCCGAGTCATCCATGCGCAGTGTGGGTTTAGGCGCTATGGTCTTCTTCTTTTGAATTATTATTATTATTATTATTATTATTAGTAGTAGTAGTAGTAGTAGTAGTAGTATTGAGACCATTTGGGGTGAATTTGGAGCATGTGGGGGGTTTGAGTGACTCCAGAATCACCTCAAAATATTCTTTTAATATCTCCAGAACTGGAGCAGCACAAAAGAACATTTTTACAGCACAAACTATTCTGTCGATGTTTTGTGTCGTGGGGGGGTTTCAACCTCACACAGGTAGTGTGTGTGTGTGTGTGTGTGTGTGTGTGTGTGTGCTCTTCAAATATCCAGGTGTTAGAAGGTCAAATGTGTAGTGTACAGATAGAGTGCACAATTTAAGAAATAGGTCAGTCAGAATTATAACTTGTTGGATTATAGAAATAAATAAAGTGGTACTGGGGTGTGTGTGTGTTTTAGGATTAGCTGGAGTGGGGCAAAGAGAACTGCATTCAGATCAAATGGATATGAGAGGTTACGACTCTCACTCACTCACTTGCACACATCTATACACACACTTCTTGACACAGATCCCTAACTATCATTTCTGGTGTGTGTGTGTGTGTTACAGGTGGCCGAGTTGTTTGAGGATCTGAAGAATCGAGTGTCACAATTCAACACACACATCAGTGAAACTTCATCTCCCTCTGACTACACCAGCGCACGCACACAGAAATTCATAGTGCAGGTAACACACACACACACACACACACGAGTAGAACAGGTGTAGTTTAACAGCATGTGTGTATAAAGAGACTTTTTTCTTCAGGTCAAAATATATACAGTATATATAAATATTAGTCATAATAATAATAATAATAATAATAATAATAATAATAATCTCTCGGGTGTGTAATCTCCCCCTATTTGCATTCCTCTACTATAAACAGCTCCAGTCTCTGTTCAGACACTGTGGTTAAGTCAAATCCATCTCCTTTAACAGCTCCAGGTGTGTGACACCACCGTTTGTGTGTGTTTAATTGTGATTTTCTATAAATATGTATTGTGGGTCTGTGTGTATCAGGGCCTATGTAGAGTTCTACCGCTCGTCAATGAGAGGTTCTAGCGTTCTCCTAGAGGTCTATTTTATCGAGATTTGTCGAGTCTCATGCATAATCTTCGCCCATGGCCTTGATGGCCTGCATGAACTGAGGCACTTCGTGCAGCACGCCGTCCCGGTACACCACGATGCGTGACGGCAAACATTTGTTGTATTTGAAGTAGACCTTCAGCACAGCAGAGTAAAAGAAATCAAAACAAAAAGCGATGTTTTAATGCGCTTCTTAACTGAAGCGACAATTCTAAAATTGCTCGCTTTTTCTCCCACGTTCTGTCAGACTGCAGTGTGAGTATTTAATCCTGAGTGTAACCTTTACAACTAGCCGGCCCTAGTTTGGGAACCTCTGATCTAGCGTGTAGCGGAGCGTTGATTCAGTCGCCTAATTGAGTTCTATCGGATCAGACGGTGATCCAAATCTAATTGATGTCTGTGCGAGGTTATTTATGAAGCTCGGTGCAGTAGCTGATGTGAAAGTACATGGGTGGAAATATGATCAAGACATATTATGAACGAGATAAGAATGATCTGAGACAACTTCAGACTGAGGAAGTGTTAGAATATTTTCTATATTTAATCCGTACGTATGAGGTCGAGAGTGTGACCACCATTAGCAGAAATCTGTAGCAGAAATGTTCATTAGAAATTGTTGCAGAAATGCTCAGCAGAAATGTTTATCAGAAGTGTTCAATAAAAATGAAACTTAAAAAAAATGTCACTATCTCTCTCAAAGGGAATGTCTCCACACACCATGTGAAACAGAAGGATGTCCAGAGACCAGACGGTGAGTGGAAGTGCTTCGTAACGGTGATGAAGGATCCACTCAGGTGGGCAGTAACACACACACACACACACACACACACACACACACACACACATCTCTCTATCTATCTCTCTCGTTCCCTTTGAGAGAGATAGTGACATAGTCAAGGCGACGCCCAGTTTCACTAAGCATGTCACTAAGCATGACATGAACGTGTCTTGATCCAGGAAATGTTCTTGTGACTCATTTTTGTGTTTGTGAACACCACTGTTCACTAAATTCCCTTGTGGGAAATAGAAAAATAAAAACATTATACCGCGATGTGCCTTTTACTTTCGGTATCGTTGTTCTGTCAAGTGCACTCAAGTTCAAGCAGGTGCTGCACTGGTCACGTGATTTAACACGTGGTCAGAAAACGGAGCGTGAATGTCGTCCCTGACTCGGAATCAGTGTGTGTGTTTACCTAGAAAGAAAGAGAAAGTCGTTTTTGTTAAAGCCAAAGAGCTCTACATAAGCACTAGGGTTTTTTTCTTTTTCTTTTTTTTTTATTTTATTTTTTAAGCTGTTGACCAATTGTGTACGGGTTTAAGCAACAGGACCAAATGTCAGGCTCGAATGTTTAAACAGGACCTTTTCAAGTGTACATCGCACGAATTAATTCATGAATGAATGAATGTTGTTGATCTTGTGCTGCTTAAATTGAATCTGCCTATTTTTTTGTGTTTTTGAAAGTGAAAAGGGATTTTCGTTTCTTGTGGTTTTGTGCACACACAGTGATGTGTTCACGAACCCAGGAAAACTAGCAATCTTCTATTAAAAGGGGGATTTATGCTTGTGCTGTACACTGTTTTTGTTGTTAGTTGTTATTACATTTAGGGAACAGTTTGAACAGTGTTTGATGTTTGGTTTTATGTCTTAATGACGACAAATAAATGGTTCTTGCCAAAAAAATTTAAAATTATTACACAATCCACAATATGCACCATTGTACTGTAGCATGGTTACTTACTTATGGGGCGCCAGACAGTTCAAATTAACCGGCACTAATAACTTATCATTTAGGACATCACTCAGAAGGAAAAAAAATCAGTAGGCTACTCAATTCTTACAAAATAAGATTATTATTACTTATGCAATAAAAGTAAGAATACACAAGTCGTTTAGGCATAGAAACCGACATACTGAAAACCAAAAAGTTCACATACATGGGAGTAATAGACGAACACATGGAAACGTGCTTCTGATCATAACAGAAAATTTGCACACAAAAGGCAGAAAAAACATTTAACCCAAAATAATTCTTAACCTAACAAAAACGTTGTTGACTTTAAACGACTGTAGAAATGACTGACTGTAAAAATCCTCCCTTTGTACTTTTTAGTTCAAGGTCTGGGAAATACGTTTCACTGAATAAGATTATAGTGAAGTGTATTTATTTATTTCTTTTCTATTTCCAGTGAATTGAAAGGAACGACTGTCTCTGCCCTGTCTGCAAGAAGACCTGGGACTGCTTGTCGGTGCATCTGCGCAAAAACATATCACACACTGTGTTCAACATCCCAACTAATCACCAAGTCGCAACCATAATCTCTGTTCATTTGATCTGACTTCCAGTCTGATTCATCCTTCTTTATCTGCAGCTGTACTTACATACTTGCAGTTTCTCACAAAAGTAAGTACACCCCTCACGTGTGTAAATATATGATGATATCTTTTTATGTGACAACACTCAAGAAATGTCACTTTGCTACAATGTAAAGTAGTGAGTGTACAGCTTGTGTAAATTGCCGTCCCTTCAAAATAACTCAACACACAGACATTAATGTCTAAACCGCTGGCAACAAAAGTGAGTACACCCCTGAGTGAAAATGTCCACATTCAGCCCAAAGTGTCAATATTTTGTGTGGCCACAATTATTTTCCAGCACTGCTTTAACCCTCTTGGGTATGGAGTTCACCAGAGCTTCACAGGTTTCCACTGGAGTCCTCTTCCACTCCTCCATGACGACATCACGGAACTGGTGGATGTTGGAGAGCTTGTGTTCCTCCACCTTCCGTTTGAGGATGCCCCACTCTTTTAGGATTTTAGATTTGTAAGATTTCCCATTATTTTAGGCACATTATATTTGCCAATACCCCTGACTTAGATGAAGATCAGATCACATTTTATGACAAATTTATTCAGAAAACCATGAAACACTGCATAACTCCATCCTTAGTCTTATTCCTAACCTACACAATTGCAGTAAGGTGTCTGAGTGGAAATCATGGTTAATTAATACCTACAAAGAAAGTCAATTAGAAAGCAGAAGAAGACACTCACATGGCATATTGTCCATCAGCTGCCAGTTCTGCAGCATCTCTGTGAAAGGGTCTAAAATATTGACTATATTGCCAAATTCTACAATGTTTCATGAAAAATACAACTTTAAATATGCCCTCAAAGCATCAAGGAATAATAATAATAATAGTGATGTGCTGAACAAATATCTGCATGTTCTACACCTAGTTGGTCTTTGACCAGACCCTTCCGCGTCTGACTGGAGGTCTGACCAGCGTCCTCCTTGGCTTTTCTCCTGCCCTCTTTATCGCTGTCTGTAAAATACAGCTGTATTTAAACATTATTCAATCCATTCAGGATCACTCAATGAGCCAAAAATTGTATGTTGCTAGACTAAGGCTAAGAAATTGCACAAACGGCAGAAGAAATACAGTGTTGAGGCGAATCCTGAGGTAGCTATTCAAATAAATAAAAACATAAAATAAAAACACATCAGGATCTACTGCATGAACTAATACACAATTTGGGCACATTGTCATGTCCTCCTGCCTCTTAACTTAAGCTACATTAGCTAGCCTGCTAGCTAGCTGCTAGTACACCATCTGATGTTCTTGTCACAATTACACACATTCTACCGGAATCAGCCCAAATGTGCTTGCTATCTGGGAACTCTTCGTCGTCCTTAATGGCCGACTGTTCCGGAAAAGTCCAAACTTTTTACAGAAATAATGTATAAAGTAACAATTACATCAGTGGTAACTCTTCATCGCCGGGAAAGAAATCAGCGACGATTGGCGGGGCCGGGCTGGGAGTCGCAGTGTTCGGGCGCCCGACGCTCCCTCCCGGGGGGCGTGCTGAGTGCTTTCCCGCTGCACGGAGCTCCGTCCATATACTTTTGGATGCTTAAAATATTTGCTTATAAATTGTCTTGGAAACTATTATGATGTATTATATATGTGGCAATGTAGCTCAGTTAGTATGTAGTGTTAAGAACGCCAGGGTAGGGTCTCACCTAGGGTCTATCTTCTATTGTAGCACTACTTGCAGTGTTCTCTGCTTGATATATCGCTTTCCTATTTTATGTCAAAATAAAAAGATGGATTCCGTGCTGCAGCAACTAATGGAGGCCAGCCTCCAGCAGCTGACGATAACGACTGCAGCAGCCCGGTAAGCGAGCAGAAACGTAGATGTACCACGTGAACTTGTTGAAGAGGTGGATAGAGCCAGCACCAGTATCGTCTGTGTTAGCGGCCCTAAACACAGATCACGACAAGGATGCCTTAGTCCAACTGGGCAAAGATCTCTCCCCCACACAGAATGAATCACTCCAGAGCAAAAAAACCCAAAACACAGTCATGTGTCACAGGCAACCTGTAGATTTACATGGAAACTGAAATAGTCGTCCACACCCGCATAGTTTAAATCAGTTAACTGTACTGTAGACAGATTTAGATGGAGGATACCGTTCATTAAACCATCGTTGTGCTTTTTGGGGACAGTCGAATTGCAGCATCTCATCACCGAGGTCTATCCGAAGGCGAGCAGGTTATCTGAGAGAAGACCGCATGCTTCTCTCCCGCAGGCTGTTTCTCACCGCAGCGAAGGCCGCTCTCCTCTTAGCGACGCTGGAGCTGAAGTCAGGAAAGATGAAGACCTTGCGGCCCTGTTGGAAAAGTTGATCCCAATTCCCGCGTCGAACAACTTTTTCTCTGTGGTGAAAGTAGTGAAACCGCACAATCATCACTCTGGACCTCTGATTCTCTCACTCCTCTGAGGGCAGGGGACCAATGCGGTGCGCTCTATCCAGCAATGGAGTGGTCAGAAAAATTTCTGATCCGAGCACATCCTGGAAAAATTTATACATAAATGTTACCGGATCACTCCCTTCTCGTTACAGAACACCAATGACCCGGAGATTGCAGTGCTGCAAGCAGGACTCTAAATCCTCAACTTTCTCGATGAGTTGTTTGTTAGCCGAAGACACCTGGGGCCGAGATTGGAGTCAATAGCTGCTTTCACCTGTACTGCTGTAATTCTGTAGTCTTTCAAAAGCCATAATTCCTTTCTGGTTATAGTCGTACACAGAGTAATTGAAAAAGAACACACCAAATGCCTTCGAAAAGATTCAGGTTGCCTGAAAAGTACAATTAAAAGATGAAATGCTCGGGAGCTTACTCCACTCGTGCCTTCTCACTTACATGCTCAGCCGAAAGTCAAGTTTTCAGTTTTTCTTTGAAAACGTTGTGGTGTAAACGGCCACTTGACAACTACAGCAAAATGCTGTTTTTATTGCTAAAGTCTTTCTGTAAACAAACAGAAATGAAATAGAATTTTTTATAATTCACACTATATTACACTCCATTCTTCTTCTCAAACAATTCTATTTTGAAAATAATAAAATAAGGTTTTTTGTTTAAAAAAAAAAAAAGAAAAAATAAATCAATTTCATGATACAGATTATTATTAGAGCTGCAACTATGAATTATTTTCACAATCAATTAGTTGGGCGATTATTTTTCCGGTCAATCTGATGGGGGCGGGGCCAACTTTCAGTGCCTCCTTTTTCTTTTCTTTTTTTTTTTATAATAAAATCCCCAAACTGAGTGTTACAAATATGAATTCAGACTAAAACTTTACACAACTGTTTGTCCAAAACAGAAAAGAACCCAACCCCAAAAAGCGCAGCTATGGTTTAATGAACGGTATCCTCCATCTTAATCTGTCCACAGAACTGTTAACCGATTTAGTAATACCTGTAATGGGACTGTAAAACTATGCAGGTGTGGACAACTATATCAGTTTCCATGGAGAGAAGATAATTGATGGGAATTAAGCTTGTAGCATAGCCAGCGTCAGCGCTAAACCCTATTCAGACGCTCAAGGTTAAGTGTGTCTACTTGGTGAATCTATAAAGCACCTACAGAACACCTAAACATCATTCAGCACTCACAGAGCTCATTGATTCTGATGAATTCTGTGATTGTATACCATTTACATGACACTTCCATTGTGTGTATGTGTGTGTTTTGCAGTTTAACAGGTGGTTCCAGTGTAGACGAAGGGGATAAAAAGATGGAGGATGTGAATATCTTTTCAGTGGCGTCTGGACATCTGTATGAGCGCTTCTTGAGGTACACACACACACACATACATACCACTGATTGGCTTTTATCGATCACCTTCCTTCATCCTGTACTTTTGTGTTTTCCAGAATAATGATACTGACCGTCCTCCAACACACTAAAACCCTAACCCTATTTTTTTCCCCCCTCATCACTGTAGCCTATGGTTTCCAGTATGAACTGGTGCAGTATAAGTGGCTGCGTTGGTTGCATCAGCAGACAGAGAAGCGACATATCATCTGGGGTTACAAGATCCATTTCCTGGATGTTCTCCTCCCTCTAGCAGTGGATAAGATTATCTTTGTGGACGCTGACCAGGTAAGTCTGAATTCACTCAAGATTAAATTAATCTGCATGTGCTTTCTGCATCATATGCTCTTTGTCCGAATATTTGCATGCTTAGAGTCATTAAGACTGAACGAAATCTTTCTATTATTCAGATCGGCAGGGCAGATCTGAAAGAGCTCAGGGACTTGGACCTGGAGGGAGCCCCCTATGGATATACACCATTCTGTGACAGTTGCCATAAAATGGACGGCTGCCGTTTCTGGAAGACTGGTTACTGGATGTCTCATCTGGGTCACAGGAAATACCACATCAGGTCAAGGAAAAAATGATTTTAAATCACTTTACCATCATCGTTAGTCTACTGTTAATGGCGGTACCTTTTGAAATAATCATGTCATATTAATCTTTTAATGTTGGTTAACATGCTTTTGTGAAAACTGTCTCACTCCAGTGTACTGTATGTGGTGGACCTAAAGAAGATTGCAGAATAATAATAATAATAATAATAAACTTTATTTTATAAAGCGCCTTTAAAGCAGCTTCTCAAAACACTGTACATAAAATCACAAAAAAAACAAAAGTTAATTAAAACAAATACAACAACATTAATAATAATAAAAAAATAAACATAAAACAATCTAAAAAGACATCAGGAGTCGAATGCAAGTTTAAAAAAGCGTGTCTTTAGAAGAGCTTTAAAAATGCCAAAGGACTGAGCTTCCCTGAGTTCAGGGGGGAGAGTTCCAAAGTGAAGGAGCGTAGACAGAAAAAGCCCTGTCACCCATAGACTTAAGGTGAGTTGGTGGAACCGTATGTAGATTACCCTGAGAGGAGCGCAGTCTGCGATGTGGGGTGTACGGGATTAATAAATCAGTTAAATATTGTGGAGCCAATCCATGCAATGCCTTGTATGTTAACATCAAGATCTTAAAATCCACCCGGAACCTGACCGGGAGCCAGTGTAAGGACTTCACAACAGGAGTGATATGGTCATATATCCTACTTCCCGTCAGGATCCGGGCAGCAGAGTTCTGAACATACTGCAATTTGTTAATTGCAGTTTTAGAAACTCCAGCTAAAACGGCATTACAATAATCCAACCGCGTGACAACGAATGAATTGATCAGCTTTTCAGCGACAGATAAGTTTAGCATTGGTCTTAATCTGGCTATATTTCTGAGGTGAAAAAGGAAGCCTTCACAGTGCTCTGAACAAAAAAATCAAAACTGAGGTTAGTGTCAAAAATTACTCCAAGGTTCCTCAACTTGCTTTGGAACTCTAGAACAGAGCCGTCAACAGAGAGACAGTGGAGCCGCTTTGCGAATCTGATGACGGGAACCTATAAGCATGACCTCAGTTTTCCCGCTGTTCAGGCACAGAAAGTTATTATTCATCCATGTTTTTATCTTAGAAATACAGCCAGAAAGATAACAAACATCAATGCTTTCACCAGATTTAGAGTGAATATAAATTTGGGTATCAGCATAAAAGTGATAATGGAGGCCATAGCGATCGCAACCAGTGACAGTTAATGGGTACCCATGATGAGCCGGACGGGTGGGTTGTGGGTTCAATTTTGTTTTCCTTTGTATAAAAAGAAAAAAACCTGTGAATATTTACTGCTGTTGCTCAATTTGTTTTTATTTTTGCGAAGGGTGGGGAGGACAGAACAGAAAAGGCGATTTAGATAGGCTTAGCAGAAATGTTCAACAGAAATGTTTAGCAGAAATGTTATCAGAAATGGTTCATCAGAAGGTCAGCAAAAATATTCAATAAAAATGAAACGTTCTGTAGAAATGTTCAGCAGAAATGTTCAATAAAAATGAAACTTTAAAAAATATTATCATGATCATCATTAACCATGGCAAGTGACCTGCTCTCCTCACATATGTCTGTCACCCACTGCTGTAGGTCTGTCTGTGTTTGGTCAAATGGATCCACTTCTTCCAGGTCTTCACCCTCTACATCTGGAATGATTACACAATCTTCTGCAATTCTGACTTTCAGGTATTTCTTGCATCTTTCTGATATAAGAGGGGCTCCAGAGCTATCATTGCCCTCTGCTTCATTGAGAGCCACAACAGTAATACTGTGTAGTAGCTCTCTTGCATTGTCCATGGATTGTGACTTGAGAAGCTGTGCCATTGACCTCACAAAGAAATCTTTAATGCGATGTGATTTTTTCTTCAAGCAGTCCCACTGGCAGATCATCTTGATGCAGTGTGCCACATCAACCCGAACAAAACAAGGTGGCACTTTTGCTGACACTTTACTGAGCAAGACACCACAACACTCACTGATGTAGGTCTTCAGATCAGGATGAGGAGTAAAAGCCTTGACCAGAGCTCCAAGCAAAGCCAGAGAAAAGTCACTCACAACCTCTTTTGGAATTGGTGCACCTGCACGTATCCATTCTGTCAGCCAATGTGTTATTGCATTAACATCGTGTCTCTCTGACAGCATTTGGACCACCGGGACACTTGAACACTCATCCCCTGCCAGAACACCCTGATATAAGAAGATATGGCCAGACATGCCATTTGGTCTCTGTAGTTTCCTCACCACTGAGCCAGTTGCATCAAAACTCTCAGTGGGGTTAGTAGACTTCTTTGATAATGACTTGTACATAAACATTTGTGTTTAACTCCAGTAGTGACAGAAGAACTTGTCCAGTCCAATGTCTTTAATGCTACCACTGTGAGGTGCACTATATTTTAACATCTGCAGTGACAAAATAGGATCCTTGTCACCTAATTCTAAGTCATTTCTCTCTTGCTTTGCGCAGGGTGGCCAAATTAGGAAGATGGCTTGGCTCAGGATCTCCAAAATCCATCAGCTTTGTTGCCTCTGATGCCCTCCATACATGGGGTTCCATTCTACCCTCACACAGTTCTTTGGCTATATGCACACGCAAGTTACCAGACATCGGACGCTTTGAACATCCAGTGTGCAGGGAGTCATCAGTGTTTTTAATTAAACCATTGGGCTGTTCATTTCAGACTCTCTGTCACATTTTATGTGAACGTGGCCATGATATTCCTTACAGTTGCCTCTGATTTCTAGGAATTTCTCTGTTACTGATGGATAGACCTTGGCTCTTTTAAAAACAAATGTACAGGAGCTTTTCACTTCTTCCCAAATGTGAGGATTTATTACATGTATCCAGATGCCAGGCTTCAAAATTGTGTATTCCCTTTTGTGTGTTTTAGAGAACTTGTTTTTATATTGAACTGTTTCAGGCATGAATTCAATCCGTGTCTGAAATGGAAGTTGAAGACCAAAAGTCCAGCAATCTTTTGGTCTTGGGGAAAGGAACCTAACATAGGTACCATGTGCAGCTATAATTAGCATTCCATAGCTCCATTAGCCATATTAGTATTAACAATGAGTGTTCTGTTCAGTAAACATTGACAATCTTAGCTCTTTGAATGTTGTACCATTATAATTAAAGTTAACTAATAATATTCTAACTGACAGTGTTAAATTGTACATACAGGGCCAGATTTTTTTATTTAGTAACTGTGTCGACTTTTCCTATACTAACAACACTAATTTCCACAAGAGCACCATGAACAGAAGTGTCACAGATTATTCTCCTTGTAAATAAATGAAAAGTTCAATCCTGAGAGACCAGTGAATGAAGTAAAGAGAATTGTTTATTGAACAAATGATATTTCTCTTGAAAAAGTCTTCGGCAGTTTACTCTAAAAGTGTTCTCACACCGAGGTGATCTGTGCCTACAAGTCAATGTCTAATATTTAATAAACGGAAGCAGCACAGACGAAACTTTTATCAGCACAAACGATTGAGACTATTTGGAATGAACTTGGAGCATGGGGGTGACCCCAGAATGACCTATAAATACTCTTTTAATATCTCCAAATCCGAAGCAGCACAAATGAAGCGTTTATCGGCACAAACAAATGAGCCTATTTGGAGTGAACTTGGAGCATGTGGGGGCTGATGACGTCACCGCACCATTAAAAACCTCCAAAGCCCTCCAAACCTTCAGCAACCCTCCAAAACCAGATACCACCAAAAGACCTGCGTGAAGGTGGCCCCATCAACGCATAAACGTCAGCAGAATAGTCTCAATCGATTGTGCTGCTTCTGTTCAGGAGATATTAAAGAGATAATTAAATGTCATTCTGGGGTCACCCAGAAACCCCCCCCCCCCGTGCTCCAATTCACCCCAAATAGTCTCAATCGTTTGTGCTGCTTCCGTTTTTTAAATACTAGACACGTTTCTACACATACACATATTAATACACGGAAGGTTTTGGAGGATTTCAGTGCATATCTGAGGGGTTTTGGAGGGTTTCAGAGCATATCTGAGGGTTTTTGGAGGATTTCAGATCATATCTGAGGGTTTATGGAGGATTTCAGAGCATATCTGAGGGTTTTTGGAGGATTTCAGAGCATATCTGAGGGTTTTTGGAGGATTTCAGAGCATATGTGAGGGTTTTGGGAGGGTTTCAGAGCATACCGTATCTGAGGGGTTTTGGAGGGTTTCAGAGCATATCTGAGGGTTTTTGGAGGGTTCAGAGCATATCTGAGGGTTTTTGGAGGATTTCAGAGCATATCTGAGGGTTTATGGAGGATTTCAGAGCATATCTGAGGGTTTTTGGAGGATTTCAGTGCATATCTGAGGGGTTTTGGAGGGTTTCAGAGCATATCAGAGGGTTTTTGGAGGGTTTCAGAGCATATCTGAGGGTTTTTGGAGGATTTCAGAGCATATCTGAGGGTTTTTGGAGGATTTCAGAGCATATCTGAGGGTTTTTGGAGGATTTCAGAGCATATCTGAGGGTTTTTGGATGGTTTCAGAGCATATGTGAGGGTTTTGGGAGGGTTTCAGAGCATATCTGAGGGTTCCGGAGCAGTTTGGAGGGTTTTGAAGAGTTCCCAACACCTCCAGATCTCTGATGGACCCTTATTACTCACTCTGCTGGTATAGATGGACCCTGTGGATGGATATTCTGAAAAATCGCACTGCCCAAAACCAGTTCCTACCAAACGCTCACCCATTCCTCAGTGAATAATCTCACCTGGATACTGCAGGCTTGTCCTGAACTGCATCACACCAGTTCTGAACTCACGTCCATCTGAGACATGAGCTGCTTGTAAGACCAGACCTTACTCTTTTATGCTTCATTTAGACCTGAGGGGATCAGAGCACAAGCGAGTTTGTAGTGGTATGTAGTGCTGAAGTTCTATAAAATGTAAAATTCCACATTTAGACTGACCGAGAACTCCCTCAGTGTGCGATAGTAAAAAACATAATACAGGATCAGGGTTTATTTTATTGATTTTTTATTAAAGCCGGTAAAATGAAGTCATGCTGAAGCTTGAGGTGAAAATGACTTTGCACACAATGAGGGAAATGACAAGGAGACGATATACTCATTATTGTAACGATGCCTTCTCTCTCTCTCTCACACACACACACACACACTCGCTCGCTCTTTACAGTAACTGATTTTGTTCTACATTTTTTACATCCAGTGAAAAAACAAGTCCAGCAAAAATAACAAAAAATTGATTAACATGAAACATTGAAATGCGTCACAAATGCACAGGGCTGATGTGCACAAAGGCATACACACTCATGTACACACACTCAAATACACGCGCTCTCTCTCTCTCTCTCTCGTGCACAGTGTCTTAAATGTAAAAAAATAAAAAGTAAAGGACGTGTAAATACTGAACATTCACTGTACAGATTAGTGTGAACGTCGCTCATGCAGCGAGACACCTTCTTTCGCACGCGCTCTCTCTCTCTCTCTCTCTCTCACACACACACACAGAGCATATATTACAGGCTTTTACAGTTTAAAGTAGAAAATAAAATGCAATCGGAGGAGCAGCTTTAACGAACCCTGACGATAACAAAAACGAATCTCACAGACAGAAACTCAGCCATATTTACACATTTTTACATCAGAGTCCAAGATCAAACAGGAAATGGAGGAGTGTTACCGAGGCAACAGCTCCATCTGAAGATCACCAGGTAACGATGGGCAAAATGTTTCAGTGCATGAGAGTGGGCGGAGCCTCATCGCAGTTCCTCATAATGACTGAATTTAAAACAGATTTTAAACAACGAAAGTGAGAACTTCTCACACACTCACATTAAAAACAATAAACACATGATATCAGTTATATTAAATAGCTTTCAAATAAATATAGTCACATTATGAATAAAACCTCCTCTGTGACTCAACTAGAACACGTGCACGTCCATCATAATGACGATCACATGACTCTCAGACTCTGCAAGCTACAGCATGACTCCGCCCTTTCCCACATCACGCCTTTCATCTTACAGCCAATCACTGGGCGTTTCTGTAAATTATGCGCTGGAGTGAATCACTGGAGGCGGTGCTGAGAGAACCAATACCCAACCCACACACAAACACCACCCCACCCACAACCCCAAACACCCACCCACACTGAAGTTGTAAAAAGTCAGTGAAAAGATGAAGCAAGACAGAAATGCAACTATGAATCTACCAATCAAATGGAACTGCTCCGTGTGTGTGTGTGTGTGTGTGTGTGTGTGTGTGTGTGTGTGTGTGTATCGTGTGTCGTCCTGTAGTCTCTTGATGAAGCAGTTCCAGCTGAAGTGAGGTCTTGATCCCGTTCCAAAAGCTGAGGCTCCTCCACTAACACACAGTGTGTGCGCGTGTGTTTATTGTGTGTGCGTGTGTGTGCGTGTGTTGCGGGTGTTAGACGAGCTGGTAGCCTGAGCCGGATGACTGGTCATACTCAATGGTGTACTGGGTGGTCCAGTCGACATGCGTCGGCCTCAGCAGCCCACAGCAACGCAGCTCGAAGAAATCGATCAGGTTCCTCACACAGCCATGACTGGAATAAATGACCACACACACACACACACACACACACACACACACACACACACACAGAGCATGTTACTGAAGGAGGAGGGAAGAGCCAGAGCAAGTTTTAGCAGAACAGCTACGCTCGGCTGGTTGTAAAGTGACTCTGAAAGTGACTGCGCTTCCGTGCAGCGTGTGGGGGCGTGAGTGTGGGGCGGTGTTTGTGTGTGCGTGTGGCTGTGTGTGTGTCGGCCCATATGTGCGAAAGCGCAGCATGTGTGTGTGCGAGCGTTACTCACTTGAAAGGACTCTCGATGGATGTCGCTGTGACTTTAAAGTGTTTGTAGCGTCTTGCATTCATCCGCTCATTAGTGGTGATGCCAAGACCTGCAATCTAAACACACACACACACACACACAGTATGACTCCAGGCTCCTGCTCATCCGAAGTCCTCATATACAGTTTTGGTCTTTGCACCGCCTCCCCCTCCCCACGCTTCACGTCCATACTGCCCAATCACTGAGGTTTCTCAGATCATTCCGGCCGTCCCACCAGTCAGTAGAATCCCACCAGTCAGTAGATCTACAGAATCTCTCTCTCACATGCACACACAGAAAATGGTGTGTATTCTGACCTGGTAAAGCTGACACATGATGAGCACTGACACCCACATGAAGTGGAACACACTGTTGAGGAACATCCAGAACATCCAGGGAGAGCAGGAGGAGATTTGAGTGATAAATACCCACAATCCATCAGTGCTGTAGCTGCTGGAGCAGTGCAGCCTCCAGTCTGAGGAACATCAACAATCAGCAAGAGACATCAGCTAATCAGATTTAATTCTGTGTGTGTGTGTGTGTTGGACTCACAGCAGATGCAGCCGTATATCATCCAGCAGATCATACACAGCAGGAAGAACAGGTAACCCATGAAGTACCGGTGATTTCCACTTCCTGTATAGTGGGAGACAGTTAGGTCAAAGGTTCAGATACACTTATTCTTCTGGAAGTGGGCTCAGATTTACTGATAAAGGGATCAGATCATGATTTTTAAGGTTTTTAAACGTTAATGTTGTTTATTGGGTGTAATAGATGTTTAAAGCACGTTATTTGTCACATACTGTATATTACTGCAGTACCTCTATTCTCAGGTTGCCCGAAACACTCTGATTTCACCAACGCCCCTCCTTCCGAAAGTGCCCAGTGTGCTCTGATTGGCTAGCTGACCCGTCGCGTTGTGATTGCCCAAAAGCCTTCCATGTGTCTAAAACTTAACGCCTGTTAGCGTTAGCCTTAGCCTCCAAGGTAATTCTAAGCTCCTAACATGTCATCGGTTTTACCCCATCTGTTCGAGCCCAACTTAGAAAACGCAGATGATCAAGCGGTGATCAAATAATGCCCCTTAGCATAAGCTTTAGTGTTAGCTAACAAGGCCTCTACAGCAATTCCAGATCCCATCAGTTTGAGTCCGATTCAGAAATGCAGATCACGGGGGGCAAGTTTGCAAACAGGACTTGAGCAGAACGTCTCACAGCGGTAAGTTTTTATTTTCTAACTCTCTTACCTTTCAGGTACGATGTGGATTCCGACCCCGCCGGAGGGACTAACTGTACAGTACACAGCAGCTGTGCATGGGTATTCATGCGCTAGATCTTTGGAAAGCTAGGATTCTTGTGATTCGATTGATATCAACAGTTTCAAGATACAATCACAACACCAGCTACAATCCCTGTCTGTCAGACCAACAACAAACAAACAAACGCTTAAAATAATAATAACTTTTTAAAAATAGCTAAAAAAACAACACTGAGGCAAGTTAGCAAACTTTAGCTAGCATGCTAACAGAGGTCTACAACTGAGCCAACTGGACTTGGAACAGGCGTTTGGGCAGGTCTAGAGCAGTGCTCTCCGTTAGATAAAAGAAATCTCTTTCGGGAAAACCTGTTTTCAGCACTTATACATGTGGAAACACATACATTACACTCCCAAAGAGAAGGAAAACATTCAATTTAGATGACATTTTAAATTTGTAGGTGCATCCTCTTTGTCCTTTAGTGAACAATCATCTATTTCCCCCATCGTGGACTCCTCATTTTCAGTGTGGTATAACAAGGGTATTAAACAAGTTAGAAATTTGTATTCTGATGGTGTGTTTGATAGCTTTGCCAATTTGGCATCCACTTATGATCTCCCCTTGACACATTTCTTCGGTACTTTCAAATACGGAATTTTGTTTCTAGATGTTTTCCTGATTTCCCTTCTGCTCCTCCTGAACAGGCTTGGGAAGACCTGTTTTCAAATAACCCACATCAGGGAGGAATGATTTCTAAGATTTATGATTTTATTTGGACGCAAAGGTAGTGGGTCGAGTAATAAAATTAGGAATGTGTGGGAAACGGAATTAGGAGTACAAATAAGTGAGGAGTGTTGGGAACATGCTATAGGGAGGGTACAGACTACCACTTCTTGTGCTCGTCTTGGACTTATACAGTTCAAAGTTTTAAATAGAGTCCATCTGTCGTAGATTGTCTGTGATGTATCTGAATGTTGAGGACAGGGGAAAAAATATTATTAAAAAATACGTTTTTTTTCTTTTTATGTTTACTTTTTTTCTTTCTTCTGTCCTAACTCCTGGTTTTGGTTGGTTTTTCATATCTTTTACCTTTTCACTATTGAGATATTTGGGATTCCTCAAGCTTCAATTCCGTTTTTATTTATATCTAATTGGAATAATTTTCATAATAAATGTTTTTTTTTTTATATATTTAATAAATATTTATTAGATATATTATTAGAAATCATTTTAAAATTCATGTTTAGCAGAATGGTCATTAAGTAAATAGATGAACATTTTATTTTTTTTTTTTTTTTTGTTGGTGGGGTTTTTTGTTTTGTTTGGTTGTTTGTGTGTTTTTTTTTTTTTTGGTGTGGGGGGGGTTTTTTTTTGTTTTTTTTTTGCGTGAATTTTTTAAAAAATTTATTTTAATATAAAAAAAAAAAAACTTATTAAAATGATCTTTTAAAAAAAAAATTTTTTTTTTACAAAGGTTTTTTTTTGTGGTTTAAGGATGTTAAGGTTATTTAAAAATACCAAAAAATACTTCACATTTACACACAAGAACATTAAATTAATGATGAAATTAAAAGAAATATACACCACATGGTATTTTTTTTTCTTTTTTTTTACACATAAAAAAAAAACAAGTTAATTATTAAAAATAAGATGTGATGTAAAGTTATTTTTTTTTTTTTTTTTTAGCTTACTAAACTGCTCAGAATATACTGAGATCCAAGCTGCCTGATTCAGCCAGCTCCACTATAGTCTACACACACACACACCGATGAGGTTTTCTCTTGAGTAAACAGACAACAATACAGCATTTCTCTGTGTGTGTGTGTGAGAGAGAGAGAGAGAGAGAGAGAGAGAGAGAGAGAGAGAGAGATCTTCTTCTTCTGCTCTTCTGTGGCTTTAATAATGCCTGGATCAGATTTCCAGGATTTGCCAAAGTTGTAGAAGAGTGCGAGACTATTGAGCAGGAAGGGCAGATGGATGGAGATGAAAGGAAGATGTGGGACTCATGACATTAAGGAACATGACATCACCAAGATGCTTCAAAATTTCAAGCAATTCCAAGACATGTTTCTCTTCATGAAGGAATTCCACAGAGATGATTTAACTACAATGTTAAAGTCACCTGATTTTATTACAGCCTGTGAAACCTGCAGAACCCTAACCTGCAGAACTCATTGAGCACTGGAAGAGAACCGCTTTATTAAAGACTGAAGGATATCATTCCAGAACCAGTAGAACCAGGTGATGTACATCCAGAACTTTGTGGCCAAATAAATGCCCAGAGGAAGAGTACTGTGCATGGAGTGATCAAAGAAAGACCTGCATAGGGACAGACAGACAGACGGAGAGACAGAGTGAGACAGATAGTAGGAAATGAAAATAGGAATTGCTGAAACATCACACTGAAAGTTAACTAAACTGTGCAAACACACATCCAATAAACGTGTGTGTGTGTGTGTGTGTGTGTGTGTGTGTGTGTGTCTGTCTTACTTGGACAGGAACTGCACGGTGATCCAAACTGCCGCATACATCAGTCCCTTAATGAGCCACGAGTCAACATCTAAATCAGCGATAAATCCCACCAACCAGATCACAACAAAAGGTGTGAACAACATCAACTTCTGCGGAACTCCTACACACACACACACACACAATAAATATATACACAAACAACCAGATCACAAGTAATCCCAGGGTCTGTCGTTTGGGGGTGTAAAAAAATAACCTTTTTTTTTTTTTTGGCCAAGCCATCCCCCCCTCCCACACACCCACACACACAATATTATTACATCATTAATACGATACTAACACAACCTGGCACGTGCTACAGGAAGTGTAAGTGTGAATTTACCTTTATGTTCTGTGCGTCTACGTTAGCGTTAGCTTCCAGCAGCAGGCTGATTACAGTGGTGTTTCCTGCGAGGACCGCCCAGTGCAGTGCTGTGTTCTTATGATATTTATCACCCAGATTGACCGAAACATTAAACGTCAACAACAAACGCGTTGGGTCCACACTAAATATAAAAATAACCTACATTACTGTTCAAAATAAGCGTTAAAGAGGAGAAAACACAACACACACACACACTCGTTAGCACACCTGTGTGTGCGATACGCTGCCCACATCAGAGGAGTCATTCCATTCTGATCCATCATATCAACATCCTGCAACGAGACAGAAAGAACGGAAATATTCAATTAAATTTTACTTGTATAGCGCTTTATACAATAGTCATTGTCTCAAAGCAGCTTTACAGAAATAGAAACAGATATAAACAGTAAATATCTATTTCATTATGGATAATGACATCCTTATCAATGACCTGTTCTCTCACTAAGAGTATTATAACAAACCAGACTGGTTAACGAGTGCTCTACTAAAGTCGCTACAACAACCAACCATACAGCAAGCATCGGATTCACACGAGCTTTGTAACACTGGTACAGGAACTTCTATATACTCTAGTGCCCTCTAGTGGTCCTGCACCATCATTACAGCTAAGACATAACATGAAGCCACACTGGCCCTTTCTTTATAAGATTGAAGACCCCTGCTCTAGTGTGTGTGTGTGTGTGTACATTACCTGTCCTTTAGCAATGAGATAAGCAACAATGGAGGTGTGGCCAAACTGAGCTGCTAGGTGGACACAGGTGCAGCCCTCACCATCAATCAAAGATGGATCCGCCCCAGTTTCATCAACTGAACTACCATAGAGAGATGCCCCTGCCTAAAGAAGGAGAAAATATACAATGATATTGTGTAATATATAACCAATACTATAAGAAAAGAAATAACAGAAGTAATTAGCGTGATACTCACCTGGTAGCCCAATGCAGTGGTGTGGAGTTCAGATCTCCTCCCAGCTGGTCCACAACGGCACCCTTCGATATGTAGTATCTGTTAAGAGACCACAAAGCAAAACACACTGAGAATCTCTCTCTCTCTCACACACACACACACACACAGGAAGTGATGGACGGTGTGCGAGACTCACTTGACCAAGTCAATGCGGTTGTTAATAGCAGCCCAGTGTAAAAGCGTGACATTTTCTTTATCAGGCTGACGAACATCGTACCCTGCTTCTACCAGCTCACGACACCGCTCAAATATACCGTACCTACACACACACACACACACACACACACACACACACACACCACAGATAGAACGTAAAGTAATGTTTCTTTCTCACCAACACCTAGTGGACTCTATGCATGGCCTACTGCCGACGTATTCCTGCTAAACTCTCAGCTGTGCATTTACAGCCTTTTAGTAGCTTATATTAAACATAAGGTTCTCGTAATGAACTCGAAGCTTAAAACACCTTTGGCGTGAAGGTGCATGGTCTCAGTATTGCCGTGTCCTGTTATGTGGCACATCCTCAAGGTTTAATCCTGTACTTAGTTTCCATAAGAGTCGTGCTGATGGAACTCACTGAAACGGTTCCGCAGCACCGGAAGCAACCCTGCATAGAGTCCATTCACAGAACCTAAAAACGTTCAACAGTGCGTGTGTGCTGCACTCACTGTGTGGCTTTAACAATGTCCCAGGTGCTATAGTCGTCCACGTGATTTTTGCGGCTGATGTTCTCATTGTAACCATGGTTATAGTGACTCTGAGGCTTCAGCTCCTAACATAGAAAGTGAGAGACAGAGAGTTGAGTGTTTTCTGTCACTGTGATAACATGCACAAAGGTTTACAGAGGAGACACCGCTCTAGAACCCACATTTAGCTCATATACAGAGAATAAGCACTCTTCGCAATCCTCCTTTGAAACAGTGCCCTCCAGTGTCCTGTCAGTGACATCACCGTACCAACGTCACCGTAATACCCCCCCGTCAGCGACGTCACCGTGAATAACCCCTCCCCCGTCAGCGACGTCACCGTGAATAACCCCTCCCCGTCAGCGGCGTCACCGTGAATAACCCCCCCCCGTCAGCGCTCACCGTGATAACCCCTCCCCGCAGCGACGTCGTGATAACCCCCCCCTGTCAGCGAGGATAAGTGCAGGATCAGTTCGTCAAAAAGGGAGGTTTATATTAAGTGCTTCAAGCAACTGGTGAAGAAAGTGTAGAAGGTGGTCGTGTCAGACGCTGAGACAGATGCTTGTGTGGTAGGTGTTGACGTGTGTTTCTTCAGCACACGAGTGAAATGTTTAGTTTATATCTTTTCTGTAAATGTTGTAAATACACGCCAGTATTATCTATTTTCTATCAAGTCTGGTGCTGACAGCACGCGAGTCTCCATTACACTCCACTAACGAGCGCGAGTCACGCCTGCACCGCAATCACACAAGAACTCTGACTGAAATATTCACTCTGATCAGATCTGTATTTAGAAACTAAAGTGTGTGATTGTGAGAGGTGAGTGTAATGGGGTTCGAACGCGTCATTGTATATAAATGTAAGAAGTTGCTGTACATTTACAGAATAAAGTAACGTTACTGTGTTCAGACGAGTGTGTGTGTGTGTTACCGCAGAACATTCAACCTCTTACCATTTAACACTTACTCTCTGCTTTTATTTTTATTCTTTAGTGTTTTTAATACAGTGATTTAACTTCTGCTTTAAAGCTTGTGGACAATCAGCTGTTTGTTTTTTCAATAGAATGTTAATATATTAAATCCTTGTTCATAAATCTGAACAGAGTTTTCCACTGTGGTGGCGAGGGCAGGGTTGAACGTCTGCTGTGGACGAAGAGGAGGCGGGCGGAACCGTCAGGTAACGTGTGATGATTGTTACTTGTGTCTTTCTGCCTTCAGGAAGCCTTTGGGAGGTGTGTGATTTGGGGGGGTCAATAAAGCCCCTGAAAAGTGAAAAAGAAAAGTTTCAAAAGCCTGCCTCTGTTTTCCTCATTTTTCTGAAAAGGTTGTTCGCAGCTGTCCATACCGGTTTCCCTGAACACAAGAAAAATGTGGTTCTAGATTAACTCAAGGCTCTAGATTAACTTGGGTGAGGGTTATGCTCAACATGGAAGAAATTGCGGCATCCGACGGCGAGTGGAGCAGTGCGGTTGTCTCGGTCCGTTTCTGTGCGGACGTTAATAAAGTCAACACGGTGTCTAAATTAGGGGCGCACGGTGGCTTAGTGGTTAGAACGTTCGCTTTACACCTCCAGGGTTGGGGTTAGATTCCCAAGGTGTGCATAGCTTGCATGTTCTCCCCGTGCCGCGGGGGTTTCCTCCGGGTACTCCGGTTTTCTCCCCCAGTCCAAACAGCTGCATGGCAGGCTAATTGTCCTGTCCATAGTGTATGAATGGGTGTGTGAGTGTGTATGTGATTGTGTCCTGTGATGGACTGGCACCCTGTCCAGGGTCTACCCACCTTGTGCCCAATGCTCCCTGGATTGGCTCCAGGTTCCCGTGACCCCGAAAGGATAGGTATAAAAGATGGATAGATGGATATTAAATTTGATCATACAGTTACCCACACTATGACTGCTAATTTTCTCGTGGGTGTTATAGCAGTTGCACCCTTTACCTTAGAAAATATACCAACTGCATATATGGAGTTGCTGGTGCAGTGAATTGAGAATATCGGTTCTCTATTAATATTTACCCACACACCGATCGCAAATCCACCAGCATAGTGGACACACCCCCACTCCACTCCTCCTACCATATACATCACTCACACCCAACCCTCACTCCCACCCCATATAACCCCTCACTCTCACCCTCCACACTCACCCTCTCACTCTCAACGTAGCCCACACACAAAAACTATCTCACCATATACTCACCCCCCCCACATATACACCACTCCACCTCTAACACTCACTCTCACACTGCAGTCACTCAACCCCTTATACACCCCCACCACACCACATATAACCCTCAACTCCACACAACCCATATAACCCCACTCTCACCCTGACACACTCACCCTCCGACTCACCCCACCAACCTCCTAACCTCCACAGACTCACCCCTCAATCTCACTGCTCAAACTAACCCCCTCACTCACACCCCCATATACACCCCCAATACACCCCTCAGACTCACCCCTCCCACACCCCATATATACCACTCACCCTCCACAGACTCACCCCTCTCACCCTCACCCCCCTCACACCCCATATACCCCTCACTCTCACCACTCAAACAAACCCCTCACTCACACCACATATAACACCCCTCACTCACACCCATATACACCCCTCAACTCCCCCCTCACTCACACCCCATATATACCCCTCACTCTCACCCTCACAGACTCACCCCTCACACTGCTCAAACTAACCCCCCACTCACCCCAACCACTCACACCCCAATACCCCCTCACTCCACACCACTCAGATCACCCTCCACACCCCATATACACCCCCACTCTCACCCTCCACAGACTCACCCTCTCACTCTCACACCCTCAAACTAACCCCCACCAACCCCATACACCCCCTCACACCCCATATACACCCCTCAGACTCACCCCCACTCCCATATCCCCCCTCCCCCCACGCCCCACTCCCCCTCCCCCCACTCACACCCCCACCCCCTACCCCAACCCCCACACCTCACCACCCCCCACCTCACCCCATATACACCCCCCCCCCCCCCCCCTCTCACGTCAGACTCCCCCACCACACCAAAAACACCACTCACTCCACCCCACCCCCCACTCACACTCAGACACCACCCACCCAACTCACTCACCACATATACACCCCTCAGACTCACCCCCCTCCCATATACACCCTCACTCTCACCCCATATACCCCCTTCCTCCCCTCACTCTCCTCACTCCATAACCCCACTCTCACCCTCAGCTCTCACTCTCACTCTCAGACTACCCCCCTCACACCCCTACCCCACTCTACACCCACCTACTCCCATCTAACCTCACCCCCCCACTCACACCCCAATACACCCACTCTCACACCCCACCCCACTCACCCCCCTCACACCCCCATACACCCCACCTCACACCAACACCCCCTCACACCGCTCAGACTCACCCCCCACCACCCAATACCCCTAACTCCCTCACACATATACCCATCTCACCCCTCATCAGACTCACCCCCACTCACACCCCCATATACCCCCATCTCCAGCTAGACTCACCCCCCACCCACACCATACCTCACTCTACACCGCTCAGACTCACCCCCTCACTCACACCCCATATACCCCCCTCACTCTCACACCGCTCAGACTCACCCCCTCACTCACACCCCATATACCCCCCTCACTCTCACACCGCTCAGACTCACCCCCTCACTCACACCCCATATACCCCCCTCACTCTCACACCGCTCAGACTCACCCCCTCACTCACCCAATACCCCCCTCACCTCACACACCGCTCAGACTCACCCCCACTCCCTATACCCCCCCACTCTCACACACGCTCAGACTCACCTCCACCCCAACCCCACTCTCACACCTCAGCTCACCCCACCCCCCCCTCATAACACCCCACACACCCCATATACCCCCCTCTCCCCCCACCACCCCCACTCCACATATACCCCCACTCCTCCACACGCCAGACTCACCCCCCACCACACCCCATATACCCCCTCACCTCACTCCCCCCACTCACCCAACACTCACACCCCACACACCCCCCCCCCATAACCCCCCTCACTCTCACCCACCCTCAATATACCCCCTCACTCTCACCGCTCAGACCACCCCCCTCACACCCCATACCCCCTCACTCTCACACCGCTCAGACTCACCCCCACTCACCCCATAACCCTCACTCTCACACCGCTCAGACTCACCCCCTCTATACCCACTATCTCACACCGCTCAGACTCACCCACCCCAACCCCCCTCACTCTCACCGCTCAGACTCACCCCCCACTCACCATACCCACTCTCACCACCAACCCCCATTCACACCGCTCAACCCAATTCACACACCACCACCTCACCACACTAACAACATATACACCCACTCCACCACACCACACACTACACACACCATACCTCACCACACCGCTCAGACTCACCCCCTCCCCACCTCCCTCACACCGTCAGACTCCCACACACCCATACCCCCCCTCTCACACTCAGATCACCCCCCATCTCACCCCCCCACCACACCCCATACACACCCCCACTCTCCCCAGCTCACCCCTCACACCCCTAGACCCCTCACACATAACACCCCCCACACCATCTCGACTCACCCTCACTCACCCCAACCACACCCATATAACCCCTCACCAGACTCACCCCACACTCCCTACCATATACACCCTCCACAACCCCCACCCCACCTCACCCATAACACCCCCTCACCTCCACACCCCCTCCCCCTCCCCCCATAACACCCCCAGACCCCCCTCACACCCCTTAGACTCACCCCCTCACTCACACCCCATATACACCCCTTAGACTCACCCCCTCCTCACACCCCATATACCCCCACTCACCCTCATCATCACCCCACCCCCAACACCCACACCCCAGACTCACCCCCCTCCCCCATACCCCCACCACACACACTCCACTTCCCCCACCCTCACACCCATATTCCCTCACTCCCTCTATTACCCCCCACTCAAACCATATACACCCTCAACCGCTCAGACTCACCCCCTCACTCTCACCCCCATATACACCCCTCACTCTCACACGCTCAGACTCACCCTCCCACAGCACTCAGACTCACCCCATCAATATACCCCTCACTCTCACCTCCTCAGACTCACCCTCTCACTCACACCCCATATACACCCCTCACTCTCACACCCGTCAGAGTCACCCCCCTCACCCTCCTGCCATCTGGAAAAAGGTACCAAAGCATTAAGTCCTCACGACCAGACAGTGTAAAAGCTTCTTCCCCCAAGCCATCAGACTCCTGAATTCTCGGAGACTGGACTGATACACACACACACGCACGCTTGCTTGCACACACACACACACACTCTCTCTCTCTCTGAACTGAAACACCATCACACGCCCATTGTAATATTTGCACATTCCTGCATTGACTCTGTTGCATTTTTGCTGCTACTGTATTTATAAAAATATAGTATTTCGTTTATTGTCACTATGATACACTATAAGCTAATCTTCTGAATTCTCAGTCATAGCATGTTATGTTCACATTTATACCAGTTTAACTGATAGTATTACTCTTTGGCATCCATCTTCTGCACTACCGGTTATATCAGACACTTCCACGATAACACTGTGTACTGTTCGACACTACACTGTCACTTACTGTACCCACTGTCCCGTCTCAGTAGTCCTGTACTGTCCTGTTTCAGTAGTCCTGTACTGTCCTGTTTCAGTAGTCCTGTCCTGTTTCAGTAGTCCTGTCCTGTTTCAGTAGCCCTGCCCTGTCCTGTTTCAGTAGCCCTGCCCTGTCTTGTCGTAGCCCTGCCCTGTCCTGTTTCAGTAGCCCTGCCCTGTCCTGTTTCAGTAGCCCTGCCCTGTCTCGTTTCTAGCCCTGTCTTTCATACTGTCTTAGTATTTCTGTGTAGTCACTGTCCTGTCTCAGTAGTCCCGTACTGTCCTGTTTCAGTAGTACTGTACTGTTTCGTTTCAGTAGTCCCGTACTGTTTTAGTAGTCCTGTCCTGTTTCAGTAGTCCCTGTTTCAGTAGTCCTGTCCTGTTTCAGTAGTCCTGTCCTGTCCTGTTTCAGTAGTCCTGTCCTGTCCTGTTTCAGTAGTCCTGTCCTGTTTCAGTAGTCCTGTCCTGTTTCAGTAGTCCTGTCCTGTTTCTCAGTAGTCCTGTCCTGTCCTTCTCAGTAGTCCTGTCTCAGTAGTCCTGTCCTGTGTTGTTAGCACACATCTGCACATGCACTTTATGCAGAATGTGTAGATCTTATTAGTTCTGTGTCTCATGTAGTTAGGGTGTTGTTTAAGTAGCACCATGGTCCTAGAGGAGCATTGTTTCATTTCACTGTGTACTGTACCAGCTGTATATGGCTGAAATGACAATAAAAACACTTCAACTTGAGCCTTATTATCTGAAAATGACTTATTTGTGTCCCTTTGTGCCTTCAGGAGGCACAGCAGGTAGCAGAGAGAGAGAGAGAACTGAGATAAAGCTGCTGAAAAGTGAAAGTAAAGAAAAGTAAAAAATAAAGAGAGCGTTTCAGTTGTCCCAAGCCTGCCTCCCATTTCCTCATTAACCCCCATTCTGTTTATAATTAATATGTTTTCGATCAATAATATTCTCTCCTGTGTAGATTGACACCAAGTTTGAAAAGACAGGTCAACAAATCCAAGGAGCAGTTTGCAAAAGTGAGTTTAGCATATTATGCAAATTAGCAACAAAAAATAAATAAATAAATCAAAGCTGGCAAAGCTAAAAAGAGTTCTTGAGCCGAAGAAAATATTGTTTGTAGAACTCATGGTTGGTTTGTATGAAGTCTGTAGAACTTGGTATAGTGGACACTCATACGAAGACAAACTTCTACACTATAGTTTAGATGTGTACACAGGATTCAGGCCAGTGACTGTATATCGGAGTGGACACCATGGTGTCATTCATTCCCGTTAGGCTAAAAGTAGCACCATCCCAGAAACACTGCAGAGAATTCCCTGCTGAGGGTCTGTTAGAACAGTTTACAGCAGAACAAGGGTTCTTATTCAGAACTGTCCACAGCTTTAGGTGCATGTGCGCACAACCATGAGGCTGTTATAAAATGCATTTATCTGAAGGAAAACTATTGGGGGAGAAACTAAGATCAACACTATTCCCAAAAATGATTTGTGGAGTAGTAACTAAATGATAAGTTTGCCCTGGGTCCCATTCAGTATGTGTGCAGTTACAAAGTGTACTCCAACCACTAGAGGGCCTCAGATATTTTGGCTTCACTTTTAACTCAGTTCCATCATTCACAATTATATACAGTCACAGATTCAGGAACAGGGTACTACCTGTTGACCAATTTAACATCCCTACAACTTACAGTTTGGGCTGCACAGTTCATTCCAGCAGAGGATCCAAGAAGGGTCAAAGCTCTTCCACACCAACAATTCAGACTGTTCACCTTTTACATTCAACATCTACATCAGATCTCTCCAGCTTAACAGAAGATAGCAAAAAATATCCCAGATTCCTCTTTAATACTGTAACAAAATGAACTAAGAATAAAACCACCACAGAAACATCAATCATTATATATCAGCCATGACTTCCTGATTGTTTTCACTGGGAGAACTGATCAGACTATTCATTTAAAACCAGTCTTATAACTAACCCTGTAGATAATAATATAGCAGGGCTCTAACTACTTTACTTTTTTACAAAAATGTAGGAGTACAGTTGAAGTTTAGTTTGTTTTTTTAAAAGATGCTAACTTGAATGTGCCATCTCAACCCTATGTCCCCCAGTACAGTGTTGCCTTGTCTGCTGATAATATCGTGTTTTGGGGGATTAAATCAGAATATGGAAACTGGAGTTGATTTTTCTGGTGATATCTGGCAGCCCTGAGTTTAAATGAAGTGAATGCGCGGTCTATTAGAGTTTGTGAAGAGAGATAACGACAGTGTACTGTTAGCTTAGACTGAACAGTTGCTGGTCTTGATTATGATTGGTGATGAATGTTTTAATAAAGAAGTTTGAATTAAACCCACCTTCTAGCGTTAGCATTATTATTAACTTACTCCACCCGACACCGCTGTGTCTACACGAGCAGGTGCGAGTTCAGGTCATTTTGCGGGATCAGTAAAAGATGGCGGTTGTGAGATCGGGAAGTTGAAGCAGATGATGTACAGAGTTACTCGTCATCATAAAGGCTTCTTTGCGTATTTACACAGTTGTTCGGTGGACTGATGAGATGAAACGCAGTGTGAAAGTAACTGTTGCGTGGTGTAAATGAATTGTGGACTTCCTGTAGTTTTTATTCCGATTGTATTATACAACTCCAAACAGGTCACTCGCACCGGTGCTCCTGTATATTTATTCACAAACATACTTTTCAGTCACAAATGCTATTGAAATGGTGGCGCCGTAGAGCCCTGTATAACAAGATCAATTATTATAATCTTTTACTCCCTTTAGAGAGGGACAGAACTCATTTCATTAATCTCTTCATTGAACTCATCAACCTGTACACTAGATCTCTTACCTACACGATTCTTTACACAGATTTTACCTGGAGTAACTGAACCGCTTCTAATACAGTTGTATCTAAAGTGTGTGTTGTATAAACTGTGTGTTACAGTGTGTATAATGTGTGTGTGGTTCCAGCACTGTTAACACTCTCTCTCTCTCACACACACACACACACACACACAGAGAGACAGACAGAGAGAGAGACAGACAGACAGACTGAGAGAGAGAGAGTGTGTGGTGTGTGTGTGTGTGTGTGTGTGTGTAAGACATCTGTCAAGGCTTCATCCTCCTGTTAGCAGAGTTAGCACTGTTATTAGCAGCCCTTTAAATCCCTGATCCTTGATAAAAAGTGCTGTTCGCATCCACACTTCATATTTAAATCATTAACCCTATACCCCCAGTGAATATCCTCTGAAATGAATTCCAGGGGTTTATTCCCGGATTCTCATCAGCATCACTTCTGTGCAGCATCCGGACGTCATGTAATTCCATATAAGGAGGCGATGCTAATGCTAACGCTAGCTGTGCACCGGACTACAAAACACAAATAAAGAAATAGATGCTAACTCGGATTGTGCTAACAGGAAGTGCGCGGAGACGCGCCTCGACAGCGTCTACAGGGAGTAAATAAAGCCCCAGCGCGCGCGGGTATAACCCCAGTGTGAGGGGACTGTTCCTGCACAACTCGGATTTACACGCTGAGTATAAAGGGAGCAGTGATGCACATGCTAATGCTAACGCTAACTCCGCAGTGGGGAGCTGGGTTAGCTTTAGCACGGTTAGCTTACTGCTAGCTGCCCTCACGCTCATTACAGACTGAATCAATAAAACATATTTGTAAAAGATAAAACCTTTCTGAATAAGTCTATATTTATATGGCGGGTTTATAATAATAAAATGTGAGTTACCTCAGGGTGAAGAACAGGAACACATCCAGCATCTCTCTCATACTCAGCCATAGCGTCCGCCATCTTACTGCTAGGCCGCGCTGAGCATCATGGGTAGCCGCATTACGTCATTCCCTCTTCGATGCACTGTTATTAAATCTGTTACTTTAAAAAATATATGTTATTAATGTTATAAATGTTTTTTATTAATTAAAGTATGATGTGGTGATATTGCTGTTTGTATGCTGTTGTATTGTATGGTACATTTACATTTATTCACTTAGAAGTCGCTTTTTTTCAAAGCGACTTACAAATGAGAAAAATACAAGCAAAAGTATGGTGGAGTATAGGATGATGGAGTACACTGTGGTGGAGTGTAATATGGAATAGTATATTATTGTACAGTAAAGTATAGTGGAGTGTAGTATAGTGGAGTACAGTATGGTGGAGTGTAGTATAGTGGAGTGTAGTATAGTGGAGTGTAGAATGGTGGAGTGTAGTATGGTGGAGTGTAGTATGGTGGAGTGTAGTATAGTGGAGTGTAGTATGGTGGAGTGTAGTATGGTGGAGTGTAGTATGGTGGAGTATAGTATGGTGGAGTGTAGTATGGGTGGAGTGTAGTATGGTGTAGTGTAGTATGGTGGAGTGTAGTATGGTGGAGTATAGTATGGTGGAGTGTAGTATGGTGGAGTGCAGTATAGTGGAGTGTAGTATAGTGGAGTGTAGTATAGTGGAGTGTAGTATGGTGGGGTGTAGTATAGTGGAGTGTAGTATAGTGGGGTGCAGTATGGTGGGGTGCAGTATATTGGAGTGTAGTATGGTGGAGTGTAGTATGGTGGAGTGTAGTATAGTGGAGTGTAGAATGGTGGAGTATAGTATAGTGGAGTGTAGTATAGTGGAGTGTAGTATAGTGGAGTGTAGTATAGTGGAGTGTAGTATGGTGGAGTGTAGTATAGTGGAGTGTAGTATAGTGGAGTGTGGTATGGTGGAGTGTAGTATGGTGTAGTGTAGTATAGTGGAGTGTAGTATAGTGGAGTATAGTATAGTGGAGTACAGTATGGTGGAGTGTAGTATGGTGGAGTATGTAATGTATTGTATTGTATGTAATTCTGCAGAAGTACGGTTTCCCTTCACTAGAACTAAGAGGGTCAAACCAGCATGACAATGCCCCTGTGCACAAAGCGAGCCACGCTCCAAAATATAGTGGAAACCAGAAGAATAGAGTTTAATATCACATCAAACGTAGAAAAAACCCCATGCATATGTGTGATTATCAGATGTCCATTTGCCTTTGGCCACACACACACGCACGCACGCACACACACACACACACACACACAACACAATATTACTGTATTCCGATATTTCCACAAATGTAGCTAATGCACCGTTAACTTGTTTAACCCGGGTTATTGCAATAAGGCTTTTATTTTAAAAGAAGAAATGTAGCACCGCCATGTTATTGCAGTTCCAGCCAATGGCGTTGAGCTATCATGCAGCTGATCCGCGGTCGGAATGAAAGGTCTGAGTGTGACGTCACGTGGCGAGTATCTGATCTGAGGTCAGCGATAAGTGCACATACCGCGAGTGGAAAGACAGGAAGAGCTGCGTAGCGTCAAACACACACAGTCACACTCTCTCTCTCTCTCTCTCTCTCTCTCTCTCTCACACACACACACATTTCCAGTGTTTCACATTAAAGCGACCTTTAAACGGTAACATTTCACCGAGGGGAGTTTAATATCCGCACTGATGAAGAGAAAGATGAAGATAAAGATGATGGTGGTGGTGTAATGATTAACTGCAGCCTCCGCTCGCTGCTCCGGATATGTGACAGAAAGATTCATTTCAGTTTCCTCTCTGATCTTCTGCATTTCTGCCATTAATACAGACACTTCAGAGAGAAATGGCGGTATGTAAAGTGACTTTAACACTGTGCTGGTGTTTCTAATGTGTGCTCGCTTCATTCTCACTGTTTAATCCAGCTGTGTGTGTAGAGCTCCATCTGTGTTCACTTCTAACACATACAACATGTATACCACACACACACACACACACAGACAAATAAATACATACTTAATACATAGTGTTATATATATATATATTAGTGTTACAAGGTCTCAGTTGTGAATGGGGAGCAGGTGTGTTAAATTTGGTGTCATCGCTCTCACACTCCCTCATACTGGTCACTGGAAGTTCAAAATGGCACCTCATGGTAAAGAACTCTCTGAGGATCTGAAAAAAAGAATTGTTGCTCTACATAAAGATGGCCTAGGCTATAAGAAGATTGTAGACCCTGACACTGAGCTGCAGCACGGTGGACAAGACCATACAGCGTTGTAACAGGACAGGTTCCACTCAGAACAGGCCTCGCCACGGTCCACCAAAGAAGTCTAGTGCACGTGCTCAGCTTCATATCCAGAGGTTGTGTTTGGGAAATAGACGTATGAGTGCTGCCAGCATTGCTGCAGAGGTTGAAGGGGTGGGGGGTCAGTCTGTCAGTGCTCAGACCGTACACCGCACACTGCATCAAATTGGTCTGCATGGCTGTCGTCCCAGAAGGAAGCATCTTCTAAAGATGATGGACAAGAAAGCCCACAAACAGTTTGCTGAAGACAAGCAGACTAAGGACATGGATTACTGGAACCATGTCCTGTGGTCTGATGAGACCAAGTGAAACTTATTTGGTTCAGATGGTGTCAAACGTGTGTGGCGGCACTGGGGAGCTACAGTTCATTGAGGGAACCATGAATGCCAACATGTACTGTGACATACTGAAGCAGAACATGATCAGAATGCAGTATTCCAGCATGATAACAACCCCAAACACACCTCCAAGACGACCACTGCCTTGCTAAAGAAGCTGAGGGTGAAGGTGATGGACTGGTCAAGCATGTCCCCAGACCTAAACCATATTGAGCATCTGTGGATCATCCTCAAACAGAAGGTGGAGGAGCACAAGGTCTCTAACATCCACCAGCTCCGTGATGTCATCATGGAGGAGTGGAAGAGGACTCCACTGGCAACCTGTGAAGCTCTGGTGAACTCCATGCCCTAGAGGGTTAAGGCAGTGCTGGAAAATAATGGTGTCCACACAAAATATTGACACCATCCATCCTTCCATCTTCTACCGCTTTCTCCTTCTTCAGGGTCGCGGGGAACCTGGAGCCTATCCCAGGGAGCCAAAATATTGACACTTTGGGCCCAATGTGGAAATTTTCACTTAGGGGTGTACTAACTTTTGTTGCCGGTGGTTTAGACATTAATGTCTATGTGTTGAGTTATTTTGAGGGACCGTAAATTTACACTGTTACACAAGCTGTACACTCACTTTACATTGTAGCACAGTGTCATTTCTTCAGTGTTGTCACATGAAAAGATATCATCACATATTTACACACGTGAGGGGTGTACTTACTTTTGTGAGATAATGTAATATACATACAACATATATATATTTATAACATATATAATCCTCATTAATTATTACTTATATTATTTATATTCATATTATTATTATTATTGTTATTATTATTATAGTAGTGTGTATGTCTTAATTTAGTCCTCATTATATTCTTTAGCTTAATATTTATCTGTCAAAACAGTCCATAAAATTAATTATATATGTGTGTAACTGTTGAGATAAAATGTAACAGTGTGACAGAGTTAGTGTGTTTGGGTCGTGTTTTATCAGACGTGTGTTTGGGTCGTGTTCTATCAGACGTGTGTTTGGGTCGTGTTCTATCAGACGTGTGTTTGGGTCGTGTTCTATCAGACGTGTGTTTGGGTCGTGTTCTATCAGACGTGTGTTTGGGTCGTGTTCTATCAGACGTGTGTTTGGGTCGTGTTCTAACAGACGTGTGTTTGGGTCGTGTTCTATCAGACGTGTGTTTGGGTCGTGTTCTATCAGACGTGTGTTTGGGTCGTGTTCTAACAGACGTGTGTTTGGGTCGTGTTGTTTAGAAATGTGTTGTGGGCGTGGGGTGATAGACGTGTGTTGTGGGCGTGGGGTGATAGACGTGTGTTGTGGGCGTGGGGTGATAGACGTGTGTTGTGGGCGTGGGGTGATAGACGTGTGTTGTGGGCGTGGGGTGATAGACGTGTGTTGTGGGCGTGGGGTGATAGACCCCTTTTTATCAAGGATCAATTGTCATTGTCTTCTAAAAGAATTTCCATACTCACTCTGCATTTGCCTTGTAATAGACATACACGCACACACTCTCACGCACACACTCTCTCTCACGCACACACTCTCTCTCACGCACACACTCTCTCACGCACACACTCACGCGCACACTCTCACGCGCACACTCTCTCTCTCACACACTCTCTCTCACACACTCTCTTTCGCACACACTCTCTCTCACACACACACACACTCACACAACATTAACCCTGAGTTTAGAGTTTAAACTGCAAGAGAAACATTTGACTTTCAAATATTCTTTTCATTCCTTTCCTTTTGCGTAGTTTGTTACGTAATGTGTCGCGTAGTCTGTCTCCTCCTGACGTCTGGGGGACGGCGTGTCTCCTCCTGTCTCTACATCATAGAACAAACCATAGAATCACAGTGTATTAGTTTTTGTTTGTTTTTTATTTGTGTGCGTCAGATTACAGTTTCCCTGTTTGGAAAATTTGGCCCTTAATTGTGTAAAGTAAAACGATTGTGTGTGTGTGTGTGTGTGTGTGTGTGTGTGTGTGTGTGTGTGTGTGAGAGAGAGAGGTCTGTGTGTTTTTCAGCAGCTGTGCAAACATTAAACACTGATGTATAGTGGCTCTCTATGTTTTTGTACATTACTGTCCTCCTACTGATTATTAGAACTTGAACACTGATGTCATGTCTCAAGCCTCCTCCTGTCAACTGCTGTGGTCACGTTTGAGTAGATCGAGTAGATTAGAATATATAGTGCACCTCTTTCTTCCACCATTACTCCACCTCCACCTCCACTGTACTTCCACCATTACTCCACCTCCACCATTACTCCACCTTTACTGTACTTCCACCATTACTCCACCTCCACTGTACTTCCACCATTACTCCACCTCCACCTTTACTCTATTTCCACCATTACTCCACCTTTACTGTACTTCCACCTAGGGATGTCACGAAGAACCGATACTTCGGTACCAAGTCGGTACCAACATTCTTAATGCGTGCTGGTACTTGTTTTTCTGCACTAGCTTTGGAATCGGTTCTAATGGAGGTATCGAGGTTGTGATTCTTCCGGACCTGATGGGGGCAGCAAATATGCGCAAGTGTTTTAGTTGGTCCACAAGTGGTGAAGAAGATGAGGAACACCTACAAGCACAAGGGGAAAAACTACAGAAGATTAGCGTAGCTTAACAAGTTTAGCTCCGCCCCGACTCGTTGAGAGGAAAAGAGAGTAAAGCTACTATCGGTTTCCGGTGTGTAACCGGTGCTATCGTTCATTTCAGACAAAGCGAGGAAACACCTGGAATTTGGTGAAGCTCCTGAAAAACGGTCCTACATTATATTTGTTTGAGACAGCTGCATTGTGGCCGTGAAACCAGCTAACATTACGCTCCATGTAATGCTAGCGATAGCCAGTTATTTGTTAACAACTCTAATGCATTGCGATGTTCTGAGCTCGAGGCAGAAGCAAGTGCAGATATAAACACAGCGACGTCCACAGCCGAGCAGGAAGGCGGAGCGACGTCCACAGCCGAACAGGAAGGCGGAGCGACGTCCACAGCCGAGCAGGAAGGCGGAGCGACGTCCACAGCCGAGCAGGAAGGCGGAGCGACGTCCACAGCCGAGCAGGAAGGCGGAGCGACGTCCACAGCCGAGCAGGAAGGCGGAGCGACGTCCACAGCCGAGCAGGAAGGCGGAGCGACGTCCACAGCCGAGCAGGAAGGCGGAGCGACGTCCTCAGCCGAGCAGGAAGGCGGAGCGAACTTGAGGTAGCTGAACAGTGGGGAATTCTTGAGTCCGGTAGGAGATGGAGCGACATCTCTCACGGAACATGGAGGCAGAGCGACGTCCTCACCTGAACATGAAGGCTGAACGAGAGCCATAATAGGGGAGGGAGGGTCGGAGTTGGTCTCAGCCCCAACCACAGACTCCCCCTCCTGTCAGCGTGGCATGGCGTAGTCCTTTATGAACATTTCCGGTGGTGACCTGGTTCAGGGTCCGTCCCGCCGCAGCAGCCCTCGTAGCGTTAGCATGCGGTCATTCTGAGCGAGTAGTTCATCTGTCTTTCTTCCCTGCTCCAATAGTGCTCTATCCCACTCCTCATATGCTGCAAACCAGACATCCATCCTGGTGATCTGCTGCTTCTGATAATCGGTCTTTCGTTCTGTCACGTTCTGAGCTCGAGGCAGAAGCAAGTACAGTTATAAACATTTATTTAAACAAACGTTCAAAAACAACGACAGTAAGACAATTTGGCATAACACTGTGGCATGAAACAAAACACAGAGACATAAACGACAAAAGTCTAAGACAACAAAAGACAAGGAAACAGTGCAGACAATGACTATGAATACCCATGAGTGCTCATTACCAAACGTGAATCAGGTGCAGGTGATCATGTGACAGGTAGTGCAGTGGCTGATGGGATCTGGAGTCCAGAGTTTCTTGATACATGACAGATGTTATAAACTACCTCCTAACACCGTGCATCTCCATCCAGCCCGTGTCCTGTCCGCTACATGTAGCCTCATGTCACTAATAATTATTCTCATCTTCATGCTTTTAATAAATCGTTTTATCCTGACACCAGATCAGTCAATTTATACTAATGCTGCATTCAGAGTATAAGGAGTGTGTGTGTGTGTGTGTGTGTGTGTGTGTGTGGGCGTGCGCACGTCTGGAGTGCACCTCCACTCATTGTCAGACAGTGTTTGATAACTAAAATACCACCCTCTCTCTGTCTCTCTCTCCCTCTCTCTCTCTCTCTCTCTCTCTCTCTCCTCTATCAGTCTCTCCTCTCTCCCCCCTCTCTCTCCCTCTCTCTTTCTCTCTCCGTCTCTCTCCCCCCCCTCTCTCTAGCCCCTCTCTCTCCCGCTCTCTTTCTCTCCGCGTCTCTCCCCCCCGCTCTCTCTCCCCTCTCTCCCCTCTCCCTCTCTCTCCTCCTCTCTCTCCTCTCTCTTTCTCTCTCCGTCTCTCCCCCCGCTCCTTCCCCCCTCTCTCTCTCTCCGCCCCCCCTCTCCTTCTCTCTCTCCTCTCTCTCTCTCCCCCCCTCTCTCTCTCCCCCCTCTCTTTTTCCTCTCTCTCCCCATTTCTCTCTCTCTCTCCCTCCCCCTCTCTCCCTTTCTCTCTCCCCATCTCTCCCCCTCCTCTCTCTCTCTCCCCCTCTCTCTCCCTCTCTCTCTCCCCCTCTCTCCTTTCTCTCTCCCTCTTTCTCCCCCCTCTCCCTTTCTCTCCCTCTCTCCCCCTCTCTCCCCTCTCTCTCCCCCCCCCCTCTCCCCCTCTTGTGGTGTAACGTTGTGGTGTAACGTTGTGGTGTTTAACAGTTGAGGTGCTCTGTGTAACAGATTAGTGCGTTGCATTAATCTCACTTCAGCCGATTTGAGGAAGTTTGTTCTGTAAAACAGGAAGTAGGTCAGAATGCAGATGACCTGAATTAGTTATTTCAGGAGTGTGTTTTTTCTTAGACTGACATTGCTCTGAATGTGTGTATGTGTGTGTTTGTAGACATGTTGAGGTTTGAGCTGCAGTAACAGAAGCATCATGGAACCTGGAACTGACACACAGGGAGATGCGGACAAACCTCTGGTGAGTAACACACACACACACACACACACACACACACACACACAGAATTATATCTACACATCCACACATCTCTGTATGAGGAGAGAACAGCTGTGCATGTGTGTTTGTCTGTCTATCTGTGTGTGTGTGTGTGTGTGTGTGTGTGTGTGTGTGTTTGACAATAAGGAGGAAAGATGCCAGTACCACACAGGAAGTCACTTCCTGTGGTGGGCAGGGCTAAGTGGAAGAACTAAGTGAGTGATGAAACAACAGTATAACAATACTTTGTCTGTGTGTGTGTGTGTGTGTGTGTGTGTGTGTCTGTGGGAATATATATCACTATATATACACCGAGCCATAACATTAAAACCACCTGCCTAATATTGTGTAGGTCACCCTTGTGCCTCCAAAACAGCTCTGAGCCGTCGAGGCATGGACTGCACAAGACCTCTGAAGGTGTGATGTGGTGTCTGACACCAAGACATCAGCAGTAGGTCCTTTTAGTCCTGTAAGCTGTGAGGTGGGGCCTCCGTGGATCGGACTTGTTTGTCCAGAACATTCCACAGACGCTGGATCGGATTGAGATCTGGGGAATTTGGAGGCGAACACCGTGAACTCTTTATACTGTTCCTGACCGTTCGAATAATTTTCTGATCCTTTGAATAGGTTAACTAACCACCGCATACCGGGAACACCCCACAAGACCTGTTGTTTTGGAGATGTTCTGACCCAGTCGTCTAGACATCACAATTTGGCCCGTGTCACTCAACTTCAAGAACTGACGATTCACTTGCTGCCTAATAAATACACCCCCCTGACAGGTGCCCCTGTAGCGAGATAACGTTATTCACCTCACCTGTCAGTGGTTTTAATGTTATGGCTGATCAGTGTGGGTGTATCTTTTTTTTTTTTTTTGCAAAAGCACCCTTCAGGTGTGTACACCCTTCTCACTTCCACAAGTGTGAAGTTAAAAGCATATTTAGCAGCCAGATGTTATTAATAAAATACACAAGGTTAGTTAATCATCAAGAGGTGTGACTGCTTCAATAAAAGCAGACCTCCTGGCAGTTTGTTATTCTGGAGCACTCAGGTGTGTGTGGCTACACCATGCCAGGAAGTTTGGTCATAAGCCAGTGATTTAAGACAGCCGTTAATTTCTGTCTTGAATAGAGTGTACGACTGTGTGACAGGAATGTTTAATTCTGTAATTCTTCTTCTTTTCGTGTAGAGGTTCCACTTCGTATTAGTTTCACCCAGTAGGCAGCGGTCTCGAATTGCCCTGTCCATCGCGTCGCTCAAGTCTGTAATTGAATAATCTATCTGGATTTTCTGTGCATGATAGAGCCGCGTTACAGAAATATACACACACAGGATAGAGGTGTTCAATATATACATTTATCTCTAATGATCAGACAGAGGAGACGTGGTGAGGAAAAACTCCCTGGACAATCTGAGGAAGAAACCTCAAGAGGAACCGGACTCTACAGGGAACCCATGCTTGTCTGGGTGACACCGGATAGTGCGATTATAAATAAATACCCCCTTCTACACCCCTCTGCTAATACTACAAGCTGAAATAGTGCAGTAGAGTAACCAGGAAGTTCATTACAGTTTCTACAGGAAGTCTGTTGTGTTGAACTTCACATGTTCACTGATGGAGACTCGAGTGCAGAACTGTTTGTGGTAATTGTAGTGATAAAGCCATCATAGCAACTGTTCATATGAACTGAGGTCAAAGCATCTTTATGGTGTTTAAGTGTAACCGTCCTCAGTAATCTCACTGATCTTCAGTCTGGACCATGTGGGACATCCTCAGCAGCAGCATGTGACCTCCAACTGATGAGAACTCCAACCAGAAGCAGGACATCAGGATGGATCAGGCAGGTCCGGAGAGCAGAAGAGCTCAGGATCACTGGCATCTCAGGATGCCATGTGTAGCTCGACAGATAGAGAGAGAGAGGGAGAGAGATGGAGAGAGAGAGAGAGAGAGAATTGATGAACTGATAACGATCGGTCAGATCAGACCTGAGCCAGGAGAGGACTGTTCCCTTAATGCCAACAACATTTTCTAATCTATCAAGGAGAATAGTGTGATCTATAGTATCAAAAGCTGCACTAAGGTCGAGTAACACAAGCAGCGAGACACAACCCTGATCAGAGGTCAGAAGAAGGTCATTTAATACTTTAACTAACGCTGTCTCTGTGCTATGATGAGGTCTAAATCCTGACTGATACATTTCATCAGTGCTTCTCAACCTAGAGGGCGCGGAGAGATCTGAAGGGGTACAAATTGTTTTCAAGAAAAAAACATAGACAGGGCATCATTTGGGAAGTCTGTGTATTTTATTTCTTTTCAAGTAGAATGTGTATAAATGAAAAACCCAGCGTTCCCTCTCCCTCCGCAATGTTTTTTTTGGGGAGAGGCAGAGCTTAGCTGTCTTTTATCCAACTGTCAGTGCAGACCAGCGTTCCCAACTTTAGCCATTTTTCAGAGTCCTTTAGCGACTTTAAAAAAAAAGAGTTTCTAGCGACAAATCGAACGACTTTTTGGACAAACGTTAGCAGTTTTCCAAACTTCAGCCGTACTGTCCTGCAAGCGCGAGGTCTTGTTTTCCCTCTCACCTCTCTCTGTGTCTGCTCGGTTCGGTGAGGGGCCGAGAGCCGGAGATTTAACAGTGTCACGGATACCAAGACGCGCCCTTCATCCCAGTTTACATCATTCATACGCGAATGTTTTCAGAACGTAAGATGAATATAATGCAGCATGTTTTACATGTAAAATAGTCCACGTTATTACAGCCTAGTTCTCTTGTTCAAAGTAGTTCTAGTGTTCAGAAACATTTTTGATCATTCATGTTCCACACCTGTCTGTTATTTTACATTTTATATATATTCATACATCCATGTATATATTTATATATATAGAGAGAGAGAGTTTTAAAAAATCATAAAAGTTATGAAAAGTAATTTTAAAAGGCATCTCTGCTTGCCTGTCAGACATCTCGGTCTGGATGAAGGAACACCATCGTAAGCTCAACCTGGCAAAATCTGAGCTTCTCGTGATCCCAGCCTATCCCTCAATCAACCGGAACCTCATTGTACAGCTCAGTTCACTTACACTCATGCCAACCAGGACGGCCAGGAACCTTGGGGTGATTCTTGATGAGGGCTTGACCTTTACAGACCACATCTCAGCAACTGCAAGGTCCTGTAGGTTCATCCTGTACAACATCAAGAAAATCCCACTTTACATCACCGAACAGGCTACACAGATACTAGTCCAGGCTCTTGTTATCTCTAAACTGGACTACTGCAACTCACTGCTTTCAGGCCTCCCAGCAGCTCCATCAAACCCCTTCAGATGATTCAGAATGCTGCAGCGCGCCTCGTCTTCAACCAGCCCAAGACAACCCATGTCACACCCCTCTTCATCTCCCTCCACTGGCTTCCTGTAGCTGCCTGTATCAAGTTCAAGGCCTTGATGCTCACCTACAAGACCTTGTCTGGAACAGCGCCCCCTACCTCAACTCTCTCCTGAAGGCCTACGTTCCCTCTTGCAATCTGCGATCGACTAGCGACCGACGTTTAGTAGTTCCCACTCAGCGAGGCGTAAGGTCCCTTTCCAGAACCTTCACGCATACCGTTCCCCAGTGGTGGAATGAACTTCTGATGTCAATCCAGAAAATGTAAATGAGCAACTTTTCCCTTAGCATTGGCTATGTACCTAAATCATTTAAACTAGTGGTTATCAAACCCCTGATTAAAGAACATTTACATTTATTTATTTAGGAGACGCTTTTATCTAAAGTGACTTACAAATGAGGAAACACAAGCAAAGTGATATATCAAGCGGAGAGCAATACAAGTAGTGCTACCAAGATTTATAATTGAGTTCTAGAGAAGTACAGTGCACAGAGTAGAGGGGTAAGTGCCAAAGTATGTGTGGTTTTTTTGTTAGTTTTTTTTAGTTAGGTGTTCAGGGAAGAGGTGGGACTTTAGCTGCTTCTTGTAGATAGTGACAGATTCTGTGGTCTGGATTGAGGTTGGAAGTTCATTCCACCACTGAGGAACAGTTAGTGTGAATGTTCTTGAAAGGGACGTTGAGCCACGTAGAGTATGAACTACTAAGCGTCGGTCGTTAATCAATCGCAGGTTGCGTGAGGGAACGTAAACCTTCAGGAGATTTAGGTAGGGGACGCTGTTCCAGTCAAGGTCTTGTATGTGAACAACAAGGCCTAGAATTTGATACAGGCAGCTACAGGAAGTCATTGGAGGGAGATGAAGAGGGGTGTGACATGAGCGACATGCTACGGAGCTCTGTATGAGGGCCGGCTAATGTTAGCATTTAGCTTTAGCCCTCTCAGTTATTCAAGCGTTTAAATTTATATCACTAAAGCATACAACATTAGACAATTAGATTTGACTTATCTGGTGTCCATGTCTCTGTGGCTAACGTTAGCATTTACGTTTTGCCCACTCGGCCGTTCTAGTGATGGAAGTGATCTGAGTTATTGAAGGGGACCCGAGGACCACATGAACGTTTCCACACCGAATGAAGTGCACATGGGGTTTTTTCAGCTACACAATACAGCTCCAAGCTTAAACTACTATTTATTATTATTTCTCCTGTTCTGTATATTTTTCAGGTAATTTTGAAATTTTAGAAATGAACAACAAATCAGTTATTATCAGTTATTGCTCCTTTAATGATCTGGTCATTACTCATGAATATACCATGGACAGTTAATGATGTGTGTTCAAGAAGCTGAACAGAGAATCACAATGATTAAATTCAGTGGCTGTGTTTAGTTTCTGTGTGTGTGTGTGTGTGTGTGTGTGTGTGTGTGTGTGTGTGTGTGTGTGTGTGTGTGTGTGTGTGTACCCTCCAGTGTGGTTTTGTATTCTGTTGCGTGTGTTATTTTGACTAATGCTTCTTTTTTGTCTTTTTATCCCTTTGTTGTGTTAACTGGATCATGTGTGTGTTTTGTCTGATTATGTTTTCCTTTCGTGTGTGTGTGTGTGTGTGTGTGTGTAGCATCATGCAGAGAACAGAGAGCAACCCACCCCCTCAGGTAAGCATCTGTCTCCTCTGTGTGTGAGTGTGTGAGTGAGTGAGTGTGTGAGTGTGTTTTTGTGTGTGTGTGTGTGTGTGTGTGTGAGTGTGTTGAGTGAGTGTGTGTGAGTGTGTTTTGTGTGTGTGTGTGTGTGTGTGAGTGTGTTTGTGTGTGAGAGTGAGTGTGTGAGTGTGAGTGTGTTTGTGTGTGAGAGTGAGTGTGTGTGTGTGTGTGTGTGTGTGTGTGTGTGAGTGTGTGTGTGTGTGTGTGTGTGTGTGTGTGTGTGTGTGTGTGTGTGTGTGTGAGTGTGTAAACTTTGTGATCATCATTCAATTTCAATTCAATTCAATTTTATTTGTATAGCGCTTTTTACAATAGTCATTGTCTCAAAGCAGCTTTACAGAAATAAAACACAGGTATAAACAGTCAGAAACAGATAAACAGAAACAAACAGGTATAAAACATGATTGTTGGCTGCAGATTCACAGTTTCCCTATTGGATGGTTTGATGTAGGGTTCCACCAATCAGCTAACAGTGTGGGTCATGTGATTATTAAACCGTGTGAGAATGTCTGACTGTGACTTGAATATCATTAGTGTGAGTTCCTACATGAAAACATAGAGACAATGTCCACACACAGAAGTGAGCGTGTCTGTGAATCTATCAGGAATGGCTCTGAGTGGTTGTGCTTTAAAGGCTATCTATGGAGCTGACAGTAGCCATGAGTGGGCGTGTCTCAAAGGCTGTTGATGAGGACATGGATGTGTCTCCGAGGTCATGTTCAGGAATGAGTGCACACCTGCATAAGAGACCAGAAGAGCGGGCATGGGACAGAGCGAAAGTAAAACACTGGTAGGAGAGAGCTCGCTAAAGAAAAGATTACACTGTGGGCGTGTTTGAAAGACCACTGATTACACTGTGGGCGTGTCTGAAAGACCACTGATTACACTGTGGGCGTGTCTGAAAGACCACTGATTACACTGTGGGCGTGTCTGAAAGACCACTGATTACACTGTGGGCGTGTCTGAAAGACCACTGATTACACTATGGGCGTGTCTGAAAGACCACTGATTACACTGTGGGCGTGTCTGAAAGACCATTGATTACAATGTGGGCGTGTCCGAAAGACCACTGATTACACTGTGGGCGTGTCTGAAAGACCACTGATTACACTGTGGGCGTGTCTGAAAGACCACTGATTACACTGTGGGCGTGTCTGAAAGACCATTGATTAAACTGTGGGCGTGTCTGAAAGACCACTGATTACACTGTGGGCGTGTCTGAAAGACCACTGATTGTTCACTTGTAGGTGGTTCGAAAGACCACTGATTACACTGTGGGCGTGTCTGAAAGACCATTGAATACACTGTGGGCGTGTCTGAAAGACCATTGATTACACTGTGGGCGTGTCTGAAAGACCACTGATTACACTGTGGGCGTGTCTGAAAGACCACTGATTACACTGTGGGCGTGTCTGAAAGACCACTGATTACACTGTGGGCGTGTCTGAAAGACCACTGATTACACTGTGGGCGTGTCTGAAAGACCACTGATTACACTGTGGGCGTGTCTGAAAGACCACTGATTACACTGTGGGCGTGTCTGAAAGACCATTGATTACACTGTGGGCGTGTCTGAAAGACCATTGATTACACTGTGGGCGTGTCTGAAAGACCACTGATTACACTGTGGGCGTGTCTGAAAGACCACTGATTACACTGTGGGCGTGTCTGAAAGACCACTGATTACACTGTGGGCGTGTCTGAAAGACCACTGATTACACTGTGGGCGTGTCTGAAAGACCACTGATTACACTGTGGGCGTTTCGTAAAGCACTATGATTACACTGTGGGCGTGTCTGAAAGACCACTGATTACACTGTGGGCGTGTCTGAAAGACCACTGTTGGTCACAAATGTGTTTTGCTGTAGGCGGTGTGATGCCCGGTGATGATGCGAGTGTTCTGACTCCGGGTAGGATGAGGAAGGAGGTGGGGCTTCATTCACACAACAAGGAACAGATCACCATCAGCACCCTGAGCCCCGGATCCAATCCAGGACATGGTGAGGGTACATACACACACGCACACACACACACACACACACACACAAGTTTGTTAGTGTATGTGTGTGTACAGTATGTTTGTGTCAACCATCAGTAGGGGGCAGCAAATCTCAAAATATCCTTTAGGTAATATCATGTCATGGGTGAAAGGGAGGTGTGTGCCACTGACATCAAGACATCCAGCCAATCAGCATTCAGCTCCGTCTCCTAGAAACTGGCTCTGTGTTTACACTGGCCTCCTTTCAATCCCCACACCTGTGTGTTTAATGTGATTCTGAAGGGAGAGAGAGACAGAAGGAAAGAGACCATCAGACAGAGTCTTAGAGACAGACAGCTAGAGAGTCAGACAGACAGACAGATTGGATTGTAGTGGATTAGAGGATTATCAGAACATGCAAGTGTGCTGTTCATCTTCACCAATCTCAGAGCTTCATCCTGACACGCGCTTCAAACCTGTCCAATAAGAAGAGAGAGAGCGAGAGTGTGTGTGTGTGTGTGTGTGTGTGTGTGTGTCCGCACACGTGTGATTCTGTGTGTGATTTTGTGTATTATCCTTAACATTTAAACTTGTTGCTTCGCTGTGTATGAGGCAAGTATAGTGTAGCAGAGCTGTGTGGGTGTGTGTGTGTGTGATTTGTACAGTAATGTAGCTCCTCATTGACTTGTTAAGTCAGTAGTGTCTAAAGATTTAGTGTGATCATCAGGGAGAGAGGGACGTTTATTAGCATAGCATTAGCAGGCTGTATGCGGGTTTATCTAATGGGCTTTAAGCAGCACTGAACATTGTCAGTAATTTCAGTTCATACTGAGTCACTTCATACCGAGTCAGGTCACACTGAGTCAGTCTGCAGTGATTCAATTTATACTGAGTCACTTCATACCGAGTCAGGTCATACTGAGTCAGTCTGCAGTGATTCAATTTATACTGAGTCACTTCATACCGAGTCAGGTCACACTGAGTCAGTCTGCAGTGATTCAATTTATACTGAGTCACTTCATACCGAGTCAGGTCATACTGAGTCAGTCTGCAGTGATTCAATTTATACTGAGTCACTTCATACCGAGTCAGGTCATACTGAGTCAGTCTGCAGTGATTCAATTTGTACTGAGTCACTTCATACCGAGTCAGGTCATACTGAGTCAGTCTGCAGTGATTCAATTTATACTGAGTCACTTCATACCGAGTCAGGTCATACTGAGTCAGTCTGTAGTGATTCAATTTATACTGAGTCACTTCATACCGAGTCAGGTCATACTGAGTCAGTCTGCAGTGATTCACGCTTTACTAATTCACTTTATACCAGGTCACTATATACTGGTTATATATGGGGTCGGCTGCGGTCACGACTGCTCTGTCACTTTTTTGTATACTTTTGTTTAATTTCCGCACCTTTCTTACTTTCCACCCCTTTTTCTCTTCACCATGGCTACTATTAGTTACAACATAAGTCACTCTTATTTCTATTGGTGTACAAAACACTCACCAGTCATCGCTTTTAGAGCCGGATCCATCCTGGCCGAGTGAGATCCTGAGAAGGAACAAAGGACGCGGTCAATACTGGCAGCCCCGAGGGAAACGAGCTGGAGTCAGGAACAGGCTGAGAGCTCGCACACACCATGCTCCCCTGCCTAGCTTCCTGCTAGCAAGCATCCAGTCTCTGGAGAACAAGCTGGATGACATCACGGCCAGGATCAAGGTACAGGGGGACATTCATACTGCACCCTCCTCTGCTTCACTGAGACATGGCTGAACCGAGCGATTCCGGGCCACACTATCCGAGTTCTGCTCAGTTCACCGCATGGACAACAACAGAGTCAGGGAAGACAAGAGGAGGTGGAGGGTGTCTGATGATGAACAGCAGCTGGTGCGAGAGTGCAAGCATCGTTCCTCTAACATGCTCCTGTACACCCAACCTGGAGCTCTTGACCAACAAATGTCGCCCTTTCTACCTTACACGGGAATTTACCTCCGTCGTAGTCAGCACCTTTTATATTCTACCTCAGGCAGACACGGACACCGCTTTACACGAGCTACATGATGCTCTCACCATTCACCAGAAAAATCACCGGGACGCTGTGCTCATTGTAGCGGGGGACTTCAACAGATGAAACCTCAAACTCACAGTGTCAAACCTCCACCAGGACATCACATGCCCCACCAGGGGCAAGAGGACACTGGACCATTGCTACACCCCATTTACAATTCACAGGTTCATCCACCGTTTGGAAAATCTGACAAGGCTACCATCTTCCCTATGCCTAAATACAAACTCCGGTTCAGACGGAGGCCGCACGCTAGACGGACCGATCAGTGGCCGCTCCGCAGGAAGCACTAGATGACACATACTGTGACATGCTCCGGCATAGCTCTGACGACATCATCGTGTTTATGGAAGTGGTTGTGGGATTTATCAGGAAACTGATGGATGATACAGTCCAGAAAAAAACAGTGAGAACATTTCGCATCCAGCGGCTGGCACCGGTGTGCACAGAGATATTCAACCTCTCCCTGAACAGTCAGTAATCCCTACATGCTTCAACCAATCCATCATCATAGCTGTCCCAAAAAACCCCAGCATGCCTGTCGTCCGGTCCCCAGGACATCTGTTGTGATGAAGTGCTTTGAAAGACTGATCAGAGACTCAGCTCAGCTCAGAACACCGCTCAGCATTTAACACGATAACTCCCTCCAAACTCGCCACCAAGCAAGCGAGTTACAGTCAATATTTTTGCTCTGAAGAGAATAGTAGCCCTGAGTGGACAACGGACGTTGATTAAGGTTGGAGGGATTTTGGTCCACAGCTTTATATGTTCAGGTTTGTGGGTTGTGGTCTTATGGGCCGTGTAGACTTCACTTTTCAAGTCCCTGATTTGTTTATATGTTGATTATAACAGCGGGGGCTTTTCCTTCCTTTTGTTACCAAACCATGCTGATCATGGATGTAAAGTTTGATTTGGGTCTCATCTGATCATGCTAATTTGAGTTTTGTTGATGCTTGGTGAACTTCAGGAGCTGTGTTTAGTGAGATGCCGTCAGGAGCGGATTCTTTTCATAAAAACTAGCTTGTTTTTATGAAAGTGGTGTTTAACAGCTGATTTTAAAACTCAACAACCACAAAAATCACATTTCAGAACTGTGCAGTTATAAAACACTGCTCTTTACACTCTTTTTCCTCTTCCCTTACCTTCTCACTATGTGTTTCATGGCTCATCTGATTCCTGCCAACGTTCTTATTGTTTGAGACATGAGAAACTTATTGCTATGGCCATAATTGTGTTGAAGGTTGTTCTAACAGCTGATGTATTTTAAATGCACTTCCTGAATTATGCAGGTCTCCAACCATCTCTCTCTTTTTGTGGGTTTTTCCCCCATGGTAATAAATATTTTTCTGTAGGTCTTTATACTTGCACTTAATAAGTGTGTTCTGTAGGGCTTTCATGTTTCACTGTAGGAAAAATAAACAGAAGGCAACACAAGCATAACTTTGTTTTGAAAAAGTGCTGGGGAAAAAGAAACCTTGATCAACGGAAAACGTTTCTGAAATTTGGTACTCGTCTGTGTTCAGTAGTATGAGCAGCAGCATTCATTGTCTCATTCACCCATTCACACACACAAACACAAATGGCCTTCCACCGAGACATGGTAGCAGAGCTGCCATGCAAGGCTTGCCATCGGGAGCAACTTGGGGTTCAGTGTCTTGTCCAAGGACACTTCGGCATGTGGAGTCACCCGAGCCGGGAACCGAACCACCAACCCTACGATTAGTGGACACCCCACTCTACCAACTGCGCCACAACCGCCCACTTTGACATGACTTTAAATCCACAAATGTCTCAGAGAGTGACAATTCTTTAGTTTGTATTTTATTGAGTTGCTGTAGTTTACATGAATCACACAGGCAGATGTTATCCTGCTTGTCTTTGAGCCTTGCTCCATGACAAGCCCCATTAATGCATTCTCAGTGCTACTGGTTCCTTATTGCATAGGTCAGCTGCATACCACCACTCGAAAATGTTTCGCTTCTTTAACCTCAGGACGTCTCCTGGTGATGGAGAAAAGGCAGGGACACCTCCCTGCCACCCACTGCAACTAGACCTCATGTTAGATGTTACTACCCCAACACTTCTCCTTTTTCCTCACCCAGAGCCAACAATAGCTTTTCTTGGCCTCTTCAGCCAGGTCTTTCAGGGCCTTCGCTGGTTTGCTCCAGTTACTTCCATAACCCTCAGAAGGCAAACAGTTGGTGTTCCAACAAAGCCACAGCACCCTACTTCTACCGGGTTCGCCAGCAAGGCTCCTTGCACTCAGCAAGATCTGAGTATTTCAGCCTCTTCCTCTTGAAGGCAGCTTCTACTCCCTCCTCTCATGGGACAGTAAGCTCGATGAGGAGCACTGTCTTGGTGCTGCTGGACCACATCACTACATCAGGGCGGAGATTTGTTTTGGTGATCTCACTAGGGAACTGGAGCGTACTGCCAAGATCGACTCTTCTTCTCCCTTCCTGTGTGTATGGAACTAACCTTGATGGAACTCTTGGTGTAGCGCTTGTGTTGCCCTCACCTTCTCTGACAAATTAGATGTAGTGACACACTGGTGGAGGATGACCTCTACATGCTCCTCCAGCACCTCGGCCAATATACTCAGGACTTTTATCTTGTCGCCACCAGCCTTTAAAGATGTACTGGAGACTTGCGCTTGGACTGCTGCTGAGGAAACCGCATTGTTCCTGGCCAAACCACTTGTGCAGGTTCTGAGGGCAGGGGAGAGTGTATGTTGCCCTGGGAGAAGGCTGTCGAGACCTTCCACCGAGACATGTGAAGCCAGGCAAGTGCATCTTTCGAGCTTCTGTTTATGCTGCGTCACGGGGTGGCATGACAAACTCGGATGAAAGCTTAGATGCTCCCTTGGACTTCCAGCCATAGATAGCTGTGGCATCCTTTTGTCAATTTTGGAGACATGCCCTGTTCCATCCAATTAATCTGAATTTGATGTCTCATCAAACCCTTTCTGGGTGTGTGACCAACACGCCAACCAATCAGTGTTCAACTGATGCATGGCACGGCAGATATGTGCCACATTTACCCATGATTCCCCTTTTCGTCAAAGTGCAAATACACATTAACACAAAGTAATAACCAGGCTTGAGTCTGACTCTGGGTGCTGTACAGGATGGCACAGTGAATATTGAGTGTGTTCAGAACCGCAGTGCATTTTGCAAATATTGTAACCTGAGAGACAGAGAGAGAGAGAAGTAAAGAAAGATAAAAGAGCAAGGTTAAGGTTAAAATGATCCATTTTTTAACAGTTCAGTTAAAATCCAACTGCTGTTGCTGCTTCTTTTCTTAACACACATGAACGTCAGCAGAACTGTAGTGAGTCAGAAACAGACAACAGATGGAATGGGAGGGAAACGAGGGAACAGGAAGGAGTGAGAGTGTATGTAGAAGAGTGTGTGCAGTGTTGAGTGGCCGGCTCAGCTCGAGCACTATCTGTTTGTCTGTCTCTAGAGAAGACTCGAGTGTGTGTGCTGTGTGTAAGGAACAGTTTTGACATTAAACTCTACTGCTGGAGTTAGACTCCGCCTCTCACAATGAAGGAAGAAGGAATTGTGGGTCGTCGTCGGTTCTCCATGTGTGGCGGAATTGGATCTGTTCATCCTGAAAGACGGAAACTTACCCGCAACGCCTCATTTGGGGGTTACAACGAGATAACAAACAGCCTCGCAGGTAAAGAGATAAAAAACAGCCTCACGGGTAAAGAGATAAAAAAACAGCCTCGCAGGTAAAGAGATAAAAAAACAGCCTCGCAGGTAAAGAGATAAAAAAAACAGCCTCGCAGGTAAAGAGATCACAAACAGCCTCCAGGTAAGAGAGAGAGAAAACAGCCTCGC
>CM022766.1:26467525-26477525 GCA_012411365.1 Ameiurus melas | reverse complement strand
CCAATCTGCATTAGTGGACTTCAGGAATTAGTGGACGGGTGAGAAACAGAAGGGTGATGATGTGTGTGTGTGTGTAGGTCCAGAAGAAGAACTATAGGGAGGAGAAGAAGCGAGCAACTAAAGAGCTGCTGAGCACAATCACCGATCCCTCAGTCGTTGTCATGGCCGATTGGCTCAAGGTGAGTGTGTTTGGGAGTGTGTGTGTGTTTGGACAGGTGGCAGGTGGATGGATGTTCAGTCAGTCACCTAATTATCATAGGTGTATAAGTATGTATAAAGATTCAAACTCTTTTTGTGTGTGTGTGTGTGTGCGTGTGTGTGTGTGTGAGACAGATCCGTGGCTCTCTGAAGAGCTGGACAAAGCTGTGGTGTGTGTTGAAGCCAGGTGTGTTACTGATCTATAAGAGTCAGAAAAGTGATCAGTGGGTGGGGACGGTGCTACTGAGCGCATGCGAACTCATCGAGAGGCCTTCAAAGAAAAACGGTTTCTGCTTTAAACTGTTCCACCCACTGGAGCAGTCCATATGGGCCACTAAGGTACTCTATATACACACACACACACACACACTCTACAAAACACAGGCTGTCCACATGGAGAGAAATAAAGACCGTGTTTCTTATTTTAATTCTATCTCTTATAATAAATTGGAGACTGTTGTGTTTAAGTTTTTACTGGAAGATGACAACGTTCCAGACTCTGACTTTCAACTGGATGGAGCGATAACATTCAGGGCCGAAAGATAACTGCTTTTACTGGCAAAGGATCAGCGCTGTGCATCTATGTCACTCATGGGAAAACTGCAGTCTCGTTTCAGATTTTTCATTCTGTTCCTATTCTTACAATCCTGCAGTAATTCAAACAACCCACTAGGTGGCATCTGTGCTTTATTCTAACCCCTAGAGGTCTGACTGCACACATAAACAATCGAGCCTCTGTGAAAAGCAAAAAGTAGATAATGACTGCTGTCTTTTAAAAAGAGGATGGGCCAATAAGTACTTTTTCACTTCTATCATACCTAAGGCCTTGTGCCTAATATCTCAGGAAAATGCCCGCAACATGTCTACGCATGCGAGGGACAACGCTGCTACACTAGAGACACATTTACTCATCAGAACATTTTTGTTTGTCTCAGGAGAATACAGCTAAAGCAAGCTACGTCTTGTTGCACAGAATCACGAACAAAGCAGGTCTTTTTCAGAAGGACAGATTCTGAGGACTGCACGATTGAAGCAACTCTAATGTGACCAATCTAAAGATGAATTTTGAAAACATTAGACTGTCCCGCAGAACGGTAACCTGGCTAGTGGAGTTGAGTGGAGAGTTGAATAGCAAAATGTAGGCCTTTAAGGACATTTTTGATCTTGTTGGATGATAGCAGTGACATTAAAACTCCTCATTTCTGTCCAAAGAATATTATACAATATTAAACTATATTATACAATAATATAAACCCCACATACCTCACACACTCCTCACACAACTCTCAGAATATCTGTGACGTTTTGGTGGTAATCAGCTGTGGATTATGTAATTGTGTTTATGTGTGTGTGTGTGTGTGTTTGTGTGTGTTTGTGCCAGGGCCCTAAAGGAGAGACTGTTGGTTCTATCACTCAGCCTCTACCCAGTAGTCACCTCATATTCAGAGCTGCTTCAGAGTCAGATGGTAAGGCACACATCACAGATACTCACACACACGCGCCAATATACATCCCCAGACACACACGCTGATATATACACACACATAGTGTACACACATACCGGTAGATATGCCCCATACACACGGACACACACACTGATATATATACACATATACAACCACAGAGTTAAACCCTACTATTATATCTGAGTGTGGTATTTGTGCATGTGTGCGCCTGTACACGTGTGTGTTGTGTGTGTGTGTGTGTGTGTGTGCAGGTCGTTGCTGGATGGATGCTCTTGAACTGGCTCTTAAATGTTCCAGTCTGCTAAAGAGGACGATGATCCGTGAGGGAAAAGAAGAAACAACTGAACATGCACAAATTAACTTCTACAGCCTGCTGAGATCACACAACCTGCAGTACAAACACACACACACACACACACACACACACAAAATACCACACCACTTTATACCCAGACCACAGCTGATGCTTAGGGTGAAAGCCACACCCTTTTAGACCCAGCTCAGGGACTAAGATCACACCACCATAGAAACAGACTTTAACCATAGACCCAGACCAAGACCATAATTCTTTAGACCCAGATGGAGACAATAAACTAGAAGAATCAGATCTTCTTCATCTAATCCCAGCACCCAGAATAAGTCCTTAGCTCCTGAGACACCATCCCTGATGAAGATCAAAGCCTGTTACAACAAGATCTAGACTCAGATCAAGCCGATAACGCTTGAGACGTAGAACAGGACCTAGACCAAATCCCTAGAGAGTCCAGTGAAGACCACATTTCTGTGACCAAGATCAACACCTAACCTACTGACACATAGACCCAGACCAAAACTCTCATGTACCTTGAATTTTTTTATCTTCCGGTGCTGGTAATACTGCAAGTAATATAGCTTACTTATAATGTCATCAACTTAATCTCATGCAAAACCTTCATGAATTTTAAAGAGAAACAGTACTTTTGTCAGATGAGGCATGAATGTAGGTACAGGAAAAGCTAAAACTCCAAACCCTGACTCTCACCATCTGAGATCTGAGCTCTAGACTCTGATCAGGATTCTGATCACACAAACACAACCCTTATGCAGGCCACGACCCCTAGATCAGGAACCCTAGATCAAGACCCCTGGATCAAGACCCCTAGATCAGGACCCCTAGATCAAGACCCCTAGATTAGATCAAGACCCCTAGATCAGGACCCCTAGATTAGATCAAGACCCCTAGATCAAGACCCCTAGATCAGGACCCCTAGATTAGATCAAGACCCCTAGATCAAGACCCCTAGATCAGGACCCCTAGATTAGATCAAGACCCCTAGATCAGGACCCCTAGATCAAGACCCCTAAATCAGGACTCCTAGATTAGATCAAGACTCCTAGATCAGGACCCCTAGGTCAAGACCCCTAGATCAGTACCCCTAGATTAGATCAAGACCCCTAGATCAAGACCCCTAGATTAGATCAGGACCCCTAGATTAGATCAAGACCCCTGGATCAGGACCCTAGATCAGGAACCCTAGATCAGGAACCCTAGATCAAGACCCCTAGATCAGGACCCCTAGATTAGATCAAGACCCCTAGATCAAGACCCCTAGATCAAGACCCCTAGATCAGGACCCCTAGATTAGATCAAGACCCCTAGATCAGGACCCCTAGATTAGATCAAGACCCCTAGATCAGGACCCCTAGATCAAGACCCCTAGATCAGGACCCTAGATTAGATCAAGACCCCTAGATCAGGACCCCTAGATCAAGACCCCTAGATCAGGACTCCTAGATTAGATCAAGACTCCTAGATCAGGACCCCTAGGTCAAGACCCCTAGATCAGTACCCCTAGATTAGATCAAGACCCCTAGATCAAGACCCCTAGATTAGATCAGGACCCCTAGATTAGATCAAGACCCCTGGATCAGGACCCCTAGATCAGGAACCCTAGATCAGGAACCCTAGATCAAGACCCCTAGATCAGGACCCCTAGATTAGATCAAGACCCCTAGATCAAGACCCCTGGATCAGGACCCCTGGATCAAGACCGCAAGCTCAAATGTACACCAGGTGTAACCAAACAAAAGTTCAACAAGTGTAATGATCACAGGATAAATACGTGTGATCCCTCTTTCTAGTGAAAGTGACCAGTTTAAGGATGAGCTGAACTCCGATAAGTCAGATAGAGAGATTGAGCACGACGAGTGGGAGAAGAGTGAAGAGAGCGACAGTGACACCAGTGAAAGACAGGAAGACTTGTATGCGGATCTGGAGCACGACACACTGAGGGAAACTCTTTACGTGGAGCAGAGCCATGAGGAGCTAGGCGAGGTGTGTGTGTATATCTGTGTATATGTATGTTTGTGCGTGCGTGTGTAAGTAAGTAAAATTTATTTATATAGCACATTTCACACAGCAACGCTGACCAAAGTGCTGAACAGAGTGCAGAAAGTAAAATAGAAACTGAATTATACCACATAAAAACAGACAATAGAAAATATCAATAAATATTTTTTTAAACAATTAAAAATGAGATCAAAAAGCTTGGTAGAAAAGATATGTTTTAAGTCTATTTTTAAAAGTAGTAATAGAAGGTGCAAGGCGGATGTCCAGTGGCAGTTGATTCCATAGACGGGGGCAGCAACAGTAAAAGCTCTATCCCCCTTTGTTTTTAACCGAGAACGAGGGACATGCAAAAGAAAGCTATCAGAAGATTTTTAACATCTGTTTGATGAATGTGGATTAAGAAGATCCACAAGATACGAAGGAGCTTGATTATTAAGAGTTTTAAAAACAAACATCAGAACCTTAAACTGAATCCTAAAACGGACTGGGAGCCAGTGAAGCGATGCTAGAATTGGGGTGACATGATCAAACCTCTTTGCCCTGGTCAACAGCCTTGCAGCTGCCTTCTGAACCATCTGAAGATGAGCCAGAGATGTTTGTGGAAGACCCAAGTATAATGAGTTACAATAATCAAAGAGAGAAGTGATAAAAGCATGAATAACCTTCTCCAAATCTCGGAAAGACAAAAATGTTTTGAGTTTTGAAATAATCCGTAGTTGATCAAAACTAGTCTTAACGACCAGATTTATTTGCTTGGTTACGCATAATTCTGAGTCCAGAATGAAGCCAAGGTTCCGAACATGGGAAGAAATTGAGGGGAAGTGTTTATGGAGCTGGTTAATGAGACCATCTCTCAATCTCAGGGGGCCAGAAACAATTATTTCAGTTTTGTCTTCATTAAGTCGGAGGAAATTATTTGCCAACCATTTTTAATGTCACCCAGACAGTCCAACAATGGCTGAATGGAGTCACCAGCTTTCAAAGGAATGTACAACTGGGTATCATCAGCATATAAATGAAAAGAGACATTGTGAGCCCTAATAATATTCCCCAACGGCCGCATGTATAAATTAAAAAGAAGTGGGTCCAAAATGGAGCCTTGAGGAATAATAGGACTAGAAGAAGAGCAGAAATGACCCAATGCTACAGAGAAAGACCTGTCCTTAAGATATGAGCTGAGCCATTGTCTGGCAGTGCCATTGATACCAAACAGATGCTCTAAGCGCCAGAGAAGTATATTATGGTCTACAGTATCAAAGGCAGCTGTAAGATCTAGTAGCATCAACACAGTATTTTTACCAGCATCCACTGTTAGTAAAATGTCATTGGACACTTTTATCAAAGCAGACTCTGTGCTATGAAAAGCAGTGAAACCAGATTGATCCAAAGAAGAATTTATCAACACTTGGATATTGGAACCAATTTCAGAAAGGGTTACTTTCATAAGCACAGCGGGAACAACATCAAGTGGCGTGGATGATCTTTTCATCCGGTTAACCAGATCACACAGTTCCTTTAGAGAAACGTGTTCAAATTGATCTAATGAAACCGGTAAAGACAATGAATTTGGGGACAGGTCTGATAAATGCAGAGTGAAGGAAGAATGAATGGTAATTACTTTATCAGCAATAAATTTTACTTCTCACAAAGTTCAACCGAGGGTTTCCCATGGAATTGGCAACTCGGATTAATAATTGAATTTATTGTGGTGAATAAGATCTTTGGTCTATGACAGTGTGTGGCAATTAAGTCAGAGAAATACCTAGACCTCGCTGCCTTTGCTGCACTCTGAAACTTAAACAATCTTTAAAAATCTGGAAGGACACAGTTAATTGATCATGCTTCCATCTCCGCTCAGCTGTACGACAAGCCTGTCTGAGAGAACGAGTGTTATCGTCCAGCCAGTAATAAGATTTACGATTTGGCTGTTTCAACTTAAAAGGGGCAATGGAGTCTAAAATATTGGAGCAAAATGTATAAAATAAGGCAATCAAGTCATCAGGGCCAGCGGAAGACTCTGCAGCACTCAAAATAGATGTCTCAACAGCATTAACTAGAAAACTTTCACTAAACTGAGAGGCAGTGAGTGAATTAATACAACGAGAATAATATCCTGAAGGCCTGGTCACAACGGCAGAGCTGGCAGCAGGGGCATTAAAAACAATGGGCTTGTGATCAGAGAAGGAAGCATCTTCAATATTAACATCACCAACAGCGGTTCCATAAGACAATATAAGGTCTAGTGTATGACCAAGGACATGAGTTGCCTGATTTATGTGTTGAATAAAACCAAAGGAATCCAAGATATGACAAAATTCAGTAACTAAGGGTCGACCAGGGCAGCAGACATGCACATTAAAATCACCCAATAATAACAAACGATCATACAACGGAACAATAGAATTTAAAAAATCACAAAAATCACTTAAAAGGCATTGTCCGGGTTAGGTGGCCTATAGATCAAGGCACAGAATAGCGTGGAAGAGGTCAGCTCTAACACAACACACTGTACCTCAAACGTCGAGTAAATCCCAACAGAAACTCTCCGAATGTTCAGTGACTGTTTACAAACCATAGCAACCCCACCGCCCTTACCAGAAGGCCTTGGAGTATCGATAAAACAACAGTTCGGTGGACAGAGTTCCTCAAAGACTGTTGACTCACCAGGACTAACCCAGGTCTCCGTCAGGAATAAGATATCCAGGTTATGTTTGGTAGAACAAACTGAGTCTACATGATACCAGTGTATATGTATGTGTGTGTATTTGTGTGTGTGTGTACAGTGAGGGAAAGAAGTATTGGTCCCTGGTGATTTTGTACGTTTGCCCACAGATAAAGAAATGATCAGTCTATAATTTTGATGGTAGATTTATTTGAACATTGAGAGACAGAATAACAACAACAAAAAATCCAGAAAAACACATGTCACAAATGTTATAAATTGATTTGCATTTTAATGAGGGAAATAAGTATTTGACCCCCTCTCAATCAGAAAGATTTCTGGCTCCCAGGTGGCTTTTATACAGGTAACGAGCTGAGATTAGGAGCACAGTCTTAAAGGGAGAACTCCTAATCTCAGCTTGTTGTTATGTGTGTATTTGTGTGTGTGTGTGTGTGTATATATGTATGTGTGTATTTGTGTGTGTGTATATGTGCGTATGTGTGTTTGTGTGTGTGTATATATATGTATGTGTGTTTGTGTGTATATATATATATGTATATGTATATGTGTGTGTTTGTGTGTGTATATATATGTTTGTGTGTGTATATGTGCGTGTGTGTGTGTGTGTGTGTGTATATATATGTTTGTGTGTGTATATGTGCGTGTGTGTGTGTGTGTCTGTATATATATGTATGTGTGTATTTGTGTATTTGTGTGTGTATATGTGCGTGTGTGTGTGTATATATATATATGTGTGTGTGTATTTGTGTGTATGTGCGTATGTGTATTTGTGTGTGTATATGTGTGTGTGTGTATATATATATATGTGTGTGTATTTGTGTGTATGTGCGTATGTGTATTTGTGTGTGTATATGTGTGTGTGTGTATATACAGTGCCTTGCGAAAGTATTCGGCCCCCTTGAACTTTTCAACCTTTTGCCACATTTCAGGCTTCAAACATAATGTTATAAAGTTTTTATTTTTTGTGAATAATCACCAACAAGTGGGACACAATTGTGAAGTGGAACGAAATCTATTGGATTTTTGAAACTTTTTTAACTAATAAAAATGAAAAGTGGGCGGCAAAATTATTCGGGCCCCTTGCTTTAATACTTTGTAGAGCCACCTTTGCTGCGATTACAGCTGCAAGTCGCTTGGGGTATGTCTCTATCAGTGTTGCACATCGAGAGACTGAAATTCTTGCCCATTCTTCCTTGCAAAACAGCTCGAGCTCAGTGAGGTTGGATGGAGAGCGTTTGTGACACAGCAGTTTTCAGCTCTTTCCACAGATTCTCGATTGGATTCAGGTCTGGACTTTGACTTGGCCATTCTAACACCTGGATACGTTTATTTGTGAACCATTCCTTTGTAGATGTTGCTGTATGTTTGGGATCATTGTCTTGTTGGAAGATAAATTCGTCCCCAGTTTCAGGTCTTTTGCAGACTCCAAACAGGTTTTCATCCAGAATGGTCCTGTATTTGGCTGCATCCATCTTCCCCTCAATTTTAACCATCTTCCCTGTCCCTGCTGAAGAAAGAAGGCAGGCCCAAACCATGATGCTGCCACCACCATGTTTGACAGTGGGGATGGTGTGTTGAGGGTGATGAGCTGTGTTGCTTTTTACGCCAAACATATCGTTTTGCATTGTGGGCAAAAGTTCGATTTTGGTTTTATCTGACCAGAGCACCTTCTTCCACATGTTTGGTGTATCTCCCAGGTGGCCTTGGCAAACTTTTAGACGAGACTTTTTATGGATATCTTTGAGAAATGGCTTTCTTCTTGCCACTCTTCCATAAAGGCCAGATTTGTGCAGTGTACGACTGATTGTTGTCCTATGGACAGACTCTCCCACCTCAGCTGTAGTTCTCTGCAGTTCATCCAGAGTGATCATGGGCCTCTTGGCTGCATCTCTGATCAGTCTTCTCCTTGTCTGAGCTGAAAGTTTAGAGGGACAGCCAGGTCTTGGTAGATTTGCAGTGGTCTGATACTCCTTCCATTTCAAAATGATCACTTGCACAGTGCTCCTTGGGATGTTTAAAGCTTGGGAAATCTTTTTGTATCCAATCCGGCTTTAAACTTCTCCACAACAGTATTGCACCGGACCTGGTGTGTTCCTTGGTCTTCATGATGCTCTCTGCGCTTTCAACAGAACCCTGAGACTATCACAGAGCAGGTGCATTTATACAGAGACTTGATTACACACAGGTGGATTCTATTTATCACCATCAGTCATTTAGGACAACATTGGATCATTCAGAGATCCTCGCTGAACTTCTGGAGTGAGTTTGCTGCACTGAAAGTAAAGGGCCCGAAAATAATTTTCACGCACCACTTTTCAGTTTTTTATTTGCTAAAAAAGTTTAAAATATCCAATAGATTTCGTTCCACTTCACAATTGTGTCCCACTTGTTGGTGATTCTTCAGAAAAAATTAAAATTTTATATCTTTATGTTTGAAGCCTGAAATGTGGCAAAGGGTTGAAAAGTTCAAGGGGGCCGAATACTTTCGCAAGGCACTGTATATATATATATATATGTATATGTGTGTATTTGTGTGTATGTGCGTATGTGTGTTTGTGTGTATGTTTTGTTAATGATTTGTGTAGATGATATGTGAAACAGTCTGTCCATTAACGGTGTGCATGCGTGTGTGTGTGTGTGTGTGCCGTGCGTGGTGTGTGCGTGTGTGTGCGTGTGTGTGTGTGTGTATGTGTGTGTATGTGTGTGTGTCCGCAGGCAGGTGAGGCATCTCAGACAGAGACAGTATCTGAGGAGAATAAGTCTCTGATCTGGACGCTGCTGAAGCAGGTTCGGCCTGGAATGGATCTGTCCAAAGTGGTTTTGCCCACCTTCATCCTGGAGCCCAGATCATTCCTGGATAAACTATCTGATTACTACTACCATGCTGACTTCATGTCTGAGTGAGTGAGCACACACACACACACACACGCAGGCATACAATTTCGAAACCGTGCTTACAGTGCAGTGGTCCACACACAAACACAAGTACAACGTAGATGTTCCAGTCACTCCTTGATTATTCTCACTCCCAGTTACCACCTGTTTAATTTGTAAGGTTTTTACAGCTAATTATTAATGGTGTTGGTGAACAGTTACTTTATCTCCAGCTCAAACACTGAACTCGTGGTGACTTGGTTAAAAGCATTCTTCAAGGTATTGCCACAGCATGCCCTGAACCTTACCTCCCCATGGCCACAGTCATGTGACCTTACCTGGAAACTTTCCGCTACCAAGGTCATATAAAGTAGACACTGGTTTGTTTGTCAGTCCCCATCTAGTCCTAAATGATCTAATATACAAGCTGTACAAATCTCATCCAATCAG
>CM022766.1:26452525-26465025 GCA_012411365.1 Ameiurus melas | reverse complement strand
GTGTGTGTGTGTGTGTGTGTTGTGTGTGTGTGTGTGGTGGTGGGTGTGTGTGGTGTGTGGGTGTGGTGTGTGGGTGGTGTGTGTGTGTGGTGTGGTGTGTGTGTGGGTGTGTGTGGGTGTGTGGGTGGTGTGTGTGTGTGGGTGTGGTGTGGGGTGTGGGTGGGTGTGTGTGTGGGTGTGTGGTGGTGTGTGTGGTGTGTGTGTGGTGTGTGGTGTGGTGGTGTGTCTGTGTGTGTGTGTGTGTGGTGGTGGTGGGGGTGGGTGTGGTGGTGTGTGTGTGTGTGTGTGTGTGTGTGTGTGTGTGTGTGTGTGTGTGTGGTGTGTGTGTGTGTGGTGTGGGTGTGTGTGTGGTGTGTGTGTGGGTGTGTGTGGGTGTGTGTGTGTGGTGTGGGTGTGTGTGTGTGTGTGTGTGTGTGTGTGGGTGTGTGTGTGTGGTGTGGTGTGTGTGTGTGGTGTGGTGAGTGTGTGTGTGTGTGTGTGTGGTGTGTGTGTGGTGTGGGTGTGTGTGGGTGTGTGTGTGTGTGTGTGGTGTGTGGGTGGGTGTGTCTGTGTGAGTGTGTGTGTGTGTGTGTGTGTGTGTGTGTGTGTGTGGTTTATGCCTGATGATCCACTCCAGCAGTTATAATAGTTTCCCATAGTTTATAGTTTAGTATTTTCTTTGGGAGTGGTTGAGCAGGTCCTCATGTCCTCACGAGGTTTAGACTCTCAAGCTCAGACGCCTCATGTAACTGGCTGGTTATCTGGTTATCTGGTTATCTGGTTATCTGGTTATCGCATCACTCTGAGTAGATTTTCCTAAAGAGTTTCCTCTAGAACTAGGCTCATGACCCCATGTGGATTTCCTTGATTTATGAATGCGGTCACGAGACAATAGTCGTTCCTGAATTTATGTCATTATTGGCTATTGCACCATATCACATCACAGTGCATCGTTATCATAGAGGGATCATTTCCCAATATTGTTATTGTTTAATTATCATAACGTACTCGTTGTGGTAGGACAGGCTACACATGCACCCTGAAGGGGGGTGATCAAAACAGTTGATTCTTTTTCGTCCCCGTGGTTTAGTTTGTGGATTTCTTTAATTATTTGCAGAGACATGGCAAAGTGTTTATATTTGTCTCTTGGCAAAGTGGTCACACGCGGAAAACCACGTGGATAGTTATTACTGCTGGTACCCATGTTTATGACATGTATTGATTGCCTGGCCCCTCTGGAACAAGAGGATGGCCATGAGAGATGTCCCTCTTACCTGGAGGTTGGCCACTTAAGAGAGCTGCAGCTCCATGAGCTTAACAGCATGGGCAGCCAGGCTGGCTCAGCTAGAGGACAGGTTGGGCACTCAATCGCATCCTACAAAGGCTATGGCTCCCAGCTCTACCAGGGGCCCCTGGTTAGGGGGAACACAGAAAGGTAGATCCCCTAGCCCAGAAGGTAGACACCTTGGCTTCTGAGTCTCCTCCCTAATCTGCAACCACCCAGTGCAAAGCCTGCTAGTGGTCCCACTGCAGCTGCTCGGCAGTCTCCTCCTAGGGTGCTACCTCCAATACTGTCACCAGCCTTTGAGACCCAGGAGGAGGATGAACTTTACATTAGCGCCTCGGAGAGCCTAGTTTTCGGGGGACTTTATGATGAGGAGGTGAAAGCTCCCATTCATCTGATCCCAATTCGCAGGGGACGAGCCACAGTACACTGAAGGGCTCGGAGACCAGTCAGACATAAGTCAGGCCTGTGGTCAAAATTGCCTTGGCATGTCTGGGGTTAGATGCAGCACCTGTCCAGGTGGCTCTTCAGAGTTATTTTTTCAGGAAGACCTCCCAGTCCGTAGCTCTCTGTGTCCTACCCTCAGCTCCATATATCGAGGAACTGCAGAGGTGCTGGGCAGACCCCAGACGTTTCTCTCAACTACCAACAGACTGTAGAGCAGTAGCCAATATGCAGGATGCATCTGACCATGGCCTTGACCGCATGCCCAATATAGAGCTGGCATCTAGCAAGGGAGAAAAGCAGTCATTGAGTCTTAGCTGGTAAACTTTCCCCCAGAGAGCATGTGCAAGCACAATTTCAGCTGCACCAGCAGGACACTGAAGCCCTTTCGGAAACTGAGGAGGCAGTCTTGCATGAAGAAGTATCGGAAGTGCAGGGTGGTGATTGTTCTTCCACTGCAACCCCCTGGGTGTGTGTTCCTTCCCACAGGACAGTGAGATCTTCATAAACGATAAGAAGTCAGGTGTGTGTGACACGTTCTGGAACCCGACTCCAGAGCTCCGTCAGAGCCGCCTGACCCGATGTACTGTCGCTCAGGAGGAACAGGGGGACTTGGAGTCTGAGAGGTACACACACACACACACACACACACACACAAAGCATACACACACAGCACTCACACACTCACAGATACACTCTCAGAGCATACACACACACACACACACACACACACACACACTCACAGATACACTCAGAGAGCATACACACACACACACTCACAGATACACTCAGAGAGCATACACACACACACACTCACAGATACACTCAGAGAGCATACACACACACACACACACAAACACACACACACTCACAGATACACTCTCAGAGCATACACACACACACATACACTCTCAGAGCATACACACACACACAAACACACACACACTCACAGATACACTCTCAGAGCATACACACAAACACACACACACTCACAGATACACTCTCAGAGCATACACACACACACACACACTCACAGATACACTCAGAGCATACACACACACACCACATACACTCTCAGAGCATACACACACACTCACAGATACACACTCACAAAGCATACACACACACACACAATCACACACACTCACAGATACACTCTCAAACACACACACACACACACACACACTCACAGATACACTCAGAGAGCATACACACACACACACACTCACACACACTCACAGATACACTCTCAGAGCATACACACACAAACACACACTCACAGATACACTCAGAGAGCATACACACACACACACACACACACACTCACAGATACACTTCAGAGTATACACACACACACACACAAGATACACTCATCACAAACACACACACTACAGATACACCTAGAGCATACACACACACACACACACACACTCACAGATACACGAGAGCACACACACACACAGATACACTTAGAGATACACACACACAACTCACAGATACACTAGAGAGCATACACACACACACACACACACACACTCACAGATACACTCAGAGAGCATACACACACACCACACTCACAGATACACTCAGAGAGCATACACACACACACACACACACACACACTCACAGATACACTCAGAGAGCATACACACACACACAAAATCTTTCTCTGTCTCTCTTTGTATCTTTTACTCTGTTCCCTCTGTATCTGTCTCTCTGCCGTCTGTCTTTCTGTCCATTCTGTAGACTATGGCAGCATGTGACTCGCGCTATACTGAATAAAGACCAGACAGAGGCGACCAATGAGAAGTTTGTGTTGGAGGAGGCTCAGAGGAAGTGTGCGCGAGAGAGGAAGCTGAAGAATGAGCAGTGGAAGCCGGTGCTGTTCGAGCAGGATGCCATCAGCGGAGACTGGCACTATCGATACGCAGAGTAACTTCACATCACTGCCATGCTATAACTCATAATAATACACTGAGTCAAGCAGCACAACAGCTCCTTCTGCTGGAGCTGCTACACTACAACGTTCAATTATAATAATAACTCATCAAACTAACTAATACTACAATTAATAACTCATAGCACATCATCATAGTGGCAATACTAATTAACACTAGTTTGTCATACGCAAGTAAATAATATGGCCCTCTAGTGGACAGAGTGGCAGCACTGGAGCACAACAGAGCAATGACATCATTATCTCTTTCTCTCTCTTTCTGTCTGTTTTCTCTCTCTCTCTCTCTCTCTCTCTCTCTCTCTCTCTCTGTCTGCCTCTCAGCACTCGTCCATGGGATCCTCTGAATGATTTGGTGCAGTTTGAGAAAGATGGCCGAGTTCAGACTAAAGTTCGCCACAGGACTCCTATGGTACGTTCAGCCAGTGTAGTTAGTCTCAGTGCACAGGGCTGCCGGAGGGACAATTACCTGAGCCAGGTACGTCCTTCAGCTATGCCCAGTTTGTTTACCCTGCTGTGCCTCCGCACACCCACCAAAATCACTATCACCAGGCTGAACCTCCTCATTCTGGCTTGATATTTGTTTGTTTCTTTTCTGCTCTGCACTAAAATGTCATTTGTTTGTGTGTGTGTGTGTGTGTGTGTGTGTGTGTGTGTGTGTGTGTGTGTAGTTTACTTAATTTTTAAGCATGTTTAGAAATTGCATTAAAATGTAAGGATAAAAAACTATTTCCACCATGTTCCAATCACTAAACCCAGCCAGTCACCACACTCCTGCCTATAACAAAACCCAGCCAATCACTAAACCCATCCAATCACTGAACCATCACCAACATCAGTAGGTGATTGGAGGCAGCATGACCTTTGTGTGTATATAAAGTATCTCACAAAAGTGAGTACACCCCTCACATGTTTGTAAATATTTGATGATATATTTTCATGTGAAACACTGAAGAAATGACACTTTGATACAATATAAAGTGTATAGCTTGGGCCCAATTTGGACATTTTCACTTAGGGGTGTACTCACATTTGTTGCCGGTGGTTTAGACATTAATGGCTGTGTGTTGAGTTATTTTGAGGGGACAGCAAATCTACACTGTTACACAAGCTGTACACTCACTACTTTACATTGTAGCAAAGTGTCATTTCTTCAGTGTCGTCACATGAAAAGATATCATCACATATTTACACACATGTGAGGGGTGTACTTACTTTTGTGAGATACTGTATGTGTGTGCATGTTTATATGTATGTATGTATGTATGTGTCTGTGTGTCTGTGTGAGAGAGAGAGAGAGAGAACTGCTTGCATCCTTCAGCTGTGATAAAATACAGAATACACATTCACAGTACCTTTACATGACTTTACAGCACTATGTGTGTGTGTGTGTGTGTGTTGGTGTGTGCGTGTGTGTGTGTTGGTGTGCATGTGCACATGTGTGTGTTGCCTAGGTAACGGGACCAAAGCGGAAGCATAAGCAGAACGATAAATCCAAAAATCCAGAAAGTGGCTGCTCATCTCCAGAACTGGACCATCACGAATCGTCAGGCAGTGAGAGTGAGACACACACACACACACACATATACACAAACATACACAAACACACAAACACACACACACACACACACACACACACAACACACACACACATACACACACACACACACACACACACACACACACACACACACACACACACACATACACACAAACACACATACACACACACACACACACACACACACACACATACACACACACACACACACACACACACACACACACACACACATACACACACACACACACACACACACACACACACACACACATACACAATTATATACACAACATACACAAATACACAAACACACACACACACACACACATATACACAACACAACACACACATATACACACACACACACACACACACACATACACACACACACACATACAAAGCACACACACACACATACACACACACATAAACATAAACACACACATACACATACACACACACACACACACACACACACACACACACACACACACACACACACACACACACACATACACACACACACACACACACACACACACACACACACACACACATACACACACACATACACACACAGGCATATACAGAAACACACACACACAGACATACATTTTACATACATTTACATTTATTCATTTTGCAGACGCTTTTATCCAAAGCGACTTACAAATAAGCAAAGCGATATATCAAGCAGGGAACAATACAAGTAGTGCTACTATACAAGATCCATTAATTGAATACCAGAGGAAGCAAAGTGTACAGAGTCGAGGTGTAAGTGCATTGTGTGTGGGTTTTTAATTTTTTATTTTTTAGGAGTTGGTTAGGTGTTCACAGAAAAGGTGGATCTTTAGCTGTTTTTTGAAGATAGTGAGAGACTCTGCAGTTCCGGATTGAGATCGGAAGTTCATTCCACCACTGGGGAACGGTATGCGTGAAGGTTCTGGAAAGGGACCTTACGCCTCGCTGAGTGGGAACTACTAAACGTCGGTCGCTAGTCGATCGCAGATTGCGAGAGGGAACGTAGGCCTTCAGGAGAGAGTTGAGGTAGGAGGGCGCTGTTCCTGACAAGGTCTTGTAGGTGAGCATCAAGGCCTTGAACTTGATGCGGGCAGCTACAGGAAGCCAGTGGAGGGAGATGAAGAGGGGTGTGACATGAGTTGTCTTGGGCTGGTTGAAGACGAGGCGCGCTGCAGCATTCTGAATCATCTGAAGGGGTTTGATGGAGCTGCTGGGAGGCCTGAAAGCAGTGAGTTGCAGTAGTCCAGTTTAGAGATGACAAGAGCCTGGACTAGTATCTGTGTAGACTGTTTGGTGAGGAATGGACGGATTTTCTTGATGTTGTACAGGATGAACCTACAGGACCTTGCAGTTGCTGAGATGTGGTCTGTAAAGGTCAAGCCCTCATCAAGAATCACCCCAAGGTTCCTGGCCGTCTTGGTTGGCATGAGTGTAAGTGAGCTGAGCTGTACAGTGAAGTTCTGGTTGATTGAGGGATAGGCTGGGATGACGAGAAGCTCAGATTTTCCCAGGTTAAGCTGAAGATGGTGCTTCTTCATCCAGACCGAGATGTCTGACAGGCAAGAAGAGATGCGTGCAGAAACAGATGGGTCGTCAGACTGGAAGGACAAATAGAGCTGGGTGTCATCAGCATAGCAGTGATAGGAAAAGCCATGAGACTCAATCACCTGACCGAGAGATGTAGTGTAGATAGAAAAGAGGAGTGGACCCAGAACTGACCCCTGTGGAACACCAGTTGTGAGTTGCTGAGTTTCAGAAATACCTCCGCTCCATGATACCTTGAAGGATCTGTCCGAAAGATAGGATTCCACCCAGCGTAGAACCGTTCCAGTGATGCCCAGGTTGGAGAGAGTTGAGAGGAGGATCTGATGGTTCACAGTGTCGAAGGCAGCAGAGAGGTCCAGTAGGATGAGGACGGATGATCTAGAGGTTGCTCTTGCTAGTCGTAAGGCTTCAGTGACGGAAAGCAGAGCAGTCTCTGTGGAATGGTTGCTCTTGAAGCCAGACTGCTTGGTGTCTAGGAGGTTGCTCTGTGTGAGAAAATTGTAGAGTTGATTAAAAACGGCTCTTTCGAGAGTTTTGGAAAGAAAGGGGAGGAGGGAAACAGGTCTGTAATTGTCAACTATAGAAGGATTGAGTGATGGTTTTTTAAGCAGTGGGGTAACCCGGGCTTGCTTAAATGAGGTAGGGTATGTGCCAGTAGAGAGCGATGTGTTAAAGATGTGTGTGAGTGCAGGTAATAGTGTGGGAGAGATGGACTGCAGAAGTTGAGAAGGGATAGGGTCAAGGGGACAGGTTGTGGGACGGCTAGAGAGGAGGAGTTTAGAGACATCAGTCTCTGAGAGGAGAGAGAAGGAAGTCAGTTGGGAGGTACGTGGAGGAGCAGTCGGTCTATGCATGTCTGGGGTTGAGAACTGGTTCCTGATTGATGTAACCTTGCTGGAAAAGAAGCTTGCAAAGTCATCTGCAGTGAGAGAGGTAGGGGAAGGGGGAGGAGGGGGACAGAGAAGAGAGGAAAAAGTTTTGAAAAGAATGCGGGTGTTGGGAGAACTACCAATCTTATCTTGGAAGTATGTGGCTTTAGCAATGGAGATGCTTTTGGAAAAAGAGGAGAGAAGTGTCTGGTAATTGGTTAGGTGATTTGGGTTGTTTGATTTGCGCCATTTCCTTTCAGATGCTCTTAGTTTGGCCCGGTTACTACGCAGAGCTTCTGAGAGCCAAGGACTAGAGGGTGATGTGCGAGCAGGTCTGGAGGTTAGGGGGCATATGCTGTCAAGAGAAGATGTTAAGGTGGAACATAGCATGTCGGTTGCGGCGTTTACGTCAAGTGAGGAAAGGTGGTTGTTAGAGGGAAGTAAGGTTGTGACAATGGAGGAGAAATGTGAGGGGGAAAGGGAGCGAAGATTGCGACGAAAAGAGATGGAAGGAGGAGACAGTGAAGGGGGTGAGGGGAGAGAAATAGAGAACTGGATAAAGAAATGGTCAGAGGTGTGGAGAGGACTTTGTGGGTTGCTGGTGTGGTGAACTGCTTGAGGTCAAATGTGCACACACACACAGACATACACACACACACACAGACACACACAGACATACACACAGACACACACACACAGACACACACACACACACACACACACACACACAGACATACACACACACACAGACACACACAGACATACACACACACGAACACACACAGACACACACACCCAGAAACACACACAAATACACACAGGCACACACACAACATACACAAGCACACACACACACACACACACACACACACACATACACAAACACACAGAGACATACACACACAGACAAACACATACACACACACACAGACACACACACACGCACACACACACACACAGACATACACACACACACACACACACACACACAGAGGTATTGTAAAGTGTGTGTGTGTGTGTGTTACAGGGCAGAAGAGTAAACCTGGCAGCCGTGGGAGGAAGAGAGTGTCAGATCTGTGTGAGTTACAGTGTGCAGTGGAGTCCATCAAACACACACAGGATGACATCTGCAGGTACACACACACACACACACACACACACACACACACACACACACACCTGATTAGTGTGGGGTAATGGTAACTGAATGTTGCTTGTGTACAGGAGTGTGAGCGCTCTGCGGAGTCGGGTGGAGGATCAGAGCTTCTTCCTCACACAGAGAGATTACATCATCATCATCTTCCTCATCGGCCTGCAGCTCTGCCTCAGCCTTATCCTCAAATAGACAGACAGACAGACAGACAGACAGACAGGCTGACAGACAGGCAGAGAGACAGAGAGAGAGCTTCATCCAATCTTAACTCACTCTCCACACTATCCTCAAATCCCCCTCCCTCCAACCCCCCCATTTATCCACATTCCACTTATACTCATTAGCGTATTGAAGGCAGGAGTCCACATTTCAGAGCAGAGTGCTGATTGGCTGGTTCAGACTGAGGTGAAGTGAATGATGGGAAATGTATTTCTCTGAGGTACACCTCCGCACTCTCCCATTTTTATTCAGATTTTTTATCCATCTTTGTATTTTTTCAGTTTTTATGTGTTTATTTCTTCCTGACGTTCACTGTGTGTGTGTGGGTGTGTGTGTGTGTACGATTGAGCGTTAGTCACACACCAGACTAATGTTTTTAAAATGTCAGTGTGTTGCTTTTACTCATTGACCGTCTTTTTTACTAATGGACGAATCATTCCTGTGGGAAATGTTCATTTTAATATTTAAATGAGTGGACTTCACATTTCATATCATTTTAAAAAATTTGTTTACAGAGAACAGTAGCTGTGTTAGTGTTTTAGCATCAGGATTAGCAGGAGTATGTAGGGCATAGTATCAGCCCTGCTTTCAGACTTCCTGTTGTAGCAGAACTTCCTGTTGTAGCTCCGCCTCCTCTTTTTTAGCGTAGATGTAAATATTTAATGCCAAATAGCCAATCAAATGACTGTTTGTGTGTGTGTCTGTGCGTGTGTGTGTGTGTGTGTGTGTGTGTGTGTGTGTGTGTGTGTGTGTGTCTGCCAGACACGTGAATGTTTTCACATCAATAATAACTCCAGTTAATGTGCCTTGAAGGGCGGGGTTTCCTCAGAGGGTGGGGTATCAGAAAGGGGCGGAATCCAATTGTTTGATTTCCTTTTCATTTTGGTGCGTGTGTCGTGTGTGTGTGTGTGTGTGTGTGTGTGTGTGTGTGTGTGTGCAATTCACATCAATGTTTATCTGAATGACTGAAGTTAACTTCCTGTATGTTAATTACCTGTAACACCTGAATAAAGAGCAACAAAACCCTCATACTACGTGTGTGTGTGTGTGTGTGTGTGTATGTGTGTGTGTGTGTGTGTATGTGTGTGTGTGTGTGCATTGTGTGTGTGTGTGTGTATGTGTGTGTGTGTGTATGTGCGTGTATGTGTATGTGTGTTGTATGCGCGCGTGTGTGTATGTGTGTGAGTGTGTGTGTGGTGCGTGTGTATGTGTGTGTGTGTGTGTGTGTATGTGTGTGTATGTGTGTGTGTATGTGTGTGTGTGCGTGGGCGTGTGAGTGTGCGTGTATGTGTGTATGTGTATGTGTGCGTGTATGTGTCGTGTGTGTATGCGCGTGTTATGCGTTGTGTGTGTGTGTATGCGCGTGTGTGTGTATATGTGCGTGTGTGTGTATGTGTGTGTGTGTATGTATGTGTATGTGCGTGTGTGTGTATGTGTGTGTGTGTGTGTGTGTTTTTTATGTGCGTGTATGTGTGTGTATGTGTGTGTGTGTGTATGTGTGTGTATACTGTGTGTGCGTGTGTGTGTGTGTGTGTGTATGCGTTATGTGTAGCCGTATGTGTGCGTTATATGTGTATGCGTGGCGTGTATGCGCGCGTTGCGCGTGCGTGTGTGTATGCGGCGTGTGGCGCGGCGTGTGTGTGTGTATGCGTATGTATGCGTGCACGTGTAATGTGTGTTGCGGTGGTATATGTGTGTGTGTTATGCGTATGCGGTATGCGGTATGCATGCATGCGTTATGTGCGTGTATGTATGTATGTGGCGTGTGTATGTGTGTTATGTGCGTATGCGTGTGTGTATGCGCGTGTATGCGTGCGTGTATGCGTGCGTGTGTATGTATGTGTATGTGTATGTGTGTATGCGTGTATGCGTATGTGTATATGTGTGTATGCGTGCGTGTATATGTGTGTATGCGTGCGGTATATGTGTGTGGCGTGTGTGTGTGTGTGTATGCGTGCGTGTATATGTGTGTATGCGTGCGTGTATATGTGTGTATGCGTGCGTGTATATGTGTGTATGCGTGCGTGTATGCGCGTGCGTGTGTATGTGTGCATGCGTGTATGTATGTATGTAGCAGCGTGTGTATGCGCGCGTGTAGCGTGTATGTGTGCATGCGTGTATGTATGTATGTATGTATGCTGTATGTGTATGTGTGTGTGCGTGCGTGTATGTGCGGCGTATGGTGTGCATGCGGCGTGTATGTATGTATGTGTATGTGTGTATGTGTATGTATGCGTGTTTATGCGCCGTAGCGCGGCGCGTGTGTATGTGTGCATGCGTGTATGTATGTATGCGTGTGTGTGTGTGTGTGTGTGTGTGTATGCGTGTGTGTATGTTCCTGCATGCGGACTACAAGACTGATTGTTTATGTGAACTGGCCCGAACCCTGATCCAAGAACACTACAGACGGAGTGGAGCAGGATGAAGGATTTGAACACGACCAGTATGAGATGCTCTGTGTACACGAAAGCGTGTTGAAATGTACCGTGTTTATTCCACTTCCTGTTTCCCATAATGCTTTGCTCAGTATTTTATCACATATTGTAATATAAATTTTTTATGAATGCGTGTGGCGTGTTTGGAGGATCACAGGTGCAGACATGAAGCGCGCACATACACACACACACACACACACACACACACACACACACACACTGTGTACAGGGCAGGAATGTGGGGGTGAGGGAGTGATTAGTGAACGAGTGCAGATTCAGCACTACTTTTATTCTACACACACAGAAACCTGCTGCAGTCACACTCTCATTCAGCTCATGGGATTAACACTGCATTACTCTCTCACACACACACACACACACACACACCTGATCCATTTGTACTGGTCTGTCTACACACACATGCAGGTATTTACGGTGAATAATAAAAATGGTTTGTTGTGTAGTTTGTGACGTTTTACAGAAATATTATGTCAATTCCTGATATAAATTTATCCCTAATGAGCAGCCCAGAGGAGAAAAACTCCCTGAGACGATCTGAGGAAGAAACCTCGAGAGGAACCAGACTCTAAAGGGAACCCGTCCCCATCTGGGTGACACCGTATAATAATAATATAATAATAATAATGAACTTTATTTTATAAAGCGCCTTTAAAGCAGCTTCTCAAAGCGCTGTACATAAAAACACAAATCACAGAATTAATGAAAGTTAATTAAAATGTATAAATCAACCAAAAAAACAAAGAAAAAACAAGATAAAAAATTCAAAAAGATATCAGGAATTAAATGCAAGTCTAAAAAAAGTGTGTCTTTAAAAGAGCTTTAAAAATGCCAATGTATAGTGTGATTATAAATAAATATGCCCCTTCGATAAATGTGCTAATACTACATGCTGAAATAGTGCAGTTGTGTAAGCAGGAAGTTCATTACAGTTTACAGCTTGTCTTCAGCAAACTGTTTGTGGGCTTTCTTGTACATCATCTTTAGAAGATGCTTCCTTCTGGGACGACAGGC
>CM022766.1:26442525-26450025 GCA_012411365.1 Ameiurus melas | reverse complement strand
GGAGCGCGGTGTGGAGGGGAGTGAGGCGCGGGGTTTATACCCCTCTCACACCCCGCCATGATGGAGACCCACCGAGGGCTGAGTGAAAATGGCTGGTGTTTCCTCACGAGACGCGTCCATCACCTTCGCCTGCCCTGTTCCTCTGAGAGCAGGAGTCGGGTTTAACCGGCTGGACGCGGTGTATCTCCCCGCACACCTCTCCGGAGAGTGCGGTGGGGACTCCGCCCGCGGGCAGCTGGCTGTGTGGAGACCGCTCTCTAGCGCTAGCATTAGCTGCTCCGAGCTCCGCGACACACCGCTAACGGGCGCTGATGCTAACGCAGCTAGCCCGTGGAGGGCTCGGGCTCGGCCTGGTGCTGGACCGGGTCACAATGCGCTCTTTAATTAGCCTAGCTTAGCACCCCCGGCCTCGTTCATGTGCGTCTCCTACTGATTACAGTTCGGTGTGTGTGTGTGTCCGCACGCGCTGTGTAGCAGGACGACATGTGTGTTAGCCTGTAGCTAGCGGTGCAGTATCCGGCGGTAGGATGGAGCGACACGTGGTGGGGGAGCTAGCCAGGGTCCGGGCTCTGAAACCCGCCCACAGATTCCCTCTCCGCCTGGGCCTTTTTATTAACCTGCTAGCGCAGTGTGACCCCATTGTAGAGAGGGTGTGTGTGTGTAAGGTGAGTGTGTGTGTGTGTAGGTAATGCACCTGAGGGTCTGATGGTGGTTAAGACAGAGGTGAAGTGTGTGTGTAGGGTGAGTGAGGGGTGTAGGGTGGGAGTGTGTAGGTAATGCACCTGAGGGTCTGATGGTGATTAGGACAGAGGTGTGTGTAGGGTGAGTGAGGGTGCGGGTGTATGTGGGGTGTATGTAGGGTGGGAGTGTGTAGGTAATGCACCTGAGGGTCTGATGGTGATTAGGACAGAGGTGAGAGGGTGAGCGAGTGTGTGTGTAGGGTGAGGGGGGGTGTAGGTAATGCACCCGAGGGTCTGATGGTGATTAGGACAGAGGTGGGTGTGTTTGTGTAGGGTGAGCGTGTGTGTGTGTGTAGGGTGAGCGAGTGTGTGTAGGGTGAGCGAGCGTGTGTAGGGTGAGCGAGAGTGTGTGTAGGGTGAGCGAGTGTGTAGGTAATGCACCTGAGGGTCTGATGATTAGGACAGAGGTGTGTGTGTAGGGTGAGTGAGGGGGGTGGGGGTGTAGGTAATGCACCTGAGGGTCTGATTGTGATTGGGACAGGGGTGTTTGTGTAGGGTGAGCGATTGTGTAGGGTGAGAGCGTGTGTTAGGGTGGCGGTGTGTAGTGTGTTGTTAGGTTTGTTTTAGTGTTTTTTTTTTGTTGTTTTTTGTTTGGTTTTTTGTGTGTAGGGTTTTGTGGTGATGTGTGTTGTAGGGTTTTGTGTGTGTTGTGTGTGTGTGTGTGTTGTGTGTGTGTAGGTTGTGTGTGTGTAGGTGTGTGTGTTGTGGTGTTTTGTGGTTGTGTGTGTAGTTGTGTGTGTGTGTGTTGTGTTGTTGTGTTTGTGTGTTGTGGGGTACGTGTGTGTGTATCGTGTGTGTTGGGTGGTGTGTGTGGTGTGGCTGTGTGTGTGTGGGGTGATGATGTGTGTGTGGGGTGAGTGGTGTTTGTGTGTGGGGTAGCGGTGTGTGTGGGGTGAGCGAGTGTGTGTAGGTAATCAGGTGTTGTGTGTATAGGGGGTGTGTAATGCACCTGAGGGTCTGATGATTAGGACAGAGGTGTGTGTGTACTGTGTGTGAGGGGGTGGGGGGTGTAGGTAATGCACCTGAGGGTCTGATGATTGGGAGGTGTTTTATGTTGTGAGGGGGTGGGGTTAGGTAATGCACCTGAGGGTCTGATGATTAGGACAGAGGTGTGTGTGTGTAGGATGTGTGTGGGGGGGTGGTGTAATGCACCCCAGGGTCTGATGATTAGAACAGAGGAAGGGTCAGTCAGTATTTGGGATGAACCATTTCAGAGCTGGACTGAACCATCACAGGACTGGTGTAGGGGATGTAGTGTTCTACTGTAGTGTCCTGGTTCCTTCAGACACTGATTTACTGCACTGTCCAGGACTGACTATAATGAGCTGGGGGTGTGTGTGTGTATATAACGTGTACGTGTGTGATGTCGTTCCAGCCTCAAGCACAGTGACCCGTCATGGCCGACTTGGATAAGTGAGTACTGCTCCCTCCTGCACTGTCCTGTAGTGTCCTGGGCTGTGTCCCAATAACACTCACTCATCTCACAGCCTTAGTGTGTGTAGGGTCTGTCATTTGGGACACAGCCGCACACTAGAGTTGGAGTAACACTACCTCCATTTTTATTGTGTTTGCGCAGTAAGGAGCAGGCTGAGCTGGATCAGGCCGATATGGAGGATGTAGAGGAAGTGGAAGAGGAGGAGACTGGAGAGGACAGTAAAGGTACGCGCACACACAGATCTACTCTGACTTGGTCAGCACATGGTCCAGACCTCCATCCCACTGAAGCTTTACGGTGGGCGTGGAAACACTGGTCCAGGACAAGGCTCCATCTTACTGCTTGGTGGAGAATATAAAGTCCTTCAGCCCCAAGAGGAGCGACACATCAAAGACGTTGTGCTGTTTAGGGAAGCCAGAAAGTTCCGATCGTAAACAAAAATTATTTAAAAACCTCCTCTGCTGTCTCTGGTGCTCATCACATTCAGTCATCTACTGTGTTATTGATCCCCCTGTGACCTCGGTACCCTGTTCAGTAACGCTGAGTAGTGCACAACCCCGTGCTGATGATCGTTTATTTGATATGCTCTGATCCTTTCACACCCCAGCATGCTGACTCCGCTCTAGTTCCCTTCAGGATTAGGCTGCCTGAGTAGGGAGGGTGTGTGGTGCAGAGGAGGCCTACATGCAGTATTGGTGTGAGGGAGTACAGGGGGATTTAGAGGGGTTTCATCTCGTGTTCCTCTGAAACATCACACACACAAACTCACCACCTGAGAGATCCGTTTCCACCTCCATCTTTTATATTTGATGTTACTCTTCTGTCTCTATTGGTTTAGGTAAAGTCACCTCACTGACACCTCTGTGTGATTATTTACTCTGTGATTGGTCTGGTTCTTGATGATGATCTGTGTGTGATTGGTCTGGTCTAGCTTGAGATGATCTGTGTGATTGGTCTGGTCTAGCTTATGATGATCTGATTGATTGGTCTGGTCTAGCTGGAGATGATGATGATCTGTGTGTGATTAGTCTGGTCTAGCTGTAGATCATGATGATCTGTGTGTGATTGGTCTGGTCTAGCTTGAGATGATGATGATCTGTGATTGATTGTCTGGTCTAGCTGAAGATGATGATCTGTGATTGTTCTGGTCTAGCAGATGATGATGATCTGTGTTTGTTTGGTCTGGTCTAGCTGGAGATGATCTGTGTGTGATTGGTCTGGTCTAGCTGTAGATGATTTGTGTGTGTGATTGGTCTGGTCTAGCTTGAGATGATTATGATGATCTGTGTTTGATTGGTCTGGTCTAGATGATGATGATGATGATCTGTGATTGCTCTGGTCTAGCTGATGATCTGTTTGATTGGTCTAGTCTAGCTGATGATGATGATGATGATGATGATGGTCTGTGTGTGATTGGTCTGGTCTAGCTCGACAGCTGACCGTTCAGATGATGCAGAACCCTCAGATTCTGGCGGCGCTACAGGAGAGGTTGGATGGACTTGTGGGTTCTCCGTCAGGATACATGGAGAGGTACGTTTATAAATGCCCCCAGTAGGACCCTGTACACTCTGAACTACACACCAAGTTAATAAAGAGTACTGTAACTGTTCTCGCTGCTGTGGTGTAGTAGTATATGATGTGTGTGTGTGTTGTGTCAGTCTGCCACGGGTGGTGAAGCGGAGAGTGAACGCCTTGAAGAACCTGCAGGTGAAATGTGCTCACATTGAAGCCAAGTTCTACGAGGAAGTGCATGAGCTGGAGAGGAAGTACGCTGCGCTCTATCAGCCTCTCTATGACAAGGTTAGTGTGTACACACACGCGCACACACACTTACTTCCCCTGCTTCTTAATCAACACCAGTACCGATTCTGTTCAGTTTTATTTGTATCGCACTCAACAGTGGACCTTGTCCCAAAGCAGTTCTCCTCCAGGGTTTCTGCAGGACCTTAAAGTTAGTCTTGAATTCCTTTATATAAAAATAAGGCCTTATTAGTTGTAAGTTCACATTTTTAAAAGTGCCCACATGCAGCGGAATGAAGGTGTAGAGCTGGGGTCGATGTGCTGGTCCGTTGCTGTGAGATGGTAAAGCTGGGTCACACTCGGGTTTTTAAAAGGTTATAAATAAACCAGTTGTTGGGTTAAATCGATGAAACTATAATAAAAGGTCGTCACTGCCTGAACACGGTCCGTTACAGCGGAGGTGTCGTGTAGTGAGACTGACCTGACCTGCAGGTCTCACAATGTTTTGGACATGTCTTGAACATGTTCTCACTGATGGCTGTAGGGAACAGATGGACACAGTGCTTTGGATTTGTGTTGTGATGTGTTAACATGACGTGTGTGTGTGTGTTCAGCGCAGTGACATCATCAAGGCAGTGTATGAACCCACAGAGGAGGAGTGTGAATGGAAACAGGCTGAGGATGAGGAGCTCTCAGTAAGTGATCACCTCACGTACTGAAACACAGAGTCCTGAACCACTGACCTCTGGGTTAGTCCTACACTTAACTGTGTGTGTGTGTGTGTGTGTGTGTGTGTGTGCGCGCGCGCGCAGAGTGAGCTGAAGGACAAGGTGAAGGTAGAAGAAGAGAAGAAGGATGAAGAGAAGGAGGACCCTAAAGGAATTCCTGAGTTCTGGCTCACGGTGTTTAAGAACGTTGACCTGCTGAGTGAGATGCTGCAGGTACACACACTTCGTCTGTGTGTGTGTGTGTGTGTGTGTGTGTGTGTGTGTCTGTCTCTGTGTGTGTGTTGGGGAACTGCACTCTAATATAACCTGTGTTACAGGAACATGATGAACCCATCCTCAAACACTTACAGGACATCAAGGTCAAGTTTTCAGATGCCGGACAGCCCATGGTACTCAATCACACACACGCACCTACACACGGAGACACACATCTACACGCACCTACACACGGAGACACACATCTACACGCACCTACACACGGAGACACACACACGCACCTACACACGGAGACACACATCTACACGCACCTACACACGGAGACACACATCTACACGTGGAACTTTTCGTGTAATCTGTGACTTTATCTCTAGTTTTAAAAACTAGTCCTAAAAATGTGCATTTGAAGTGTTCTTAAAGTAAGACGTTTAACGTGTGGAAGGAGTCTCCAGTGTCGGTGTCTGTAGTAGTCAGAAGTGAAGCTGTAACTAAATTTTCGCGGATCTTCAGGAGTTTACACTTTCCGGTTCCTCAGGAACACGAGGAGCTGAGGTGATTGTTGCCTGAGCACCAGGGGTGTGTGGCCTGGTTGTGGGGTGGGGTTTTTAGTCTTTTTTTAGGCATTTGTCGTGTGAAAACTCAGGAAAGTGGTCACACAGGTCTGTGTAAAATCAGTTATGAAGTGTTTGGTGTGGTGCTGTAGATCTCCTCTACCACCTGACAGGCAGTTGAGAGGTTGAGAGTTGCACCGTATATGGTATGATTGTTCACTTGGTTTTATCGGACTCTGCCCAATAGGAAGTCCGCCATTTGGATGAAATGTAGGATTTTGACGTTTTCCCGTGGTGTTTCGAGGGGTTTATGAGGCTGAGAACTTATGAAAGTTCACACATGCACTAGTTTAGGATCTTCTCGCAGTTCGATATAGACGTGCCTCATTTGGCTTTCATGCCTTGAAATACTCAAATTCTTGAAACTTGGCAATTTTCTATAATTCTTCTGTCTTGTGTCCTGGGTGTGGACAGTGCACTCCATAGCGCACCCTAACTTCCAAATGAGTTGATCGCTCTGGTTGCCACACAGGTTGTCGTTGTTTTGAGACATTTTTCCCATTGGTTTGTATTAGCTCCGCCCAGCAGGAAGTCTCCCACTTTGGATTAAAAAAAAAAAAAAACCCCGCATGTTCTGGATTTTGAAAAGCTCCTCCTCCGGGATTTATGTGAGAGGCACCAAACACTGCCACCATCATACCCAGATATGGAAGATGTAAATTGAGAATGGATTCTTGGTGTGTTTCCATGGCGAGGTGATGAAATTATGACATAAGGTATAGGAAGAGCTGAAATCTCTGCTGTGCGTTGTGTGACTTGGGTCTAGATCGAGATTTATCTTTGGTATTGTGCGGTGGACACATGGATGTCTACGCCCCTCTGTGACGGGACTCCTCGTTTATTATCTTGGTCTTATTAACGTGCAGAGACGATGGTGAGGGAGTGTTTTATAGCTGCTCTGAAGTAAGTGAACAGGAACTAACTTGTTTTAAAGAACTATAAACTAATGTCTAATAAATCAATTTGGTGTGTTGATTTCCTGTGGAGGAAACGTCATGAAAGACCTGTAATTATCACGGGGATAGATGCACTGTTGAGAAATTGGGACATGGTTGTCATGGTAACCGGGAAGGGTTTATTTTTGGTTGATGTCCTCAGGGTTTTCTACTGTCACTGGGCTGTGTCCCAAATTACCTTGACTGCTGTCCCTTACTAGTCATTATCCACTTCAGGTCATGGGCTGTATCCCAAACCGCACAGTAGATCTGCATACAGTTCATACAGGGATTAGATACTAGTCCCTGCTTTAATGTTCCCTCTCTCTCTGTGTGTGTAGAGTTTTACGTTAGAGTTCCACTTTGAGCAGAACGAGTTTTTCTCCAACACGGTTCTCACGAAGACCTACAAGATGAGATCTGAACCTGACGAGTCCGACCCCTTCTCCTTCGACGGCCCTGAGATCATGGGCTGCACTGGGTACTCGCTCTCTACACCTGACCTTATCCCCTTCACACGACCTGTCTCTCTGAACCTCTCACTCTACACCTGTCTCCCACGCTGTACCTGTCTCACACTACACCACCTGCAGCTTGTGTTCTGTGTTGTGTATCCTGTATGTTACTGAGTTTGGTGTGTGTGAGGTGTTTATACAGTGTTTATACGGTGAACTTGATGTGAATAAACGCTACCCGCCTGTGCGTAGGTGCACGATCGACTGGACCAAAGGGAAGAATGTTACTCTGAAGACCATAAAGAAGAAGCAGAAGCATAAGGGCAGAGGGACGGTGAGGACGGTCACCAAGACTGTCCCTAATGACTCCTTCTTCAACTTCTTCTCCCCTGAAGGTACATACCCCCAAAAAAAACGTGATCAGTCAGGAATGATCGAGTTCCAGATTGTTACTCCGGTGGAGTTGCGGGTTTAGGTGGTGTAACGGTGTGGAGTTTATGGCTGTTTATATAACATACTGTCTGTTCTTTTATCTTTCAGTACCAGAGAGTGGTGAACTGGTGAGTCTCTCTCTCTCACTCACACACACACACGGAGTTAAACAGTTGTACATTAATAACCCCTTCACTGCACCATGTGG
>CM022766.1:26430025-26437525 GCA_012411365.1 Ameiurus melas | reverse complement strand
AAGGTACACCACACACACACACACACACACACACACACACACACACACTTCCCTCCAGCTCAACCTGAGAACAAGGTACACCACACACACACACACATACACACACACACACAAACCCCTCCCTCCAGCTCAACCTGAGAACAGGCATACACTACACACACACACACACACACACACACACCCTTCCCTCCAGCTCAACCTGAGAACAAGGGCAGATATACACACACACACACACACCACACACACACACACACACACACACCCCTTCCTCCAGCTCAACCTGAGAACAAGGTACACACACACACACACACACACACAACTTCCTCCAGCTCAACCTGAGAACAAGGTGTACACACACAACAAAACAAAACAGCACTAACACAACAACAACACACACAACACACACACACACCTCCCTCCAGCTCAACCTGAGAACAAGGGTAACACACACACACACACACACACACACACACACACACACACACACTCCTCCAGCTCAACCTGAGAACAAGGTACACACACACACACACACACCACTTCCTCCAGCTCAACCTGAGAACAAAGTACATACACACACACACACACACACACACACACACACACACATCCCTCCAGCTCAACCTGAGAACAAGGAACACACACACACACATCCCTCCAGCTCAACCTGAGAACAAGGAACACACACACACACACACACACACACACACACACACACACACTCACACCACACACACACACCACACACACTTCCCTCCACCTCAACCTTTGTTTTTGGATGAGAGTAGAGGATTTTTTCTTGAAACTCTTCTAAACAGCTTGTGGTGATAAAGATTCAATTCAATTCAATTCAATTTTATTTGTATAGCGCTTTTTACAATAGTCATTGTCTCAAAGTAGCTTTACAGAAATAAAAAACAGGTATAAACAGTCAGAAACAGATAAACAGAAACAAACAGGAACAGATAAACAGAGACAAACAGATAGAAAAGGTGACTTCAGATGTTTTCTCCACTCGAGCCGTCCTCTTCACAGTGTGTTGAGACGATATAGACACGCGTCCGATTCCAGGTCGATTCAGAACATTTCCAGTCGACTGGAACTTCTTAATTATTACTTATTACTTACTATTACTTAATTATTACTTCTTTTGCTGCACATCACAGCTACATTCCTCGCTCTTACCCATTGTTATGAATGACGAAGGGAATTTGGCCTGTGTGTTACCTCATATTTATACCCCTGTGAAACAGGAAGTCACGGTTGAACAATTTCCTGTTCCTCGTCACCCAGGTGTACTAAACATTTTTCAATATCAATCTGATTATACTTGTACTATATTTTTCTCATATGAATTCATAGGGGTGCCAGTAATTGTGGCACACATATATTTAACAAAGATACACCTCTGTTGTGTTTGTAATTGTTTAAACTCCTTTAGAGCAGGGTGTTTTTGTGAATGTATTTTTTAACAGTAGATCTAAAGGTTAAATGATAGACACTTTTTCACAGCCTTCATATTTACAGAGGGTGCTGTAACAGCTACTGGTCACACTGATCAACAATCTCGCTGGTTTCTTCCTATCTGTGCTGAAGAATTGAAACTGGCGATGTCCTGGTTGCTCTGTTATTGTGCAGATAGATAAATAAATAAATATATATTTTTTTATAAACGATGTTGGTGTGATGTCTGTAATTGTTTACCTGTGTTCAGGTGGACAGAGAACTCGCTAGTGGAGAATTTTTCCTGCGCGAGAGAGAGAAGAGGAGGAAGAAGATGACCGAGATCAAGGTAACACACACACACACACACACACACACACACATTCCGGGTAGCTGTGGATCAGGTGGTAGAGCGGGGTGTCCATTAATCGTAGGGTTGGAGGTTCGATTCCCGGCCCGGATGACTCCACATGCTGAAGTGTCTGTGGGAAAGACACTGAACCCCACGCTGCTCCCGATGGCGAGTTAGCACCTTGCAGCTCTGCTACCATTGGGGTGTGTGTGAATGGGTGAATGAGACACAGTGTAAAGCGCTTTGGATAAAAGCGCACATTTACCATTTACCAGTGTAAGTGCGCCATTTACACACACATCAGTAGCTGGTGTAGTAAGCTGGGTGTGGTTTAACAGTGTGGTTCTCTGTGTGTGAAGGTGAAACAGGCTGAGGCTCTGAGCAGGAAACAGGAAGAGAGAAAGAAAGCCTTCATTCCTCCGAAAGAGAAAAAAATCATCAAAAAGTCCAACAAAGGTAAACAATTAAAGATATTTCTTTCTGTTTATCTTTCTGTAATTCTTCCTTAATTATTTTCCTTTGTTCTATTTCTTTTTCTCATGTCTCTGTGAGCACGGTGTTGGGGAAGCAGTGTGTCTTTAGCGTGAGGAAGTGGCACTAACATCTTTTTGTTCCATGCAGCTCCTGTAAAAGACAAACTGGACATCGAGGCCATTAAAGAGAAAGTGAAGAAAGCCAAGAATAAGAAACTGGGAGCTCCTCCAGCGAAGACCAGCACAGCGCCTCCTACAGGCCACAGCAAGAAGAACACGAAGAGTACACGCTAATGACATTTCTACATGGACCCTGTGTGTGTGAGAGAGTGTGTGTGAGAGAGTGTGTGTGAGAGAGTGTGTGTGAGAGAGTGTGTGTGAGAGAGTGTGTGTGTGAGAGAGTGTGTGAGAGTGTGTGTGAGAGAGTGTGTGTGAGAGAGTGTGTGTGAGAGAGTGTGTGTGAGAGAGTGTGTGTGAGTGAATGAGAGAGTGTGTGTGTGTGAGTGAATGAGAGTGTGTGTGAGTGAATGAGAGAGTGTGTGTGAGTGAGAGTGTGTGTGAGTGAATGAGAGAGTGTGTGTGAGTGAATGAGAGAGTGTGTGTGAGTGAGTGTGTGTGAAGGAGTGTGTGTGAGAGAGTGTGTGTGAGAGAGTGTGTGTGAGAGAGTGTGTGTGTGAGGAGGTGTGTGTGGAAAGAGAGTGTGTGTGAGAGGAGTGTGTGTGAGAGAGTGTGTGTGAGAGAGTGTGTGAGTGAATGAGAGAGGTAGTGTGGGAGTGAATGAGTGAGAGTGTGATTGTGTGAAGTGAAAAGGTTATTGTTAGGGGTATTATTAGCTGTTGTAGGTTATTGTTAGGGGTATTAATAGCTGTTGTAGGTTATTGTTAGGGGTATTATTAGCTGTTGTAGGTTATTGTTAGGGGTATTAATAGCTGTTGTAGGTTATTGTTAGGGGTATTATTAGCTGTTGTAGGTTATTGTTAGGGGTATTATTAGCTGTTGTAGGTTATTGTTAGGGGTATTAATAGCTGTTGTAGGTTATTGTTAGGGGTATTATTAGCTGTTGTAGGTTATTGTTAGGGGTATTAATAGCTGTTGTAGGTTATTGTTAGGGGTATTAATAGCTGTTGTAGGTTATTGTTAGGGGTATTATTAGCTGTTGTAGGTTATTGTTAGGGGTATTAATAGCTGTTGTAGGTTATTGTTAGGGGTATTAATAGCTGTTGTAGGTTATTGTTAGGGGTATTATTAGCTGTTGTAGGTTATTGTTAGGGGTATTATTAGCTGTTGTAGGTTATTGTTAGGGGTATTATTAGGGGTATTTTAACGGTATTATTGGGGTGTAATGATGCAATAAGGTTGATCGATTTAAAAGAAAAGTATCCATGTGATAATTATAAATCGATACAGGCAAGTGATGTGCAAGTAATTTAACTGATTTCCTCAGAACTCTGGCGGTTTATTCTGGTCTGGTTTCAAATGTATTCAGCAGTCAGGAGTTAAGAGAAGTTCTGCCTCAGATTGGGAACACAGTTACTGACACTGATTGGAGCTGAAGATAAATCATGTTGTATCTCAAATCATGAACTGTTCTGGTTGTTGATGCTGAATCTGTTGTTCAGACGATGACTCCTCAGTAAACATAAACATTCATCATTCACTCGTTAGTTACTGATCCAGGAGGAAGTGGTGGATCAGTGGTTAAGACATTGGATCAGAAGGTATCGAGTTCTAATCCCTGCACCACCAAGCTGCCACTGCTGGGCCCTTCACCCTCAGCTGTATAAATGAGAGAAATGTAAGTTGCTCTGGATAAACATGTCTGTCCAATGCTGTAAATGTTTCATGTAGCTGGACCTTCATAAATTTGAGATGTGGCAGTGCTGAAGATCTCAGGGTGTCTTCTCAAACCTCTACCAGATCTCCGTGCAGACACCACTCCATCTCCACTCTGATGCTTGATATATGCTGGGATGAGAGGATGATATCTGAGCTGATGGCATCTTGGGACTCACCGAAAAATCAGTGGATTCTACCAGAAGGTGTGGAGGACCTACTACACCATAGGTCCTCCACTACAACTACAACCATCACTACGAGGCTTTGTTGAAGGTTTGGTATGCGAGTGCACTTGAAGGTTTTCTGGGGATTTTTACTGCCCCCTGGTGGTTAGGAGGCATGACATAAATCTGTTTATTATTAAAGTAATATTATGGAGTAAACACAACAAGTAATTATAATAATTTTATTTATAATTGTTTTTCATTTCAGCATAAGTTAACTGAATTAAAAGAGCATGTACACAAGAGCAGATCTTTAAAGGCAGTGTGACATGGGTAAATATTGTGTGTGTGTGTGTTAGTTTATGTAAGCAAATATATTGGGACAGCGGCACTGAATGAAATACACACTTCCAAAAATCAACAGCAAAGACACGGGTCTGATGATCAACACGGTTTTACAGAACACACCACACACATGCAGAGCAGGGTCCAAGTCCGGCGTCCAGTTATTACCTACACACACACACACACACACACAGGGGTGAGATACTCTCCTACAGTAAACACACACACATAAACCTTCACACAGATGGAGAATGTGTAAATGAACTCACGTAAGGCACCGTCTCGGTTGGAGTCGTCTGTAAACAATGTTATAAATGTTACTGATGGAGTGAAACTCAGAGCTGTTCAACATTAAATCTGGAGATAAAATCTACGTTCACACTTACAACAGAGATTGTTCACACACTTCTCTTGTCCACACTCGCTGCAGGACTGTCCTTCTTTATACGGCTTCTGGCGAGCGTAGTTTCCTCTGGACCAAGAGAACAGAGACATTTAACTTGAACTACTTTAACATTTAAGTAATTAGATTGAGATTTTTAACAAGAACAAAATTGAAAGCACAGTGCTCCTTTTCTCCCCGGTTTAATAACGACGAGCCACCAATAATGGTCCAGATCCATTTCCTGTGCTCTTCAACCAGTGAGAAGCTGCTCAGGTAAGTGAGAGGGAACGGGGAAGTGTGAGGTAGGCTGTAAACTCTGTATTTCCTGATGCGAGCAGGAAATTTGTGAAATTAATTGTTTTGTTGCTGTTGATAAACTGGAGAAGAGCGGCCTCAGATATGGGGATGGAGAAGTTTTGCAGGAGAATGTGCCTGTGATGACCAGGGAGTTCCTGACCAGGGGGTTTGAGTTTGAACGCTGGTCCTGTCGATCCTGCTTGGAATATTCCTGGAGAACTGACTGAGGATACCTGAGGTCTGAAAAGGAGAGTAAGGAGGAAATGCCAGAACCGTGGTGGACTTCAGCGCGCTGCCTGGAATACTCTTAGGCAATATACGCTCACATCGCCATAAACTGGACAAACTGCTGTCCAGTGTTAGCTTCATGCACGAATACAGAATTATGCACGTGACAGTGTTCCCCGAAACTTTGCTGTGTGACTCAGTTGATGATGGTCTATGGACTGAAGGTTTTGGAGTACAGAGATAAACACACGACAAGGAAAGACCATGGTGCTGGTGTGTGTTTATATCAAGGAAAGTTGGTGTAACACAACAATAGTGTGATATAAGATTTGTAATTCGGACAGTTTCTGTATGTCCTTTTTATCTTTCTCGTGAGGTCCCTCAACTGTTTTTTTTAATGCAAATGATGTCTCTTTAATTTATTTATTCATATTCATATGATTCATATTCACATGATTCATATCCATGTGATTCATTTTCACGTGACCCTCAACTGTTTTTTACTGTAATAGATATACATCCACCTGCTGACGTTGACGTGGCATTAGAAACCATAAAAAAAACGTCTCATGATGAACCTCAATTCATTTTAGGTAACCATTGTCTTATGGATAAATATTTAAAGGGCTACTACCAATATGTTACATGTGCTACTGGCGCTGATCAAATTTTGGATGGATGTCACGGCCCGATTCCGGGAGCGTACAGGTCTCTGACTTCACCTCCTCTTGGCTCAGATGATCAGAATAGAGTTTTGCTCCCATTATAAATCCAGTGAAGAGAGAAGTGCGGTATGTTAAAGAGTGGACCTCCTCTAGGTTTGGAATATGATTTTAAATACATGTTCTGGTTTGAATGAAAACCGCGGTGCTCACTATTTCTAACTATATCACTTTCTGTGTTGATCCTGCTTGGGTCACGAAGGAGTTAAAGAGTATATTGAACATGAAGAAGAGAGTATTTCTCTTGGGGACTAATGAAGAAACCTACTGGACTGCACCCTGTACCCTACACAGTACTGAATATTGAGTGTGTGTTCAGACTTACGTTGTTGCGTAGTTACACACGAATATGACTCCTGGAATGTGTGAGAAACTTGTTTTACGCACCCCGCCAGGACATTCGATCACAGCACAGCCCACTTTATACGTCGTCGCCCAAACCACCTGCGTTAATCACAGATACCACACGGAGTGTGAAAACTCAGAAACATGCTTTAATATTCATATTCATTCATTATCTCATTTAGCTGATCTCTAGTATTAGGCAGGTGAACGTTTTACCCTTTTTAAAATCTAGCTAATAAATAAAGCTTTTGTCTAAATAGAAATAGACTATAAGTAAACAATGTTAGTTTAGCATATTTTAAACGACCTTAAATTCAAGTTAAATTAAGCTCAAATAAATGTATGTTAAATATAGCTAAACATGAGCTTTATTTAACTACATTTAGGGTTTCAGTAAAGCCCTCTAGCGACACTACAGCCGAGAAGTGATTGAAATGAATCATTAAATCTCAGACCCAGGTGAGTCTACACCTGTAGTTACACTAATAACACACACGGTGTGTGCGTTCCCATTAGCTGCTAATGTGTTAAAGATGTTAATAAGAATTAATATGATGATGTCATCGAGGAAATTTTACCAATACTTACTGACTGGATCATAATTAGTCCTAAGCGCTTCTAATAAATCCTACGACGTTTCACATTATAATATGTAATTATCCTTAAAAACTCAACAGGAACAGATGTTTGAGTAAACGTTCTGCAGTTGTAATAAGAACATTACAGTAACGTACATGCGATGCATTTTTATTACTTAAGAAATCAGGCTTTTGAGAAATGACCTGTGTGTAATGGCCACAGACTTTGCTGCAGTAGAGGTTGTTGTAGTCGTAGTCTTTAACTTCGTTAACCCATCTCTGAATCGCGTATTTAGTTTTAAAGCTACTGGGCGGAGCTCCTGCCCAGATGTTCT
>CM022766.1:26417525-26425025 GCA_012411365.1 Ameiurus melas | reverse complement strand
ACTTTTGATCTATGTGCAAATGACTTGTTATGTATTTTCATTTGTCTCAGGGAAGTATTTGTGTATATTAATTAAACGTTTATTTACACCTCTACCCTGGTTAAACACGCCTTTGGAGGGGGTAGGGGCAGGGTAAAGAACCTGGATTGAGGGTGTGTTCAGGCGGATATAGGCTGCTGTTCGTGCTGTTAGGCCGATGCTTCTTATTAAAGAAAGAAACGTGAATTATCACCGTTATAACTTCTTCTTGATAATTAAAGTTGCTGAGTTACAGTTATTTCATAAGTCTCAATAATGAGTCCGGTATTAGCCAATCAGATGTGTCTACGTCATCATACCATCATACTAGTTAACTGTGTTGCTGTTGTTTCTAAGGCGGTATGTTCGTAGGCTCCAGTGTGGATAGTCACTAACAAATCCATCAGCACTGGGCAAGAGCATAACTCCGTTGTTGTAAGTTCATACTTAATAAGAAAGTAAAGTTCCTGCAACGGATTCTCTTTGTGTTTCTCTTCACGCCTTGGGACAAGGTAGTGACTGTTCTGGTTATTATTTTGGCCTTGCCCAGCCCTGAAGACATTTGCTTTCTTAGTGATTGTTTTGGATTGTTTCTTTTTTCTTTCTTGTAATTATTAAATTTGTAAGATTATGAAGATTCGAAAGACGTGTGTTACCTCAGTTTTATTTTTGTTTATACTTTCTTTTATGTTACACCTTGACCCTGTGGGTCGTAACACAGCTGTATAAAAGTTATAATAAACACAACACGCTCTCAATCACTGATCATTTTATTTGCCAAATCCACATAAATTCATCAAGAATGATAAATTGAAATAATAAGAATAAAAAAAGGGAGAGAAGGTCCATTGTTAAAAGCCCAATTCAAATAAAATAACATTTAATTAAAGAAACACTTCATTTACATTACAGAATTTGGCAGACGCCCTTATCCAGAGTGACTTACAGTTCTCATTTATAAAGCTGAGCAGTTGAGGGTTAAAGGACTTACTCAAGGGCCCAGAAGTGGCAGCTAGGCAGTCCTGGGGCATGAACTCACAACCTTCCGATCAGAAGCACAATGTCTTAACCACCGAGCTAGCCACTACCCTTCACCGTACAGAAACATTCTGTAACAGTATAAATATTCTCTACAGATGAAGTAAGGAAACAGTCAGAAATAAACTAATACAATAAGTTCAAATAAACGATCTCCCAACACCTGCCATTTCCCCTCATTCACCCAGCAGCATGACACACTACAGTAAACCCTAACCTTAAATAAAGAACTATACGTTTCTCTCTCTAGCAGAAAACCTTCACCGTCTGATTTAACAATAACTATCATTAATAATTAATAATAAACAACTTAAGTGTCACTCCCTGTCATCCCTGAGTTGATTAAATAAAATAAAATATATTATATATATATATATATATATATATATATATTCCTTCACCAATAAACCTTCAGCTCAGAAAGGTCATGTGATCAGCCGACATTAACATCGTTGTGTTCATGTGTGTTTAAGACAGGACGCAGTTCCTCGAATCCTGATCCGAATCCTGATCCGGAACCATTTTCAGGAAAAAGTCCCAGTCTGGTGGCGACGTCGGCAAGTCCGACTGAAAGTGTTTCCAAAACCTGAAAAATATGAAGTGTATGAATCATAAAAATAACGGATCGGGTGGAAACGCGTGTGATAAACAGTCTAAGCCTAACATTACTTCCGGTTCCGGTGACAGGGTATGCTGGTGTGTTTTGCTGCCGCTCCTGTTACCGTTTGGTTTGTTTTCGTTTGTTATTTTAAACCGTATTTATTTATTTTTTATATAACTGCGAGTTTTTTAAGGTACATTGTCTTTAGTGCCATTACGATTGCAATGTGGTGGTGCCATTTTATATATTTTGGACTGTAGTTTTTTATTTCTGTGTTCCAGCTGGAATTAATTACAGCGTGTAACTCTGAATCAACGCCCCGGTTTGGCTGTGTGTGTGTGGATCGTGTGTGTGGACTGTGTGTGTGGACTGTGTGTGAGGATTGTGTGTGTGGACTGTGTGTGAGGATTGTGTGTGTGTGGATTGTGTGTGAGGACTGTGTGTGTGGATTGTGTGTGTGAAGATTGTGTGTGTGAGACTGTGTGTGTGGATTGTGTGTGTGTATTGTGTGTGAGGATTGTGTGTGTGTGGATTGTGTGTGTGAGGGGATTGTGTGTGTGGATTGTGTGTGGAGATTGTGTGTATTGGAGACTGTGTGTGTGTGGATTGTGTGTTGTTGTGGATTGTGTGTGTGAGATTGTTTGTGTGATTGTAGAATGTGTGATGTAGGATTGGTGTGTAAGGATTCTAACGGTATTGCTGAATCAACGCCCGGTTCGGTTGTGTGTGTGTGACTGTGTGTGTGGACTGTGTGTGTGTGTGTGGACTGTGTGTGTGTGGACTGTGTGTGTGGACTGTGTGTGTGAGGGCTGTGTGTGTGGACTGTGTGTGTGGACTGTGTGTGTGTGTGGACTGTGCGTGTGAGGGCTGTGTGTGTGGACTGTGTGTGTGAGGGCTGTGTGTGTGGACTGTGTGTGTGTGGACTGTGTGTGTGTGGACTGTGTGTGTGGACTGTGTGTGTGTGGACTGTGTGTGTGTGGACTGTGTGTGTGTGGACTGTGCGTGTGAGGGCTGTGTGTGTGGACTGAGTGTGTGTGGACTGTGTGTGTGTGGACTGTGTGTGTGGACTGTGTGTGAGGGGCTGTGTGTGTGGACTGTGTGTGTGGACTGTGTGTGTGTGGACTGTGTGTGTGGACTGTGTGTGTGGACTGTGTGTGTGGACTGTGTGTGTGGACTGTGTGTGTGAGGGCTGTGTGTGGACGGTGTGTGTGAGGACTGTGTGTGTGAGGATTGTGTGTAAGGACTGTGTGTGTGGACTGTGTGTGTGAGGGCTGTGTGTGTGAGGGCTGTGTGTGGACTGTGTGTGTGAGGGCTGTGTGTGTGAGGACTGTGTGTTAAATGTGCACTTATATAGCGCTTTTATCCAAAAAGCGCTTTACACTGTGTCTCATTCACCCATTCACACACACCAATGGTAGCAGAGCTGCCATGCAAGGCGCTAGCTTGCCATCGGGAGCAACTTGGGGTTCAGTGTCTTGCCCAAGGACACTTCGGCATGTGGAGTCACCCGGGCCGGGAATCGAACCTCCAACCCTACGATTAGTGGATAACCCACTCCGAGTGTGTGTGTGTGGATCGTGTGTGTGGATCGTGTGACTTTGTGCTCGCAGTGCGCTCCGGAGTTTCATTCGCTCTGGCCTTGTGAGTGTGTACTCCCCGACCATGGCGCTAAGGTACACTACACGCCAGCTATTGAATCTAAAACAGAACTGTTATTGCCTAGCCAAAGACTCTTACAATCTCTGTCAGGACGTTGGACTGCTACGTCCTAAGCGATATATCCATCGGGGTTTGAGACGCAGTCTTACTGTCTCATCCTCTCCTAACATCTGTGTCCCTATCTGTCGCCGTAAGACCAACAATCTGCTCCATACTGGTGTTGACTTCAACATTCATGTGGACTGTAGTGACTCTGGTGGTTAAGGAATTTCTGTCACTAATTGACTGTTTTAACTTCACACAGTCTGTAACTGACCCGACTCATAACAAGGGCCATACGCTGGATCTTGTGATTGCTAACGGCTCATTTGTATTGCAGTTTTCATCTACTGACATTGGACTGTCTGATCATTCAGCTGTCTTTTTTAACCTCGAACCTGTCTCCCATCCGAACAGTAAACTTCCGGAAGTGGAAGTCCATAGATCAGACAGCCTTCTCCAATTCTGTGGTTTCCATCCTAGGCGATCTTCATCCCTCATCACTGGAGGAGAAAGTTCTGCAGCTAAATTCCACTCTTGCTGCTAATCTTGACACTTTTGCTCCTCTAAGGTCACGTAAGGTCACATTCACCCGCTCTGCTCCCTGGTATAATGACAATCTGCGCTCTAGAAAGGCTGTATGTCGGAAAATGGAGCGAAAATGGCACCTTACCGGACTGAGTGTCTACTATCAAGCGTGGAAGGATCTTCTGGGGGATTATCGTGCACTACTAGAGACTGAAAGATCCTCTTACTTACCATAAATAGACTGCTTCAAGTTAATGCTGTTACTACTTTGCCTGTTTCTCAGCAGCTCTGTGATTCCTTTCTACGGTTTTTTAATTCTAAGATTGTCAATGTTTGCAAAGAAATTTCTGTTAACCCTGACTGTGCCACTCCACTCCTTCGTCCTTCTGGGTTCACTGGTGTTTCTTTCACTCATTTCTCACTGCTTGATTCTGAGACTCTCACTAGGGAGGTCTCCAGCATGAAATCTACCACTTGCCTGCTGGACCAATTCCTATGAATCTGTTTAAATCGTGCTTTGCTGTGTGGCGCCCTGCTATCCTCAGTATTATAAATGAATCACTGGAGACTGGGGTTGTTCCAGCAGTACTGAAGACTGCTGCTGTTACGCCTGTCCCCAAGAGAGAAAACGTTTCTGTGGATGATTTTAAACAATTTTCACCCCATTTCAAATCTTCTGTTTCTGGCAAAAATTCTTGAGCGTGCTGTCACCTCTCAACTCTGTACTCATCTGACAACCAATAACCTCTTTGAACCCCTTTTGAATCAGGTTTTCGTAAATTTCACAGCACTGAAACACCGTTGGTCAAAGTTACCAATGACTTGTTGCTGGCCTCTGATTCTGGAGCTACCTCACTTCTTATTCTTCTTGACCTTCGATACTGTGGGAACTGTGTGACCATATTACTCCTGTTTTGAAGTCCTTACACTGGCTCCCGGTCAGGTTCCGTGTCGATTCTAAGATCATGATGTTGACATACAAGGCCTTACATGGCTTGACTCCGCAATACTTATCTAGTTTATTAATCCCTTACACCCCACATCTCAGACTGCGCTCCTCACGGTGTAATCTGTTAACTGTTCCACAAACACACCTTAAATCTATGGGTGAGAGGGCTTCTGTCTCTGCTCCTTCACTTTAGAACTCTCTTCCCCCTGAACTCAGGGAAGCCCAGACTTTTGGCATTTTTAAAACTCTTCTAAAGACACACTTTTTAAAACTTGCATTCGACTGCTGATGTCTTTTTAGATTGTTTTATATTTCTTTTTATTATTAATGTTGTTGTTTTTGTTCTTATTTACTTTCATTTGTTTTATTTTTCTGTGGACTGTGTCATATATCCGTGACACAGCGGATAAAGGGGCGGATGCAATCGCATATAAAACGAAGTTTATTAATATAAAGCAACAAACAAAACGTAATCAATATCGTAATCCACAAACAGGCGAAGGTGGGCGGCAAGCAGGCATATAAGGCAAGCAGGAAAGGCAGGTACAGAAACAGGGTCGATAAACAAACAAACAAAACAACAAAACGGGGGATGTGGACTGGGAACAGGTGAACTGAATCTAACATGGAACGTGATAATTAAGTTTACTAAGTATAATACACCGCCCCGTGTGTAGCACGGCTCACAGTATATATACACATACACACTGATATCATTAGCCCCCGCAACTGCTAACAGCTGCGGGCGATACAATAACACACGTGACACTACGACACATGACAAGACAGGGCGGAGACATGACATCAGCAACAACAACAAACGCACATGGCCAGCTGTCACTCGGGAAAAGCACGTGCTCTCACATGCGCTGGACCCCGCATTAACCGGAAAGGACGCCATGCCGGGGAGGACCCGCCGATGCCATACCATACGGGGATTGGAGGATCTGACGGAAGAATTCCACCACTCTCTAACCGGAAGGCGGAAATAAAAGGACGCCCTTCCGCCCGGGAAAGTTGAGTACTGACTCACCGAAACGGCACCGACACGGACGAGGACGGCGCCGGCCGAGACGACACGCAACGCTGAGGGACGGCTCAAGAACCCCGAGGATTCTTCCGGGATTCCCCCGACACGCCCCCGCGAGCGTCACGACGTCAGCCCGCCCCCGCAGACCTACACACACGCCCCCACGAACCTACACTCTACCAGACCGAGAATAAAGCCTCAGCTTTTGCTCTACTCACGCCTCCGTGTCTCTGTGCTGCGCCCTTTCCCGCTACAATATATATATATATATGTGTATGTATGTGTTATAATGCCATTGGGCATTTTTATTTCTTTGAGTCATTTTTGTGGTGTAATCAATTGTTTTGAACATATACCTATAGTGTGTGTGAGTGAGTGAGTGTTACTTGTGATGGTAGATGTCTGGATCTCGGCTGATTTGGTTGTTGAAGCCGATGTACAGATCGTCCCATAGCAGGCCATTCAACACCACATACCTCATCACATTCACTCTGTTCTTAACCTACACACACACACACACACACACACACACACACACGCACACATAGAGTTAATGACTTATCACAGACCCTGCACACTTTATAATGGTTTAATAGTTATATGTAGTGTATTACCTCTATGTAGGCGTGTGCTCTGTCTGGCCTCGCTGAGGGGAAAGAAAGATCCAGAAAGTCCACCAGGTAATCATATCCATCCTTCAGCGGCTGGAAATCATCGTCTGTCTCAATCACCTGACAAGACAGTTAACCTCATCACAGTGCGTGCCTTTGAGTGTTTAAGATTAGTTAATAAGTTTTTAAATATTTATTTAGGATCTGTTGTGTTGACTGAGATGTTGCAGGCCCTATATACACGGCTGTCACGGTTCAAAGGTAGATACGGAAACAATTGCAGATTTCAAATATTTAATAAACAAACAGACAAAAAAAACAAAGACAATAACACAAGGCAAAACTAAACATCACCGCGTAGACAAAAGCCTGGATAGACAATACATAAGATGAGGAAGCAGTACAAACAGTAGCTATATATATATATATATTGCTCGTTAAACCAGAAACGTGATACAGGTGCAGGTGGTCATGTGACAATGATGTAGTATGGAGCAGTGGCTGCTGGGAAATGAAGTCCAGAGATCCCTCATTGATATATGATTACGGCGCTCTCCATTAATATCCGCACCCTTTGTAAATATGAGCAAAGACGACTGTTAAAATTTGTCTTAATTGTTTAATCAGACATTATATAGAAGACTCAGAGCTGTTATCTTGGCGAAGGAAGGTAACACAAAGTATTAACTAAAGGGGTGGCAATAATTGTTGCACACCTATATTTAATAAAGATATTTATTTTGATAAACTGGTGTTTTGTTTGCAACTGTTTGATCTCCATGAGAGCAGAGTATTTTTGTGATTTTTTGGAACAAAAGATTAAACAAAAAAGATAATTTTTTTACAGCCTTCTTTGTTCATATTTATGAAGGGTGCCAATATTAATGGAGGGCACTGTATAACATTACACTTTAACACTTTAATGAATGGACTAAAGACAGGAAACTGATTCTATTAGGATTCATTTAAAAAAAAGATTTGTTTGAGTGGACGTAGACAGCAGGAATGTCAGGAATCACATCTCTAT
>CM022766.1:26392525-26410025 GCA_012411365.1 Ameiurus melas | reverse complement strand
CACTCTCTCCTTGTATTTCGTCGTCTGAGACTCCTGTCTTTCATGTCGGTGTGTTTTGTTTCTTGCCATAGTGTCTTGCCAAGTTGTCTTAGTGTTTGTTTAGTAGTCTGTTTGTTTATATTGAATGTTTAAAAATCTGCGACTGCTTCTGCCTCAACCTCCAAATCGTGACAGCTTGCATATGTAAGAATCATCGTCATGGACAGCTTTGCATCATAGAAGAAAATTGCATATGTTCATTGCTAAGGCACTTCAGGGTAAATTGTCCTCTTCTATTTCTTCTTTCTTAACTTTTTACACAAATAGGGTTAGGGTTGATAAATCTCAATCACACATGCAGTTAAAAGTCCCAAAGGTTTACTCAGAATTTGGCAAACGTGCTTTTTCTTTTTCTGCTCCCTGGGTCTGGAACCATCTGCAGCATGCAGTTAAACTAGAGATATCACCACCTCTGAGTACTTTTACACGGCTTTTGCAAACAGTGTTAAAGGAGTGTTGTAAGTGCGATCCTTGATTTTACTCTCATTGTTTTCTCCGATTATCTCTGTGTGACACTCTATGTGCTAAATAAATAAATAAATCAGCAGATAAACAGAGATACAGAGAGAAAGACAGAGACAGACAGACACAGTGAGACTGACAGACCGAGAGAGAGACAGACAGCTCACCAGTGTATTTTCCTCCAGTGAAAGTCATGGGGAATCCTGAAGCTCCTCCAGCGAAGTCGCTCAGCATCACGTCCACTCCATGTGGGAGGCGGCCATTATTGGGGCGTGTACAGTCCACTGTGTTCAGGATCATGTGACCTAAGGGGGTGGGAGATACTTGAGTGTTTTTATAATATATTAATAATAAAGGTTTTATTCCTGGGGTTTGATCGATAATTTACATGAAGTGTAATAATAACTGTGACTAATATAAACATTACCTTTATATTCCACAATAATGCAGGTGTCCATCTCCGGGTGAATACCATCCATCAGGATCATAAACCGTAAATGTTCATCTACCTGAAAGCACAGGTGACGTCTTAAACACTGCTCATCTCAACATCTACCTGAAAGCACAGGTAACGTCTGAAACTCTGCTCATCTCAACATCTACCTGAAAGCACAGGTAACGTCTGAAACTCTGCTCATCTCAACATCTACCTAAAAGCACAGGTAACGTCTGAAACACTGCTCAACTGAACATCTACCTGAAAGCACAGGTAACGTCTGAAACTCTGCTCATCTCAACATCTACCTGAACTATGATCTAAGTTTGAGTTTACAAGCTACTAACATTGAAGTAGTGTATTGTTCAAGTTTACCACTGATATGATGGTTTCCTGACGTCAGCTAATTTAATACAGATAATAATACGGATGGATAAACTGAGTCTCTGGTTCACTGTAAAGGACAATAGTTGTGTTTCTGATTAACTGATGCTGGTGTTATCTGCCATCACTTTACACAATACAACCACTGAAATTCTACACTCCTCTCAGCGTTCAGTTTAGGACTGACTTTACACCTGACTCACGCTGGATCAGACCTGCAGCTGCTGGAAAACCGCATGCTAATACAGAGAGATCAGATCAGTTCTCCACACTTACGTTCTGCCAGACGCCAAATGGAACAACGTTGATGTTAGTCAGTTTCACGCCGCTTTTCTCAAGATACCTGTGATGTAATACAGTGTAATAAATACTTTACACTGACCAGTGTACCAGAAAAAGACAATCAGAATGAAGATGGAACTTACCAGAAAACGGGACGTTCTGTGTTTCCAACATATATGGGTAAATCTGATCTTCTCTCAGCAAGTAACTTCAGTGTGGGATAACTGCAAAAAACATGCCATAAACACACTGTGTAAACACACACACTGTAAACACACACAGTGTAAATACACACGCTGTAAACACACACGCTGTAAACACACACGCTGTAAACACACACACGCTGTAAACACACACACTGTAAACACACACACTGTAAACACACACAGTGTAAATACACACGCTGTAAACACACACACCATAAACACACACTGTAAATACACACACTGTAAGTACACACAGAGTAAATACACACGCTGTAAACACACTGTGTAAACACACACACTGTAAACACACACACTGTAAACACACACAGTGTAAATACACACGCTGTAAACACACAACACACACTGTAAACACACACTGTAAATACACACACTGTAAACACACACACCATAAACACACACACCATAAACACACACGCTGTAAACACACACTGTAAATACACACGCTGTAAACACACACACCATAAACACACACACCATAAACACACACTGTAAATACACACACTGTAAATACACACAGAGTAAATACGCACGCTGTAAACACACACACTGTAAACACACACACGCTGTAAACACACACACTGTAAACACACACACTGTAAACACACACACTGTAAACACACACGCTGTAAACACACACTGTAAATACACACGCTATAACACACACACCATAAACACACACTATAACACACACTGTAAATACACACACTGTAAATACACACAGAGTAAATACGCACGCTGTAAACACACACACTGTAAACACACACGCTGTAAACACACACACTGTAAACACACACAGTGTAAATACACACGCTGTAAACACACACGCTGTAAACACACACGCTGTAAACACACACACCGTAAACACACACACCATAAACACACACTGTAAATACACACACTGTAAGTACACACAGAGTAAATACGCTGTAAACACACACACTGTAAACACACACGCTGTAAACACACACGCTGTAAACACACACACAATAAACACACACGCTGTAAACACACACTGTAAATACACACACTGTAAACACACACACCATAAACACACACACCATAAACACACACGCTGTAAACACACACTGTAAATACACACGCTGTAAACACACACACCATAAACACACACACCATAAACACACACCATAAACACACACTGTAAATACACACACTGTAAATACACACACTGTAAATACACACAGAGTAAATACGCACGCTGTAAACACACACACTGTAAACACACACACTGTAAACACACACAGTGTAAATACACACGCTGTAAACACACACACCATAAACACAGTGTAAATACACACACTGTAAATACACACACTGTAAATACACACACTGTAAACACACACAGTGTAAATACACACACGCTGTAAACACACACGCTGTAAACACACACGCTGTAAACACACACACGCTGTAAACACACACACCATAAACACACACTGTAAATACACACGTTGTAAACACACACAGTGTAAATACACACACTGTAAACACACACACCATAAACACACACACCATAAACACACACTGTAAATACACACACTGTAAATACACACAGAGTAAATACGCACGCTGTAAACACACACACCATAAACACAGTGTAAATACACACACTGTAAATACACACACTGTAAATACACACACTGTAAACACACACAGTGTAAATACACACACGCTGTAAACACACACGCTGTAAACACACACGCTGTAAACACACACACTGTAAACACACACACCATAAACACACACTGTAAATACACACGCTGTAAACACACACACTGTAAACACACACACCATACACACACACCGTAAACACACACAGTGTAAACACACACACTGTAAACACACACGCTGTAAACACACACACTGTAAACACACACACCATAAACACACACTGTAAATACACACGCTGTAAACACACACACTGTAAACACACACGCTGTAAACACACACACTGTAAACACACACGCTGTAAACACACACAGTGTAAATACACACGCTGTAAACACACACGCTGTAAACACACACAGTGTAAATACACATACGTAAATACACACAGAGTAAATACGCAGCGCTGTAAACACACACACCATAAACACAGTGTAAATACACACACTGTAAATACACACACTGTAAACACACACACTGTAAATACACACACACAACAACACACCGCTGTAAAACACACCGCTGTAAACACACACACTGTAAACACACACACCATAAACACACACTGTAAATACACACGCTGTAAACACACACACTGTAAACACACACACCATACACACACATCAGAACACACACAGTGTAAACACACACACTGTAAACACACACGCGCAAACACACACACTGTAAACACACACACCATAAACACACACTGTAAATACACACGCTGTAAACACACACACTGTAAACACACACGCAAACACACACACTGTAAACACAGCACTGTAAACACACACAGTGTAAATACACACAGCACTAAACACACCCAGTGTAAATACACACACTGTAAACACACACACTGTAAACACACACACCATAAACACACACTGTAAATACACACGCTGTAAACACACACACTGTAAACACACACGCTGTAAACACACACACTGTAAACACACACGCTGTAAACACACACAGTGTAAATACACACACTGTAAACACACACACTGTAAACACACACACCATAAACACACACTGTAAATACACACGCTGTAAACACACACACTGTAAACACACACACCATACACACACACCATAAACACACACTGTAAATACACACGCTGTAAATACACACGATGTAAACACACACACCATAAACACACAGTGTAAACACACACAGTGTAAATACACACGCTGTAAATACACACACTGTAAATACACACGCTGTAAACACACACAGTGTAAATACACACACTCTGTAAACACACACGCTGTAAACACACACAGTGTAAATATACACGCTGTAAACACACACACCATACACACACACCGTAAACACACACAGTGTAAACACACACAGTGTAAACACACACGCTGTAAACACACACACTGTAAACACACACACCATAAACACACACACCATAAACACACACTGTAAATACACACGCTGTAAATACACACGATGTAAACACACACACCATAAACACACAGTGTAAACACACACAGTGTAAACACACACAGTGTAAATACACACACAGTGTAAATACACACGCTGTAAACACACACACTAAACACACACTGTAAATACACACGCTGTAAACACACACAGTAAATACAAACACCATTAACACACACACCGTAAACACAGTGTAAACACACACACAGTAAATACACATGCCATAAACACGGACTGTAAAAATACACACACTGTAAATACACACACTGTAAATACACATGCCATAAACACACACACTGTAAATACACATGCCATAAACACACACACTGTAAATACACACACTAAACACACACACTGTAAATACACACGACATAAACACACACTGTAAATTGTTCTTCGTGTGTTTTCCCTGATGAGGGGGTGTGCACGAAGCGCAAAACGACTATTGGTCCACTGTGACCTGTTGGGTCATTTCATTGGTCCGATGTGACGAGGCTAAATGTTTTGGCGGCATGAAACACGTTAGCCCGTAAAAATCCATAAATTAGCCGCATCATTGTTTAAGCCGCAGTGTTCAAGCCGTGTGAAAAAAGTAGCGGCTTATAGTCCGGAAATTATGGTAAGTACATACACCATAAACACACACTGTAAACACACACCCCATAAATACGCACTTTAAACACACACACACACACACACACACACACACACAAAGCTGGAGACTTTTATTACTTTTTCACAGGAGAAACAGCTCTGGACCACTTGACCTGGAAAGACCTGAAACTAAATATTCTTATTAAACCTATTTCCATGCTTTAAACATTTCTTATTCTATCAGCAGATCATTTTGCTTCTCTCTAGAAATAAATGCCTAAAATGAACATTATTATCTGCCGATTTCAAGCGGAAATGAGTGAAATAGGAAATAGTCTAGAAATAGGTTTAATAAGCTTATAGATGTTCTGTTAATGTTTATAATGTTTAATGTTTATATTTAATGTATTTCCACAAAAAGCTTGTGTTTTTTTCTACAGTTATGAGTATTGCACATGATGATGTCAGTATTCCGTATGAATGCATGCAGTGCTAGATGCAGTGGTAGATGATGTAGTTTAAAGTCATGCAGCTGATGGAGATGATATTTGAAGAGTTATGCATGTAAATCTTTGTCAGTCTAATATTTGTTTACATTTAAATTCACCCATTCAGCAGATGCTTTTATCCAAAGCCGGTTAGAAACAATCGTTTATTCTCAAAGACCCGACAGTGACAGCTTCGTGGTACCTGGTCTCAACCTTCTGATCAGTGATCCTTAGCCACAACATCTGCTCTACATGATCACGCAACATGAGATGTTATGCTAATGATAAGCAGTGTTACCTGAGGTGATCCGAGTGCATGTGGCTGATGTAGACCAGATCTGCAGTGTAGAGTCTCTCCAGTGCATCTGATGGAGGTTCGTGTAAAAGCCACCAACCGCGAGCGAACGCTGGACCCACCAACCACGGATCAAACATCATCCGCTTCAACCCTGCCTTCACTTCCACGCATGCGTGTGTGATATAAGTCAGCTGAGGACACACACACACAGACACAACACACAGCAGGTATGTTCTCAGTGGATTCATTATTCACATCGTATCTTCACAGAACTAGCCTGAGTTTCTTCTGATCACTCTCCTGACCTGATTCACCTGAAGTTCTCTCATGTGATACTCTACAGAGGAACTGAGGAACTCTGTTGGTTTATTCTGAACCACATCATCTACACACTCAGAACTAAACACCTATACACACACCAACTCAGGTCTCCAACAACCTCAGAGTTCCTGACGAGTTCCAAAACATGCTCATAGTCATGCTTTGGTGTCCTCACACATGCTTTCTTAATTTAATCACTTACTCCTTTTCAGGGTCACGGGGAACCTGGAGCCTCCGAGGGAGCATTAGGCACAAGGTGGGGTACACCCTGAACAGGGTGCCAGTAAAGATCAGACCCCCACACACACAGGTCAGGAATGTTAGGCTTAGATCCTCCTAATAATTGTCTCTTGCCTCAGAGTGTTGTAGGTATTGTGTGTGTGTGTGTGTGTGTGTGTGTGTGGCGTGTGTGAGCGTGTGTGAGCGTGTGTGAGCGTGTGTGAGCGTGTGTGAGCGTGTGTGTGTGTGCGTGTGTGTGAGCGTGTGTTACCGTAACCTCTCCATGCTGAAGTTCCTCAGCAGGTCTGGGATCAGTTGTCCAAGGGTCAGGAGGGTCCAACTCCACAAACTCCAACCCCCCATCTTCACAATGTACCACCTCTACACACACACACACACACACACAATACTGTATCATATGAGGAATTAGATGTAGGCCTGTCATGAATACTTGACTATAATGAAATATTGGTCAGATAACGCTGTGAGTTGCTCTAAACAAACCGTGAGGAAGTCCAGCTTCATGATGGAAAGCAATGTGTAAGAGGAAAGAAAAGGAGTTAGTGTATTCGTAAAGAGAAATGTAATTTAGACTGTTGCATGCAGGTGTGTAGAGGATTGAGACGGGATTGAGGCAGGATGAGACAGTACTGTGGTGAGATTCAGGCAGGATTGAGGCAATATTAAGATGGGATTGAGACAGGATTGAGGCGGGACTGAGCTAGGATTGTAATGGGATTCAGACAGGATTCTGGCGGAAGTGAGGCGGGGTTGTGATGGAATTGAGGCAGGATTGAGGCAGGATTGAGTGTGTGATGTTTAGGTTTCTACAGATAGTTAAAGTGGTGAAACGCTCTCACCGAGTTCGTCCTGCGTGAAGCTGTCTGGAGGATTGACGTACTCCATGGTCGCCACGTTCAGCTTCCAGAAATGTTTAGAGCAACGAACCGTCCTGAAACATACATGTTTATATATTATTACACATTTTATAACAGTGCCACCTGCTGCACTGGAGGATCCATAAAGGACTTAAACTCTTTTATCAGCAGAGTGGAGTAGTGCGAATAAAGCCTATATTTCATCATCATAATGAACAAAATGTATTGCGTCAGGATCTGAAACTGCTTCTTGACAAAAGACAAACTTCAGCTGAAGAAACAAGCAGCTAATGAAACCAAACTGTTTACCCAAAAAAGCTAAGTGTTCCAATATATTTAGGCTAGTTCGTTTGATTAGTGAGTTTTTGTAAGTAGCAGAAGAAGTCACATTAGTTCAGGGATGTCCAATGAAAAAGAAATAAATGTATTAACATGACATTAATATGAACAAAGCGAACTAGCACCACTAGCATAACTGATTTATGCAGGGGTGTCCAATCTTATTCAGAAAAGGGCAGGAGACACACCTGATTCTACTGAAAGCCAAGATCACCTGATTAAACAAGTGGAACAGGTGTGGCTCCTGTTTAATGAAACCCTGCACCCACCCCAGCCCTTTCTGAATAAGATTGGACACCCCTGCATAAATCAGTTATGCTAGTTAGCTTGGTTCACATTAATGTCATATTAACATATTAATACATTTATTTCTTTTAAATCAGATTAAAATGTTAGACAAAAACATTCAATGCTTTCTTTTACACCTGAGCTCAATAAAAAAAGTATAAATAAATACATATATATAAAACCTACATTTAATATATATAATTCGACTCACATTATGCCTGCTTTGGCAGTGTGTGGGTGTGTTTGGACATGTTTGTGGGTTTGTGGTGAAAACAGGTGCCAGGCTTTCAGATGCAAGAGGAATTAAGATGAGACATTTAGGAGCCTTTAAGCAGGTTTATGGTAATGCAGTGTGTTGACATTGAGCCAGGTTAGCTTCGTGTCAGTTTTCATGCTGATGCGGTCAGACCCCTCAGTACTGAACTCCTCAAACTCACAAAAAACATCATTTACTGGTTCTAGGAAAGAGCAGAACACTGCAGTGGAAGATTGCTGAAATTACTTCTGCGTGATGTTTGTAAGGAACATCTGAGGAACATTTAATAATGTTCAATTCTGACCAAAGTCCAACTGAATACAAGCCCAAACAGGAAGTGAGAAAATAGAGTGCGTTGCCCTTAATGTGCTGACTATCAACCCCTGCAGACTAGAAGTGGGCAGCACAGACTCCGCCCACCTGTCAATCAACTAATTATCCAATCGTGATGAAATGTATGTAATAGAACGCTGTTTGTATTGTTACTCCTCCTACTGCTTCTTCTAATTATTACTCTTTAATTTATGTTAGCTAATCTGCTAATGAACTAGGCTGATTTACAATTTACACAATAAAGTCATTTGACTTGGTCTAGTGACTGAAAAACAGGAGACGTAAAGCTAACTTTATTGAGGTACTTGCCTAGTGTAGCTATATTATTGTTGCTAAATTATTATTAAACCCCAGTATTTATCGCTAAGCATGACCTCGAACTAAAGAACTGAAAATAAAGATGAGTGTTGTTGTTTTAGACTGAATCAAATGACATCTTAACAAGAAAATATCTTGATTATGCAGATTTATACCATATTTCTTACTATGATATTATTATAAAACAAATATACGATTACTCAGCTTGTTTTTACATGTGTTACATTTCCTTATTGTAATCTTATCCCCAGATGTTTTTACATCTTCACAGAAACAAGTGTTTTAAATGAGAATAAAATAGCTGCCATTAGAACAAGATAGGATGGAACACTCATTTTATTCTACTTTGGAGCTCTAATTCTGGTTTAAAACGACACTGCAGGCTCTGTTACAGAACTCATCGTGTTACAGTTGATCATTTTAAGTCCTCAGGTGAGAGTCTTGGTTTATTATTGATAAATGTAATCAAAGATCAGATTTGTTGTGCACACTGAGGTGGTTAGAAGTGCTCTCATACTGTCGTATGGGAAAGTTTTCATGTTTAATCTCTGTTTTTGTTGTAATTGTTAAAACACGGTCCTCACTTCACCACTGTACTAATGTTGTAAGATAAATACATGACTAAATAACTTGTATTTTAGACTGATAACATTTATTGCCTTTCAATAGTGGATGATTTCAAAAGATCAATGTGTCTAGAGACCGTTGTACTGTTTCACCTAGAGATGCACCGATACTAAATTTCTCAGCCGATTCCGATAACCGATTATTCAGAGTGATATCGGCCGATACCAATAACCGATACCGTACTTCTGCCTTCTTTTAAATTAATAATAATTAATTCCACAATTCTGAAAGAAATATAAATAAAAACTTTAATCTCTCCGTTTCAGCAAGTTGTCTTCTTTTGATCGACTGGATATAACAGACCCTGATCATCTAATCATTTTAAACTATCGGCCGATGGCCTATTGCATCACAAATTGTCTTTATCAGCCGAGACACCGGTGCATCTCTAACATAAACATAGTTTGATTCAGGTACTTAATATATATTAAGTAATATAAAAATAGTACAGAAAATTACTAGCAATGTTTCCCACACAGGGTTAAACTCAGATGTCCTGGTAAAGTATTCTGACAGCCCCCAGGGTACATGTGTATAATAAATAAAAAATAAAGGATATTATTTATGAAGCCATTTCGGCAGAATCACACTGATATTCTTAGACATCAGTTAGGGTTAGGGGCCTATATATATTCACCTAATATGTTCCTCTATTAGTGTCGTAATCTTGACATTCACTCATAAGGTTTTGTCACGGGGTGTGAGTCTTTTTGCAGTGCGAGGATACTCCAGGTTCTTATGGTCTGTGAAGATGACAAAGGGATGTGTAGCCCCCTCTAATCTGTGTCTCCACTCCTCAAGCGCTAACTTAACTGCCAAGAGTTCACGATTTCCCACATCGTAGTTTCTCTCAGAGGAGGAAAGCTTTCATGAGAAGAATGCCACTGGATGGAGCTTTGGCCTCTCTCTGAACCGCTGGGATAAAATGGCTCCTAACCCGGACTCTGACGTGTTCACCTCCACTATGAACGGTCTAGATGGGTCCGGATGTCTGATGATGGGTGCAGTATTGAAGGCTTTCTTGAGTTTGTCGAAGGCGGTTTGGGCGGTTGTATTCCATGTCAGACGTTTGGGTTTCCCCTTTAGCAGGGACGTTAGGGGGTTGGTGATGGCACTGAAATTCCTAATAAACCTTCTGTAGAAGTTTGCAAACCCCAGAAACCTCTGTAGTTCATTGACCGTCGTGGGTGTGGGCCAGTTTACTACTGCCTTGACCTTTTCTTGGTCCATGGAGATCCCTTCGGGGCTGATGATGTTTCCCAGAAATGCAGTGGTGGTTCTATGAAATTCACATTTCTCAGCTTTAACATATAACTGATGATGGAGCAGTTGTTGAAGAACTTGGCGGACGTGGTGAACATGTTCCTCCTGGGAGTTAGAATATATGAGTATGTCATCTATGTAGGTGATCACATGGCGTCCAAGCATGTCACGTAACACGTCTTTAATTAGGCGTTGGAAGACTGAGGGAGTGTTAGAAAGTCCATACAGCATGACCTGATACTCATAGTGACCTGAAGCTGTGCTGAAACCAGTCTTTCATTCATCTCCTTCTCAAATCCGGAGCAAGTTGTATGCACTGCGTAAATCCAGTTTCGTGAAGATGGTGGCAGTGCGTAGTTGTTCCAGGGCGGCTGGTACTAGAGGTAGTGGGCACTTGACGCAACACCGGTTTAGTCCTCAGTAATCGATGAATGGTCATAAACCTTCTCCCTTCTTCTCTACGAAGAAAAACCCTGCTGAGGCTGGAGAAATAGATGGTCGTATATAACCTTGGTGCAATGCTTCCTGAATGTACTCCTCCATGGCCTTTTGTTCAGTTACTGTTAACGGATAAACTCTCCCTCGCGGTGGTGTAGTGCCTGGAAGCAAATCGATTGTGCAGTCGTAATCTCGATGAGGAGGTAGTCCACTAGCCTTCTTTTTACTGAATACTTCAATGAGGTTGTGATAAACACTGGGGATCAGAACGTTGTCCGCCTTGTTAGGGCTTTCAATGGATGTGGATGCTAAGGTGATCACAGGGACTGGGAGACAGTGATTGATGCAGTGAGCTGACCAGCGAGTGATCTCCCTTTGATTCCATGAAATTTGTTGGATGTGATGTTCGAGCCAAGGAAGACCAAGAACCACTGGATGCCAGGCAGTCACAAAGACATGGAAAGTAATCTTTTCTGATCATATGTGCTGCTGACGTTCCCTTCCTGTTCCCATTCCGCAGTGGCCCAGAGGAGAGCTCTCCCGGATAAGAGTTCCATGAAGTGGATTATTTTCCAATTCTCCGTCATGTCTGGGTAAGTTGAAAAAAACAGGGAGCACTGAAGTAGAAAACCTCGGCAGCGTTCCAGATCTCTGTGGTACTTTTCCGGCAATGGAGTGGGAGGTAAGGGTGTGGTCGGTGCCGTAGAAAACTGTGCGGAAACAAGGGTCGAGGATAACGAGAAGACAAACAAACTAGATCGGCTTGGTAACGCAGAAAAACGAGTTGACTGAATGTATACTTCGCACTGACTCTAGGTGAATGACATCCCTAAGTACTAGTGGTGAGAGTGTGTGTGTGTGATTGGTTACAGGTGTGTTTGATCAGAGCTCCGGGGATGGTGACCGCATGCATGCATGAGAAGTGAGTGTTGCATCTTGGGAAATTGAGTTCTGATCTGGCTGAGCTGTGACATACATCTGACTCTACTAATTAATCTTCATTACAGTTAGTTTAGTCTAAACAAAACAGTGTCTCAGGCCCCGCCCACAATACATTTTTTAAAACATAATTTGTATTCCTCTGTTTAAAAAAATAAAACTATCCACATAAGCAGCGGGTTAAAAAAATATCTCCATCCACACAAAAAATGTGAAAAACAAATTATAAAGACTGGCACGATGAGATCAGTGCAGTGGGAGTCCGTTATAAAGTGTTACACCTCATGAATAACGTTAGGAGTTGTGTATCACAGATACACACAGAAAAACACCCACCAAAGCTGTAAAATAAACACTGTAATTCCTCACATCTGAACCCTTGAGCTTTTCAATGAGGTGGAACTTCTGCTTCATGTTCCACTGGAGTACAGCATGTTCTCCTGAGTCTCATCCTAAACCTGGGTTCTCAGTGTGGTTTATAGCATCAGAATGGTGGATTCTGTCTCCTCCACACACGCAAACACACACACACACACACGCACACACACACACACACACACACACACACACGCACACACACACACACACACGTGTAATAATCACACAAAATCGACTTAAATAGTAATTAAGATATCTGAAACGTATTTAGTGCTGCACGTGAGTAGATTTATGAGTGTAATTTCTAGACAGTTGAAGTACATTATAAATATACTGTTACGAAGATCTGACATATCACATGTACTTCAGTAACTACAAATACTGCTATTAAAATACGTTTAAGAACATCCCCAATCCCAAAAAAGTCGGGACGCTGTGTAAAATGTAAATAAAAACAGAATGCAATGATCTGTAAATCTCATTGTCACAGTTCTCCCAGAGTAACAGCGCGAGCTGAGCGCTGTTGCGCACTCCCGGACTTCTTCCACGGTGACGTCATGTTTTCGCCCCCTCGCGTCATGTGTGACGTATGTGCCCGCAGCTGGAAGCTATTGCAGGCTAATGACTGTGTGGATATGTACCGTGAGCCGTGCTTCACACGGCGCGGTTGAATGCGTTGAATACATGTGTTGAATATATGTATGTATGCCATGTATAGCTCGAGTGCGACTTTAGCAAGTCTTTTTTTTATGTCCTGTTTATGCCATAGCCATAGCCTTAGTATTAGTGTTTGCATTAGCCACAGTCTTAGTTTCATTTAGCTTAGCTTAGTTGTAGAGAGAGCCTTGTTTCTGTTTCTGTTTATTTTCATCACTTGCAAATAAACCTCACCCTTTGAACTGCGAATGCATCCTGCCTGCTTCCTGCCATCATGCCACGTGACATTCAACTGTCTCCAACGTGGATGCAGCACGAGAACGGAAGAGCTACAACCGGCACGTTCAGTATCCCCGCTCTTGACCCCATGCGCTTCGCGCAGAAGACCCCGGAGTACCTGCCTGCGCGGTATGCTCGCCAGGATTACCCGGACTATTTCTTTATGGAATGTCAGCAATATTTTGTCAGCCTTTGCGACCCGAAACCCACGGAAGGACAATTCATCTTGTTCATCATGTCCCGCTTTTTGGGTTCCGCTCGTACCTGGACTCGACATCTAGTGGCTGAGATACCCGGAGTGCTGGAGGATGTTCGGTTGTTTCTGGATCTATTTTTTTAGGAATTCAGAGAACCAGGGCAAAAGTATAAATTGGATAAAGTGCTGCGGGAAGGTAATTGGAGGACTTATGCAGAGCCTCTTCTCCTTGTGTACTATGAGCAGGCAAAACAAAGAAGGGAGAAGAGCAGAGAAAGCTCCAGTCAAGGTCCCAGTCCCAGCGAACTCAAGTCTCCGGTCCCAGTCAAGTCTCCGGTCCCAGTCAAGTCTCCGGTCCCAGTCACAGCTCCTGCCACAGCTCATGGCCACACTCCAGCCAAAGTCTTCAGTCACAGCCCCGCCAAGTCACCTGTACTAGTCACTTCGCCTATCCTAGTCCAGTCGACTGTCTCAGTCAAGTCCCCAGTCCTAACCATGTCTCAGATCCATGTCCCTGCCACGTCCCAGTCCCAAGTCCCTGCCACGTCCTCGGTCCAGGTCGCTGCTCAAGTTAAGTCTGTCCGAGACATATCTCCAGTCCCTGTCCAGGCCAAACCACAGGTCCAGGTCACAGCCACAGACAAGCCCCAAGTCACAGCCATAGCCAAGCCCCCACCGGACCCGTCCTTCTACTGCTCATATGAGGAAAGAGACAGAGCAATCATCGCGCATCCTGTTAAGCAAAATCCATTCATTTCCAAATCTGCGGACCCAATTTTCAGAGTTCCATGCAAAGCTAAGTTCCAAGTTCATGTTCCAGTCACAGTCACGCCTCACATTCAAGCCTCAGTCATGTCTCCAGTCCAAGCCCTAGACACAGCTCTGGTCCGAGCCAAGTCAGAATTTCAAGTCCAAGCTCCAGTCAAAGTTCATGTCCCTGCGGTCCAAGTGCCAGCCCAGGCTCACGCCCAGGACTCAGCCAAAGCCCAGTCCCAAGGTTCAATTCAAGCCACACCTTTGGTTCCGGATCTCCAAGTTCAGTCTCAAGTCTCCGAGTGCAAAACCCAAGTCAAGTCAGAAGTCTATGATATCAAGGCCCAAGTCACATCAAAGGTATCTGACACCGAAGTTCCTACCACTTTTCAGATTCCTGACATTTCTACCCAAGCCATTAAAACTCGCGATGCTGCACGGAGCAGCGCCGAAGAGAGTGAACGCAAAGTCAAGAATCTGGAGTCCGAAAATATGCAGTTATGTGAGGATCTGTCTGCAGCTGATCGCAGTCAGAGGCAGGTTCTTCAGGAGAGAAATGAGCTGCATGATGAAGTGACCAGCTGTAACTCCAAGATATCTGCATTGAATGATGAGAAGCGGAGGTTGGAAGCTTGTATTTCACAGCTGGAGGAGGAACTTGAGGAGAAACAGGGCAACGTTGAACGCATTAATGACCGATTTGAAGAAGGCAAATGCCCAAGTGGACACGCTGAGCACCAAGCTAGCGGGTGCGCACAGCAAGGCTCAGATGAGTGAGACTGCTCGGCAGCAGCTGGAGAGACAGAATAAGGATCTGACTGCCAAAATGCAGGAGCTGGAAGGCTCGCTCAGATCAAAGTCTCAGGTCCATGACGCCCAAGTCCAGACTCAGTCCCAAGTCCACGATGCCCAAGTCCAGACCCAGTCACAAATCCAAGACGTCCACGTCCAGACTCAGTCTCAAGCTCATGACATCCAAGTCCAGACCCAGTCTCAAGCTCACGACATCCAAGTCCAGACCCAGTCTCAAGCTCACGATGCCCAAGTCCAGACCCAGTCCCAGGTCCATGTCCCTGTCACAGCTCAGGTCCCGGTCACCGCCCCAGTTCGCGTTTCCGACACCACAGCCATGCCTCACGTTCCCAACACCACAGCCATGCCTCACGTTCCCGACACCACAGCCATGCCTCACGTTCCCGACACCACAGCCATGCCTCACGTTCCCGACACCATAGCCATGCTTCACGTTCCCGACACCACAGCCATGTCTCTTGCTCAAGCCACGTCTCAAGCTCCAGCCACGTCTCAAGCTCCAGCCACGTCTCAAGCTCCAGCCACGTCTCTTGCTCGAGCCATGTCTCTTGTTCAAGCTCAAGCCACGGCTCTCACTCCAGCCATGTCTCTCGCTCAAGCCATGTCTCTCGCTCAAGCAATGTATCTAGGTCAAGCCACGCCTCTGAGCCCTGTTCCAGCCACGCCTCTGAGCCCTGTTCCGGCCACGCCTCTGAGCCCTGTTCCAGCTACGCCTCTGAGCCCTGCCTGTTCTGCTGGGGACACCGCCCAGCCTGCCTGTTCCGCTGGGGACGCTGTCCAGCCTGCCTGTTCCAATGGGGACGCTGCCCAGCCTGCCTGTTCTGATGGGGACACCGCCAGCCTCCCTGCTCGGCTGGGGACGCCGCCCAGCCACCCTGCTCTGCTGAGGACGCCGCTCAGCCTCCACATCCAGCCGAGGACATTGCACCGCTCTCAAGCGTCGATGAGAGCATCACTCAGCCTGTCTGCCCGGCTGTAGGCTTTGCTTTGCTCCCCTGCTCCAAGAACACTGTGCAGTTTCTTCCTGGCACTGCATGGGACATTCGGCCCAGGGGCCTGGGGCCGCCAATGAAAGGAGAGGACTCCTGGCACTCCGGGGGTGGTGCCTTTTGGGGGGGTTCTGTCGCAGTTCTCCCGGAGTAACAGCGTGAGCTGAGCGCTGTTGCGCATGCGCGGACTTCTTCCGGGGTGACGTCATGTTTTCGCTCCCTGGGAACAGGTCAGAAAGGTGATTGGGTATAAAAGATTAGTTGCATTTACAAATGAGGAAACATTTATAGTTTCTCCAGCTGTTTCCTTTTACTGACGCTTACTTTCCAAGCCTTTAGTTGACCCGTCCCAACTTTTCTGAGACATGTTGTGGCCATCAAATTGAAAATTACCTTCTTTTTTCCAGAGGCTTTATCTCTTCCTGACTGCACTTCCTCTGCTGTTATCACAGAGACGCCTACAAAACGTCCAAAAACTGCACTTCCCTGTTTTCCGTTACTTCATTAACCCTTTTCCAGAACGGTCTGCAGCACCATGTCCTATAACTCTCTGACATGCACAGCCCACATCCTCCACAACAACAATAACAACAACAATAACAACCTTTCTGTGGACTTTAAAGAGATAATATTATTAATGAATGAATAGTATCTGATAAATATTAATATGGCACATATGCTTACTTTAGTTCATGAGTTTGTGAGTTCTCTCCCTCTCTCTCCCTCTCTCTCTCTCTCCCTCTCTCTCTCTTACTCTCTCACTCTCTCTCTCACTCACTCTCTCTCTCCCTCTCTCTCTCCCTCTCTCTCCCTCTCTCTCTCTCTCACTCTCTCTCTCACTCACTCTCTCTCTCTCCCTCTCTCTCCCTC
>CM022766.1:26385025-26387525 GCA_012411365.1 Ameiurus melas | reverse complement strand
TCTCTCTCCCTCTCCCTCCCTCTCTCTCCTCCCTCTCCCTCTCTCTCCCTCTCCCTCTCCCTCTCTCTCCTCTCATCCCTCTCTCTCTCCCCCTCTCTCTCCCTCCCTCTCACTCCATCTGCCTCTCCCTCTCCCTCTCTCCTCTCTCCCTCCCTCTCCTCCCCTCCTCCCTCTCCTCCCACTCCCTCTCCCTCTCTCTCCCTCTCCCTCCCTCTCTCCTCCTCTCTCCCTCCCTCTCACTCCACTCCCTCTCCCTCTCCTCCCTCCCTCTCCCTCTCTCCCCCTCTCCCTCCCTCTCTCTCCCTCCTCCCTCTCTCTCCCTCTCCCTCTCCTCTCTCTCCCTCTCTCATCCCTCTCTCTCTCCCCCTCTCTCTCCCTCCCTCTCACTCCCATCTGCCTCTCCCTCTCCCTCTCTCTCTCCCTCTCCCTCTCACTCCCTCCTCTCCTCTCTCTCCCTCTCCCTCCCTCTCTCTCCCCTCTCACTCCCCTCCCTCTCCTCTCTCTCCCTCTCTCTCTCTCTCTGTCCGTCTCTTTCGCTCCCTCTCACTCCCTCTCCTCTCTCCCTCCCTCTCCTCCCTCTCCCTCTCCCTCTCTCTCGCTCCCTCTCCCCTCCCTCTCCCTCTCTCCCTCTCTCTCGCTCCCTCTCCCTCCCTCTCCCTCCCTCTCCCTCTCTCTCCCTCCCCTCTCGCTCCCTCTCCCTCCCTCCTCCCTCTCCTCTCTCCCTCCCTCTCCCTCCCTCTGCGCTCCCTCTCCCTCTCCTCTCGCTCCTCTCCCTCCCTCTCCTCCTCTCCCTCTCTCTCCCTCTCTCTCGCTCCTCCCTCCTCTCCTCCCTCTCCCTCTCTCTCCTCTCTCTCCCTCCCACTCCCTCTCCTCTCTCTCGCTCCCTCTCCCTCCCTCTCCTCCCTCTCTCTCTCTCCCTCCTCTCTCTCCCTCTCCCTCCCTCTCCCTCCCTCTCCCTCCCTCTCCCTCTCTCTCCCTCCCTCTCCTCCCCTCTCCCTCTCTCCCTCTCTCTCCTCCCTCTCCCTCCCTCTCGCTCCCTCTCCCTCTCTCGCTCCCTCTCCCTCCCTCTCCCTCTCTCTCCCTCCTCTCTCTCCCTCTCCCTCTCTCTCCCCTCCCTCTCCCTCTCCTCTCTCTCCTTCTCTCTCCCTCCCTCTCCCTCTCCCTCTCTCTCCCTCCCTCTCCTCCCTCTCCTCCTCTCCCTCCCTCTCTCTCCCTCTCTCTCCCTCTCCTCCTCTCCCTCCCTCTCCTCCCCTCTCCCTCTCTCTCGCTCCCTCTCCCTCCTCTCCCTCTCTCTCCTCTCTCTCCGCTCCCTCTCCCTCCCTCTCCTCCTCTCCCTCTCTCCCTCCCTCTCCCCTCTCCTCTCTCTCGCTCCCTCTCCTCCCTCTCCTCCCTCTCCCTCTCCTCCCTCTCCCTCTCACTCCTCTCTCCCTCTCTCTCCCTCTCTCTCTCTCTCTCTCTCTCTCTCTCTCTCTCTCACCCGCTCTCACTCCTCTCTCCTCCGCTCCCCCCTCTCCCTCTCGCTCTCTCTCTCTCTCTCTTCTGTTCCCCTCTCTCTCCTTCTCACTCCCTCTCTCTCTCACCCCCTCTCTCATCCCTCTCTCTCTCTCTCTCTCCTGTCTCTTTCGCTCCCTCTCACTCCCTCTCCCTCTCTCTCATCCCTCTCTCTCTCTCTCTCTCCCTCTCTCTCCCCGACTCTCTCTTTCTCCCCCTCTCTCCTTCTCTCTCTCTCTCTCTCTCCCTCGCCCTGACTCTCTTTCTCCCCCTCTCTCTCCTTCTCTCTCTCTCCCCTCTCTCTTTCTCTTTCTCCCATCCCCCTCTATCTCTCCCTCTCGCTCTCCCTCATCCCTCTCTCTCTTTCTCTTTCTCCCTCTCTCTCTTTCTGCTTCCCCCTCTCTCTCCCTCTCTCCTCCTCTCACTCCCTCTCTCCCTCTCTGTCCCTCTCTCCCTCACCCTCTCTCTCTCTCTCTCTCTCTCTGTTTGTCCATCATAGGTTCTTACTACAATTAGATATTTAAAGGTTCCATGCCAAAAGCTAGATGAGTGTTAATGGAAGGAATTCTAACTAAGAGTCAATACAGAATCGTATAATACTCTCACACTTACACACTTACACACTCTCACACTTACACTTACACACTCTCACACTTACACACTCTTACACTTACACACTTACACACTCTCACACTTACACACTTACACACTCTCACACTTACACTCTTACACTTACACACTTACACTCTCACACTTACACACTTACACACTCTCACACTTACACTCTTACACTTACACACTTACACACTCTCACACTTACACACTTTACACTCTACACTTACACACTTACACACTCACACACTCACACACTTACACACTCTTACACTTACACACTTACACACTTCACACACTTACACACTTACACACTCTCACACTTACACACTTACACACTCTCACACTTACACACTCTTACACTTACACACTCTTACGCACACACACTCTTACTTAC
>CM022766.1:26340970-26384525 GCA_012411365.1 Ameiurus melas | reverse complement strand
AATCAGAAACACTTACACCCTACACTACACACATCCCACACACACACACACCCACACACACCACACACCCAAACCAATTACACTACACAAACCTCCCACCTCACCACCACTCACCCCCCCCCCACCACCCACCCCCCTCCTACCACCCCACCCTCACCTACACTACACACCCCACACCCACACACTCCTACACCCACAAATAACACACACACACCACACCACCAAAACAACACCCTACTTACACACTCAACTTACACACCCCAACACTCCATACCAACACACTCCACAACACCCTTACACACCCTACACACTTACACACTCTACACTTCACACTCCTACACACTTACAATTACACACCTTACACTCTACACACCCACACACCCCACCTCACACACACTTACACATCTACACCACACACTCCCCACACTTAACACACACCCTTACACACCTTACACACTACACCTTACACCTACACACACTACACACCCCTACATACACTCACACACTTACACTTACAACTCTTACACTTACACACTTACACACCCTTACACTTACACACCACACTACACACTTACACACCCTACACTTACACACTCTACACACTACACACCCCTCACCTACACACCTTATACACCCCCACACTTACACACTTACACACTCTTACACACACCTACACACACCCTCACACACTTCACACTCTTACACACCCACACAACTCTACACTCTCACACCCCACCTACACATCCTACACTACACACTCACACACACACACAACACACCCTACACACACCTCACACTTACACAACACTTACACCTTACACACTCTTACACTATACATTCTTACACTTACACACACTCCCTTACACACTTACACTCTACACACTACACACCTACACACTCTCACACACCCTTCACACACACTCTACACTTACACACTCACCCTACCACTTACACTACCCTTACACCACACACACAACCAACTCTTACACTTACACTTCACACACACACACTTACACCACTTACAACTCACACCACACACTACACTCACACCTACAACTCTTACACTACACACTTTACCCTTACCCCCCTACACTACACTTACACTTACAACACATACCACTCTACACTACCCTACACATACACTTACACATACACTTACATACACACACTCTTAACCCTACACACCTACACCACACCCCTACACACCTTACACACCTTAACACCCTACACACCCCACACTTACACACTTACACACTCTACACACTCCTACACACTCCTTACACACACACTCTACACTACACACTACACACCCCTACACTCACACTCTACACTTACACACCTACACACCCTACACCTCACACTACACCAATTACCTACAACACCTTACACACTTACATACACACTTACACACTCACACCTTACACACCCCCACAATACACCTTACACACCCCCTACCTACACACTTACAACCTAACACTTAATACCCTTACACACACTTCCTTACACCTTACACACCTCACACACCTCACACACACACTCAACACTTACACACCCCACACTCTCACACCACACACTTACACTCTTACACTTACACACTTACACACCCTTACACTCTAACACTTTACACACCTCACACACCTTACACTACACACCCCCACACTTACACACTCTACACACCTACACCTTACACACTTACACCCTACACTCTACACACCCCACACACCCCACACCTCACACTTACACACCCCTACACACCCCTACACACCTTACACTCCCACACTTACACATTCTTACTTACACACTTACACTTACACACCTTACACCCTACACACTCTTACACCTCTACACACCTACACCTACACACTCTACACACCTCACACTTACATTACTACACACCTCACACTCCTACACACCTACACACCTCACACCTTACACACACTTACACACCTTACACTTACACACACTTACACACTAACACTTACACACTTACACACTTACACACTCTCACACTCTTACACACTCACACACTTACACACTTACACACTCACACTTACACACTCTTACACTCCTACACACTCTTACACACTCACACTTACACTCTTACACACTCTCACACCTTACACACCTACACACCCTTACACTTACACACCACACTTACACACTCTTACACTTACACACCTTACACACTCTACACACTCCACACCTCACACTCACACTTACACACCTCACACTTACACACACTTACACACCTTACACACCACACACTTACACACTTACACACTTACACACTCTCACACTTACACACTCTTACACTTACACACTTACACACTCTTACACTTACACACTCTTACACTTACACACTTACACACTCTTACACTTACACACTTACACACTCTTACACTTACACACTCATACACTCTCATACTTACACTTACACTTACACACTCTCACACTTACACACTCTTACACTTACACACTTACACACTCTTACACTTACACACTTACACACTCTCACACTTACACACTTACACACTCTCACACTTACACACTCTTACACTTACACACTTACACACTCTTACACTTACACACTGTTACACTTACACACTTACACACTCTTACACTTACACACTTACACACTCCACACTCTATACACTTACACACTCTTACACTTACACACTTACACTCTTACACTTACACACTTACACACTTACACACTCTTACACTTACACACTTACACTCTTACACACTCTTACACTTACACACTCTTACACTTACACACTCTTACACTTACACACTCTTACACTTACACACTTACACACTGTTACACTTACACACTTACACACTTACACACTCTTACACTTACACACTGTTACACTTACACACTCTTACACTTACACACTGTTACACTTACACACTTACACACTCTTACACTTACACACTCTTACACTTACACACTTACACACTCTTACACTTACACACTTACACACTTACACACTCTTACACTTACACACTTACACACTTACACTTACACACTCTTACACTTACACACTTACACTCACACACTTCACACTTACACCATACACTCTTACACTCCTACACACCCTTACACTATACACTTACACACCTTACACACTTACACACTCTTACACTTACACACTCTTACACTTACACACACTTACACACTCTTACACTTACACACTCTTACACTTACACACTCTTACACTTACACACTTACACACTTCTACACTTACACACTCTTACACTTACACACTCTTACACTTACACACTCTTACACCCTTACACCTACACACCCCACACACTTACACACTTACACACTCTACACACCTCTACACTTCTACCACTCTTACACTCATACATTCACACACTTACACACTCTTACACTTACACACTTACACACTCACACACTCACACACTTACACTTACACACTTACACACTCTTACAACTTACACACTCTTACACTTACACACTCTTACACTTACACACTTACACACACTTACACACTTACACACTCTTACACACTTACACACTCTTACACTTACACACTTACACACTCTTACACTTACACACTCTTACACTCACACACTTACACACTCTTACACGCTACACACTCACACTTTTATCTACACACCACACCTCTTACACTCCTACACACTTACACCTCTACACACTTACACACTCTTACACTTACACACTGTTACACTTACACACTCTTACACTTACACACTCTTACACTTACACACTTACACACTCTTACACTTACACACTCTTACACTTACACACTTACACACTCTTACACTTCACACTACACACTTACACTTACACACTTACACTCTTACACTTACACTTACACTTACACACTCTTACACTTACACACTCTTACACTTACACACTCTTACACTTACACACTTACACACTCTTACACTTACACACTCTTACACTTACACACTCTTACACTTACACACTTACACACTCTTACACTTACACACTCTTACACTTACACACTTACACACTCTTACACTTACACACTCTTACACTTACACACTCTTACACTTACACACTTACACACTCTTACACTTACACACTCTTACACTTACACACTTACACACTCTTACACTTACACACTCTTACACTTACACACTTACACACTCTTACACTTACACACTTACACACTTCACACTTAACACTTACACACTCTTACACACTCTTACACACTTACACACTCTTACACACTTACACACTCTTACACTTACACATTCTTACACTTACACACTCTTACACTTACACACTTACACACTCTTACACTTACACACTTACACACTCTTACACTTACACACTCTTACACTTACACACTCTTACACTTACACACTCCACACTCTTACACTTACACACTTACACACTCTTACACTTACACACACTTACACACTCTTACACTTACACACTTACACACTCTTACACTTACACACTTACACACTCTCACACTTACACACTCTTACACTTACACTTACACTTACACACTCTTACACTTACACACTTACACATTACATTACACTTACACACTTACACTTACACACTCTACACACTTACACACTTACACACTTACACACTCTTACACTTACACACTCTTACACTTACACATTACACACTCTACACACTTTACACTTTACACACTTACACTCCTACACACTTACACACCTACATACACACTCTACACTCTCTTACACTTACACACTTACACACTCTTACACTTACACACTCTCACACTCTTACACTTACACACTCTTACACTTACACACTTACACACTCTACACACCTTACACACTTACACTTACACTTACACATACTATATTCTTACACATTCTTACACTTACACACTCTACACTTATACTGCCACCTTACACCCACACTCTTATACACTTACATCACACTCTTACACTTAAACACACTTAATACTCTTACACACTTACACACCTTACACTTACATTCTACATTCTTACACTCATAACATTACACACACTCTTACACTTACACACCCTACACACTCACACCTACATACACATACCCTACACCTTACACTTATTACCTATACACCTACACTTACACACTTACACACTTACACACCTTACACACTCATACCACATACACTCTTACACATACCTACACTTACACTCATAAAATATATTAACTTACACCTTACATAATCTTACACTTACACACTCTTACACCTTACACACTCTTACACTCTTACACTTACACACTCTTACACACTTACACACTCTTACACACTCTTACACATACACACATACACACTCATACACATACACTCATACACATACACACTCTTACACTCTTACACACACTGACACATACACTCTTACACATACACTCTTACACTTACACACATACACACTCATACACATACACTCTTACACATACACACTCTTACACTTACACACTTACACACTCTTACACACTTGCACACTCTTACACACTCTTACACTTACACACATACACACTCATACACACTCATACACACTTACACACACACATACACACTCATACACATACACTCTTACACATATACTCTTACACTTACACACTCACACACTTACACACTTACACTCTTACATCAATCTTACACTTACACACTCTTACACATACACACTCTTACACATACACACTTACACACTCTTACACTTACACACTCTTACACTCTTACACTTACACACTCTTACACATACACACTTACACACTCTTACACTTACACACTTACACTTACACACTTACACACTTACACACTCAGCTGTGTTTAATCAGACTGTTCAGTTCCACAGGGTCGTTCTTCTTGTTCGTCTCCTTTATGTACCTACAACATCATCATCCTTCACTGTCCACTTCCTGTTCTCAATTCACAACTCAGTGCGGAAGACAGGAAATGATGATGCATGCTCAATGTTTTAAGAAATAATAAATATAGGCTGCTAAATGTTGTGAGTGGAAAAGTATTCACACCATTAATTACTTCTGGTTTAGTTCCATCAGAAGTGACATAATGAAGTCGAGCTGTGTGTAATTATAATGTCACCTGATCTCAGTATAAACACACCTGCTCCTGGAAGAACCCAGAGTGTGTCAGAGAACCTGAACACACAGCATCATGAAGAAAAAGGAGTGATCAAAACAAGTCCAGGACAAAGTTCTGGAACAATATCAATCATTGTTTAGTTGTAAAATAAAAACACAAATTTTGTCCATTATTTAAAAATGTGAAGAATGTGATAGATTTGCGAGGAGATGGGTAAAGAGGGGACAAGTCAGAGGATAAAGGTGATGCTGAACACAATGCTACCATCACAGTGCTTCACAGCAGAGCTATGTTCTGTGGATCTGTGGATCTCTCCAGCTCCTTCAGAGTTCTTTTTAATTACAGATTTACTGGGGGTGAATACTTATGTCAGGAGTCCAGCAGACAGACTTTTCATTTTAGAAAATAAACACACACACACACACACACACACAAAAACACACACACACACACACACACCACATCACAAACACACACACACAAACACACACATACACACAAACACACACTCACACACACACACACACAACACACAACACACACACACACATACACACACCACACACACACAAACACACAACACAAACACAAACACACACACACACACACACAAACACACAAAACACACACAAACACAAACACACACACACACATACACACAAACACACACACACACACACACACACACACACACACAAACACACACACACACACACACACACACACACACACACAAACACAAACACACACACACAAACACACACACAGGGGCGGCTATGGCGCAGTTGGTAGAGCGGGTTGTCCACTAATCGTAGGGTTGGCGGTTGTGTGATTCCACATGCCGAAGTGTCCTTGAGCAAGACACTGAACCCCAAGTTGCTCCCGATGGCAAGTTAGCGCCTTGCATGGCAGCTCTGCTACCGTTGGTGTGAGTGTGTGAATGGGTGAATGAGACACAGTGTAAAGTGCTTTGGATAAAAGCGCTATATAAGTGCACATTTACATTTACACAAACACACACACACACAAACACACACAAACACACACACACACACGAATGCACGCACATAAAAACACACACAACACACACACACACACACACACACACACACACACACACACACAGCCTGACATTCAGTTACTGGATTCTGTGTTTTTATGATCTTTTATTGCTCTTTTGTGTTTTTTATGTGAATCACCTGTTAACTAAAGTGTATACAACTCCTGTACTGTACAAATAAAGAGCAGACAAAGAGTAAAACAGACTTAAAGACCCATAGAGACATGGACAGAGAGACAGACAGACAGGCTATGAGACAAACAGAGAGACAGCAGAGCTGCCGTTGCCATGTAAGGCGCTAACTTGCCATCGGAGCAACAACGGGAGGATGTGTGTGTTTTGTGTGTGCGTGTGTGTGTGTGTGTGTGTGTGTGTCGCGGTGGGGGAGCATGGCGGCTCCGAGCACGCGGCTGTGTGAGAGTTTGACTCGCCGGCACGCTGTGAGGGTGGTGTGCAGGGCGAGTGTGGAGGAGTGTGTGTTAGCGGTAGGAGAGGTGGTGGGATGTGAGAACGTCGTCGCTGCCTCAAGCATGAATAACGCAGTTGTGGTTTTTGTGAATGAAGTTGATAGGGCGAATAAACTAGTGCAGAACGGCATTGTCCTCAATAATGAGCTTACAATGGTCTCTTCCCTGAGTTCCCCATCCAAAAAGATTGTGCTGTCTAATGTCCCTCCTTTCATCTCTGATGAGTTATTGTCTAAAGAACTGTCCAGTTTCGGTCGGTTTTTCTCCCCCATAAAGAAAATCCCCATTAGCTCTGTGTCCCCACAAACTAAGTACGTGGTGTCTTTTAGGAGAATGGTTTTTATGATTCAGAAAGAGGGAACGGAGCAGTTGAACCTGGTGTTCAAATTCAATATAGGAGGTTGTGGTTACAGCATTTTTGTATCCTCAGACGCGAACATGAAATGTTTTAAATTTGGCAAAATAGGGCATGCCTGTCCTGAGAGACAGGGTGACCCCGGTGTTTCTGAGCGACCGGGGCAGGAGGTGGCTGGGCTTTCTGGAGAAGTTCCCCCGGCGGCTGCAGCTCAACCCGCTGCTGAAAGCCCCGGAGTTGCTGCTGCACCAGAAACTAGTGTGAGTGAACCCCAATCCCAGCCTGTAGCCCAGGAGCCCACGAAGAATATACCGACTCCCGAGAGGCCCTGCTTGTCTGGACTGGCTCCAGAGAGGCTTTGCTTGTCTGAACTGGAGAATCCTTGTTTGACCGAGAAAGACACAGTGGATTCTGGTGCAGTGGTGGAGATACCTGCGCTGGCTGGGAAAGGTACTGGGGTGCAGAGCAATTGCTCGGAAACACCAGTCACCACGCCGGGGGATGGGGGAGACATGGAGATGGAGGATGAACCCATGTTTAAGGTACCAAACAAGCGAAAAAAGAAAGGTAAGGGACAAGGGAGTAAACTGGTCAAAAGAGACACCAAAATAGACGAAAGAGAAACAGACAGTGATGATTACATGTCAGATTCTGTTTTTAACTTTGGCTCTCAAGAAGAAGAGCGAGAAGTTGTATAGCATGCGGAGAACATTAGAGAATTTTTACAGAATACCAAATGGAAGAAAAATGTTTTAGTAGAAGAGCATTTCGCTGATCTGAAACAATTCGTTCATGATGTCAAACATTTTAGAAGGGAAGGAGCTTTTATTGACACCGAGATTTACCGTCTGAAGAAGTTGATCACTAAGAAGAAGAAGTTGATCACTGAGAAACTTCTGATGATGACTAGTAGAGTGTTTGGTGTGTTATCTACACCTTGCTCTTATGACTGGGATTCGTATTGCAAGTGTAAACGTTAACGGGGCAAGAGACCACGGAAAACGCGTAGAACTATATGAGTTAATAAATCTGAAATGTATTGATGTTGTGATGCTACAAGAAACGCATAGCAATGTTAACAATGCTACTGACTGGATGAAGGAGTGGGGTGGGTTGACAATTTTGAGTCACAACACATCAAGTAGTGGTGGGGTTGCCCTACTATTTTCTCGCAATTTTATACCCAGTTCTTATACAGTAGATGAGGTTTTAAATGGGAGGCTTTTAAAAGTGGGAGCTTTTTATGAGAATGATAGTTTTGTTTTTATTTGTGTGTATGCTCCCACCAGTGCAGTGGAGAGGATGGGATTCTTAAATACACTAGACAATGTCATTGCTGACTGCGACACTGCCGACATTTTAATTCTGGGTGGGGATTTTAACTGCACCTCTGATAACTTCGACAGGAAGCATACGGAACCTCATGTAGCCTCCCGTAAGCGCCTGTGGGAGATGATGGAGGCTCACGAACTGATTGACGTTTGGAGAAATCTGAATAAATGCCAGAGACAGTACACATGGGCTCACTCCATAGACAACACACTCTCCCTGGCAAGACTAGATCGCTTTTATGGTTTTAAAAACTGTTGTGCACTGACTACAAACTGCTCTCTAAAGCATTAGCATCAAGACTGATTAAGGTCATGGAGCGAGTCACTCACCTTGAACAGACGTACTGTGTGCCTGGCAGATCTATATTTGATAATATACATTTAATTCGTGATATTTTGGACGTCTCCAGGCTATTGGACTTAAAGACTGGTCTTATTTTTCTAGATCAGGAAAAGGCTTTTTCCCGGGTTGAACATGAATACTTGTGGAAGGTGCTGAAAACCTTTGGTTTCAACCCAGGTTTCATAGCCATGATCAAGACTTTGTACAGTGAAATTGAGTGTACTGAAGGTTAATGGTGGTTTGTGTGCCCCTTTTAGAGTCTACAGAGGTATTCGACATGGCTGTCGGGCATGCTGTGTACTCTAACGTTTGAACTTCTTTTATGTAAACTGAGAAATCAACTTTCTGGTTTTAAGATATCTCAGTCCAGTGCTTCTCTGTGTCTCTCAGCGTATGCAGATTACTTAGTTGTAATGCTGGGAACACAGACTGATGTGAATATTTTAATTAATGTTTTAAAAGCTTTTGAGATTTTATAGTCTGCCAAGGTGAACTGGGCCAAGAGTGAAGCCATTTTAGTTGGAGGGTGGGGTGGTGGGCAGCCCACATTACCAGCTGGTTTGGTGTGGAAAAGGGGTGGTTTTAAATACTTGGGGGTCTAGGCAACACTGAGTTTTTAAATAAAAATTGGGAGGGTGTACTTGAAAAAGTGAAGGGCAGATTGAGCCTTACAGGAGACGAACGCTGGTCGTCAACAACTTGGCAGCATCAACCATGTGGCACAAGTTGGCATGTGTGGATCCACCACCAAACCTGCTCTCAAACATCCAGGCCCTGCTAGTGGACTTCTTCTGGGACAGACTACACTGGCTCCCTCAAAGTATCCTTCATCTGCCAAAGGAGGAGGGGGGGCAGGGGCTGGTCCACATAGCCAGCAGAACTGCAACCTTCCGACTCCAGTTCATCCAGAGACTCCTCACTGGACCTGAGAGGTTGGTGTGGAGAGCAGCAGCTTTTAGGCTGTTACACAAGGTAGGAGGATTGGGATTAGACAGAACTTTGTTTTTAATGGACACAAAGACACTAAACTTTGCTGGATTGCCAGTTTTTTATCGGGGGCTTTTTAAAATATGGACTTTTTTAAGAACCAAATTAAGGGGTGCAGAACAACACACTGGCAGCTGGAGGAACCCTTGGTGAACGGTGAGAGACTAGATATCTCTGGTGTGACCACCCCATCATTATCCAGAATACTAGTCTCATCGGTTATTGTGACGCTCCGGCAGCTGGTGAACATCACTGGAACAGACATGTCACGAGCTGAGGACTTAGCAGCACGCCTCGGACTATGTTCCCTACGCATTGTAAATACACTCCTGCATCACTGGAGGTCGACCGTAACGTCAGAGGAGCGTGTTCAGCTGATGGACATTGAAACGAACGAGAATGGTCCTACAGAAGAAGAACCTTTTTCTCAGCTGGGCATCGCTCCAAATCTAGATGGGTGTGGTGGCCCCCTCCTGGAGTTCAGCAGTGACATGAACATTGAAACAGTGACCGGTAAGCTCTTGTACAAAGCCTGTGTGAAAGTTTTAAACAAGAAGAAACTGAATGGGAGAGTGGACACCCCTTGGCGAGCTGTACTGGGTTTTAATGGTGATGTTAAACCACAGTGGAGGACACTTTACAAACCACCATTAACAAAAAGATTTGCTGACCTCCAGTGGAGGATTTTACATGGAATCGTGTCTGTGAATTCTTTTATCTCCATTTTAAACCCTGAGGTCACACAGGCTTGTCCATTTTGTCCACAGAGAGAGTGTTTTTCATGTTTTTATACACTGCTCCAGGTTGCAGCCACTGTTTATGTTTTTAAAAAACAAACTGAGTTTATTTCATGTAGATTTTAGTTTTCAGATTTTTATCTTGGGTTTTAAATATGTCTGAAAGGACAGGTATAAATGTCAGCTGATCAAATTTATCTTTGGTCAGGCAAAAATGTCGATATACCTGAGCAGGAGAAACAAAGTGGCCCAGAACACAGACTGCGATGCCAGACGAGTCCTCTCCAGACTGATCAAATCACGGATTCTGATCGATTTCAACTTCTACAGAAGTCTGAGGGACGTGGAGATGTTTGAGGCGGTGTGGTGTTGTGAGGAGGCTCTGTGTTCTATAGTGGAGGGAGAACTTTGTTTTACACCTGCTTTAGGCTGAAGATATTCTTCACGACTTGCCCTGTGTTGCACGGACTTATTTTATTTACCTCATTTATTACCTAATATATTTATGATCTTTTTTAATGCGCTTTAAATGTTTATTTATTTATTGACTCACTTTCAACTTTTACGTGTATAATGTGACGCTTTGTTATATAAAAGATTGTAAAAGTCAAGTCTCTCTCTCTCTCTTTATTTTACTTTTTCTGTTGGGGTCATTTGCAATGACTATGCAGGACTGAAATAGGTCGATGTAGCCTTTTTAAAAAAAAAAAAACAACTTCCCTCTCTCCCCCTCTCTCTCCCTCCCTCTCTCGCCCTCTCACTTCCTCTCTCTCACTCCTTCTCCCTCTCTCGCCCTCTCACTTCCTCTCTCTCACTCCTTTCCCTCTCTCGCCCTCTCTCATCTCTCTCTCTGCCCCTCTCCCTCTCTCTCCCCTCTCACCCCTCTCTTCTCTCTCCCTCTCTCTCCCTCTCTCTCCCCCACTCTCTCCCTAACTCCTCTCTCACTCCCTCTCTCATCCCTCCCTCCTCTCTTGCCCTCAATCCCTTTCTCTCCTCTCCCCTCCCCCCTCTCTCTCACACCCTCTCGCCCTCTCACTACCCCTCTCCCTCTCCCTCCCTCTCTCTCTCACCCTCCTCTCTGCCTCTCACTCCTCTCCCTCTCTCACCCTCTCACCCCCCCTCTCTCTCTCTCTCTCCCTCTCTTCTCACCCTCTCCCTCTCCTCACCCTCTCACCCCTCTCTCCCTCTCTCACTCCCTCTCCTCTCTTGCCCTCTCACTCCCCCTCTCTCTCTTCTCCCCCTCCCCCTCTCTCTCTCACTCCCTCCTATCTCGCCCTCTCACTCCCTCCCTCTCTTTCTCTCTCTCTCTCTCTGCACATGCGCGGTGGAAGAGTGAGCGTGGTGGGTGGAGGACGCGAGAATGGTTTGGCGTTTGCCTAAGTTTTTTTGAGAGTTTGGCCTTTTTTCTTTCTTTAATTTATTGAAGGTCTAGTTGTTGGAATAGCGGAGTTTTGTGAAAGTTGAGAGTGGGAGACGGTGTGCGGGACGCCATGGCCTCCGAGGCCGGAGGGGTGTGTGCTGGTGAATGGAGAGCAGGTGGAGGAGAGCTAGCGGTGGGAGAGCGGGTCGGGTGTGAGAAAATCCACTCCGCCTCCCGAATGGACAAAGCTGTGGTGATCTTCCTGAAGGAGGAAATATTCGCCGACACGCTGTGTAAAAGTATAATCATACTAAATGATGACTTGCTGGACATTACCCCTCTTTCTGTTCCTGCAACAAGGGTAGTGATTTCTAACGTGCCCTCCTTCGTAAAATACTTACCAATAGCGAAGGAGCTGGCCCGCTTCGGGAAGTTCGCCGGCCTTGTCATTGTCAACAGCTTGTCGTGTTACAAAGAAACCGCAAAGTAGTGTAAACTTCTCCTGTCAGTTACAGTTTTACCTCTGATTGTCTGATTGTGAGATTGTGATACTCCTTCCATAAATGTTACAGAAACATCTCCTCACAGAAAACATTACCGTGTCAAAAAACTTTTTATGTGGTATTTTTAAAAATGTTTTTTATGTACTGTACATGTCCCTGTAAATGTAGCTGTTGGTACAGATCCTTGGAGATTTTTTGTCCACTCGAACCATTCTCTTCACAGTGCGTTGAGACGATATAGACACACGTCCAATTCCAGGTCGATTCATAACATTTCCAGTCGACTGGAACGTCTTTATTATTGCCCTGATGGTGGAAATGGACATTTTCAATGCTTGTGCTAGTTTCTTATAGACACTTCCCATTGTGTGAAGCTCAACAACCTTTTGCCGCACATCACAGCTACATTCCTCGCTCTTACCCATTGTTATGAATGACTAAGGGAATTTGGCCTGTGTGTTACCTCATATTTATACCCCTGTGAAATACCTCATATTTATACCCCTTCCTCTCCGGCTGCGGACGTCGCTCCGCCTTCCTCTTCGGCTGCGGACGTCGCTCCGCCTTCCTCTTCGGCTGCGGACGTCGCTCCGCCTTCCTCTTCGGCTGAGGTCGTCGCTCCGCCTTCCTCTTCGGCTGAGGTCGTCGCTCTGCCTCCATGTTCCACTGAAGACGTCATTCCTCTTCTTTGCCGCGTGCCGATTATCACTCCCCCTTCCTGCTCCATGGAGGACATTGTTCCCACCTCATGCTTCGTTCCTCCCTTTTGCCACATAGAGAACCTCGCTCCTCTCCGTGGCCTCGCCGAGAACCTCGCTCCCCTCTATGGCCTCAAGGAAATCTTTGAGCTTCCCTTGGGCCTCGCAGAGAACTTTGCTCTCCTCTTCTGTCCTGCGGAGAGAGTTGTCCCGCTGTCCTGCCATGCAGACTTCGCTCTGAGCTCCAGGCCCGCAGGGGCGTTTAACGTATTACGTTTCTTTCAAACTTAAAGCTAGGAGGTAAAAATGATTTAAAAGAGCTGTTTAAAAAGAATCCATGTTACATGTCTTCCAAAAACATAGCCCTTAGGAGATAAAATGTTTAAAATTGCTGTTTAAAAGAATCGCCGTATTGTTTAAAGTAGAAGATAAGTTTTCGGGAGATGTCTTCCATTCGCTGGGTGAAGCAGTGATGTTAAAAACCGATTCCTCTCTCTCTCTCTCTCTCTCTCTAAACCCCGCCCATACACACACGTGTTTCACCGGCAGACAGTTTGTGTAGTTTGTAGGTACACCTAATTTGTGAGCACTTATGACAGTGTCTGGTGTGTGTGTGTGTGTGTGTGTGTGTGAGAGAGAGAGAGAGAGAGAGAGAGAGAGAGGTAGGGTCATGTGTTTTCTGGGGGTTTGCTGACCAGAATGCTTACAATGTATTTATGATAATGAATTAAGAGATGAGTCATGTGTTTCAGTGTTTTATGACCATACCAATGTGTACATTTGTGGTTTAAGTGAATCTTTGTTTCTGAAATGACCTTTGTGGTAATTATCAGTTTGTGTAACTAATCTATCAGAAAATACTAGACCTGGTAGATGTATTAGCATTGTGGACATTTTATGTGTGTGTAGTTCCCTATGCATAATAATTTGTTATTCTTCTGTCAAGAAGTGAACAGATAACATTTTTATTGCCTATGTTGTTGAGAAAAACACTGATGTGTAAAAGATTTCTTCAGTCCTTCAAGGCTGTATGATGTCGTTGTTCTCTTTTACTGGAATAAAGACCAAAACCTACTAGTGTTATTCAACGTGGAGACTGAAGTGACGATATGTCTGAAGAAAATGAAAAATATTTATTAAAGTACTAAACAGTACTTTATGGGTAAAAAAACCTTTAAAAAGATGGTGTTTTAAAAGAATTGGGTGTTTTGTTTAAACTATAAACAAGTTTTTGGAAAATGGTTCACCAACGAGGATACTTATACTGAACTGTCGCTAAATACATAAGCTTTTGTCTATGCTTTGACGTCCCATGTCCCCACTGGCTGACAGTCGAGTTGTGTACATTCATGCCCTCTGTAACACTGTTTGACATGAATGTGTGATCTTTCATGGAAGTTGTCTGTCTGTGTGAGAGAGAGAAAAGTGATTTCTCTGGGTTTGTGCTGACCAGAATGCTTACAAATGTGTTTGTTAACGAATTAAGGAGAGGGTCGTGCATCTCAGTGTTTAAATAATGATTAAGACACTGTAGTTAAAACACAGAAGAAACTATCTGTGGTTGCACAAACAAAATAGAAAATTAATCAACACCTTCTAAGCAATCACAATCTAGAACTCAGCAGCAAGCTCAATGTTACACACTCAATGTAAAAACTTATAACGTACACAGAGAAGGAGAACTGGCCTTCCAGAGCATTTTCAGAAGGATTGCTCAAGGAGATCTCGAAGAAGAAGCCAGAAGGAAGTGGTCAGAATATTCAGGAGTTTAGAATTGCGTTATGAGTTACTGTTAATGTGAGGTTGGTATCAGTGGTATTGCGTAGTGCAAGAATGAGGCAGAGGGAGGGGGAGTGGTGTGAGAGAAGAATGGGGAAGTGAGGATCACAGAGGGTTTATCTGGTTTTATACCAGCTACGCCACCCCAAGTAAACGGGGAAAATAAAAACTTTGCCACATGTAGCAATGTGACCTGTATAGTTTATATACTATAGTGATCCTGCCGACTACACCACGTGTAGCTTTGCAACTCATTTGTTTTGTTAATGTACCAACTATGCCACCCTGAGAAAACGGAAAATAACCCAAATATGGACACGCAAGTACATTCCACTTAGAACAGACATGAGGCATGGGTTTCCATACAAAGATACATTTTATTTTGCCGTTAACAAGACTGGCCAAGAACTATTTTAAAAAGGAGCAGCCAACACAATCAAGCATGGGTTAAATAAAACAGTCACAAGAGGCAGTTAACAATGATCATAGGAGGACTGAGGCTTCCTGTATGAAGGGCAGGCTAGTACAGAAGCACCAGCTTTACAAAAGGGAAAAGAACCCCACTAATCAGAATCATACCCACAAAACTCACTGCAAATAAACACAGCAATAATAACAACCCTTAAGTAAGTAAAGCCAAAGGTGCAGCAAAGAACTCCCCCCAGCCTCAGGAAGCACTCAGCTCCTACAAGGAGAAAACAAAAACACAAAAAGTCAATTACAATAAGCTCAAAACAGACAAACAAAAGAATAAAACAAAGACAAACTTACTATCACAAAAACACAAATAATCTCAAGCTCAAACTGATTACAAGTTTACCAAGACTGACCAATACTTACTACTACCACATAGCAGTATCAGTATAATTGATAAAGACAGTTACATCACAGTTGAATTAAAGAAATCTGATCTTAGTGACAGTAGCACAAAACAAAATTACAGAACAAAATGAAACCAAATTGGACTATGAAGCTGCAACAAAGCTGCAAAACCCAACAGCAAAACCAACAATCAAGCAGCAACATGGCTCCATGAGTGAGGGGGAGGCGCTATACCGATATGACCACATCTCACTCAGCCCACCTTAACGCATGCAAAATCGAGGACCATAAGAACAAACAGGTGTTACTACTTCAATTTGGAAAGCATGCAAGATAGTTTAGCTCAAGTAACCAAACTAAACAATTAACTACCGTGATCCGATGACATGATACTCACGATGGTACATAAGAAAATCATGATAGCGTCTTTAATAATTGTGTCAACAACAGCTGACACTCCGACTGGAGCTACGTTAAATTAACATGCTACACAGTTGGGAGCCTTGACGGCACAGCGCACTGATTATGAGCAGCACATCACACCCATACACAGTCTCAGTATCTGTCTATCTATCTATCTATCTATCTATCTATCTATCTATCTATCTATCTATCTATCTATCTATCTATCTATCTATCTATTGATTTAGCTGTCTATCTATCTATCTACTATCTATCTATCTATCTATTTATCTATCTATCTATCTATCTATCTATCTATCTATCTATCTATTGATTTAGCTGTCTATCTATCTATCTATTTATCAATCTATCAATTTTTCTATCTTTCAATCTATCTATCTATCTATCTATCGATTTTTCAATCTTTTGATCTATCGATTGTTGTGGTTAAAAATATACATAAAATAAACACGAGGGAGACCTAGTATGAGTAATATGTCATTTTATTGAGGGTCGGCGGTGAGATGCGCGATCGGATAGCATGGCAGTATTAGGTGGATATAGATGAACAGGATTCACATTTTAAGATTAACACACTATGGTTTAGTAGTCACAGAGAAAGAGAGTTAAGGAGACACCCAGACATAGAAAACACACACACACACACGCACACACACACACACACTATTTCACAGTCAAGGTCAGGCGTACAGACATAACACACACACACGCACACTCTCTCTGTCTCTCCCTCTCTTACACAACACACACTCCCAAAAGGCCCCAACGCACACACAACATTATAACTTTATAAGAATAATAAAAAGGAGTATTAAGATATTATAAGGATAATATAAGGAGTAGTAGGATATGTAGGATATTAGAAGGATAATATAATGATATTATGAAGTAGGGAGTACAGTAAACCACTTGCAAGCAGCATAACCAAATATAAAATAGAAATATAGAGCTATATAGAGATATGAAAGTAAATTATAAACCAGAAATACAGAAAAATGTAAAAGAAACTTACTCATAGATGGTGAGGATTCTTGTCTCGCGAGGAAGGGTCAGGCGTGGTGTAGACGAGGGCCTTAAATTTTTAAGAGAGAACCGTGAGGAGCCATTTATAAGAATAGCTGAGTCACATTACACCTGCGCAGTGAGACCAAGGTCGTCGCTCTAAATTGTCTCTCTCTCCCATTTTCAATCCTAATGGTAAATTTTTGAGAAGCTTTTGTAAACATCATGGTGAATGTAGATGAGCTCTTTTTAACATTATTGGTATTGATATCATAGTCCTTCTAAATATATTGGTTATTTACTATGGAAACTAAGTATATATACTGGAGCTTGAGCTCCAGGTGTCAGATCACTTCTGAGAATTCTCATGGTGTGGATCTCGGGTGGTGGAAATAAAGTCTGGACCCTTGCTTCTTCTCACTCACGGCTGGTGTCTTTTTTTTTTTTTAATCTCCAACCAGGTTTACAGATGTGAGTATTTGCTTCTATGTTGAATAGACTAAATTCGGGCCAGCACGATCTATCTATCTATCTATCTATCTATCTATCTATCTATCTATCTATCTATCTATCTATCTATCTATCTATCTATCTATCTATCTATCTATCTATCTATCTATCTATCTATCTATCTATCTATCTATCTATCTATAGTTAGATATATATATATATATATCTACTTCAGGTTGGAGTTCTCATCACCTGAAAATTACTTGCTGATGCTGAGGATGGCCTCCAACATGGACCACCTGAAGATCAATGAGGTTACTGTGGATGATACCACCCAGAAAAAATCAAGATGGCTGTGAATGTTCTTCCAATTGCTATGAACATTTTGCCGTGAAGTCTCCATCATGGAACAGTTAATAACTTCAGTTTGATAAAATAGACTTTAAGTTAGAACTGTACTTGAATTCAGAAATGACTCTGAGGCTCATACTCATAAGTACTCTTCTGCATTCACTTTGTGCTTTCCAAACTCTCAACAGAAGACGCTGTGTCTGCTACACACTCTCCCATCTAGACATCTGTGTAATGATGCTGGTCATGGACTTCAAGTCAAAAAGAGTCAAAAGATATACAAAGGAATTACAGCAGAAACCCACTGGACTTTTCTTGTGCTTTTGCTGCTGCCGTTAGCTTGTGAACATTACAGCCGTATTTTCGAATTCATTCTTATGTTATAGCGACACCTAGTGTTCAATCTATGAACCTAATTCTTAAACTTTCTTAACAGTTGGCCATCTTTTCATTTTATTATTAAAAGAATCAACTCTCAGGCAATTTGAAAATGGCAGTAGGGTTAGGGTTAGGGTTAGTAACATCTCATCTCATCACATCTCACGGGAACAAGCCTACTATAAGATTATGGCGTAGTGGAAAGGAATCCACACCAATACTGTTAGTTCCATAAATTCATCAGTTAATAAATAATAATAATATTCATTCTGTACCGCTTATCCTACACAGGGTCTCACACACACACACTCACGCACACACACACACACACAAACGCACGCACATATAATTAATATATGCACTTAGTTGTGGTTTCCATGTTAATGTAGTTATGTTACACACAGTAGCAGTACTTAGGCAGGAGTCTCAATAAATAACATCTTAAAACTGATAAAAAAAAAAAAACCCAGACAAATGAATCAAAATAAATAAACAATGTGTGTGTGTGTGAATGTGTGTGTGTGTGTGTGTGAATGTGTGTATGAGTGTGTGTGAGTGTGTATGTGATTTGTGTGTGTGTGGGTGTGTGTGTGTGGATGTGTGTGTGTGTGGATATGTGTGTGTGATGTGTGGATGTGTGTATGTGAGTGTGTATGAGTGTGTATGAGTGTGTGAATGTGTGTGTGTGTATGTGATTTTGTGTGTGAATGTGTGTGTGGCAGTGTGTATGAGTGTGTGAGTGTGTGGATGTGTGTGTGTGAGTGTGTGAATGTGTGTGTGGTGTGTGAATGTGTGTGTGTGAGTGTGTGAATGTGTGTGTGTGAGTGTGTGATTGTGAGTGTGTGAGAGTGTGTATAGTGTGTGAATGTGTGTGTGTGAGTGTGTATGAGTGTGTGAATGTGTGTGAGTGTGTATGTGATTTTGTGTGTGAATGTGTGTATGTGAGTGTGTGAATGTGTGTGTGTGAGTGTGTGAATGTGTGTGTGTGAGTGTGTATGAGTGTGTGAATGTGTGTGTGTGAGTGTGTGAATGTGTGTGTGTGAGTGTGTGAATGTGTGTGTGTATGTGTGTGTGTGAGTGTGCATGAGTGTGTGAATGTGTGTGTGTGAGTGTGTATGAGTGTGTGATGTGTGTGTGTGTGAGTGTGTGAATGTGTGTGTGTGAGTGTGTATAGTGTGTGTGATTGTGTGTGTGTATGTGATTTTGTGTGTGAATGTGTGTGTGTGGTGTGTATAGTGTGTGAATGTGTGTGTGTGGGGGTGTGTGTGATGTGTGAATGTGGTGTGTATATGTGTGTGTGGAGTGTGTATGAGTGTGTGAATATGTGTGTGTGAGTGTGTATAGGTGTGTGAATGTGTGTGTGTGAGTGTGTATAGGTGTGTGAATGTGTGGAGTGTGTATGTGATTTTGTGTATGAGTGTGTGAATGTGTGTGTGTGTGTGTGACTGTGTGAGTGTGTATGAGTGTGTGAATGTGTGTGAATGTGTGTGAGTGTGTATGTGATTTTGTGTGTGAATGTGTGTGTGTGTGAGTGTGTATGTGATTGTGCCCTGTGATGGACTGGACCCCTGTCCAGGGTGTAACCCCGCCTTGAGCCCGATGCTCCCCGGGATAGACTCCAGGTTCCCGGTGACCCTGAAAAGGAATAAGCGGTAGAAGATGGATGCATGGTGTGTGTTTGTGTGTGTGTGTGTGTGTGTGTGTGTGTGTGTGTGTGTGTCTGTGTCTGTCTCCGCTGCGGTAGAGGGCGCTGATGATGTCGCGGTTGTTGTTGTTGTTCCTCACTGAGCGCGTGCGGGGAGACGGGGGTGGAGAGAGAGAAAGCGGAAGCGGAAGTTGTGGTGGTACAGCTGGAATAATAGTAACAGTAGTGGTGGTGCTGGAGCAGCGCGCGCGCCATGGTTCTGTCCTCCTCTCAGCAGCTCGTGCTGCTCTTCACCGCCGCGATCTGCGTCTTCGTCATCTTCCCGCGCTTCTTCACTGGCGGCAGCGCGCGAGACAACAAGGCTCTCGATCCGCGCTTCCGGAAAGGTGAGGGGAAGTGTGTGTGTGTGTGTGTGTGTGTGTGTGTGTGTGTGACAGAGTGTCTGTCTGTCTGTCTGTGTGTGTGTCTGTGTGTGTGTCTGTCTGTGTGTGTTGTGTGTGTGTGACCGTGTCTGTGTGTGTTTGTGTGAGACAGAGTGTCTCTGTGTGTGTGTGTGTGTGTGTGTCACAGTGTCCTGTGTGTGTGACAGATGTGTGTGTGTGTGTGTGTGTGTGTGAGACAGTGTGTGTGTGTGTGTGTGTGACAGTGTCTGTGTGTGTGACAGTGTCTGTGTGTGTGACAGTGTCTGTGTGTGTGCTGTTTTTGTGTGTGTGTGTGACAGTGTCTGTGTGTGTGACAGTGTCTGTGTGTGTGTGTGTGTGTGTGTGACAGTGTCTGTGTGTGTGACAGTGTCTGTGTGTGTAACAGTGTCTGTGTGTGTGTGTGTGTGTGTGACAGTGTCTGTGTGTGTGACAGTGTCTTGTGTGTGTGTGTGTGTGTGTGTGTGTGACAGTGTCTGTGTGTGTGACAGTGTGTCTGTGTGTGACAGTGTCTGTGTGTGTGACAGTGTCTGTGTGTGTACGAGTGTGTGTGTGTGTGACAGTTGTGTGTGTGTGTGTGTGTGTGTGTGACAGTTGTTGTGTGTGTGTGTGACATGTTGTGTGTGTGTGTGTGTGTGTGTCAGTGTTTTTTTTTGTGTGTGTGTGTGTGACAGTGTGTGTGTGTCTGTGTGTGTGTGTGTGACAGTGTCTGTGTGTGTGACAGTGTGTGTGTGTGACTGTGTGTGTGTGTGTAGTGAGTGTGTGTGAGTGGTTGTGTGTGTGTGTGTGTGTGTGTGTGTGTGTGTGTGTGTGTGTGTGTGTGTGAGTGTGTGTGTGTGAGTGGTGTGTGTGTGAGTGTGTGTGTGTGTGTGTGTGTGAGTGTGTGTGTGTGTGTTTTTGTGTGTGTGTGTGTGTGTGTGTGTGAGTGAGTGTGTGTGTGTGTGACAGTGTTTGTGTTGTGTGTGTGTGTGTGTGACAAGTGTGTGTGTGTGTGTGTGTGACAGTGTCTCTGTGTGTGTGTGTGTGTGTGACAGTGTTTGTTGTGTGTGTGTGTGTGTGTGACAGTGACTGTGTTTTTGTGTGTGTGTGACAGTGTTTGTGTGTGTGTGTGTGTGTGTGACAGGTGTGTGTGTGTGTGTGTGTGTGACAGTGTCTCTGTGTGTGTGACAGTGTTTGTGTGTGTGTGTGTGTGTGTGTGTAGGTGTTTTGTGTTGTGTGGGGGACAGTGTTTTTGTGTGTGTGTGACAGTGTTTTTTGTGTGTGTGTGACAGTGTTTTTGGTGTTTTTTTTTTGTGTGTGTGACAGTGTTTTTTTGTTGTGTGTGTGTGTGTGTGTGTGTGTGTGTGTGAAGAATCACAACCTCGATACCTCCATTAGAAACAGTAACAACGCGTAGTGCAGAGAATGAAGTGTTCGGCGTCTCGGTTCTGAAGTCTCGGTTCTGAAGTCTCGGTTCTCTCTGGTACACTCAGACCTCCTCTTTGTAGAGGTTTTCAGATGTTCTGGTTTGGTTCTGTCCAGGAGAAGTAGTGTGTTCGAGAGATGAGGTTGTCCTTTAATCAGTTCTGAGAACCAGGTCATCTGTTCTGTGGTGTAAAGCTGCTCCAGCTGTATAATCAGAAGTATACGGCTGATCTGATTCGACTTCCTCCTCCTCCTCCTCCTCCATGTCTGTGAGCGGTTCTCCTCCTGTGGGTTCTGGTTCTCCTGCATCACAACACTGCACTGTGGCTGTTTGGACAGTTCCTCCACGTTGTCTATCTTCTCTCCTGTTGTTTTCAGCTCAGCTTTGTTGTTCTCGATGTTCTCGACCTGTTGGTTCTTCTGCTGCTGCTGTTGTGTGGTGTTTCTCTCACTCCGATAGCGGTGTAGGATTTTCTATTCAACTGTCTGCAGTGTTGGGTGTCAGCGTTCTCACTGGGTTCTGCGTTTATTTCAGTGGTGTGTTCCTCACTGAGCTCTTGTTGCTGTGACCTCGGTGTGTCGTTACCCCCCTCTGCCCCAGGCTCCTGTTCTCCGGTGTTCCCCCGGAGCTCCCCGGCTGCCCCGCTCTGCGTGGGCAGCTCAGCCGTTTATGACCGATCTCCCCACACCCTAAACATCTCAGATGTTCGGTGGTGGCGAAGACGGTGTAGCTGCTGTCGCTGACTTCACACTTAAAGTTCACGTCCAGCGTTTGTTCTCATGAACATATAAACCTGTCTGCGGAAAGACAGGACGTGTTTCAGTTACTACACCCGAGAGGGAGATCCGTCATGGGGCTGGAGAACTTGGAGCGGGCCAGCTCCTTCATTATCAGCTCGTCTTTAACGAAGGGGGGCGCGTCAGAGATCACGAACCGCGGCGCAGGGGCAGAAAGAGGGGTAACGTGTAGCATGACACCTTTCAGCCATATTCATTCTCACCCCCGACCTGCTCTCCTACCGCTAGCAGAACCTCCTCCACCTGTTCTCCATTCTCCGGTACACACCTGACGCCATGGCGTCCCACTCACTCTCACCCACTCTCAACTTTCACCAACCACTGATACTCACTTAACTTACACATTTCACACTGCTCTCACACGCTGCACTTACCACGCTCACTCCTCCACCGCGTATGTGCGGAGAGAGAGAGAGAGGGAGAGGGAGACAGCAAGGGAGACAGAGAGAGAGAGAGGGAGAGACAGATACAGAGAGAGAGGGAGACAGCAAGGGAGACATAAAGACCGAAAGAGAGAGCGAGAGGGAAACAGCGAGGGAGACAGACAGACAGAGAGAGGGAGACAGACAGACAGGGAAGGAGGCAGAAATGGAGAGAAAGAGAGGGAGACAGAGAGAGAGATGGACCGAGGGAGACATGGGGAGAGAGAGAGAGAGAGAGAGAGAGAGAGAGAGAGAGAGAAATGGAGAGGGAGACAGGGAGAGAGAGAGAGACAGATACAGAGAGAGCGAGAGACAGGGGGGAGAGAAATGGAGAGAGGGAGACGGAGAGAAATGGAGAGAGGGAGAGGGAGACAGAAAGCGAGCAGAACAGAACAATACCAGAGTGTTGTTGTGATGAGTTGTTTGTGCTGTGAGGTGGGTGTGTGTGTTGTGTGTGTGTGTGTGTGTGTGTGATGTTTTCAATAAGTGTTAAACAGTAATGAAAAGTAGCAGGTGTGTGTAGTGAGTGTGTGTATGTGTGAAGATCAGGCAGCTGTGTGCTCATTAGTGTACCTGTGTGTGTGTGTGTGTGTGTGTGTGTGTGTGTGTGTGTGTGTGTGTGTGTCCTGCAGGCCCTCACCCTGGCCCCGCCCCCAGCCCCGCCGCCCCTCAGCGTGGCCCCCCCGACAATGTGCAGCAGGTCCAGCGTCTGCTGGAACAGGAAGTGAGGAAGGAGAAGGCCAAAATCAGCAGCAACAATAAGGGCTACGTGTTCACGCTAATGCCGCTGTACGCCGTCGGAGTCGGACTGTTCGCCGCCTACAAGTTCCTCAAGGTCACCTCAGTGCCATTAATAACGATGATGATCATAACAGTGATGATCAACACAGTGTTGATGGAGGGGTGTGTGTGTGTGTGTGTGTGTGTGTGTGTGTGTGTGTGTACAGATCAAGTCTGCAGACGACACGCGCGCTCAGAAAGAGAGAACCGACCGAGGACTCCGCAAATCTGAGGAGACGGGTGTGTGGGTGTGTGTGTGTGGGTGTAAATGGAGGGAATGTGTAAGGACAAAATGATGACAGACAGAGCGATGTATAGATTGTAAGTGAAAGTGTGTGTGTGTGTGTGTGTGTGTGTGTGTGTGTGTGTGTGTGTGTAGAGAATCAGCTGAATGAGCTGGAACAGCGTTTAGCTCAGACGGAGAAAATGCTGAACTCCATCCTCACACAACTTGATCCTCTGACTAACTGGTAAGTGTACACACACACACACACACACACACCCACACACACCCATAGAAGTGTGTGTTCACTAAGAGATGATCTGTGTGTGAAGTGTGAAGTCGGTGGCGATGGAGCAGAAGAATGAGATCATGACCCAGCTGCAGTGCATCAGACACCTGATGAAGAAACGGGGTATGCAATACGCACCAACAGGTACACACACACACACACACACACACACACACACAACACACACACTCACTAGTAAATGATTGTAGTGATTATTTCGACCAAAGTCTGCTACAAGAGTGTGTCAAGATGAATCGGATTTCACGACTCACTGAGTCAGTTATTAAGTGACTCTGAGTCGAATAGTGACGAGAGGTGGTTTTATCATACGCTGACTTGCTTGTTAAGGAATCAAATGATGCAAATGAGTCAAATTGTATCATATAAGGATAAGGTCTCAGATCTACACCCTGGTATTAAAGCCAGAGAGTGATTCATTATCCAATCAATTCTGAATCCATCCAGCTGCTGATCCACTGAACCACTGATAAACATGGTGTGTATTTTGGGCTCATAAGTCTCTCACAAACATATATATATATGTGTGTGTGTATATATGTATACACACACACACACACACAGAGAAAAAGCTTTAAAGACGTCATTTCTATCATTATGATTTATAAACTCTTTAAATTGAGTGGACCCGCCCCCCTGTGTCCAAATCACATGATGTCATTTCCTGGGAATAACTCCGGAAAGAAAATCTTTCTTCTGATGCGCAGTAACGTCTGTGTAGACGAGTAAGCAGGGATATTTCCCTGTAAATATTCTACAGAAGTATTTATTTCCTGTGCACGCGTTACTGTAAGAGTTAGCGGCGCAGGGAAACATCTGTTCAGCAGAAAAGGGATGGGGAAGAATCAGCTGATTCATCACCTTGGCTTCCAGTAGGAGGTTTTTATCTACTGAAGTTCCAGCTGCTTTTTGTGTGAAAACGAGGACGATGGAGACGATCTGATTTGAGGAGCACGTGAAGAACATCATCCTAAAGGGGACTCGATTCACTCCGGGGAAAACCTGTAAGTACACACACACACACATGTACACACACGTACACACACACACGTATGTACACACAGACATGTACACACGTACACACACACGTACACACACACACACACACACACACACACACACACACGTACACACACACACACACGTACACACACACACGTATGTACCACACGCACACACACACGTAGCGTACACACAGACATGTAACACACACACACACGTACACACACACACACACACACATACGTACACACACACACGTACACACACACGTACACACACACATTACGACATACACACACGTACGTACATGTACACACGTACACACACGTATACACACACACACACACACATACAAGCACACACGTGCACACACGTATACACACACACACACGTATACACACACGTACACACACACGCACACACACAACGTATGTACACACACACACACGATACACACACACACACGTATGTACACAGACACGTACACACACACACACACGTATACGTATACACACACACGCACACACGCATACACACACACACACGTATGTACACACAGACATGTACACACGTACACACACGATACACACACACACACACACGTACACACGCATACGTATACACACGCACACGTATACACACACACACGTATACACACACACACGTACACACACACACGTAACACACATACGTATACACAACACATGTAACACACACACGTATGCACGCACAGACATGTACACACACACACGTACACACACACACACACGTACACACACACACACACACGTACACACACACGTACAGTATGTACACACAATACACACACGTACACACAGACGTACACACACACACACACGCACACACACGTTTACACACACACGTACACACACATGCACACCACACACACACACACACACGTACATATTACACGCACACGTACAGTATGTACAATACACATATGTTGTACACACACACACGCACACGTACACATGAATACACACACACACACACGCACAACAATACAGTACACACACACACACACACACACGTACACACAGGCAGCTTACACGCATAACACACACATATACACTCACGCATACACACAGTGCGGACACACACACGCATATGTACACGCGCGTGACAGTGTCGGTGTGGTGTGTGTGTGTGACAGTGTCGGGGGTTGTGTGTGTGTGTATTGTGTGTGTGTGTGTGACAGTGTGTTTGTGTGTGTGTGTGTGTGACAGTGTCGGGGTGTGTGTGTGTGTGTAGACAGTGTCGGTTTTTGTGTGTGTGTGTGTGTGTGTGTATGTGTGTGACAGTGTCGGGTGTGTGTGTGTGTGTGTGTGTGTGTGACAGTGTCGGGGTGTGTGTGTGTGTGTGAGACAGTGTCGGTGTGTGGGTGTGTGTATGTGTGTGACAGTGTCGGGTGTGTGTGTGTGTGTGTGTGTATTTGTGACAGTGTCGGGGGTGTGTGTGTGTATGTGTGTGTGTGTGTGTGACAGTGTCGGGGTGTGTGTGTGTGTGTGTGTATGTGTGTGTGTGTGTGTGTGTGTGTGTTTGTACAATATCAAATGTAAGTGTTTATATATTTTTCTATTCCTGTGTTTATACAGCACTATGGACTGTGATGTGCCTCAGGACCGGTTCTGAGCCGTGGTGCAGCTAACAGGACACTGAGATTAGATTTCGGATCAGACTGAGGAAACGTCTGTGGCTGATCTGTTCTATTTGTAAATACTGCACTAGAGAGTTTTTTTCCACTTCTAAAGTTTATATATTGTGCATTTATGGTGTTGAAATAAATTACTTTAAAAAAACGTTTCATTTCGCTTGTTTTCTTAATTTATTTATCGTGTGTCTGTGTCTGTCTGTGTGTGTGTGTGTGTGTGTGTGTGTGTGTGTGTGGAAGCACGGACATCAATACAGTGTCTTCTACTGAAAAAATATATTCTTAAAGCTGAAGTTCAAAAAATTTTTAAGGCGGTTTAATACAGCAAAATAATATCTATGGCAAAACGTCTAAATTCTTTTTAAGACTTCAAAGGGTTCATAAACTTTCGAATATACGTTACCATAGGAACTTTGTAATTATTTATCGTGATATGGATATATCTCCCAGCTTTAGAGAAGAACAATAAAATCCATATGATGTTTATCCAAACTCCAGCTGTGCTTTTGGGTTACTCTGAGCGCGGAGGTGTGAAAGGGAACCAGATGGGTTCTCCTCTGCCTCAGCACGGTTCTAACCTCGAACCACCGAAAAGAACCGAAGATTCTCTACATCACGCAGCGCTAAATCATACACATGATCAAACCACTGTCTCACACCTCAGATACATCTTTAATTTTCTTTAACTGTGTTTGAAGGTTAGTGAGTGTGTGTGTGTGTGTGTGTGTGTGAGAGAGAGAGAGAGAGAGAGAGAGAGACAGTGTGTTTGCACTCTGTTCTGTGTGAGAGTGTGTACTTGTGAAGAAAACAGACCACATCACCTCTGATTGGTCGACACATTGACCCCGCTTCCTGTTTGTGCATTTCAGAGGCGTCGTGTGAGCGTAACCTTGACAACCTCATCGAGTCGTTGAGCGCCATGGAAACCCTCAGCACGGAAATGAGCACCAAACCACAGACAGACTGCAGAGAGGAGAGTGACTTCAGCATGCCGTCTCTGGAGGAGGAGCGTGAGGATGGAGTGGGCGGGGCTACTGACCGTGACGAGGAGATGAAAGAGGAGCATGATGAAGTGGGCGTGGCTACAGAGGAGCATGATGTGGATTTGTATAATGAAGAGCACAGCGGCAACACGGATGAAGGAGAGGGCATGGCTAAAATGTGCCCGGATGAGTTGGGGGCGGGGCTTCGCCGACGCAACAGACACGATTAGACCTTTTTGTTGTTGATTTGATTTTTTTTATTTATTGAATGTGACATGCTGTTAGAGCTGATACGGTGTTGTGTAATGTTTTACATCATTTCATCACCTTTTAATTGAGTTTTTAAAAAATCTTTTCTTTTTATATTGACACGAAGTGCTTTAATGAAAGAAAAGGTTCATTACGTAACGTGTGAAAGAGCCGGCTGCACGATAAATACCAAAATATTTGCTTTATTTTACATTGAACCTGTGATTTTTGTAATTATACTGCAGATTCAGGAGCAGAAGAATTTTAATGCACTTTATTATTTTATCATTTCAAAGTCTTTTGTTCTACACTTGCTCCATAGCTCATTACAGGCTAGCTAGCTTTAGCTGAACTCGCCAACGCTGAGGTCGATTATGTTTCATTTAAGAAGATGAAGATTGTCGTCTTGATTGAAGGTACGCTTTCATTATTGAGATAAAGATGTTTTCTACTCAATCTACATTATGACCACCAGTTTAGCATCACTTTAATCCTGCTGCCCACGTTCATATCACAGTGCTGGAGAATGTGGGTGTGGCCTATCATGAGCAGGGTTGGAAAGTGGGTTTGGCTTATGGTGAGCTGTGGTTCAATGAGTGGGCGTGGCCTGAAATGTTCATATCATTTGGAGGCGGGACTTTAGACTTACTTCAGATTGTTACATATTTAGGGGTCCAAGCACCAAAGATTGTGTTGTTTTTTAAAATTGGATTCAGGTAGGTTTGAGCCAATAACATCTAAAGAACATGTGGGTGTGGCTATGATGTGTTAAGAGCAAGTGGATGAAGTGGAGACGAGACTGGGCGTGGTCAGGAAGTGTTGTGGGTGGGGATTCGTAGGCCTTACAGAACTTCAGTTTCATTTATGTATTTATTCTTTATATGATATTTTTTAGCTGTTTATTTAAAAATATTTCACACTTTTTCAATCACAGAATTGAAATGTATGATCTTTTTTATGCTCCATGTTGGGTTTGTTTAGCTGATTCGCCGTGTGCGCATGTGCAGTTTCAGCTCTGCATGTATGACTTTTTTAAATTATGGAGAAATTGCATGTACGTGAATGACAATCATGAGATGAAATGATTAGCTGATTTTACGCTACCTCATCACGTTCTTATTTTACTTAAATGCATGCTTAAGAATACGGACGTGTTTCATTTATTATTAGTTCATATACACCGACCAGCCATAACGTTAAAGCCACTGACAGGTGAGGTGAAGAACGTTATCTCCCCCGTGGCACCTATTGAGGGGATTTATTGATTAGGCAGCAGGGGAGCAGGCAGTTCTTGAAGTTGACGTGTTGGAAGCAGGTAAAATTGGCAAGAGTAAGAATCGGAGTGACTTTGACGCGGGCCAGATGGTGATGTCTTTATGACTGGTCAGGGTCTTGTGGGGTGTTCCCAAAAATGGTCCAAGGAAGGACAACCGGTGAGGAAGGTGTCCTGGTCTGATGAATCAGGTTTTCGTTTACATCATGTGGAGGCCGTGTGTGTGTATTTGTGTGTTGCTTACCTGGGGAAGAGATGGCACCAGGATGCACTACGAGAAGAAGGCGAGCTGGTGGAGGAAATGTCATACTCTGGGAAATGTTCTGCAGGGAATCTTTGGGTCCTGCATTCATGTGGATGTTACTTTGACGTGTACCACCTACCTAAACACTGCTGCAGACGGAGTTCACCCCTTCATGGTAACGGTGTTCCCTCATGGTGGCCAGCGGTCTCTTTCAGCAGGATAATGCTGCCTGACACACTGTAAAAACTGTTCGGAACGGTTTCAGGAACATGATAAAGAGTTCACGGTGTTGCCTCGGCCTCCAAATTCCCCAGATCTCAATCCGATCCAGCGTCTGTGGAATGTTCTGGACAAACAAGTCCGATCCACGGAGGCCCCACCTCACAGCTTACAGGACTAAAAGGACCTACTGCTGATGTCTTGGTGTCAGACACCACATCACACCTTCAGAGGTCTTGTGCAGTCCATGCCTCGACGGCTCAGAGCTGTTTTGGAGGCACAAGGGTGACCTACACAATATTAGGCAGGTGGTTTTAATGTTATGGCTGATTGATGGGTTTGTTTTTGTTGAAATTATTTACCCTTAAATTCTCCTCAGTGTGACTTTAATCTTCTGCAATCTGTTAGTTGCAGTGATGATGAGTGTGTGTTGGAACGCCTTCACCGCTGTGTTGTTTTAGCATCGTTAATGACCTTACTGTGTAACGGAGCAGACCCTTTGCGTGATTAATGTCGATATTCACTTTCACTTTATAATCTTAATTCATCATCACTGATGTAGACCCTAAAGAACTGACTAGCTCTCTGCTATTCTCTAACGTTAGCTAGCTAGTTTTTGTTTTGGGGATTTTCACTAATATTGGTTAGCTAGCTATATTTGTGGTTGAGGATTTTCACTAATATTTGCTAGCTAATTTTGTTTTGGTAATGTAACTAGCATTAGCTAGTGATTTGTTTTTTGCTAAAAATAACTAGTTTCTTTATCCTGTACGCTAATGCTGATAAATCATGAGCATTATGTAATTAAACATATCATCATCATCATCATCATAAAACTAATGATCTGTAAGAATGAGCTGTGAGAGCAGAAGATTATCGTACAGGGAAATTTACACCTTAATGCTGTATTTTTACTTGGTGTGTCTGTCTTTTGCTTTTTTATTTTGTTCTGCTTCTGAGTGATTTTATTTATAGAGATGTTTGAGGCCTTAAATAAAATAACATTATTACAGATGAAACAGCATTTTAAAGGTATTTTTATAATCAAAATTCAGCCATGTTTCTGCACGCTCTAGAACCCTTCGTTTGGTTCCATGCAAGGTGCTAGCTTGCCATTGGGAGCAGCGTGGGTTTCAGTGTCTTGCCCAAGGAGTCACATGGGCCGGGAATCGAACCGCCGACCCTACGATTAGTGGACAACCCGCTCTACCACCTGATCCACAGCCGCCCCGTTTTTCTAGTATAACATAATATAATGGTTTCCTCTTTAATGTTAATCAATAACGCAAACGTATTTGGTTGAATTAATTTCCTATTTAAGAAATTACAATTAATAAAGTAATACATTATTCACCGCTATGATGGAGAATACTTTTCCCTCCTTGCAAGTCACATGACTGCAAAGAATCTCATGACATCACAACTCTCTAGATGTGAGCGAAACCCAGACAAATTCAATCATAACCAGAGACTTGTGGCAAGGAGGGAATACTACAAACACACGGATGAGTACTCCACCTCTGCATTCTGCTTTTTTCTTTCCTGTCCAAAACTCTCTTGATCGGATACAGCTCATGCGTCAAATCATCAGCATCTGACTCCAAAATCTCTCCACGTAGAAATCAGTACAGCTCTGTGGGTGAAGTGCTTGGATTCCCTTCGTAATGTGCAGTTCATCTGTAATGGAGTGGAGCTCTACCATCACCGGTAGAGGTAGTGATTGTGTATCTCTGCAGACTCGTGTTCATCTTCTGCTGCCTCCTTACAATCGTTTTCAAACATTTTTCACATTTAATATTGTTCTGCTGCTTCATCCATCTCTTTCCACACATACAAAAAAAAGACCTCATTAATGTACTGCTGCAGTGTCATGTAATGGTTTAATTGGTTTAATGTGATGGACAGCTGCTTCTAGATCCTCTGAGGGGCAATGCAGCATCTCAAACAAGAACTTGGACTGGCCAAGAATTTTATTGAAGGTAACTAGAAGCCAAATGTATCACTTAGTCTTAGAGGTTTCCTTTCCTTCTGAATTTCAAGCCATTTAATGTGTACATTTGATCCTGACCATAGGGAACAAAACTTCTGAAGAACATGACACTATCCACAGTGACAAGGTTTAAACAATGATCATTACAATGCACAGAAAATGCATACTTCGCCATTTCTTAGGTCCTGAGTGTTTGCCATTCATAACGGTAGCACCATGATACTCCTGACTGACCATGTAGTATTTTATCGTCAAGTTGCTTAGCCATGCTGCATGTCAGCTCTCTGAACGTCTAGAAAGCTTTCATGTAATAATATTATATTTCTTTGGTTTCATCAGATCTTATACTATACCAATGAAGTACTGTGACGTGACAGGGGCACTTCAGAGGCCAATCACATTTCAGCTGTGGCCAATGCCTCTGTAATCCTGCCTGGATTCGTCTTTGGTACACCCTATTGTCTGGAGATTGCGAGTTTGTATCCTGACAATCTCAAAGCCAACAAAAAGGGACATAATCTCTCTCCCTACAAATCACTGCAACACTAGCCAACCATGGGTTCCTGCATGCCAAAGGGGTTGGATAGTGTGAGGAACCCCCCCATTAATGCAGCATGAGCAGTAGTTTGAAAAGATATGGTTGGTTGGCTTCACATGACTTGGAGGAAGCACATGTCTCTCCAAGGTTGCAAGCTGACATATTTGGGGAGAGCTGACTGGTGGGTGGGAATTGGGAATAAAAATAATAAATTCTTCCCTTAGCACTGGCTATGTACCTAAATCATTTAAATCAGCAGTTATTAAACCCCTGAGTAAAAAGCCTGACCTTGACCCATCTCAACTGTCCAGCTATAGACCAATATCAAATCTCCCCTTCATCTCTAAGATTTTAGAAAAGGTTGTACACAGCAGTTCTGCTCGTACTTACACAGGAACAACATTCATGAGTTCCACAAGGTTCTGTTTTAGGCCCACTGCTTTTTACTTTATATATGCTACCCCTAGGACAAATTATTCGTAAACATGGAATTAGCTTCCACTGTTATGCTGGTGATACACAGTTGTATGTTTCAGCGAAGCCAGAGGACAGACAGAAGCTTAGTAAAGTTGAGGATTGTGTAAAGGACATTAGACGTTGGATGTTAACTAACTTCCTTTTACTTAATTCTGATAAAACAGAAATACTTTTATTAGGCCCACGTGTAGCTAGAAGTAATCTTTCTGATCACATGGTCACTCTGGATGGACTTTCTGTTTCATCATGTACAGCAGTTAAAGACCTCGGAGTGATTATTGACTCCAGTCTATCATTTGATGCTCATGTAGATAATATTACTAGGATAGTCTTCTTTCATCTCAGAAATATTTCTAAGATAAGAAACATATTGTCACTACATGATGCAGAAATACTGGTCCATTCATTCGTCACCTCTAGATTAGATTACTGTAATGCCTTACTGTCTGGATGTTCCAGTAGGAATATAAATAAACTCCAGTTAGTCCAGAATGCAGCTGCTAGAGTCCTAACTAGAACTAGAAGATACGACCACATCACCCCGATCTTATCCACACTGCATTGGCTCCCAGATAAAATCTCGCATTGTTTATAAAATTATTTATTAACCTATAAAGCACTAAATGGTCTAACGCCACCGTATCTGAGCGACCTTTTGGTCTTTTATGATCCATCACGCCTACATTGTTCAAAAGGTGCAGGATATTTATTGGTACCTGGAATGGTGAAGGCTACAGCAGAGCTTTCTCTTACAAAGCCCCACAGTTATGGAACAGTCTTCCTATTAGTCTCAGTGTTTAAGTCCAGGCTGAAAACAAATTTGTTTACTCAAGCTTTTTGTGAGTAGTTTTTTTCTTAGGTAAAGGAGCAGATCTAAAGGACCACAGGTAGAGAGTGTTGTGGTGAACTGTGATGTTTGGATGCTGTCGCCACCCCACTTTCACACCTTCACCCAGGTGTGTTGGTTGACTCATGCAAAGTGCATTGTCCTTAAACATTACGGGGAAAAAAACATACCTAATAATATCTCTCTCCCTCTCTCCTCTCCCTCTCTCTCACACTCTCTCTCTCTCTCTCTCTCTCTCTCTCTCTCGTTACACATGATACTCCTGAGATACCAGTGATCCTGACCCCTTCTGCTCTCCGGACTTGCTTGATCCATCCTGATGTCCTACGTCTGGTTGGAGTTCTCATCAGCAACATATAGTACACAACATCTAAACATCATTGAGATTAATGAGGATGGTTCCACTTAAAAACCTCAAAGATGGCCTTGGACCTCAGTTCCTATGAACAGTTATGCTGTGATGGCTTTATTACTACAATTACCACAAACAGTTCTGCACTCGAGACTCCATCAGTGAACAGTGGAGAAGTTCAACAAGACAGACTTCCTGTAGAAACGGTAATGAATTTCCTGTTTACACAACTGCACGATTTGAGCATGTAGTATTAGCACATTTTGGGAAATGTCCATTGTTAAGAGCGCTATACAAATAAAACTGAATTGGATTGAACTGAAGAATAAATCAGGGGAAAAAAATAATCTGTGTGAATATTACTGAGTGTATAATTGCTATTAATAAACATGGACATTTTCATTTTTAGCATTTTCATATTTCACATTTTTTCATTTTTATTGAACATTTCTGCTGAACACTTCTGATGAACATTTCTACATTTCAATTGAACAATTTTTGCTAAACCAGTTCTGCTATACATTTCTGCAAAACGTTTCTTTTTTATTAAACATTTCTGATGAACATTTCTGTTGAACTAAGTCTATCTAAATCGCCTTTTCTGTTCTGTCCTCCCACCATTTCCCAAAAATACAAAATGAGCAACAGCAGTAAATATTCACACATTTTTTTTTTTTTTTTATACAAAGAAAAACAAAATTGAACCCACAACCCACCCCTCCGGCTCATCATGGCTACCCATTAACTGTCGCGGGTTATAAAGATATTATAAAATTCAACAACAGGCACCAACCTTTAAGTGGATAGTGTCTGTAACTCCATAAGTAGGCAATAAAGGGATGCCATTTATAAAAAAACTTATCTGTACATCCATTCATCGTATATCATATTTTCTCGAGTTTCAGAAAAAACATCACGTCCTTTATCCACTGGGAGATAGATGGGTATTTAGCAGACTTCCAATGTAACAGTAGGGAACGTCTTGCTATAAGGGATGTGAAAGCAATAACATCCTTTTGTATCGAACTCAAAGGAATTGAAGCTTGAGGAATCCCAAATATCGCAATCAATGGACAAGACTTTAAATCTACCCTGAGAATAGTGGAATGATGGTAAAGAAACCAGACCAAAAACCATGGAGTTCAGGGCAGAAGAAAAACATATGGCCAAGATGACAGGGAGAGCCATGTCATTTATCACACTTGTCCTCTACATCCGGATACATCACAGACAATCTCAACTTGGACAGATGGACTCTATTTAAAACTTTGAACTGTATAAGTCCAAGACGAGCACAAGAAGTGGTAGTCTGTACCCTCCCTATAGCATGCTCCCAACACTCCTCACTTATTTGTACTCCTAATTCCGTTTCCCACGCATTCCTAATTTTATTACTCGACCCACTACCTTGCGTCAAAATAAAATCATAAATCTTAGAAATCATTCCTCCCTGATGTGGGTTATTTGAAAACAGGTCTTCCCAGGCCTGTTCAGGAGGAGCAGAAGCGAAATCAGAAAAACATCTAGAAACAAAATTCCGTATTTGAAAGTACCGAAAGAAATGTGTCAAGGGGAGATCGTAAGTGGATGCCAAATTGGCAAAGCTATCAAACACACCATCAGAATACAAATTTCTAACTTGTTTAATACCCTTGTTATACCACACTGAAAATGAGGAGTCCATACACGATGGGGGAAATAGATGATTGTTCACTAAAGGACACAAAGAGGATGCACCTACAAATTTAAAATGTCATCTAAATTTATACCAAGTCCTAAGTGTGTTGAGGACAACAGGGTTCTCAGTATATAGGGAAAGTTTTGTAGGTAAAGAGGTGTAAAGTAGAGCAGGTAAAGAGGATTCCCTACAAGAAGATAATTCCAATTTAGACCAAGAAGATCCAGGAGATTGAACCCAGTAACAAAGTTTATGGATGTGTGCAGCCCAGTAATAGAATTGAAAATTGGGTAATGCAAGTCCTCCACTAAGTTTACATTTCTACAATAAAGATTTACTAACCCTTGGTGGCTTCCCTCCCCAAATAAATGTACTAATTATCTTATCCAATGAATCGAAGAATGATTTTGGGAGAGAAAGAGGCACTCGCTGGAACAAGAAAAGAAACTTCGGTAAAATATTCATTTTGAAGACATTGATCTTGCCAATTAGGGAAAGGGGTAAGTTACCCCAACTCTGAATGTTAGATTTAACCTTTGAGATAAGGGGAGTGAAGTCAGCTGATAGAAGATTAGATAGAGAACGTGTCACGTTGATACCTAGGCATTTAAAACCAGACTGACTAAATTGAAATGGTAGATCTGACTGTTGGAGAGACAGAGCTGGAGTATTAACAGGAAAACAGTCGCTTTTATCTAAATTTAGTTTATAACCAGAGACAACACCAAAAGACTCCAGAACATCCAAGACAGAAGGCATAGAGGAGATAGGATCAGTTACATACAATAACAAATCATCAGCATATAGCGACAATTTGTATTCTACACCGTATCGAACTATTCCTTTAAACAAGGAGGAAGATTTTAGTGCAATAGAGAGCGGCACGATGGCAACAGCAAAAAGCAGTGGGGATAAAGGACACCCTTGGTGACACCCTCGTCCGAGCGCAAAATAATCCGTATAAGTATCGTTAGTCTGAACTCTAGCATAAGGGGTTGAGTAAAGGAGGCTAATCCAAGAAATAAACTTGTCCCCAAATCCGAACTTCCTCAGGACTGCAAACAAATTCTCCCATTCGACCCTGTCGAATGCTTTTTCAGCATCTAATGAAATCACAATCTCAGGGTGAACAGCTGAATGCTTTGAATAAATTATATTAAAGAGTGTACGGGTATTAAAAAACATTTGACGTCCATTTATAAAACGTTCTGATCTTCAGATATAATATAAGGAAGTACATTCTCTAAACGAGATGCCATTACTTTCGCCAACATTAATTTCCATGGTATCTGTAGTGACAATATTATAAGTGTTTTTAATACTAGGTATGAGACAGGAAGTGGCCCGTCGCCGTAGCTGATGTGCCAGTAGACGACTCGGTTTATCGCCATGTCTCAACCCATTTAGAGTAATGATCTACAATGGCCAATAACATTCTATGTGGTTGAAACGGTTGGCATATGGGTAAAATCGACCTGCAGACATTCAAAAAGCATAAATACAGCAGAATCAGTGGCATTATTTTGTAGACATATCAAACGTAGTGAGAGATATGTCTTTATTTGAGGACGTAAGCCCCGTTTACAAAATATGGAGGTCATATCAGACACCACTCCTGATAGAGAACGATGTGAGATGCCGCCTTTGTTTTGACAATTAATCAAAAAATTTATCATACGATCCATTAATTAACTATTTAATTATTATTATTATTATTATATTTTATTATTATTATTATTATTATTATTATCATGCAGGTACAGGTCAAGAGCTTCAGTTAATGTTCACATCAAACATCAGAATTAAGAAAAAGTCTGATCTGAGTATTTTTATAACTGCTGATGTCCTGTGATTTTCACACACAACAGTCTCTAGAGTGAGATTACACAGAGTGGTGCAAAAAACAAAGAACATTGAATGAATGACAGTTGTGCGGGTGGAAACACCTTGTTGATAAGAGAGGTCAGAGGAAATGGCCAGATTCATCCAAGCTGACAGGATGTCTATAGTAACTCAAATAAACACTCTTTACAACTGTGGTGAGCAGAAAAGCATCTCAGCATGCACAAAACATTGAACCTTCAACTGGATGACGTACAACAGCAGAAGACCACATCAGGACCGTTCCTGTCAGCCAAGAACAAGATCTTGGGCACAGACTCACCCAAACTGAACAGGTGAAGACAGGAACAAGACCAGGTGAATTTTCTAATCTTGGATTGCCCAGTTTGGGTGAATCTGTGTTTGTATGCATGATTAATCAGAGTGTCAAAACAAACAGGTTCCCCTGTATATATTACCTACTACATTATTTCTATTTAATATTTGTACAAGCTTATATGGCATGCTCTGACTCATAAAATATAATATGTAATGCTGAATAATATGCAAAATCATCATTATACTGGTGTAATAACACTAATGATCAGCAGATGGAGCAAAAATACAGCTGCTGCTCATTAGTGCTGTTAAATACTCTACAGATGTGGTGTCTAGAGTTGTGCATCAACACTGCAATCATGCAGGGCATCAAAGAAAAGAATGTCTAGAGAGTGGTTGGGGTTTTATTCCCACGGTAATGGGAGTAGGTGCGTTTTTATTACCATGATAATGGGAATTGGTGGGGTTTTATTCCCATACTATTTGGAATGGGTGTTGTTTTGTTCCCATGCTAATGAGTGTGGGTGGGGTTTTATTCCCATGCTAACGGGAGTAGGTGGTCAGATAGGAAGGCCAAATGGATTAACATGGGCAGTAGGATTAAAAAAAGCCCATTAAATTGCTTACAAAATTGTCAAATTGTCAATATAATATCTATAATTAACACAGCACCGTCCGATAGTGTCACCATAACAGTCGACAGAACAGTGGAGGTGAGTAAATACAGAGGTGGAGGAGTTTGTTTCATGGTCAGCAACAGATGGTGCGACCCCAGGAACATTACCACACTGTACCACACGTTCCTCCTCGCCTCATCTGGAACATCTGACTGTGATGTGCTGTCCATTCTACCTGTCCTGTGAGTTTACATCAGTCATCGCCACTGCTGTGTACAACCCTCCTCAGGACACAAGCATATCTCTGTCCACAGTGTGCTCGTAAACAAACGTCCAGACACTGCCTTCATTGTGACTGGGGTCTTTATTAAAGCCGAACTTTTATCAATACATCTCCTCACCAGCTAGAGGGGCAAACACACCGGACCACGGCTATTCTCAGTTTAGGAATGGCTACAAAGCTAATTCGCTACCGGCTTTTGGTAAATTGGACCATGCCGCCATTTTCCATTAGCCTGCCAACTAGCACTACAGAAAGAAGCAGCTCTGTTCACGATGAGAGCACAATCACTGTCTCAGAGGATAAGGTTCGGAGGACTCTGAAGCGTATGAACCTCAGGAAAGCGGCTGGCCCTGACGACATTTCCGGCCATGTGTTCAGATCCTGCGCTGATTAGCTAGCTGGTTTGTTCACTTCTATCTTCAACGAGTCCCTAGCTGAGTGTGTGGTCCCCACCTGCTTTTAAAAAAAAAACTGTTGTCATTCCTGTGCCAAAGAACAATAAGCCCTCTTGCCTAAATGACTATTGTCCTGTAGTCTTAACATTGATGAAGGTTTTTCTGAGGTTTATCAAAAACTCCATCTACTCCTCCATCCCTGACACCATACCCACTTCAGTTCACCTACTGCCCCAATAGGTCTACCGAGGATGCAATCTCATGTCCTACACACCACCATCACCCATACCTACAAAAACAAAGGGAGGCTGCTGTTTATAGACGATCGCTCATCCTTGGGGCGGCTGTGGCGCAGCTGGTAGCGTGGGCTTGTCCACTAATCGTAGGGTTGGCAGTTCGATTCTCGGCCCGGGTGACTCCACATACCGAAGTGTCCTTGGGCAAGACACTGAACCGCAAAGTTGCTCCCGATGGCAAGCTAGCACATACTATTTCTATTTAACAAAATTCCATGTTCCTTAACTCAAAATGCATGATCAGCTGTGACCTGTAGACACATTCTATAGAGTTTAGAAGAATTATTACTTAAAAGAGGAAGAATCTCATAATAATGATAATGATAATAATCATAATAATAGTAGTAGTAGTAGTAGTAGTAGTAGTTGTTGTTGTGATGAAGATCATCATCACTGTGACAGTATTTAATGTTTGATTTTATTTGGGGTTTTTAATTCAACAGCTATACACGTAAAATATGATTATATAAAAAAAAGATTTAATTTTTGTTGGTCACTAAATAAATGTCTTCTGTTCTGTTCAAATTCAGCATTGATGCTGCACTCTTGGAAGACTGGTTAATGATGAGCACATTAACCCCAACTGCAAATGAAGAGAATCATTGTGGAAGGAAAGCCCCATTTGTGCCTTTTTGCTTTAAGAGACATAACACCTGGAGAGGAGGTCACATATCATTATGGAGATTCTGATTGTCCCTGGAGGAGTAAAGTAAGAATGTTACTTCTTGTAGTAATCGTGGATAATTAGATGCCAAATAGAGAATGTACAGTATCTCTCAAAAGAGAGTACACCCCTCACATGTGTGTAAATATTTGATGATATCTTTTCATGTGAAATGACTGAAGAAATGACACTTTGCTACAATGTAAAGTAGTGAGTGTACAGATTGTGTATGTGGATTTTACAGCATCACTTCCTTGCATAACATTGTGCATAAAGAATAAACTGATATTCTGAGCTTATGTAGAGTGTCTACGGATGCTTATAACAGTGCCAAACAGTCACTATACACTCTACCTTTATATTTAATATAATATAGTGTCTGTTGTTATTGTTTCAGGTGAGAAAGTGTGGAATGGACGCAGACTCTAATCGCCTGGAGTCAGGTGGTACCTCTGGAGATGTTACCCAGTGCACACAATGCTACGTCTGCACAATGTACTCTGCTGTAGACAGACAGAAAGACAGACAGACAGACCACCCCCACCTCTGTTTATATTATATTATATATATTTATTTTCTTTCGTCATTATGGAACGATTCGTTTTTTAATTTGTTTAAATTATGGGTTTGTTTTGGCTCACTTTCCTTTTTTTACATACAGCTTCATTAATAGCAATAATGTAAAATGACTGTGAAATGTACTTGATGGTTCTGTTATAGTCCCGGACCTGGTGACGGAGCATGAGGAGCATGAGGTGCGGTTGACGTCGCTCTGGATACGGGATGTTCAGGTGAATAAATCAGCAATTTAAAGTCGTCATTGTAGTGAAATATATAAAAGTGTAGTAATCCACGTGAAGTATATGATTCTTACGTGTAAATGTACACACACGCAGGAGCACGGGGAGGATACCGACATTTTTTTCTGAAACTACGGGATTTTCACGAATAACAAATTTCCTACGTGAATGATTAATCTCTGAATAAACACATTCATATTCAGCCTGATAAATAAGGACAAATGAGCGCAAAATGGATTCAAACACATTTATTATTCGATCGTTCACAGGAGCATTTCCACATGACCTTCATTCAAATCCATTTAGGTTAGAAAATGTCGTTATCCTACTCACCCATGCTTGTGTAAATCTCTATATTTACTCGTGTCACTCGTCCATTTGGCTTTAAACTGTGACTGACAGGTGCTCTATTACAATTTTATTGCAATTTATGCATCATTTTGTCTTTTTCAACTCTGTGGGTTTTGTGTGGAGTTTTTCAGTATTTCAGTATCAACTGTGCTGTGAACGTGATTGGTTGTTTTTATTAATGATAAAGTGACTGTAAAGTGAAGGCGAAGAAAATCAGCAGAACTGAAAGTTTAGTAAATCGTCTGTTTATCACTGGTGAGTGTGTGATACTCGAGTCTATGTGTCCGATGTACAAGCACAGAGATGCACTTGGAAGGAATTTGATATGAAATAAGCCCCGCCCCCTAGTACAAGTCCTGGTACATTTGAAAACTTTTTTAAATACACTAGCAATGAGTCATTTTTTTAAAGTTAAAATGACATTTTTGTTACACACACACACACACACACACACACACACACACACACACACACACACACACACACACACACACACACACACACACACACACACACACACACACGATACATCCAGTGTGTTTGTGTTTGCGAATGTGCACAAGGCATTAATTCTGTGTGCGTTTGCCCTTGAAACCGCCACAGTGTGCGTGCACAGACACACACACACACACAGACAGACAAACTCTCTGCGTGTGTGTGTATGTGTGTGTGTGTGCTGGTGAAAGGGTGAGAGGTTCTCAGTGCCGTTTCTCTCCGTCTTACTCTCACCTGTTCCGCGCATTGAGATCACCGAGGCAACAAGCGCTCTGTGCGTCTCAGCGATCGCCTCTCATTGTGCTCAGAGTGCGATAACGAAAAAAGAAAGAGAGAGAGAGAGAGAAGAAAAGAGAGAAGAAAAACATTCCCCACCCCTCTGCTCTCTGAGGCTGTAGTTGATCAGATCGCATCAGACTGTGAGCTCACACTCCAAGAGGAGAGACGTGGATGAAGAGCGAGCGTCTGACTGCACTTTCTTCACTTGCCCAGGATCGGTAATGAAGACAAGAAGATAAGAAAACATCTCCTCATGTGTGTTCTGAGTTCTCTGAAGGTTCTGAGGATGAGATCGGACTGAGACCCTGCACACAGAGAGAGTCTGTGAGGAGAGTCTGGGGTTTGTTCTTTAAGTCGTTAGATCTCCTCTCACAGTGTCGGGGAAACGAAAGGAGGGAGCAAAAACGAGTGCTTTCACTCAGTCAGAACTTTCGCACTGTGAGAGTGGAGTGTCGAGTCATGGGCATGTGTCACCTACGCAGGCGAGGATGGGCAAACTCCAGGACGACCATGAGAGGATAATCCTCAACGTCGGCGGCACGA
>CM022766.1:26330970-26333470 GCA_012411365.1 Ameiurus melas | reverse complement strand
AGTTAAGAGATGGAGAAGGTTGAAGGTTAATGGCGAGGATCAGTGTCAGTAGAGCTGTATGTGTTAATTGTGATGAAGAGTCTGTCTCACTCCCTTGTATAGTGGCAGGAGGACACAAACTGAGCTGCCTGTTGAATACAGTCTGTCTTCTCTTCCGAAATACTCCCTGTCTCTCTTTATGTCTGTCTCCCTCTCTGCCTGTGTCTTCCCATCTCTCTGTCTGTCTCTTTCTCTGTCCGTGTCTCCCCTTTCTACCCGTGTCTCCCCTTCTCTCTGTCTGTCTCTCTCTTTGTCTGTCTCTCTCTCTGCCCATGTCTCTCCGTCTCTCTGTCTGTTTCTTTCACTGCCCCTGTCTCTCCGTCTCTCTGTCAGTCTCTCTCTCTGCCTGTGTCTCCCCATCTCTCTGCGTGTCTGTCTCTCTCTGCCCATGTCTCCCTGTCTCATTGTCTGTCGCTCTCCCTCTGCCTGTGTCTCCCAGGCTCTCTGTCTGTGTCTCTCTTTCTGGTCTTTGATTGGCCCAGACCTGCACTTTGTTATACTGAAATGTATAGAATCCAAAGTCTCTCTAATTGGGACAGATTATAAAATATTTTCAAAGGCATTAACAAACCGCCTTAAACGGTTTTTAGCCACAATAGTCCATGAGGATCAGTCATGTTGCATCCCAGAACGCTCAATCTTTTTGTAGTGCGAACTCTGTTACACCTCCCATCTATACAGAGATGGGACTAGTGTCACTAGATCAAGAGAAGTCTTCTGACAGAGTGGATCATGGTTATCTGTTTAAGAGCCTAACATCTTTTGATATTGGTGGACGTTTCGTCTCATGTGTACACTGATGTGTACAGTATGTTGAAAATAAACAGAACACCAACAATAACTTTTCTCATGCACAGAGGTGTTTAAGAAGGTTGTAGCCTGTCCGGTCTGCTGTACACTCTCTCCATTGAGCTCCTGCTAAGACGCCTGTGAGAAAATCTGAAAGGGTTTTCAGTGTTAAGCCCTGACTTATCTGATGTAACCACAATAAAGCTCACAGCATACGCTGACAATGTAACGGTGATAATAATATCTGAGGATGACATCAGCCATGTGTTTTCTGGCCTCGATGTCTTTCAGAGAGCATCATCTGCATGTGTGAACTGGAAAAAAACTGACGCTTTGCTCCTAGGTCAGTGGAAGGAGGAAAATATACCTCCCCTCCCACAGGAGTGTTCATGGAACAAAGAGGGACTGAGAATACGTCTTTGGCACAGATCAATACATGGAGAACTGGGATGGATTGACTGATAAGATTCTTCAAAAGTTGAATAGATGGAGATGGATTCTATCACAGCTGTCCTATAGGGGCAGGGTCCTAGTGTAAATAACTTGAATACCTTAATGCTGTGGCACTGTCTGACAGTATTGGATTCACCATGCCAACTTCAATCAAAAAGTGCAGGCTCTTTGTTGGTACCTGGAATAGTGAAGGCTACAACAGGGAGAAGAGCTTTGTCCTAGAAAGCCCCACAGTTATGGAACAGCCTTCCAATTAGTGTTAAGCACAGTCTTACCTAATGATCTCTCCCTCTCTTTACCTCCCTCTCCCTCTCTCGTTCTGCTGAGTCACACATGATTTTATGGAGATGCCAATGGTCATGACCCATTCTGCTCTCTGGACCTGCCTGATCCATCCTGAGGCCCTACCTCTGGATGGAGCTCTCATCAACTGGAGGCTACATTCTGCTTCTGGGGATGATCCCAAACAGTGCAGCCTGGAGATTGGTGAGGATGGTACCGCTTGAAGTACCATGGAAATGGTTTTGGACCTCAATTTCCCAAGAACAGTTGCGCTGTCTTGCTGGAACTACGGTTGCTGCTATGGCCTTGGGACTGCCACTTGCAGTCACTTGCAAATTATCACTTGCAGTTTTACACTCAGGTCTCCTTTAGTGAACAGTGGAGTAGTTCAACAAAATAGACGTGATATATGTTATATGTTTCTGTAAAGCTGCTTTGAGACAATGTCTATTGTTAAAAGCACTGTACAAATTAAATTTAATTGAACTGAATCCACCTCTGAAACTCTTACATCATCTTCAGAAACGCTTTGGGGACTTTGTCACCATTGGCTACCATCTGGCTCACTGAGTTTACCAGTGTGTGATGGTGGGAAGAGCCTGATCCATCTCCTGTCCAAGGTGAAAGCCCTGAGACTACAACCTGCTCAGAAACTGCTGTACTGTGCCGTGGGTTATTTTTGGGCTTGCAGTACTGAGGTTTGCAGGAAGAATGGGACTCGACAGGCAGATGATTTTAATGTCCAATAATGCCACATAGACTGTGCCTATCAGTCACTTTATTTATTCAGTCACTTTATGGAACAGTAAAGTCTGGGCTCAGTTTAGAATGCAGTGGAAAGATCATTATGGTCTGAACGAAACACTTTTCTATAACACCGGGCTCCCTGAACAAACAAAGTCCAGAAGCGAGATCACTGCTTTCACCTCAGCAGGAG
>CM022766.1:26303470-26328470 GCA_012411365.1 Ameiurus melas | reverse complement strand
AGATTAACGCAAACATGATCCATATTAGCATAAAGGCTAATAGACTTCTAATGAAATAGCAAACTAAACTTAATGTCAAACTGATATTAAATGCAACCCATGGTAATTACACATTATTTCATTTTTCATTTAATCTTTTATGATATTTTATTGTATTTTTTATATATCATATTTTATGAAGTTATTATAATATCTATTTTTTATATTAAATTATTTATTTATAACTAAGCACATTTTCTGTCTTTACATTTTAGTAGTTAAATTTTTGTTTGTTTATTAGTTTTAGATGGGTTTCCCAGTACAGTGTCCATGTCTGCTGATAATGTTGTGTTTTGGAAGGCTTAAATCAGAACATGGAAACTGGAGTTGACTTTTCAAGTGATATGGCAACCGTGAGTGTAAATGAAGTAAATGCACTGTGAGTTGGTGTAGAAGGAGAGCGGCAGTGTACTGTATGTTTACAGACTGAACAGTTGCTGGTCTTGATTATGATTGGTGATGAATGTTTTAATAAAGAAGTTTGAATTAAACCCACCTTCTAGCGTTAGCATTATTATTAACTTACTCCACCCGACACCGCTGTGTCTACACGAGCAGGTGCGAGTTCAGGTCATTTTGCGGGATCAGTAAAAGATGGCGGTTGTGAGATCGGGAAGTTGAAGCAGATGATGTACAGAGTTACTCGTCATCATAAAGGCTTCTCTGCGGTATTTACACAGTTGTTCGGTGGACTGATGAGATGAAACGCAGTGTGAAAGTAACTGTTGCATGGTGTAGAGGCATTTTGGTCATTTTTATCCTGATTGTATTATGCAACTCTGACCAGGTCGCACTCACACCGGTGTGAATAAATATTTATTCATTATTCATTTATTCACAGATGCACAAAATACTTTTCAGTCACAAACGCGAGTGAAATGGTCACACTGTAGAGCACTGAGTTTATCTGCAAAGTTTTTTCCCATTTGGCGTGATGATGTTTAATGTCCCTGAAAACCTCTGTAGTGTCATTTAGCATCATGTTAATCTCATGATTTCTCCTCGCACAAAGCACAGGAGCTCACAGCAAAGCTGGCAGCTCGAGGGCTAAAATGCTAATTCTGTTTCGGGGTTTTGGCACAAAAAAATTACATCATCCCTGCGCCGCACAATGGTGATTGGCTGCAGTGTAGGAAGTGCTTGATTTGATCTGCAGCAGAGTTTTCTATTAGTGCTTTAAATGTTAATGTCGCAGTCGATCATGTTCATTTAATCGTGGGCAGTCAAAATCATAATCGTGATTGATAATCCATTAATTGTGCAGCCCTAGTTGGGGGGAAGAGGGAAGGGCTCATTTTTGTTACAGATGTGTTGGGGACTGCTTATTCCTTCTTCAAGGTCGCGGGGAACCTGGAGCCTATCCCTGGAAGCATCGGTCACAGGGTGCCAGTCACATCGCCCAATCACATAATTTACCAACCTACCAATCAACCTACCATGCATGTCTTTGGAAGGGGGGGGGGGTTTGGGGGGTAGGGGGTTGGGGGTTGGGACCGGAGTACCCGGAGGAAACCCCCGCAGCACGGGGAGAACATGCAAACTCCACACACTGCACCCCTAGTGATTATTGTTTGAGGTCATATTTAATACTTTTATTGTTTTATATCTCTGTGTTATTTTTGTTACTTATGCCTCATTGTTTATCATTTCATGTGGGTTATTTTAGTCACTTCTGTGTTTCTTGTCTGGTTTAGTATTCGCCTTTCTCTTATGACTAATGCTCTAGGCACTGTAGCTGCTGTAGCAGAATGACAGCGGCTTTTCTGATATGACGGCACTCCTGAGTGTGTGTGTGTGTGTATTGCAGTGTGTTCCCACAAACATGAGAATGATTTCAGGAACACGACCAAGCTACACACGCGTACACACAAACACACACACACACACACACACACACACACACACACACACACACACACACACACACACACACACACACACATTTAGTGACCTACTTAGATTTTCCACCCAAGGAGTGTGTATAGGTCGGACACCTTCTATTCTTATGAGTGTGAAATCATTACTGAAATGACGTTCTGAAACACTTGAGGAAGACACACACACACACACACACACACACACACCCCATCCAACCTGAAACTAAACTCTTTAGTACATCTTGTAATTGTGTGTGTGTGTGTGTGTGTGTGTGTGTGAGAGAGTGAATACATGTCTTGTATGGGTACCATATGTACAGCATTGGGAGTTCTGAGATATTTGGCGAAAGGTGAAACACACACACACACACACACACACACACACACACATATATATATCTATAGTAAAATTGGGCAGCGAGTCACCAATTCAGGAAAAAGGACTGTATTTTCTGCTATTAACATCTATGCTAAACACAGCATTGAACACACTTGAGTGCACAGACACACAAGTATATTCTCTCTCTCTCTCTCTCTCTCTCTCTCTCTCTCAGTACCTCCAGATTGCTACACAGAATTTACACATCTTTTTACTTTTAAAACATCTGGTCTCTGGTCTCAAAAGAACAGAAACAAACAGGTCAGAAGTCAGTTCCATAGAGTACTGGGGCAGTAATCAGTCTTAGTGCAGATGTTCACACACACACTGAGTAGCTGTCTAATTCCGACTACACTGAGGAAGTCATAACAGAAGTGGAGCTGGTATTAATGATGTATAACCTGCCCAGGAACTTTGGTACTCGGCAGTGCTGCTGTTTTAGACTCCAATCTCTAGGTAAGGTGAATGTCCATGAACTGGTCTTCCATCTCCAACAGTTCTTCGTGCTGTTGTAGGTGAGCTCAGGACTCTGGTCCTCTCATTCACAGCATGCTGTGGTGTTCTGCACAGACCATAGTGCATTTGGGATAGAGCTCAAAACACATTTTTGTGGAAGAGGTCTATACTGTGAAAAGAGTGGTCTAAACTCTGGAAAAGAAGAATAAGCTTTTAATTATAGAATAGGAGAAGTCTATATTTAGAAAAGAAAGCTCAATACTCTGATAGCAAAATTCTATACTCTTATATTCTATACTAAAGCAGAGGTGCGACAAATGTTTTCCTATGAAGGGCCAAAAAATCAAACTTGATTGAGGGCCGTGGGCTGAAAGTAAACGTTGCATTATACCAAACTGTATTATATTAAAATTAAAGTTCCCATGGTTCTCCTCATTTATGATTTCATACTATTTACAAATAACGAAATAAATCGAAAACATTAGCCTGTAATCTGCTTAACGAATGCAGTTTTATTTTCAAAGTTTTATAGTTCAATGAAATGTATAGTATAATGAAAACATAGAAACAATCCCATTTATATTACAAACTGTTAAATGTCTAATATAACTATTCAATCTACAAGCAATACGGCCATATATCAGTGACCTCTAATGAGACACATGAAGCTGGTCCTTATTTATTTATTTTTTTACATTTTCCAAATTGGGATGCAGCTGACTTACTGACCATATTATGTAGGTGAGAGTCAGTTAGTTTGCTGCTCAGTTTACACTTGTTTAAGTTCATCAGACTGAAATCTGCTCAGAGAGGTAGGTACTGCCAAACAGAGACAGCATCACTTCTGCCTGTTTGCATATATTTGTGTGTCTGTTTAATGGGACACAATTATAGAAGTCTGTCAAAGGAAGGGACCTGAACTTGAGTTTGAGTTCTGAATCACACTGAAGCTCGATTAGTTCCATCTGAAGATCATCACTGACTGTGTCCACACTGAATGTGAATGCTTGAGCAAACAACTTAAAATCAGTAGCATTGTGTCTGAAGTTCTCAAAGCGACGGTCAAACTCCTGGATAAGGTTATACTTGGGTACCTTCTTTCATCATGCCTGCTGCTCCAAGACAGGGAAAATGGGCTAAATTTCCTGGACGTGGGGATGAGAGAGAGAGGAACAGTGTGAGACTGAGACTGAAAGTGTAGAAAAGCAGGCATGTAGAAACAGAGGGAGGCAAATAGAATAAATAACTGACAAAACAAGGAAATTAATCCATGATAATTTAAAAGAACTTTGACACAAATTTTAAATGCTAACTAAATATAAGTATCAATAATAATAATAACTGCGCATAAAACTATTGAGAATATTATAATTGTGAATGTTCCCTTCTGAGAGATGTTTTCTGAGCAGCAGTAGTTTTGGTTTGAAGGCTCTGTCATGATCAAAAAGCACACTTGATTATCTGGTCTTTACCCATTAGCTGAACATTTAAAACATTGAGCAGCTCTGAAAATACATGCACCTGTGACCACTCTGTGCTGAAGCTCACGCTAACCCGGAAGTGAGCGAAACAAACAAAGTCCAGTCCATTCAAATGAAGCACTGCAGTGCCCTCTGTCGGCGGTGGCATGACAGAACCCCCTTCCAAAGGGTGCTCCTCCTGGAGCACCAAGAAACCCCCTCCAAAGGTGGTCCTGGGCCCCTGTAAAAACGGTCTCTCGTTGCATTGAAAAGAAAGGCCGATTCCATCGGGAGGCAGATGTGCAGGGCATCCCCCTCCCTGGCACTGGAACGCGGGGCGCCGCCCCCGGCGGCACTGGAGCACGGGGCGGTGTCCCCAGTGGGACTGGGGTACAGGGTAGGTAAATCAACTGGATAGGACTGCGGAGTGACGTCCTCGGTGGAGCAGGCGTGTGGAGCGACGTCCTCGGCAGAGCACTCAGAGACTTGAGACTGGAAAGAGACTTCAGGAATTGAGGCTGGACTGAGACTTCAGGAACTTGAGGCTGGACTGAGACTTCAGGAACTTGAGGCTGGACAGAGTTTGGGGCTCTGAGGGGAGAGGTCTTTACTCTGAGAGGAGAGGTCTTTACTCTGAGAGGAGAGGTTTATACTCTGAGGGTAGAGGTTTATAGTCCATGGGGAGAGGTCTAAACTCAGAGAGGAGAGGTCTATACTCTGAGTGGACAAGTTTATACTCTGAGGGGAGAGGTCTATACTCGGAGGGGAAAGGTGTATAATCGGTGGGGAGAGGTTTATACTCTGAGGGGAGAGGTTTATACTCTGAGGGGAGAGGTTTATACTCGGTGGAGAGAGGTTTATTCTCTGAGGGGAGAGGTCTATACTTTGAGAGGAGAGGTCCATACTCTGAGGGGAGAGGTTTATACTCTGAGGGGAGAGGTCTTTACTCTGAGGGGAGAGGTCTTTACTTCTTCGAGGGGAGAGGTTTATACTCTGAGGGGAGAGGTTTATACTCTGAGGGGAGAGGTTTATACTCGGTGGAGAGAGGTTTATACTCTGAGGGGAGAGGTCTTTACTCTGAGGGGAGAGGTCTTTACTTCTTCGGGGAGAGGTTTATACTCTGAGGGGAGAGGTTTATACTCTGAGGGGAGAGGTTTATACTCTGAGGGGAGAGGTTTATACTCTGAGGGGAGAGGTCTTTACTCTGAGGGGAGAGGTCTTTACTTCTGTCGGGGAGAGGTTTATACTCTGAGGGGAGAGGTTTATACTCTGAGGGGAGAGGTTTATACTCGGTGGAGAGAGGTTTATACTCTGAGGGGAGAGGTTTATACTCTGAGGGGAGAGGTTTATACTCTGAGGGGAGAGGTTTACACTCGGTGGAGAGAGGTCTATACTCGGAGGGGAGAGGTTTTTACTCTGAGGGGAGAGGTTTTTACTCTGAGGGGAGAGGTTTATACTCTGAGGGGAGAGGTTTATACTCGGTGGAGAGAGGTTTATACTCTGAGGGGAGAGGTTTATACTCTGAGGGGAGAGGTCTATTCTCTGAGTGGAGAGGTTTTTACTCTGAGTGGAGAGGTTTATACTCTGAGTGGAGAGGTTTATACTTTGAGAGGAGAGGTCTATACTCGGAGAGGACAGGTTTATACTCTGAGGGGAGAGGTCTATACTCGGAGGGGAGAGGTTTTACCTCAGGGGAGAGGTTTTTACTCTGAGAGGAGAGGTCTTTACTCTGAGGGGAGAGGTCTATTCTCTGAGTGGAGAGGTTTATACTCTGAGTGGAGAGGTTTATACTTTGAGAGGAGAGGTCTATACTCGGAGAGGAGAGGTCTATACTCGGAGAGGACAGGTTTATACTTTGAGAGGAGAGGTCTATACTCTGAGAGGAGAGGTCTATACTTTGAGAGGAGAGGTTTATATTCTGAGGGGAGAGGTCTATACTCTGAGAGGCTCTAAACACCTCAAGTACTTCCGTCTATTGAAACAAATCAGTCAGTGTCTGTAGAATGAGCTTGATTGTCCTTAGGCTGCATTTTAATCTACATTTAAACAGATCGGTGATGATCATCTGACAATAAAAACCCGGTAGATTAGAAGAGCCATTTAATTAGCATGTGTTCAATTAGCATGCTAATAGCGGCGTTCCCGTGTTTTATGTTCACACATATTAAAGATATCATCACGGCCTCACTGCACTCTGTGAAGCCTTACGCACAGTGTTACCAAGGTTACCACATCTTGGATCTAACACCCTGCCGAGATCAGACGCTCCTGTTTGTGTGTGTGTGTGTGTGCGCGTGTGCGCGTGTGCGCACCGAATTAGCCTTGCTAACTGCAGAGTGCACAAGAGACATCTAAAACTAACAAGAGCGACAAGATAATTAGCTCCTGTTTACACATGTAAAGCTCACAGTGGACTGCAGACAGACAGCAGGCAGACAAACAGACACGAACAGATAGACATTCAGACAGAAAGACAGTGTTCCAAACTCCAGCACCTGTCCAGGAATGAACGTTCAAATCATAACATAGTTAATAATGCAACGATCTCTTCATTGAGAATAAGGTTCCATGTTCAAACTGTGGTTCTAATATCTTGTTTAGGAGACATGTTTAAAAACTACTCTATAGAGCAATCAATACAAATAGAACATTCAGTGGAAACTTGTTTATGAATGACATCGTGTTCAGCCTTAACTGTGATCGCTGGAGTACAGCTGCTTCATCCTCGGCACTACAACAGCTACCTGGTATTGAGTGTGTGTTTAAGTGTGTGTGTGTGTGTGTGTATGTGTGTGTGTTTAAGTGCGTGTGTGTAGGTATATTCTGTCAGGCTCTGGTCAGGATGAAAGTAGCAGTGATAATTACCGCATTAACTGGAGGAGTGTAGTGGAGTATGTTTGACATGAGTGGGCATATGTGTGTGTTTTGGTGTGTGTGTGTGTGTGTGTGTGTGTGTGTATGTGAATCATTTTAAGCCGATGAGTGGGCTGATGGCTTCTGTATGACTCACAAACACACACACACACACACACACAACACACACACACACACACACACACACCATCTCTCTATGACCTTGCTGTATCGGCTCATGTGTGATGTTAGCGAGATGCCTTTTATATGCTAATTTTCAGACGACTGTTGGCTCTCACACTGATCTCACACACACTCGGCTCTTTCAGCAATGGTTTATTATGATTTTAAAACAGCTGTGATGCTGTACTTCTCATTCAAGCAACACCACATGTTCATCACTCACTATTAAAAGTGTGCGTATCCCTGCTCAGTGTGCTGTCGTCTACATCTCGTGGGCAGAGTTAAAAAGTGGCATGTAATTTGGGGGTGGAGCACAGCTGTATTATTGGACAGGACTAAGGGTGTGGCTAGTGATGAAGGAGGAGTTTTTAGTGTCAACATTAGAAACATACAGTACATCAGTGTTTTTCATTTACCTCTGACCTTTTACACTGTCGCTGCAATATCTAACCATATCCATTTCCCTCTCATTTATCTTTCCCCAGTTTGTGGCTTTTGCCTCTTTGTTCTTCATCATGGTCTCCATCACCACCTTCTGCTTGGAGACTCATGAAGCCTTCAACACCATCATCAACAAGACAGACGCTTTAAGGAACGAGAGTGTGCTCGACTTGGTGCCTCAGTATGAAATCGAGACGGATCCAGCACTCACATATGTGGAGGGCGTCTGCGTCCTCTGGTTCACCTTCGAGTTCCTGGTGCGAGTGACATTCAGTCCTGATAAACTAGAATTTGTCAAGAGCGTGCTGAATATCATCGACTTTGTAGCCATCTTACCATTTTACCTCGAAGTCGGACTGAGTGGTTTGTCGTCCAAAGCGGCGAAAGACGTCCTGGGGTTCCTTCGAGTGGTGCGCTTCGTACGTATTCTCAGAATCTTCAAGTTGACACGTCACTTTGTCGGACTGCGGGTTCTCGGACACACCCTGCGTGCCAGCGTCAACGAATTCTTCCTCTTGATCATCTTCCTCGCCCTTGGTGTCCTTATCTTTGCCACCATGATCTACTACGCAGAGCGGATAGGCGCTAATCCCAACGACCCAACCGCCAGCCACCACACTATGTTCAAAAACATTCCCATCGGGTTCTGGTGGGCCGTGGTCACCATGACGACTCTAGGGTATGGTGACATGTACCCTCAGACATGGTCAGGGATGCTGGTAGGGGCGCTGTGCGCACTAGCTGGTGTGCTAACAATAGCAATGCCAGTTCCAGTCATTGTCAATAACTTTGGCATGTATTACTCGCTAGCCATGGCTAAGCAGAAGCTACCAAAAAAGAGGAAGAAGCACATTCCACAGGTGGTGCAAACTGCATCTCCGTCCTTCTGCAGGACTGATCTGAGTTTAGCCTGCAACAGCAACCCTGTCGATCTGCGTTTGGGACCGAGCCGAGGGCTCGAGTGCCACCGATCAGGTGAACAACGGAGTAGAGGTGAGTTTAGCAAGAGTGAGAGTGAAATTATTTTTATTCTTTCCTAGAGAAACAGATATTTTCAAGATGAAATTTTTTAATGTAATTCTAATCATGTCTTCATTTCAGAGTCAACAATGCTTGAGCTTTAGATTAATTTAATCTATCACAAACTTGATCATATTACATCACCACAAATTTTCTTTCTATAGCTCAGTATAACACATCATTAAAAAACACCTGACACCCTGTTCATGCCTTACAGGTAGATAGTGAACCTGTGTACTAGTAATGAAACCTGGATGGATGTCGAAAAGTATAGTAGTTATTTATATATCATTTATTTTAGTAATTATTTTCCCTTTATGTTTTTTATTTTGCTCTGACAGTTACTCAGGTGCACAAGATCCTAAATCAAGGCCATGAAATCATGTGTGTGTGTCTGTGTGTGTGTGTGTGTGTGTGTGTGTGTGTGTGTGTGTGTGTGTGTGTGTGTGTCTGTGTGTGTGTGTGTGTGTGTGTGTGTGTGTGTGTGTGTGTGTGTGTGTGAAATGTAGGAGATTTGATCACACTTTTATAGTTTCATTTTTATTGAACATTTCTGCTGAACACTTCTGATGAACATTTCTACTGAGCATTTCTGCTGAACATTTCTGCAAAACATTTCTGCTAAACATTTCTAATGAACATTTCTAAAGTTTAATTTTTATTGAACATTTCTGCTGAACATTTCTATGAACATTTCTGTTGAACTGCTAAGCCTATCTAAATCTCCTTTTCTGTTCTGTCCTCCCCACCATTTCCCAAAAATAAAAACAAAATGAGCAACAGCAGTAAATATTCACAGATTTTTTTTCTTTTTATACAAAGAAAAACAAAATTGAACCCACAACACACCCCTCCGGCTCATCATGGCTACCCATTAACTGTCGCTGGTTATAGAGATATTATAAAATTCAACAACAGGCACCAACCTTTAAGTGGATAGTGTCTGTAACTCCATAAGTAGGCAATAAAGGGATGCCATTTATGAAAAAACTTATCTGTACATTTATGATAAAACTTATCTGTACATCCATTCATCGTATATCGTATTTTCTCGAGTTTCAGAAAAAACATCACGTCCTTTATCCACTGAGAGATAGATGGGTATTTAGCAGACTTCCAATGTAACAGTAGGGGACGTCTTGCTATAAGGGATGTGAAAGCAATAACATCCTTTTGTATCGAACTCAAAGGAATTGAAGCTTGAGGAATCCCAAATATCGCAATCAATGGACAAGACTTTAAATCTACCCTGAGAATAGTGGACATGATGGTAAAAAAGCCAGACCAAAAACCATGGAGATCAGGACAGAAGAAAAACATATGGCCAAGATGACAGGGAGAGCCATGGCATTTATCACACTTGTCCTCAACATTCGGATACATCACAGACAATCTCAACTTGGACAGATGGACTCTATTTAAAACTTTGATCTGTATAAGTCCAAGACGAGCACAAGAAGTGGTAGTCTGTACCCTCCCTATAGCATGTTCCCAACACTCCACACTTATTTGTACTCCTAATTCCGTTTCCCACGCATTCCTAATTTTATTACTCGACCCACTACCTTGCGTCAAAATAAAATCATAAATCTTAGAAATCATTCCTCCCTGATGCGGGTTATTTGAAAACAGGTCTTCCCAAGCCTGTTCAGGAGGAGCAGAAGGGAAATCAGGTAAACATCTAGAAACAAAATTCTGTATTTGAAAGTACCGAAAGAAATGTGTCAAGGGGAGATCGTAAGTGGATGCAAAATTGGCAAAGCTATCAAACACACCATCAGAATACAAAATTCTAACTTGTTTAATACCCTTGTTATACCACACTGAAAATGAGGAGTCCATACCCGATGGGAGAAATAGATGGTTGTTCACTAAAGGACACAAAGAGGATGCACCTACAAATTTAAAATGTCGTCTAAATTGATACCAAGTCCTAAGTGTGCTGAGGACAACAGGGTTATCAGTATAAAGGGAAAGTTTTGTAGGTAAAGAGGTGTAAAGTAGAGCAGGTAAAGAGGATTCCCTACAAGAAGATAATTCCAATTTAGACCAAGAAGATCCAGGAGATTGAACCCAGTAACAAGTTTATGGATGTGTGCAGCCCAGTAATAGAATTGAAAATTGGGTAATGCAAGTCCTCCACTAAGTTTACATTTCTGCTATAAAGATTTACTAACCCTTGGTGGCTTCCCTCCACAAATAAATGTACTAATTATCTTATCCAATGAATCGAAGAATGATTTTGGGAGAGAAAGAGGCACTCGCTGGAACAAGAAAAGAAACTTCGGTAAAATATTCATTTTGATGGCACTGATCTTGCCAATTAGGGAAAGTGGTAAGTTACCCCAAGTCTGAATGTTAGATTTAACCTTTGAGATAAGGGGAGTAAAGTTAGCTGATAGAAGATTAGATAGAGAACGTTTCACGTTGATACCTAGGTATTTAAAACCTGACTGACTAAATCAAAACGATAGATCTGACTGTTGGAGAGACAGAGCTGGAGTATTGACAAACCCCCCAATAAAAAACCAGGAAAACAGTCCCTTTTTTTAATTTTTTAAACAAAAAAAAACACAAAAAAACCCCAAAAACCAAGACAGAAGGCATAGAGGAGATAGGATCAGTTACATACAATAACAAATCATCAGCATATAGCGACAATTTGTATTCTACACCATATCGAACTATTCCTTTAAACAAGGAGGAAGATTTTAATACAATAGAGAGCGGCTCAATGGCAACAGCAAAAAGTAGTGGAGATAAAGGACACCCTTGGTGACACCCTCGTCCGAGCGCAAAATAATCCGAATAAGTATCGTTAGTCTGAACCCTGGCTTTAGGGGTTGAATAAAGGAGGCTAATCCAAGAAATAAACTTATCCCCAAATCCGAACTTCCTCAAGACTGCAAACAAATTCTCCCATTCGACCCTGTCGAATGCTTTTTCAGCATCTAATGAAATCACAATCTCAGGGTGAACAGCTGAATGCTTTGAATAAATTATATTAAAGAGTGTACGGGTATTGAAAAACATTTGACGTCCCTTTATAAAACCGTTCTGATCTTCAGATATAATATAAGGAAGTACATTCTCTAACCGAGATGTCATTACTTTCGCCAACACCTTTATCTGCATTCAGCAGTGATAGCGGTCTATAAGAACCACAGGAGGATGGATCCTTACCCTCCTTTAGGAGCAGAACTATCGTGGCTTGTGTCAGAGTTGGAGGCAAAGACCCACGTTCCAAAGATTCGTTGAACATATCCAAAAGCAATGGAGCGAATTTTCCAATAAACGTTTTAAAGAATTCGATTGGAAACCCGTCCGGGCCTGGAGCTTTGTTAGATTGCATAGATTTAACTGAATTTAAAATTTCTTCAAGAGAAATTGGGGAATCCAATTGCATAGCAGTATTCGTATCTATAACAGGGTTACAGAGGTTTTGAAGAAATGCGTTCACTTTAGTATTATCTGTTGGAGATTCAGACTTATAAAGCGAAGAGTAAAAAGATTTAAAAGTAGCATTAATTTCCATGGGATCTGTAGTGACAATATTATAAGTGTTTTTAATACTAGGTATGAGACGGGAAGTGGCCTGTCGCCGTAGCTGATGTGCCAGCAGATACGCAGTGGTGGCATCGCCATGTTCATAATATGAACCACGAGTACGTAACAGTAAGTGTTCCGCTTCTTTAGTCGAAATAAAATTAAACTCTGCCTGTAAGTCAAGGTGCTGTTTAAGAAGTTCTGGGGAGGGGTTTAATGCACATCTTTGATCAAGACTACTGATTGCAGATGCTAGTTTATTAACCCTAGCAGTGCATTTTTTATTACAGCGAGCAGAATAAGAAATAATCTGCCCTCTGATATAGGATTTAAGTGTCTCCCATAACAGTGAATAAGAGGTGGAGTCATTCTGATTGAAGAAAAGAAAGTCATCGATAGAACTAGAAATGAACTCGCAGAATTCACTGTCTGCTAAAAGAAGAGAATTAAATCTCCAAGGCGGTCGGCTACGTTTATAAGTAGAAAGATGAATATCTAATTGTAGAGGCGCATGGTCAGAAATTACAATACCCAAATAATCAGAAGAAACTACGCAAGAATCTAGAGTGCTGTCTATAAAAAAATAATCAATCCTCGAATAAGAATTATGAACCTGGGAGAAGAAAGAAAACTTTTTAAGAGCGGGGTTACGAGATCTCCAGGGATCAACGAGACCGTTCTGACAAATAAAATCGTAGAATGTTTTGGACATTGCAGATTGATTCAGAGTACGGGGATTAGATCGATCCAAGTTTAGGTCAAATACATAATTTAAGTCTCCCCCGAAAATCAACAGGTGAGTATTTAAGAAAGGGAGATTGCTCAACAATCTATTAGAAAATTCTACATCGTCAAAGTTTGGAGCATACACATTAACCAACAATACCTGTCTTTGCATTAAAGTACCAGCAACTATAATATATCTACCGTTCACATCACCAATAACATTAGTGGACGAAAACTGTAACCTTTTGTCGATTAAAATAGCGCCCCCTCTTGCTATCGAATTAAAATTCGAGTGAAAGACTTGACTCACCCAAGGGCAGTGTAACCTATGATGATCTTTAATACGTAGGTGCATCTCCTGTAAAAATACTATATTGGAGTTTAATCGTTTCAAATGTGTAAAAACCTTACTGACTTCAAATCTAATAAATAATCTGCACACTTAACAAATATGTCTTTACCTTTAAAAACTTATAACTAATAATCTTACACAGTGTAGCACATAAAAAAACAAACAAACAAAAAAAACAAATAAATAAATAATAAATAGTCCTTTTAAAATAATAATAATAATAATAATAATAATAATAATAATAATAAATAGATACGATGATAAAACATAAAAAATAAATAAATAAAAATAAATAAATAAATAAATAAATTCTAAACGAAGTAATGCACAATATCCACATTAAGAATTTGAATTCTATAGAGCTGGATGGCCGAGTGCAAATAAGAATAAAGAATATAATCCAAGAAAAAAAATAAAAATAAATAAATAATAAATAATAAATAAAATAATAAAATAAATAATAATAATAATAATAATAATAATAATAATAATAATAATAAAATAAATACAAAGCTAAATAAACAAATAAATAAATAAATAAGGAACACTACACTGTGTAGGTGATGCACTTCACCCCGGTTTTAAGAGTTTAACGTATTCTGCTGCTTCCTCTGGTGAAATAAAGTCCTTCTGGACTCCGTTGTATGTAATGCAAAGCCGAGCTGGGTGAAGTATTCCATAGCGAGCTCCCTCAATATCATGAAGTTGACGCCGAACCTCATTAAACGCGGCCTGGGCCCGGGCTGTCTGGACTGTGTAGTCAGGGAAAACGGAGATGTTCAGATCCCTCACTTTAATCTGCTGGAGCTCTCTCGCACGGCGTAAAATATCAACACGGTCACTGTGATAATGGAATCTACACACAATAGCTCGTGTTCGTTCACCAGACTTCGGCTTCGGCTGAAGGGTCCGGTTGGACCGGTCCAAAACCGGCTCCTTCTCCAGACCAAACGCCTCCTTTAACAAGGCCGCTACAGCAGCGGTTGTAGAGGAGTCAGCGCCCTCTGGAACTCCGACTATCCTCACGTTATTGCGCCGTGACCTCGACTCCAAATCCTCACATTTATTCTGTAATTGAGTCACGGTCGCAGTGAGAGACTCGATAGTAGTCTTCATGTGAACTAAATCAACGGTGGAACCGGAGAGCGCGTGCCCCATTTCCCCCACAGTACCTTTCAGTGTTGATATGGTGGCCTCGGTAGCGACTTTATCACTAGCCTGCTGTGTTTTCATGACCTGCAGGTCGAGCTGGATAGTAGACAGCGCATCCCTGAGAGTCTTCTGAAGATTCTTCTGTGATCACACTTTTAATTGTTTATTTTAATTTGTTTAGGTAATAAAATTATGCCAGTGTTTGTGTCACACGGTTTGCCAACTGTTTGTAAATGTGCCCATGTAGTTGAGCTCTCGACTACAGCGCTTTCATTTCATTCACAATTCTATCCTTAAAAATTCACTCTTCAAAATTACCAACATCTCTAATTAAGATGTGTCTCGTCCGTAGTTGCACCTGAGGCCTGAATGCTGATTCTGAATACGGCCTGAAGAGAAGAAGGACACATAAATAAACACTTTTGTTAATAAACTAATGTGTAAACAGTTTACATCACTCCAATTTAGTACACATGGCTTTCACTGCAGTGATTATAATCAGTTCTGACCAGATGTTGTTCTAAATAAAACTGAAACTGACCTAAAATAGCTGTAATACATCAGCTCACAGACATCAGAGGTCTTGTGCAAGGTCAAAAGTCAGCACTGTGTTTTCTCAGTAGCTCAGAAGGCATCAGTAGTCCCTGTAGACAGAGCGGATATTTTTAGGTCCAGCCTACTTTTAGGAAACTTCCACACATCTAACATCACCTTTGTACAGCTCTGTGCGGTTGTGTTTTAGAGCAAAGAGGATGCAGTGACCAACACACACACATACACATACACACACACACACACACACACACACACACACACACACACACTTATTTTCCTACAGACACAGGGAGAAACAAATTCAAACATTCCTAACGCTGATAAATCATTCATTTGAGTTCCAATACAAATCACTGAATAGTGTATTTGCATAGACCAGTGTGTAGACCAGTGTGTGTAGACCAGTGTGTGTAGACCAGTGTGTGTAGACCAGTGTGTATGTGGACCAGTGTGTATTTAGACCAGTGTGTTTAGATGAGTGTATATTTGGACCGGTGTGTATTTGGACCAGTCTTCGTCGACCAGTGTGTGTAGACCAGTGTTTTTTTGGACCCGTTTGTAAACCAGTGTGTATTTGGACCAGTGTGTGTAGACCAGTGTGTTTTTGGATCAGTTTGTATGTGGACCACTATGTATTTAGACCTGTGTGTAGACAGGTGTGTGTAGACCAGTCTATATTTGGACCAGTGTATTTGGACCAGTGTGTGTAGACAAGTGTGTATAGACCAGTCTGTGTTCTGACCAGTGTGTGTATTTGGACCAGTATGTATTTGGACCAGTGTGTAGAGAGGTGTGTATTTGGACCAGTGTGTGTTTACCAGTCTATATTTGGACCAGTGTGTATTTGGACCAGTGTGTGGACGGGTGTGTATTTGGACCAGTGTGTGTGTAGATCTGTGTGTATTTGGACCAGTGTGTATTTGGACCAATGTGTGTTTACCAGTCTATATTTCGACCAGTGTGTATTTGGACCAGTGTGTGTTTACCAGTCTATATTTCGACCAGTGTGTATTTGGACCAGTGTGTGTTGACAGGTGTGTATTTGGACCAGTGTGTAGACCTGTGTGTATTTGGACCTGTGTGTATTTGGACCAGTGTGTGTTTCATCACAGTCTAATTCAAACTGCAGTTGTCCATTTACTGCTGTGGGGATTTAGTCGTTTTTAGTACATTTAGATAGGTGGTGTTCTTCAGTAACTCTCAGGTGATGGTGTGTTTGGATTGATATTTATTTGGTCTGTGTTGTGCTTGTGCCAGAATTCATCTGGGGCAGAATGTGTTATTAAAACCAAATGATCAAAATAAAACTGTTCAGAATTAAAAATCACAGATCACATCATGTGTAGATATGTTGAGTGTGTTTTTTCCAGGACTCTGTGATTATGGCTGCCCTTTATATCTTTAATCCTGAAAATGTTTTCTGTCCTGTTCTCTCTCCTTGGAGATATGAAGATTTATTTTAAGGCAAACAACTGGTGACTTTGGAGATGTTCCTCTGAGGGATAGGGAGGGCTGGAAGCTGGAAGCTGACTCAGAGTGTGTGAGAGTGTGTGAAGAAAGAATGGTGTGATACAAGGCTGAGAATAATTTTGGCTCAAAGTGTTTGCTGCCTTTGTCACAGATCTGAGAATTTAGCTGAGTCTCAGTCTGGCATGTGGGACATTAGATAATGTTCTAGCACCTTCAGTAGAGCACAAACAGATACGACTGAGAAACATGACATCATGGTGATGTTTGATGTGCAACAACATTGTAGAGTAAGTGAATCTTCAGAAAGAGAATGGTTTTAAATTCCAGCTCAGCTACATTAAACTAAATATAAGTATTACTTAATAAAAATATCATGTGGTATATTAGGGATGGATCTTGGTGGAAATGCAGGAAAAGAAATCGGGTTATTGTCATTGTCATAATTATTCTAATTATTATTACTTTTATTCCATGCTTTTAAGTTTCTGTATTCCTTAGGTAAAAACCCCAGGTGGTTTAGATAACCAAGTCTCTTTAGGAAGGGAATGTAGACATCTGATGAATGGCACAGTTGTGGGATGTTCATTTTTCAAACAGAAGGAAAAAATATTGCTTAGTAATGGGATGAAATATTTCTTCTCTGGTTCTAGCAGCATTTTTGTGACAAATTACATTACAGATCAAATATCAAATCCAATGTGCAGTGAGGTCTCTACATTTGTTTAAGCAGGACACAAAAATAACAACCGCATGTCAGGCAGCAGGGATGGACACAGTTACACAAAAGCTTTATTAGACAAGAAAAGTTTGTAGGTTACTCTGTTGATCCTCTGGAGAATCTTGAATGGGCCGATGTAGTGGTTTCCTCCATCCTTTGGTGACCTAGATATTGTTAGCCAACAGCCACATACAGTTTCCCAGTTCTTAGTGAGGGGTCTCACCTTGGTGTTGATGAGTGCATTTCTTTGTTACTTGAGCAGTGTGTTTAAGATGCCAGTGTGCCATTCCCCATACCTGCTCACTCCTTGTAAACCAGTTGTGGGTAAGTTGGTTGGGTTTGTTTATCATTGGAACAGAGGGGGCTGATAGCTCAGGACATATCGAAATGGGGTGAGCTTGGTAGCAGAGTAGAAGAGAGAGTTTTGGGCATGCTCTGCCCATGGTGGAAATCATGCCCAGTCATCTCTCTCTCTCTCTCTCTCTCTCTCTCTCTCTCTCAATCTACACATATTATTCCTGAGACCAGTGATCCTGACTCCTTCTGGTCGCCCGGACATACCTGATCTATCCTGATGCCCTACTTCTGGTTGGAGTTCTCATCAGTTGGAAGTCACAAGCTGCTGCAGCCTAAAGATCACTGAGGATGAGATCACTGAGATCACTGAGATTACTGACCACTTATAAACCATAAAGATGCTTTGGACCTCAGTTCATATGAACAGTTATGCTATGTTAGCTTTAGCACTACAACTACTACAAACAGTTGTACACTTGAGTCTCCATCAGTGAACAGTGGAGAAGTTCAACAAAACAGATTTCATGTAAAAACTGTAATGAACTTCCTGGATACACAACTGCACTATAGGTATTAACACATTCATGGAAGGGATTTATTTATAATTGCACTATCTGGTGTCACCCAGATGAGGATGGATTCCCGTTTGAGTCTGGTTCATCCTCATATCCTATTCTATCATGTTTCTTCATGTTCTTGGAGCCAGGTCAGTAGGAGTTGGTGAACTGAAACCTGGTGAAGAACAGGGCCCAGTGTGTCTTGTGAGCCTTCAGTCTCTTAGCTGACTTAATGTTTTCTAGGTCCTTGTGGTCTGTGAAAATGGTGAATGGATGGGGTGACCCTTCAGACATCCCACCAGAGCCAGTTTTACAGCCAGAAGTTCCCGCCTGCTGATGTCGTAGCTGCGTATGGCTGGGGAAAGCTTCTTCAATAAAAAGACCACTGGGTGGAGTTTGGGCTTCTCTCCAAAACACTGTGAAATTACCCTACCCCTGTTTTGCATGTGTCAATCTCCACTACGAAAAGCATGGAGGAGTCAGTTCAATTCAATTCAATTTTATTTGTATAGCGCTTTTTACAATAGTCATTGTCTCAAAGCAGCTTTACAGAAATAGAAACATATATAAACAGTGAGAAACAGATCAACAGAGAGAAACAGATATAAAACAGAGAGAAACGTAAATGGAATTTATCCCAACTGAGCAAGCCACTGAGTGACGACGGTGGCAAGGAAAATCTCCCTAAGATGTTTTTTGAGGAAGAAACCTTGAGAGGAACCCGACTCAGAAGGGAAACCCATCCTCATCTGGGTAACACAGATTGTGAATGTAACACAGATAATGTGAAAATGAGAAGTATGTATGGCCTTAGGAGCAGCCGTAGTCCCAGCAGAAGATTTGGTGCTCATCCAGAGGCAGAAGGGATCTGGATCTCCAATATCTCCATAAATTCGTGTGGGGCTCGGCAAAGAGAGAGAGAGAGAGAGAAATGATTATTAGGACTGTGAAGTAGTGAGATATAATCTAGTCAGGGTAAGCTTGAGTAAACAAATACGTTTTAAGCCTAGACTTAAACACTGAGACTGTGTCTGAGTCCCGAACACTAATAGGAAGACTGTTCCATAACTGTGGGGCTCTATAAGCGAAGGCTCCTCCCCCTGCTGTAGACTTCACTATTCTAGGTAATGTCAAATAGCCTGCATCTTTTGATCGGAGTAGGCGTGGCGGATCATATAAAACCAGAAGGTCGCTTAGATATTGTGGTGCGAGACCGTGTAGTGCTTTATAGGTTAATAAAAGTATTTTAAACTTAATGCGAGATTTTACAGGGAGCCAATGCAGTGTGGATAAGATCGGGGTGATGTGATCGTATCTTCTCGTTCTAGTTAGGACTCTAGCAGCTGCATTCTGGACTAACTGGAGTTTATTTATATTCCTACTGGAACCTCCAGACAGTAAGGCATTACAATAATCTAATCTAGAGGTGACGAATGCATGAACCAGTATTTCTGCATCATGTAGTGACAATATGTTTCTTATCTTAGAAATATTTCTGAGATGAAAGAACGCTATCCTAGTAATATTATCTACATGAGCATCAAATGATAGACTGGAGTCAATAATCACTCCGAGGTCTTTAACTGCTGTACATGATGAAACAGAAAGACCATCCAGAGTTACTGTGTAGTCAGGAAGATTACTTCTAGCTACACGTGGGCCTAATAAAAGTATTTCTGTTTTATCAGAATTAAGTAAAAGGAAGTTCGTTAATATCCAACGTCTAATGTCCTTTACACAATCCTCAACTTTACTAAGCTTCTGTCTGTCCTCTGGCTTCGCTGAAACATACCGCTGTGTATCATCAGCATAACAGTGGAAGCTAATTCCATGTTTACGAATAATTTGTCCTAGGGGTAACATATATAAAGTAAAAAGCAGTGGGCCTAAAACAGAACCCTGGGGAACTCCAAAAGTAACCTCAGTACGCATGGAGAAATCCCCATTTACATCTGCGACCTGATAACGATCGGTCAGATCAGACCTGAGCCAGGAGAGGACTGTTCCCTTAATACCAACAACATTTTCTAATCTATCAAGGAGAATAGTGTGATCTATAGTATCAAAAGCTGCACTAAGGTCGAGTAACACAAGCAGCGAGACACAACCCTGATCAGAGGTCAGTGTGTTTGAGTATGAGACTGAGGTGAAAGCCTCCATGAAGCATTCAAATGCCTGATTTTCTGAGGAGTTCCACTTTAGTTTCTTGGGTCCTTTCTTGAGCAGGGGTGTCAGGGGTGAGGGAATTGTGCTAAAACAGCAGGTGAACTTCTTGTTAAAATTTGTGAACCCAAGGAATCTTTGCAGCTCCTTAACAATAGCGGGAACAGGTGAGTTGGTGATGACTTTGTCTTGATATATCTGAGGAACGAGAGCCTTGAAACATGACATTTGCACTTGTTCCCTTTTACATACTGGGCCAGGACCTTTCAGACATGGTGAATGTGTGTCTCTTTGCTTGGGGAGTGGATCAAGATGTTGTCAATACTATGATGAACTTGCTCAGCATGTCCTGGAGAAGATTTTTTTTTTATCAGCCACTGAAAGACTGCATTGCTGATTGCCCATAGGTGATGTTAAAGTTCGTCTTCCACTCATCACCCTTGCGGGTACGCACTGTGTAGGTCTAACTTAGAGAAGATCGTGACTGTTCATGGGTGTTGTGTGTTCTAGTGTCCATATTCGTAGGCCACACCGTGTTCTGGGAAATGTAGTGTAACATTGATTCTGGCATTGACATGGCACTACACAATATTTGCTGGAGGCAATGAGTTCTAAAATCAACAGGGATCTTCAGCTTATTCCTCTGAAGAAAGTTTAAAGCTTAAAGTTAAAAGCTTGATTGCTTTGATCCCTATTAACTGTGTGTGAGTGACCAAGCTACTAATATTTAAAGCAGTTATCATAGTAACAGTCTAGAATGGAACTTTACATCAGCTCATGTCCAGGTAAATTTGACTCCAGGTCTTGAAGATACAATGGTCTTAAAGTTACAACCTGATCAGTACGGTTGTCTCTGCAGACCTCAGTGCAGGAAGTGACATCACAACAACTCCAGAAGAGCGAGTTCCAATGCAGGATCGGCACGGTGGAGGAACTTGCTTCCTGTTGGCTGCCAGTGATTACAGCTGCACTGCTGACTCCGCCCTTCGCAAATCAGGTGTGCTCTAAATAACTAATCAGATTGCTTGACCATGTCCCATTGCCTGTCCATGTACTCATATTAGTCTTTGTTTTTTCTTGATTGATGATATGGCATTCACAGCTGTCTGCACATCATGGTCACAATCATCATCATCTATAGCAACTGTCACCAGCATGCTATGCTTCATTCCCATAATCATGAGAAAATGCCCATTTCTCCAACCTGGAAGTGTTTCACACTGCAAAACCACAGACAAAATTAACACAGAAATCGTTGCGATCCTCGATGATTTCCCTCATTTAGAAATTCCCACAATTCAAATCCAAATTAGTAATCTTAAGCTTAAACCAGTAAGATTAAAATGTTTTTTTATTTTATTATTATTATTTTATTATTATTATTATTATTATTATTATTATTATTTTACAATTAAAACATTCGTAAGTGGAAAACACAATGACATAATGTGATCTCATTAAGCAATCTCAAAGGTCACGACAGAACCACAAATCCCATATTCACATCATATGGGAGAATTTGTGAGGATGGAAGAATGTCTTCCAGCATCCATTAGGGCTTCAGAAAAACAGAAGATAAAAATGACTCAAACAAAGAACTCAGGAAACAAAAGAGTGACCAGAAATCATGGCCAATACATACATGAGTTTGTGTAATGTTGTGGCAAATGAAACAGGACGCCAGTGCGGTGCTCTGTGTGAGATTTATTTAGGGCCAAGAAAGAATCATCATCATATATTATGTTAAAAAGCAAACAAAGATGAACCACATAGATAATGTAAACAATCAGATAACAAATAATAACAGGACAAAGGCGGAGACAGAATGGGAAAACTACATTTACAGCAATTAGAATGATTTATTGTGCCATGATGTGCAAACACACCATCGATTCTTTAAATGACCAAACACACCCATACTAGCACTGATTTGAATACGTAATGGTTTGTCATGGAGTAATGGAGTCTCCCCTCCATATCCCATTGAACCACATCCACTCCTACAATTATTATCACAGTGTGTTCTGACATTAAAAAAAAAAATAAAAAATTGAACAGTGTTTATTATTTATAGATTAAGTATATATCAGGTTAGTGTGTGTACTGTTTAATGTCTCACTCTTTTGTGTCTGAAGGCTTTAAGAAATCCAGAAGTTTAACCAACATAGCAGTGACATCACCATACAGCTCACCCTGTCCAATCAGACGCATTTGCTCACCGATTCCATCAGTCCAATGAAACACCGGCATCTGCATATTACAGACACTTCCTGTGTGGGCGGGGCTGCATATACTTACATATATAACATTCAAATAATGTTACAGACAATAAATTAATAGACTTTAAACAACATCAGCAGTAATTCATGTACATAATGTGTAAATAAATATTTAGATATGATACAGATAACCTGGGCTTCCATTTATTCTAGTTTCCACTTGCCCTAGATGCCAGACTGAGGGGTAAAAAATGTCAGTGTGACTGTAATACAGTTAAATGTAAAGTGTGTGGAGGCAATATGGAATTTAAACATCTGGATTGCCTTGAAGTGACTATAATTGAAATATTATGTTTACACATCTGATATATCTTATTGTAGCATTGTTCATAACTGTGCTCTGATTCTACCCCACACATATGCACCTGACCCCTTTCTGACCCACTCAAATGCTCTGGTTTCCATTCTGCCCAACTCAAATACTCCCACTTCCTTTCTACCCCACCCAAATACTCTCACTTCTTTTCTGCCCCACCTAAATACTCCAACTTCCTTGCTACCCCACCCAAATACTCACATCCTTTCTGCCCCACCCAAATGCTAACACTCCCTTTCTGCCCCACCCAAATTCCCTTGCTATCCTTCTGCCCTGCCTGAATGCCTCTGTAATGTTATCAACCACCAAATGTCTTCTGTTTACACCAATATATCCCTTGTACCCCTTTCTGCCCCCATAATTGCCCCATCTCATTATATAACTGAAGTGTGATTATTTATTAACTATTAATGAGGATGCAGTATTGTATTAGTAATCAAACATATCTGTAATGATGTTCCAAATGCAATGATCATGTAATACAGGTGTAATAAGCTTGTAATAACATATTTGTAACAATGTCATAATCACAATCTGCTTGGTTAATAGTTAACATGTACATAGTCACATTATATATGAATTGCTGTGCCTTGGAAATTTTGTGACAGACAAAATTAAATGTTGCTAAGCAACTAGGATTATTTATATTCATTTCTCATTAAACTACATTTCCCATCATGCTTCATGTGTCACTGAATCACAACTCACTAAATCACTGTGCATTTGCTCTCACACTGTGTTCTATCTTAAACACGTCCGTATTCTGTGAATCAGTGAAACATGTCGGTTAAAATGTTACATTTAAACAGAAATGTATTTTTTAATCCTTGTGTATTACACATTTGTGTGTAATGTTGTGTAGGGATGTTGTGTTTCACTGCCTTTTTGATGTGTGTTAATGTTGTTGATGATTCAGAATGTTGTTGTTCCAGCTGCGACTAAACCTCTGGCTGAAATACAACTGATATCAGCTAAAAGTGGAGAGTGCGGGGCCAATACAGACTCAGATGGATTTGACGATTTGGATTGGACAGTATGGAACAGAATAACTCTGTGATTGGATGGTCCGAAGTAGCATAACTCTGTTTGGACGGTGTGGAGCAGAATGACTCTCATTGGACACTGTACTGGACAGTCTGGATTAAAAAAAACCCTGTTTGATTGGATGCACCTGGAAAAGCACAACAACTCTGTGATTGGATGCTGGATTGGACAGTCTGGAATTGTGAGTTGATCTGGAACAGGATTGTGATTGGACAGTCTGGATTAGCACACCTCTCGGATGGTCTGGATCATCATATGTCTGGACAGGGTTATCATATATTTTTGATTGGGCAGCATGGGTTAGCACGTCTCTGTGATTGGACAGTATGATTATCATATCTCTGATTGGACAGTATGGATTAGGATATTCTGATTGAACGATTGAACGGTATGGGTTAGCACATCTCTGTGACTGTACAATATGGATTAGCACATCTCTGTGGTTGGACAGTATGGGTTAGCAGATCACCATGACTGAACAATATGGATTAGCATATCTCTGATTGGACAGTAAGTATTAGGATATTTCTCATAGGACAATATGGATTAACACATATCTGTGATGGGAATGTATGGGTTAGCATATCTCCATGACTGAACAATATGGATTAGCATATCTCTGATTGGACAGTAAGGATTAGGATATTTCTGATAGGACAATACAGGTTAGCACATCTCTGTGACTGGACAATATGGATTAGCACATCTCTGTGATTGGACAGTATGGGTTAGCATATCTCCATGACTGAACAATATGGATTGGAATATCTCTGATTGGACAGTTTGGATTAGGATACTTCTGATAGGACAATATGGATTAACACATCTCTGTGATGGGAACATATGGATTAGCATATATCTGATTGGACAGTATGGATTAGCACATTTCTGATTGGACAGTATGGATTAGCACATTTCTGATTGGACAGTATGGATTAGAACATTTCTGATTGGACAGTATGGATTAGATCTCCTCCTAAAGCAGCTTCATTCTTAAACACTGTGCAGTGGTGCTCAAAAGTTTGTAAGATTTTCTATATATCTGCATAAATATGATCTAAAACATCATCAGATTTTAACACAAATCCTGAAAGTAGATAAAGAGAACCCAATTTAA
>CM022766.1:26283470-26298470 GCA_012411365.1 Ameiurus melas | reverse complement strand
GACCCAAAACACACGGCCAAGGCAACAAAGAGTGGCTCAAGAAGAAGCAAATTAAGGTCCTGGAGTGGCCTAGCCAGTCTTCAACTCACACCTCAGGCGGAATATTTCTGGCATCCCTGTGGAGGTTGGGGGCATTGAACCCGAGTGGGCAATGTTCAAAGCCTCCATAGCTGAAGCTGTGGCGAAGAGCTGTGGTCTCAAGGTCTTAGGTGCCTCAAGGGGCGGTATCCCTTGAACACCCTGGTGGACACTGGTGGTCAGGGAAGCCGTCCCACTGAAGAAGGAGGCCTTCCGGGATGTAATATCCCGAGGGACTCCGGAGGCAGTTGCAAGGTACCGACAGGCCAGAAGGGCTGCAACTTCTGCCGTGAAAGAAGCATAGCAGTGGGTGTGAGAGAAGTTCAGAGAGGACATGGAAAAGGACTTTCGGTTGGCACCAAGGTGTTTCTGGAAATGGGGAACCATCCAAGCTGTGTACAGTAAGGATGGGACACTGTTGACCTCAACTGAGGAAGTAATTGCACGGTGGAAGAAAAACTTTGAGGAACTCCTGAATCCTACTAACACACCCTCTATGGTAGAGGCAGAGGTGGAGGCTGATGGGGGATCATCATCAATTTCCATCGTGGAGGTTACTGAGGTAGGTAATCAACTACACAGTGGCAAAGCCCCGGGGATTGATGAGATCCATCCAGAAATGCTGAAAGCTCTGGGTGTGGAGGGGATGTCTTGGATGACATGCTTCTTTAAGATTGCGTGGAAATCGGGGACAGTGCCCAAGGAGTGACAGACCTGGGTGGTGGTTCCCCTGTTTAAAAAGGTGGACCAGAGAGTGTATCCCAATTATAGGGGTATCATGCTTCTCAGCCTCCCTGGTAAAGTCTATTCCAAGGTGCTGGAATGGAGGGTTCGGCCAATAGTCGAACCTCAGATTGAGGAAGAACAATGCGGATTCCGTCCTGGTTGTAGAACAACGTACTAGCTCTTTACTCTCGCAAGGATCTTGGAGGGGGCCTGGGAGTATGCCCATCCGGTCTACATGTGTTTTGTGGATCTGGAGAAGGCGTATGACCGGGTCCCCAGGGGTCTACTGTGGGAGGTGCAGAGGGAGTATGGAGTGAAGGGTTCCCTTCTTAGGGCTATCTAATCGCTGTATGTGTCCGGATGCTCAGCAAAAAGTCGGACTTGTTCGTGGTGGGGGTTGGTCTCCGACAGGGCTGAGCTTTTCACCAACCCTGTTTGTGATATTCATGGACAGGATATTGAGGCGTAGTCGTGGTGGGGAGGGGTTGCAGTTTGGTGACCTGAGGATCTCATCGCTGCTTTTTGCAGATGATGTGGTTCTGATGGCATCATCGGTCCGTGACCTCCAGCACTTACTGGATCAGTTTGCAGCTAAGTGTGAAGTGGCTGGGATGAGGAATAGCACCTGAAAATCTGAGGCCATGGCTCACAGCAGGAAACCGATGGAGTGCCTACTCCGGGTAGGGAATGAGAACATAACCCAAGTGAAGGAGTTCAAGTACCTTGGGCTCTTGTTCACAAGTGAGGGGACATGGGAGCGGGAGATTGGCCGGACAATCGGAGCAGCGGGAGCGGCATAGCAATCATTTCACGGCACTGTTGTGACGAAAGGAGAGCTGAGCCAGAAGGCAAAAGTCTCTATCTACCGGGCAATTTTCGTTCCTACACTCACCTATGGTCATGAAGGTTGGGTAGTGACCGAAAGAACTAGATCGCGGGTACAAGTGGCCGAAATGGGTTTTCTCAGGAGGGTGGCTGGCCTCTCCCTTAGAGATAAGGCGTGAAGCTCGGCTATCCGAGAGGAACTCAGAGTAGAGCCGCTGCTCCTTTGCGTTGAAAGGAGCTAGTTGAGGTGGTTCAGTCACCTGGTAAGGATGCTCCCTGGGCGCCTCCCTAAAGAGGTTTTCCAGGCACGTCCAGCTGGGAGGAGACCTCGGGGAAGACCCAGGACTAGGTGGAGAGACTATATTTCCACACTGTTCTGGGAACGCCTCGGGATCCCCCAGTCAGAGCTGGTTAATGTGGCTCGGGAAAGGGAAGTTCGGGGTCCCATGCTGGAGCTGCTACCCCCGCAACCTGATTACGGATAAGCGTTTGAGGATGGATGGATGGATGGATGGATGATAGTGATGGAGATGTTAGTGATAGAGATGTTAGTGATGGAAGTATTAATGATGTAGATGTTAGTGATGGAGATGATTACCAGGAAGTATTAGTCATGTAGATACTAGTGATGGAGACGTTAGTGATGGAGATATTAGTGATGGAAGTATTAGTGAAGAAAGTATTAATGATGTAGATGTTAGTGATGGAAACGTTAGTGATGGTAGATGATTAACAGGAAGTACTAGTGATGGAGATATTAGTGATGGAGATGTTAGTGAGGGTAGATGATTAACAGGAGGTATTAGTTATGGAGATGTTAGTGATGGTAGATGATTTACAGGAAGTATTAGTGATGGAGATTTTAGAGATGGAGATGTTAGTGATGGAGATAATAGTGATGGAGATGTTAGTGATGGAGATTTTAGAGATGGAGATGTTAGTGATGGAGATAATAGTGATGGAGATGTTAGTGATGGAGATTTTAGTGATGGAAATGTTAATAATAATAATAAACTTTATTTTATAAAGCGCCTTTAAAGTGGCTTCTCAAAGCGCTGTACATTAAAAGACAAATCACAGAATAAATAAAAACTTAAATAACATGAATAAAACTAATAATAAACAACAAAAACAGTCAAAAGATATTAAGAATCGAAAGCGAGTTTAAAAAAGTGTGTCTTTAAAAAGAGCTTTAAAAATTCCAAAGGACTGAGCTTCCCTGAGTTTAGGGGGAAGAGAGTTCCAAAGAGATGGAGCGTAGACAGAAAAGCCCTGTCACCCATAGACTTAAGGTGGGTAAGTGGAACGCGGGTAGATTCCCCTGTGAGGAGCGCAGTCTGCCCGTGGGGTGTATGGGATTAATAAGTCAGTCAAATATTGTGGAGCCAATCCATGCAATGCCTTGTATGTTAGCATTAAGATCTTTAAAATCCACCGGAACCTGACCGGGAGCCAGTGTAGGGACTTCAGAACAGGAGTGATATGGTCATATCTCCTGCTTCCCGTCAGGATCCGGGCAGAGTTCTGAACATACTGCAATTTGCTAATTGCAGTTTTAGAAACTCCAGCTAAAACGGCATTGCAATAATCCAATCGCGTGACCACGAATGAGTTTATCAGCTTTTCAGCGACAGATAAGTTTAGCATTGGTCTTAATCTGGCAATATTTCTGAGATGAAAAAGGAAGCTTTCACAGTGCTCTGAACAAAAGAATCAAAAGTGAGGTTAGTGTCAAAAATTACACCAAGGTTCCTCATCTTGCTTTGGAACTCTAGAACAGAGCCGACAACGGATAGAGACAGTGGAGCCGCTTTGCGGAACCTGATGACGGGAACCTATGAGCATGACCTCAGTTTTTCCCCGCTGTTCAGGCACAGAAAGTTATTATTCATCCATTTCTTTATCTCAGAAATACAGCCAGAAAGATAACCAACATCAATGCTTTCACCAGATCTTTGGAGGAATGTAGATTTGGGTATCGTCAGCATAGAAGTGGTAATGGAGGCCAAGTGTTTGCAGCAGATGCCCAAGTGGAGACAGATAAATATTGAACAATAGAGGGCCAAGAATTGAACCCTGAGGAACACCAGTGAGCAACCGAGCAGTGTCAGATCTAAAGCCACTCATAGAAATAAACTGGGAACGGTCGTAAAATAGGATTTAAACCAGTTTAAAACTTTCCCAGACACACACCAAAAACACTTTCGAGGCAGGTAAGTAAAGACCATGATCCACAGTATCGAAGGCAGCTCTAAGGTCAAGAAGAATCAGAAGTGAGGTAGCTCCAGAATCAGAGGCCATCAAAAGGTCATTTGAAACTTTGACCAACGCCGTTTCAGTGCTATGAAATTTACGAAAACCTGATTGAAGTGGTTCAAAGAGGTTGTTGGTTGTCAGATGAGAACAGAGTTGAGAGGCGACAACACGCTCAAGTAATTTTGCCAAAAACGGAAGATTTGAAATGGGGCGAAAATTGTTAAAATCATCCACCGAAACATTTCCTCTCTTGGGGACAGGCGGCACAGCAGCAGTCTTCAGTACTGCTGGAACAACCCCAGTCTCCAGTGATTCATTTATAATGCTGACGATAGCAGGGCGCCCACAGCAAAGCACGATTTAAACAGCATCGTGGGGATTGGATCCAGCAGGCAGGTGGTAGATTTCATGCTGGAGACCTCCCTTGTGAGAGCCTCTGAATCAAGCAGTGAGAAATGAGTGAAAGAAACACCAGTGAACCCAGAAGGACGAAGGAGTGGAGTGGCACAGTCAGGGTTAACAGAAATTTCTTTACGAACATTGACAATCTTAGAACTGTGGAAAGGAATCACAGAGCTGCTGAGAAACAGGCAAAGTGGTAACAGCATTAACTTGAAGGAGTCTATTTATGGTATGGAACAAGTGTCTGGGATTATTTTGGTTTTTTACAATAGCAACAGAGAAGTAAGAGGATCGTTCAGTCTCCAGTAGTGCACGATAATCCCCAGAAGATCCTTCCACGCTTGATAGTAGACACTCAGTCCGGTACGCGCCATTTTGGCTCCATTTTCCGACATACAGCCTTTCTAGAGCGCAGATTGTCATTATACCAGGGAGCAGAGCGGGTGAATGCGACCTTACGTGACTTTAGAGGGGCAAAAGTGTCAAGGTTAGCAGCAAGAGTGGAATTTAGCTGCAGAACTTTCTCCTCCAGTGATGATGGATGAAGATCGCTTAGGGTGGAAACCACAGAATTGGAGAAGGCTGTCAGATCGATGGACTTCCACTTCCGGAAGGTTACTGTTCGGATGGGAGGCTCACTTGAATGATACAGTTCGAGGTTAAAAAAGACAGCTGAATGATCAGACAGTCCAATGTCAGTAGCTGAAAACTCAGATACAAATGAACCATTAGCAATCACTAGATCCAGCGTATGACCCTTGTTATGAGTCGGGTCAGTTATAAACTGAGTGAAGTTAAAACAGTCAATTAGTGACAGAAAATCCTTGGCCACCACCGAGTCACTACAGTCCACATGAATGTTGAAGTCTCCCACAATCAGAATTCTGTCAAACTTAGTGCTCAACATCGACAGGAAGTCTGCAAACTCTGACATAAAATCTGCATGCGCCTTAGCCTTAGGTGGCTTATAGACTGTAGCGATGACAGTGGATACAGGAGCGGAGATACTCAAGACCAGGCATTCAAATGAAGGAAACCTGGGAACAGATACAGAGCTTGTGTTGAACTTCAGGTTGTAAACCACAATAATGCCCCGCCTCCGCCTCTCCCAGATAACCTTGGGAGATCTAAAACTTCAAAGCCCGCTGGAGTGATCTGGTTAAACAGGAGCCCATCATTTTCTTTATGCCAGGTTTCAGTTAAGAACAACAAGTCCAGCTTTTTATCAGTGATAAAATCCGATAAAAAGCAGCGCTTTGTTATTCACAGACCGTGCATTGAATAATCGCGGCATAGGCCGGGCTCTGAACGGGAGACGCCGGTGGTTTAATCACCACGCGGGAACTGATATTAAATTACTGTGATCAACACCAGTATGGAGCAGTTTGTTGGTCTTACGGCGGCAGATCGGGACAAAGATGTTTAGGAGAGGACGAGACAGTAAAACTGCGCGCCAAACCCCGATGGATATATCCCGCTGAGACGGCAGTCCAGCGCCTCGACAGAGATTGTAAGAGTTCTTGGCTAGGCCATAGCACTTCTGATTTAGATTCAAAAGCTGGCGTGTAGTGTACCTTAGCGCCATGGTCAGTGAGTGCGCACACGTAGGGCGCGCGAGTGAAACTCCGGAGCGGACTCCGAGCACAGACTCGGACAATCCGTCCACACACACCGGACGAGCGGAGGAGATACAGAGTAACACGCTGCAGGTTATTCCTGTGGAGCTCAGAAATAAAAACAGAAATAAAAACTACAGACCAAACTAAATAGAATGGCACCACCACATCGCACTCACAACGGCACTAAAGACAAAGTAACTAAAAGAAACTCGCAAACTTAAAAATAAATATGACTTAAAATAACAGCGAAAACAAACCAAACGGTAACAGGAGCGGCAGCAAAACACGCCAGCGTACCCTGTCACCGGAACCGGAAGATCATTGATGTTCCCATCAAGATCCAACCTCCTGTAAATAAGTGATGGAGATGATTACCAGGAAGTTAGTGATGGAGATGATTACCAGGAAGTATTAGTGATGGAGATAGTAGTGATGGAGACGTTAGTGATGGAGATGTTAGTGATGGTAGATGATTTACAGGAAGCATTAGTGATGTAGATCTTAGTGATGGAGATGGAAGTATTAATGATGGAGATATTAGTGATGGAGAGATTAGTGATGAAAATGCTAGTGATGGTAGATGATTTACAGGAAGAATTAGTGATGGAGATGCTTAGTGATCGAAGTATTAGAGATGGAAGTATAAATGATGGAGATGTTAGTGATGGAGATATTAGTGATGGTGCTATTAATGATGTAGATGTTAGTGATGGAAATATTAGTGATTGAAGAATTAGTGATGGAGATATTAGTGATGGAGCTATTAATGATGGAGATGTTAGTGATGGAGATATTAGTGATGGAAGTATTAATGATGGAGATATTAGTCATGGAGATGTTAGTGATGGAAGTATTAATGATGGAGATATTAGTGATGGAAATGTTAGTGATGGATATATTATTGTTTCAGATATTAGTGATGGAGATATTAGTGATAGTAGATGATTTACAGGAAGCATTAGTGATGGAGATATTAGTGATAGAAGTATTACTGCTGGAGATGTGAGTTAAGGAGATATTAGTGATGGAAATATTAATGCTGGAGATGTTAGTTATGGAGATATTAGTGATGTAGATCTTAGTGATGGTAGATGATTAACAGGAAGTTAATTATATTAGTGATGGTATATTATTTACAGGAAGTATTAGTGATGGAGATGTTAGTGATGGTAGATGATTTACTGGAAGTATTAGTGATGGAGATTTTAGAGATGGAGATGTTAGTGATGGAGATAATAGTGATGGAGATGTTAGTGATGGAGATTTTAGTGATGGAAATGTTTGTGATGGAGATGATTACCAGGAAGTTTTAGTGATGGAGATAGTAGTGTTGGAGACGTTAGTGATGGAGATATTAGTGATGGTAGATGATTTACAGGCAGCATTAGTGATGTAGATCTTAGTGATGGAGTTGGAATTATTAATGATGGAGATATTAGTGATGGAGATATTAGTGATGAAAATGCTAGTGATGGTAGATGATTTACAGGAAGAATTAGTGATGGAGATGCTTAGTGATCGAAGTATTAGAGATGGAAGTATAAATAATGGAGATGTTAGTGATGGAGATATTAGTGATGGAGATATTAATGATGCAGATGTTAGTGATGGAAATATTAGTGATTGAAGTATTTGTGATGGAGATATTAGTGATGGAACTATTAATGATGGAGATATTAGTCATGGAGATGTTAGTGATGGTAGTATTAATGATGGAGAAATTAGTGATAGAGATATTAGTGATGGCAATGTTAGTGATGGTAGATGATTTACAGGAAGAATTAGTGATGGAGATATTACTGATGGAAGTATTAATGATGGGGATCTTATTGATGGAAGTATTAGAGATGGAAGTATTAATGATGGAGATGTTATTGGTGGTGATATTAGTGATGGTAATATTAGTGATGGATATATTATTGTTTCAGATATTAGTGATGGAGTTATTAGTGATAGTAGATGATTTACAGGAAGCATAAGTGATGGAGATATTAGTGATAGAAGTATTACTGCTGGAGATGTGAGTTAAGGAGATATTAGTGATGGAAGTATTACTGCTGGAGATGTGAGTGATGGAGATATTAGTGATGGAAGTATTAGTGATGGAGATATTACTGATGGAGATATTAGTGATGGAGATGTTAGTGATTCAGATATTAGTGATGGAAGTATTAATGATGGAGATGTTAGTGATGGAGATATTAGTGATGGAAGTATTAGTGATGGAGATATTAGTGATGGTAGATGATTTACAGGAAGTATTAATGATGGAGATGTTAGTTATGGAGATATTAGTAATGGAAGTATTAGTGATGGAAGTATTAATGATGTAGATGTTAGTGATGGAAATATTAGTGATGGAAGTATTAGTGATGGAGATGTTAGTGATGGAGATATAAGTAATGGAAGTATTAATGATGTAGATGTTAGTGATGCAGATGATTAGTGATGGAAGTATTAGAGATGGAAGTATAAATGATGGAGATGTTAGTGATGGAGATATTAGTGATGGACGTTTTAGTGATGGAAGTATTAATGATGTAGATTTTACTGATGTAGATGTTAGTAAAGGAGATGTTAGTGATGGAGATATTAGTGATGGAAGTATTACTGCTGGAGATGTGAGTTATGGAGATATTAGTGATGGAGATATTAGTGATGTAGATATTAGTGATGGAGATGTTAGTGATGGAGCTATTAATGATGGAGATGTTAGTGAAGGAGATGTTAGTGATGGAAGTATTAGTGATGGAGATATTATTGATGGAGCTATTAATGATGGAGATGTTAGTGATGCAGATATTAGTGATGGAGATATTAGTGATGGAAGTATTAATGATGGAGATATTAGTGAAGGAGATGTTAGTGATGGAAGTATTAGTGATGGAGATATTATTGATGGAGCTATTAATGATGGAGATGTTAGTGATGCAGATATTAGTGATGGAAGTATTAGTGATGGAAGTATTAATGATGTAGATGTTAGTGATGGAAATATTAGTGATGGAAGTATTAGTGATGGAGATATTAGTGATGGAGCTATTAATGATGGAGATATTAGTGATGGAGATATTATTGATGGAGCTATTAATGATGCAGATGTTAGTGATGCAGATATCAGTGATGGAAGTATTAGTCATGGAAGTATTAATGATGTAGATTTTACTGATGTAGATGTTAGTGGTGGCGATATAAGTGATGGAAGTATTAATGCTGGAGATGTTAGTTATGGAGATATTAGTGATGAAAGTTGTAGTGATGGAAGTATTAATGATGTAGATGTTAGTGATGGAGATGTTAGTGGTGGAGATATTAGTGATGGAAGTATTACTGCTGGAGATCTGAGTGATGGAGATATTAGTGATGGAAGTATTAATGATGTAGATGTTAGTGATGGAAATATTAGTGATGGAAGTATTAGTGATGGAGATTTTAGTGATAGTAGATGATTTACAGGAAGTATTAATGATGGAGATGTTAGTGATGGAGATATTATTGTTTTAGAAATTAGTGATGGAGATATTAGTGATGGAGATATTAGTGATGCTAGTTGATTTGCAGGAAGCATTAGTGATGGAGATATTAGTGATGGAAGTACTAATGATGGAGATGTTAGTGATGGAGATATTAGTAATGGAAGTATTAGTGATGGAAGTATTAATGATGTAGATGTTAGTGATGGAAATATTAGTGATGGAAGTATTAGTGATGGAGATATTAGTGATGGTAGATATTATTTTTTAGATATTAGTGATGGTAGATGATTTACAGGAAGCATTAGTGATGGAGATATTAGTGATCGAAGTATTAATGACGTAGATGTTAGTGTTGGAAATATTAGTGAAGGAAGTATTAGTGATGGAGATATTAGTGATGGTAGATGATTTACAGGAAGTATTAATGATGGAGATATTAGTGATGGAAATATTTGTGATGGTAGATGATTTACAGGAAGTATTAATGATGGAGATGTTAGTGATGGAGATTTTAGTGATGGAGATATTATTGTTTCAGATGTTAGTGATGGAGATATTAGTGATGGAAGTATTAGAGATGGATGTATTAAATGTAGATGTTAGTGATGAAGATGTTAGTGGTGGAGATATTTGTGATAGACGTATTACTGCTGGAGATGTGAGTGAGGGAGATGTAGATTTTAGTGTTGGAAATATTAGTGAAGGAAGTATTAGTGATGAGATATTAGTGATGGTAGATGATTTACAGGAAGTATTAATGATGGAGATGTTAGTGATGGAGATTTTAGTGATGGAGATATTATTGTTTCAGATGTTAGTGATGGAGATATTAGTGATGAAAGTTGTAGTGATGGAAGTATTAAATGTAGATGTTAGTGATGTAGATGTTAGTGGTGGAGATATTTGTGATAGAAGTATTACTGCTGGAGATGTGAGTGATGGAGATATTAGTGATGGAAGTTTTAGTGATGGATGTATTAATGATGTAGATTTTACTGCTGAAGATGTGAGTGATGGAAATATTATTGATGGAAATATTAGTGATGGAGATATTAGTGATGGAAGTATTAGTGATGGAGATATTAGTGATGGTAGATAATTTACAGGAAGCATTAGTGATGGAGATAGTGATGGAAGTATTAATGATTTGGATGTTAGTGATGGAGATATTAGTGATGGAAGTATTAATGATGTAGATGTTAGTGATGGAGATATTAGTGATGGAAGTATTAATGATGTAAGTATTCGTAATGGAAGTATTAATGATATTGATGTAGATGTTAGTGATGGAGATATTCGTGATCGAGAAATCAATGTGAAACTATAGAGTATTGAACATCAGCCAAACAGTAAACCATATTATTCTGTCATCTCACATGCTGTTTTTTTTTTTTTTAGTTCTTTGTTGTGGTTTTTCTTTTTTTTTTTTTTTTTTTTTTTTTTTTTTCCATTTTATAAAATATTTATAATCAAGCTGTATCCTGTAATGATAAAACTGTGTGTGTGTGTGTGTGTGTGTGTGTTTGTGTGAGATATTTTGGTGTGTGAGGGTGTGATGATGTTTTTAGCCACTAAATTCAGCTTCCCACTCTTCCCTCACAATCAAGGCCGTCTTCACACCCGTCACCGTGGAAACTGTTGCTGTGGCAGAGACGTAAACAGCAGGGATGAGTGCAGTTTTTGGCCACAGACAACGCCCCCCACCACCGCAGTGCTGTCGCTATGACAACCGGGGATCCGCCGTATCAGTGTGGAACCCGTAATGAAGATAAATTCAATTCAGACTCAAACCACACACTCTAACCTCAAATATATATATAATAAGTATAATATTGAGTGACGTGGCAGTGTGATGAAGCAGAGTTACTGTTACCATCCTGAATTGATTATTTTCCTCCACACAGCGTGTCCCTGAATGTTTTATTCCTCTAACACCACAGCAACTCACCGACTCATACAGTTTCTAAACTAATAGAACAACATGTCATATTTTTTATCTGTTTGTAGTTACATTTAATGTTCAGAGAAACGAGTTTCTTTCCTGTTGTCAGTTATGTTATAGCAGATATAAACAATCCTCCCCTCTCTATCTCTCTCTACTCTCTCTCTATTCTCTCTCTATATTCTCTCTCTATATTCTCTATATTCTCTCTATTCTCTCTCTATTCTCTCTCTATATTCTCTATATCCTCTCTCTATTCTCTCTCTATTCTCTCTCTATATTCTCTATATCCTCTCTCTATTCTCTCTCTATTCTCTCTTTTCTCTCTCTATTCTCTCTTTCTATTCTCTCTCTCTATTCTCTCTCTATTTCTCTCACTTTATTCTCTCTGTTTATTCTCATTTTATTCCCTCTCTTTATTCCCTCTCTCTCTTTATTCCCTCTCTCTATTCTCTTTCTCTTTATTCTCCCTCTCTATTCTCTCTCTCTCTCTCTCGTTATTCTTTCTCTTTATCCTCTCACTTTATTCTCTCTGTTTATTCTCATTTTATTCCCTCTCTTTATTCTCTCTCTCTATTCTCTCTCTATATATATTCTCTCTCTCTTTATTCCCTCTCTCTCTATTCTCTCTCTCTTTATTCTCTCTCTATTCTCTCTCTCTCTATTCCCTCTCTTTAAGTTAATAAGATAAAAAAAATGAATTATTAAATGTATAAACTCTGTCCTGAAGATGTGGGAAAACTTAAAGTTTCAGCTTCACCTCTGACACGGGAGACTCCTTCTGTAGATATCTCCTTTCAGAAAACTTCACCAGGTCAGTGATTACACACGCTTTAATCTGTTTACGCGGCGCGTCCCCAGTACACATCTCCGTGAATAACCAGTTGCAATATAAACCTGCAATTTACAGCTGCGCTACTGTCTAAAATCCATCCTTTTTCCTTATTTTCACGTGTTTGTTTTCATTCGTCTTTCTTTTCTTTTTCACCGATACTGATGCTCTCAAGAGAGAAACTCATCATCTTGAGTGCAAATGGAAGAAATCTAATCTAGAGGTTTTTTGAAGTGCGTGGAAGGACAGTATGTCTAGCTATAGACAGGTTCTAAAAGCGGCGAGGGCGGAGTATCTACACAAACTCCTAGAAAGTAAACATAAATTTAAAATATATAATATAAAAAACAGAATTTCTGTTCCGTATTATATATTTTTTATTTCAATTCAAAAAACTTTCTTTATTTCCTTTATTTCTGCTCTGTTGCTCAACTTTCTAAATGTTCTTTTATCTCTGCCATTTATCTAAACCATCTAAAAATGTGTGTGTGATGAGGAAGAGGTCAACAGCTAGTGTAGCGTAATCGTATAAAACACGGTGAGTCACACATTCTGATGAATGACATTTCACACACACACACACACAAACAAACACACACACACACACACACACACACACACACACACACACACACACACACACACACACACACACACACACACACACACACACACACACACACACACACTCAACACACACACACACACTCTAACACACACACACACACACACACACACACACACACACACTCTACACACACACACACACACACGTTCCCTCAGTCTGCTCTGATCAGTCAGTACACTACAGTTGCAATCCCCCCCTCCATGCATATCAGGTTTATTTACATTTACAGACTGTTGCATTTTCAGTAGAATTTGGAGAAACCACTTGAAGCATTTAATATTCATCTGAATAATGACAGAGTAAATTAATAATACATTAGACGTGACCACATTCTGTACTTTGTAATTAAATAAAAATATTAAATAGATAGAGTACAGGTTACCCAGAACGCACTTCTGCACTTTATACATCACTGATTTATAAACATGAACAGGAAATTAATATAAATTAATATAAACTTTGATCTGATTGGGTTTGATATATATGTGTGTGTGTGTGTGTGTGTGTGTGTGTGTGTGTGTGTGTGTGTGTGTGTGTGTGTGTGCGCAATTTAACCCCTTCCCTTCCTCACATCGCATGCATGGAAACACCCAGACTGAGACCTCAGCTCCCTGTGTGTGAGTGTGTGTGTGAGGGGGTACAGTGAGGGAAAAAAGTATTTGATCCCCTGCTGGTTTTGTACATTTACCCACTGATAAAGAAATGATCAGTCTATAATTTTAATGGTAGGTTTATTTGAACAGTGAGAGACAGAATAACAACAAAAACATCCAGAAAAACACATGTCAAAAATGTTATAAATTGATTTGCATTTTAATGAGGGAAATAAGTATTTGACCCCCTCTCAATCAGAAAGATTTCTGTCTCCCAGGTGTCCTTTATACAGGTAACGAGCTGAGATTAGGAGCACACACACTCTTAAAGGGAGAACTCCTAATCTCAGCTTGTTACCTGTATAAAAGACACCTGTCCACAGAAGCAATCAATCAATCAGATTCCAAACTCTCCACCATGGCCCAAGAACAAGAGCTCTCCAAGGATGTCAGGGACAATATTGTAGACCTACACAAGTCTGGAATGGGCTACAAGACCATCGCCAAGCAGCTTGGTGAGAAGGTGACAACAGTTGGGTGCGATTATTCGCAAATGGAAGAAACACAAAAGAACTGTCAATCTCCCTCGGCCTGGGGCTCCATGTAAGATCTCACCTCTGTGGAGTTGCAATGATCATGAGAACAGTGAGGAATCAGCCCAGAACTACACGGGAGGATCCGTCAACAATCTCAAGGCAGCTGGGACCAGTAGTCACCAAGAAAACAATTGGTAGCGCACTACGCGCAAGGACTGAAATCCTGCAGCGCCCACAAGATCCCCCTGCTCAAGAAAGCACATATACATGACCGTCTGAAGTTTCCCAATGAACATCTAAATGATTCAGAGGACAACTGGGTGAAAGTGTTGTGGTCAGATGAGACCAAAATGGAGCTCTTTGGCATCAACTCAACTCGCCGTGTTTGGAGGAGGGAGGAATGCTGCCTAAGAACCCCAAGAACACCTCACTGTCAAACATGGAGGAGGTAACATTATGCTTTGGGGGTGTTTTTCCTGCTAAGGGGACAGGACAACTTCACCGCATCAAAGGGACGATGGAGGGGGCCATGCACCGTCAAATCTTGGGTGAGAACCTCCTCTCCCTCAGCCGCGGCGTGGTCAGCCAGTCTCCGACCTTAATCCCATGAAAATCTGTGGAGGAGCTGAAGGATCGAGTTGCCAAGCGTCAGCCTCGAAACCTTAATGACTTGGAGAAGATCTGCAAAGAGGTTGGGACAAAATCCCTCCTGAGATGTGTGCAAACCTGGTGGAAAACTACAAGAAACGTCTGACCTCTGTGATCGCCAACAAGGGTTTTACCACCAAGTACTAAGTCATGTTTTACAGAGGGGTCAAATACTTATTTCCCTCATTAAAATGAAATCAATTTATAACATTTTTGACATGCGTTTTTCTGGATTTTCTTGTTGTTATTCTGTCTCTCACTGTTTGTGTGTGTTTGAGTGTGTGTTTGAGTGTGTGTGTGTGTGTGTGTGTGTGTGTTGCTATACTGATTTCTTAATTTATTCAAATAATCTTCAATATTAATAGCAATTATTGAATATAAATAAATAAATAGAATTAAAGGCATAAAACATTTATAGAAAAATGTGAATTCAAATAAG
>CM022766.1:26268470-26278470 GCA_012411365.1 Ameiurus melas | reverse complement strand
GAGTATTGCAGAGTTGGAGCAGATAGCCGATCGTCTGACATTCGAGTACATCGACCGTTTTACCTGAGCGCACACTCCTACCTGAAACTGACGAAAGGGCCATCTGGCAATTTAAAGGAGGGAATCCGGAGGGATGAGATCAACACCGAGCCACATGGCAGAATACACTGTTTAACTGTAAATAATATTTAAGCAGAAATTGTTTTGTCAGAATTATAAGGATCACATTTTTTCCCTTTGATTCGATAAATTGAAACAAACAAACAAAAAGTTCTTTTGCTGTTAGTATAATGTCACTTAGTGAAGATCTTTTATCCCTGACTGCAGAGCCTGTTTCTGTGGACAGTGATGTGGAGGATTCTGAATCCAGCACGAGTGGTATCTAAGCACTGTTGCGTTTTTGTATTTATTTCACGTATCAATATGTAGACGAAAACAAACGCGGCTTTATACTGAAGTTTTTAATCAGTCAGTAAGTTAAAGAAAATGGCTGGCTGTCATCTGCATGTTGTTTTTATCTCACAGCAGACTTGACGGATTTTCACATCAGCTCTTAATATTTATAGAAAAAGAGAATACACACACACACACACACACACACACACATATATATATATACATACACACGTGGTTATATACAACCTTCAGTTGCAGTTGTAGTGTGCTGTAACTAAAGGATGCTAATGATCTGTGTTGCAGTAAGGCTTTATGTTTAATCCGTAATGAGACGGATGATTATTTATTCAGACTGCACTGCTGCTACATCCCTACAGGACGGTGGCAATGCGACGTTTCCAGAACATCGCAGAAGAAAACGAGGCATTTAACCCTGTAGGCATCTGCAGGTGTTGCTCGGAGTTTGTAGACGTGGCCTGAATCCTGTTGGTTCTTTAAGATTCCAGTTGAAGCTACCTTCCAAACAGTAGTCAGATATTTTGATGAATTGAATGAACAACAGAATTCATTTAGTTTTCTAATTTGATTATTAGCACGTGGACGAGTTATAGCACGTGGGTACTCTCTTGAAGATGTGTTTGTAGTGCTTGTCACTGTTTTAACACTGATGTTAAAGCATCTTAAAGACAAAGTTAAGAGATGTAAAATATAAGGTTTACATGGCTGTATTAATACGAAAACGGCAGATTTTTCCTGGTCTCCACAAGGCGTTATGTGTGTGTGTGTGTGTGAGTGTGTGAGTGTGTGTGAGTCTGTCTGTATGTATGAACCGACAGTTTGTTGTTTATTTACTTGTTTGTGTTTGTTTTTGTGTGTGTGTGGGAGCCATATGGCGACGCCCTCTCAGATGCTAATGTGCATTACAAATCAGACCACATTTGCATATTGGCCAAAAACTCGTTACCATGGGAACACTGAAACATCTCACTGTCATGCACACCTGAGCACCACGATCACACACACACACACACACACACACACAGAAATCGATTTAATTTATTTGTGTGTGCGTGTGCATGTGTGTGTATGTATATGTGTGTGTGTGTATGTATATGTGTGTGTGTGTGTATATGTGTGTGTGTGTGTATATGTGTATGTATGTGTCTGTGTGTGTGTGAATATGTATGTGTGTGCATATGTGTATGTATGTGTGTGTGTTAATTTCACTGTGCATTTGTATAGTGACAATAAAGGCATTCATTCATATGTGTGTGTGTGTGTGTGTGTGTGTGTGTGTGTTCTGCGTGTGCATGCGTATGCGGCTAGTTTGTTGGTGGTGGGGTGTGTGTGTATGTGTGGCGCGTGCGTGTGTATGTGTGGTGATGCAGCAGACAGGTGAGGTAATTGGAATTATTCACAGAGGTTTAATAACAATGATACTAAAATAATCTGGTTGCATTTGAATCCTAATGAATAAATTAGTTGCAGGTTTGTATTGTAGCCGCATTAATATCCAGCTACGAGTAAAATGCCACGGAGCCATGGGCTAGTTAGATATCGGATATTATGTTAATGATGGTACACCTCCAGGGTCGGGGGTTCGATTCCCGCTGCTGCCCTGTGTGTGTCCTCAAAAAGTTTCTGTGCCACAATGTGTTCAAAGAGTATAATGTTATTTTTAAAAAATGCTAATAGCTATTGACTTTTACCTTCTCTCATGACACTGGTGTTGTAGGTTCTGGGGTTCACGCCGAGAAGAACAATACCAATTAAGTCATGGTTGAGCAAACTTCCTGTCTGCTATTTTTAAATGTTTTAAAAACATTTATAATATTCTGTGTTCTAACCGAAAACATATCACAGCTTCTTTTGCTGCTCCTGGTGCCAATAATTGTCTTGACCCCAGTGTTGCTGCTTGCAGCTATATGTTACATTTGTTCTCATAGTCTTCAGTCTGCACATTTTTCGAACACTGCACAGGATGTAGAATTAAATCTTTTTTTCAGTATATACAGACAGTAACATGTGGATTCATTTGGTCCAGCACATCGCTGCAGCTATCAAACAGTTGTGTCATTTAGCTTCGTTAGCCAAAATGAGCAGTTTAGTTTAGGACCTTTCAGTAAAATGAACAAAACAACAGTCTGCCAAAATGAAGAATCTGTAAAACTGATGTTATTTTAACACAAATAATACAATTAAAAATAAGGGTCATGTAAAGTAACAGTAAATATTTCGAGGTAGTTGGTGATTTGCGACAGATTCGAGATGCGAGGTGATCGGAGGTTGTTGTTTTTCCTTTTACTGTTGAAGTGTAAATGTTTGAGAAGTTGTTCCTTTCTATTTTGTTTTTCTTCATTCTATCAGTTTCTTTTCTATTTATTAAAAAGAAATGCTAGATCGAAATGGAAATACAGAAAGGAAATTAAACGGAAGGTGGAACCGCGAATTAAAGATAAAATGAAGATGCACGTTACTTACGCATCATTTCCTTTCGGTCTGAACTTGTTTGATCTTGTGGATAAAATGGAAAAGATTGTTGTATCCAAGCAACACGATGGTTGCCAGGTGACAGACACGAAGGTCCTAAGACCAAAATGTGTGTGGTGTGTGTGTGTGAGAGGGAGAGAGACTTAAAAAAAACAAAAACTTGTTTTTCCCCCAGACAAATTCCATAATAAAAATTCCTAAGTTTTAAAAAAAATCATTAATTTGCCCTAAATATGTGAAATCAGAGTTCTAATACTAGTTCAAGTACTAAGAGAACTTAAGAGGTTTAGGATGTGTATACTGCATCATTAGAAAAGAGAACAGCTAGCTAATAAGCTAATTAGCATAAGAGATTAGCACTCTACACTCAGCTAAAGTCACTAAACACTTCTGACCGCTGGATATAGACACTAGAGTTAGAACACTAACTAGTAGTTAAATTATGTTTGAGATGAGGCCATAAAGTGGCTGCTGCTGAAGTAAAAACGTTAGCTAAGGATTAGCTAAGAATGATTTGTGTTAGCATCTGCTTTATGTCAGAACTTTATAATCTATGTGGCTCATTACGTAACTTTTCTAACAGCACTTACACAGTAGAACTTTACAAACACTAGATAACCCATGCTAGCTGTGTTAGCTGTGATGCTAAGTGTAATTAGAGTATAATGTAAGTCATACGGAGGGTTTTCTCAGTAACTGACCAACACATCTGAGGGAAATGTTAATGTTCCGGACGGTTCCGTTCTCACTGGGTCTTTACACTGCCTGTATAAAAACACTGAAATCATTCATTAATGTATTAATGTGAAGAGAGAATAATGAGAGTCTGGTGAACGAGTGTTTATAGCCGCTATAACACAAGTGACAACAGGAAGTAACCAAAACTTGTTTCTCTGACGTACTACATCATTAAATGTAATTATAAATGGGTAAAAAATACAATGTGTCATTCTTTAATAAATGATAATTGTAATTGTTGGTAAGTTGCTGTGGCCTGAGAGGAATACAACCATCATGGAGGAAAATAATAACGCTGTTAGAGGAAACTAATCAACTCCACGGGGGTAACAGTAACTCAGCTTCATCACACCAACACATATTGGGATGACACCATCGTTCTGAAAGTGCATCCGGATTCATACATACATACAAAAGTACATAAGTATTCACACCCTTTGCCATGACACTCAAAATTGAGCTCCAGTGCATCCCGTTTCCACAGATCATCCTTTAGATGTTTCTACAACTTGATTGGACTCCACCTGTGGTAAATTCACCTGTGGACATGATTTGGAAAGGCACGCACCTGTCTATATAAAGGTCCCACAGTTAACAATGCATGTCAGAGCACAAACCACACCAAGAAGTCCTGTAGACCTCCGAGACAGGATTGTATAGAGGCAAAGACTCTTCCTAGAGCCGGACGCCCGGCCAAACTGGGCGATCGGGGGAGAAGGGACTTAGTCGGGGAGGGGACCAAAAACCTGATGGTCACTCTGACAGAGCTGCAGCGTGTCTCTGTGGAGAGAGAACCTTTTAGAAGAACAACCATCTCTGCAGCACTGCACCAATCAGGCCTGAATGGTAGAGTTGCCAGACAGAAGCTACGCCTCAGTAAAAGGCACATGACAGCCCACCTGGAGTTTGCCAAAAGGCACCTGAAGGACTCTCAGACCAAAGATTGAACAAAGATCGAACTCTTTGGCCTGAATGGCAAGCGTCATATCTGGAGGAAACCAGTCACCACTCATCACCTGGTCAATACCATCCCTACAGTGAAGCATGGTGGTGGCAGCATCATGCTGTGGGGATGTTTTTCAGCGGCAGGAACGGGGAGACTAGTCAAGATTGAAGGAAAGATGAATGCAGCAATGTACAGAGACATCCTTGATGAAAACCTGCTCCAGAGCACTCTGGACCTCAGACTGGGGCGAAGGTTCATCTTCCAACAGGACAACGACCCTAAACACACAGCGAAGATAACAATTGAGTGGTTACAGGACAACTCTGTGAATGTCCGTGAGTGTCCCAGCCAGAGATCAGACTTGAACCTGATTGAACATCTCTGGAGGGATATGAAAATGGCTGTGCACTGACGCTCCCCATCCAACCTGATGGAGCTTGAGAGGTCCTGCAAAGAAGAATGGGAGAAACTGCCCAAAAATAGGTGTGCCAAGCTTGTAGCATCATTCTCAAAAAGACTCGAGGCTGTAATTGGTGCCAAAGGTGCTTCAACAAAGTATTGAGCAAAGGGTGTGAATACTTATGTACATGTGCTTTTTTTGTTTTTTATTTTTAATAAATTTCCAAAGATTTCAAACAAACTTCTTTCATGTTGCCATTATGGGGTAAAGAATTGAATCCATTTTGGAAAAAGGCTGTAACATAACAACATGTTGGAAAAGTGAAGCGCTCTGAATTCTTTCCGGATGCACCGTATCTGTAGCATCGCTCCTGTCTGTTTTCACCCCAAGAACTTCAGAACTGTTTTTCCACTGGAGGAACAGAATGTCAGACTCCTTCCCTACATTTTAAACAATTATTTATCTAACAAACGATGAGTAAAGTTTGATTTCCTTCTCTGACGTTCACAGAAAGAAAGGCTGGAAGTGAGAAAATGTATCTCATTCACAACTTAGCTTCATTCCTGCTAATGATAACACCTCATCCACTTTAGTTCCTCAGACAGTTTCAGAACCTTGCTCTTGTGTATTTCATTGGTATCAGACCGCCCTCTAGTGGTCAGAGTCAGACCAATAATCCAACAGAAGAACGAAAGGAATACAGTTTCCTCTAACAACTTACATTCTATATTATGATTTAGTGACATCACAAAGTGAGTTCATACATAGCCACGCCCCCTAATACAGCATCAGCAACTACTGAGAAATCTGTAGAGTTAATAATTTAAACATCATTTTTACGTTAAATCCACATACATTGTAAAAGAAAAAATGCTTTAATGATACAGAGCCGGTAGACGATCCATCTGAACCTTAAAGACAAAGAGGAACAAGAAACGCAGACTTAAAGACGAAGAACACGTAGTCCTCTGGAAAGGGGCGGGGGAAGGGGAGGAGTAAACAGTAAAAGGAAACATGGCACATTTTAGAAAGAGTTCTTTTACAAATCTCTCGAGAGTGAAGTTCCTCAGAAGAACCGTGAAACGTTTCCAGACGGCCGACGTCTTTCAGCAAAACTTTTGAAACCCCTTTCTCCTAGTCCTGACCGAACATTTGGATGAATATTTAGTGTGTTCCTAATAAATATATGTAACAGACGTTAGCTACACGTGTGTAAAGTTAGCTACATGGAACACACACTGAGATTTTATTTCGCATTCTCTAAACACGCCCCGTTTCCCGCGACAGAAAGCGAGGACGCAGCGTTAACGCATCTCTCAAGCAGGAAGTTCGAGCCGAAGCAAGAGATTACAAATGCGGGAAAGGGGCGGGGCTTACAGGGGATCAGTTAATATTTCAGCGCTCAAAACACTTACACGACTGTCAATCGTTCCAGATTCACGGGCTTATCTGGAGGAAAAAAAGAAGACTATATTTTTATTTTTAAACATACGCAGGTCTGCAATACGACACGAACAAACTTCACATTTTTTTACCACTAGAAATGATCGAGCTGTTCTCACTGCTATTTCACTTTGACCCCAACATTAAAAGTTCACAAGTCCAGTGTAGAAATAATGAACCTTTAAAAATCAAGTTCACGGAGTCCACAGAGGTGAGGAGGTCCTCACAGCGTCACACAGGTGTGTGTGTGTGTGTTCGGTTCTCCTCAGTGCTCCTTCAGCTGGTCCTCCTCCTCCAGTTTGCGGATCTCCTCCTTCAGGAAGTTGATGTGTTCTCTGGAGGCCTTCAACTTCTCCTTCAGCTCAGAGATCTCCAGACTTGTCTTCTTCTTCGCCGCCTCCAGTTTCTCCCGCGTACGCAACTCCAACTCTGCAACAACACACACACACACACACACACACACTAAGTGCTTAGCAGCACCTGTGGTTGCAGGTAAACGAGTGTGTAACGGTGCACTCACACTCGGTCTCGTGTTTGTAGGCCCCGAGCGTGAGCTGTCTCGTGGTGTTTAACAGCTGCTGCATCATCGCTGTTGGATCCTGAAAGATCTAAAAACAACAAAGCACACTTTAATATAATAAAACTACGATAAAACACCACAACGTCCGTGATAAACATGGTGATACATGAACACGTGGGTGTGGACTCTGTGGGGGCGTGGCCTAATCGGGGTCGCACCATTTCATCGTAGAACTCGGAGACGACGGTCTTCTTGGGCATGGCGCTGGAGTCGGACTGGAACAGCTTGAGCAGGTGATACAGCGTGACCTGAGATAAACAGAGAGAACTTAAAGTTCCAGAACTTTCAGCACCAGGAATCCTGTGCTTACCCGCATCAAACACCAAAGGTTCCAGCTGAATGTGGTGTTAAATAACTGATCTCTGTAGAACTGAACGTGCAGATGTATTGTGCATCGTCAGGTCGTCGTGGTTACGCACGGTGTACGATTACCTCACCCCTGACATTTTTAAACTGATTGAAAGGTGTCCGAGTCTGGTAGCGTCTACATGTCCGTTTCCTGCACCTTACTGCAGCGCTCCTCATCCTGTCCCTAGTTACAGGGTGTTTGGAGGTCTCGGTGCACCGACTTTCCTCACAGCTGCAAATGTTTTAAGAGACAATTATGTGCCTGAATTAATCAACAACGCAATTAAATAAAGGAATCTCAGCTGTGAGTGTGAACGGCTGTGATAAATATCCCTCAGGTGTTTGTTTATTCACTAATACTGTCTAAAACAAACCTGCAAGGGAACATCTTCATATTTAACATCTTGCTACTCTAATCGTTATTCCGTTACCATAACAACCAATTTAAAGTACAAATTAGGAATTTAATTTAATTTAGCCAGCACTAAGTACGTGAGCGAGGAGGAATGTCTGGAGTTGCAGTGTTCTCTCCAGTCTGCTGCAGATCGTTCACTTCCTGTGGACACGCCCTTCTGCTTCCCCCACACGCCACCGCTGAGGGATTTCACACACTCTGAATTTAAAAACACAACAATTAAACCTACGAGTTTCTCTGTGTGATGTGCTCGGTGTGCACCTGGATATACAACGGTGCTTGAAAGTTTGTGAACCCTTTAGAATTTCTGCATAAATGTGACCTCAAACATCATCGTATTTACACAGGTCCTAAAAGTAGATAAAACATCATACACGGTCATTTATTTATAGAGGAAAATGATCCGAGGGTTAGGTTTAGGATTAACCTAACCCTGACCCGCACAGATATGTAATATTGGTTCATTTTCCATGAAGTATAATATTTTTGTTTAAATGAGTTCTCTTTATCTACTTTTACGACCTGTGTGTAAATCTGACGGTGTTTTAGGTCATATTTATGCAGAGATCCTAAAGGGTTCACAAACTTTCAAGCACCACTGTATATTGTTCCTCAGTGTTTGAACAAACCGTTTTATTTTCCCTGCACTTAAATCACACAGAATTCACCTTTTCTGATGCAGTTAAAAATGTTAAACGGTACATATTTTTATTAGCGTTTTTATTAATGTTGCTGTTTCCTTTCTGCGCTGTGAGCTTTGCCTTTTATGGAGTTGTGTGGGCGGTGCCAAATGTAAAAGCCTCGGTGCTGCGCCTGTTCTACGGTCACACCTACATCACAACGCACGTGCGAATGCTAACGCTGCACAGCGACACCACGTACACACAAACTCAACACAATGTACTGAAATATAAGAGTTTAGATGTTGAAAGCGTGTGTGTTCAGGGTGTGTGTTACTCACCGGTCTCTCGTTGGGATCGATGAAGAAGATCTTTATAATGATCTCAAACTCTCCCCAGCCGGTTTCTGTGATCTCATACGGCGGCTTCGTCACCACTGTAAGATCACACACACGTACATTCCCAATGCTGAAGTTGTGTTCTGTTTCTACAGGAGGTCTACAGTGAAGCACGGTGGTGGTGGTGGTAGCATCCCACACATCATTATTATTATTGTTGTACTGGTTAGTGGAGATTCTGCCTCAGTCCCGAGTTCCTCCACTGAAACAACGTCATAAATCAATCAATAATGAACAATAACCGAAGCGCGTACCTCGTAGAGGATTTCCGTAACTCTCGTGTAGTTTGAACTGGATCTTCTTGACGTAAGCGGACATGTCCTGAGGGGAACACAACCAGGTTTGGTTTATAGATTGTGTACAGTATCTTCGAGTGGAGGTTGAGATCGTCAGCGTTGATGTACATGATGAACACTACACTAAAATAACCGCGTGATCACTGTGGGAAACGCCAACGTTCCCGTAACGGCTGACGGAGTGTTAATTACACGTCAATCACAGCGGAGGGGACAGACCTTACCTCATTTCTATACGGTTTCACGTAAACGGTCCACTGATGCGTGTGACCGTCTTCTTCACGCTTCTTACCGAAATATCGGGCAACGTTACCGAACACGATGGGTTTCACAATGGTCACGCCCTGTAGGGACACACACACACACACACACACACAGTTTATTACTGTCTCTCTCACACACACAGTTTATTACTGTCTCACACACACACACACACACACACACACAGACTGTTTATTACTGTCACACACACACACAGTTTAAACTGCTCACACACACACACACACACACACACACAGTTTATTACTGTCTCACACACACACACACACACACAGTTTATTACTGTCTCACACACACACACACACACACACACACTCTATTACTGTCTCACACACACACACACACACACACACTATTACTGTCTCACACACACACACACACACACACACACACAGTTTATTACTGTCTCACACACACACACACACACACACACACACACACTATTACTGTCACACACACACACACACACACACACACACACTATTACTGTCTCACACACACACACACACACACACACACTATTACTGTCTCACACACACACACATCACACACACAGTTTATTACTGTCTCACACACACACACACACACAGACTGTTTATTACTGTCACACACACACACACACACACACAGTTTAATACTGTCTCACACACA
>CM022766.1:26235970-26263470 GCA_012411365.1 Ameiurus melas | reverse complement strand
CTAGTAAATGTGTGAAACTACAAACCATTCCTGAATCTCTTTGTCTATAGTTATGACTCCTCTTTCCTGTGATTGTTTATGGAAGAATTGTAGAGCGTCTGTGAATGTACGGCTCACTGAGTCTGGGTGCTTGACCTCCGAGAATGCTGCTTGTAGCTTTAATATATCATTATTCCACCCATCCATCCATCCATCCATCCATCCATCCTCAACCGCTTATCTGTTTATATCATTATTATTCTTCTCATAAGGGTTATCGGACAAGACATTCTAAATTACAGATATTATAATTTGAAATATTAGAAATGATATATTATAAAACAGAATTGTCCCCAAGGAGAAAAACATGACATTTCATCACAACCTTTTTATTCATTTTATGAGAATCTTATTACATTTAAAGCTGGAGGTTAAAAACCAAGAAACTATGAAACAGATGTTTGTAATTACACATATTTACAAAGAGACATGAAACTTTAAAACACTTATCAATGAACAGAACAGTATTTGTGAAATATTGTGGAATCATGCACTGAATTTATGGTTTATTAATGACTCGATCAGTACACCTAACACACTGCCACCTCAGTATATGTATATGCGTATGAAATATACAGTATATAATGCAAAAATGCTCATAAATCTCCTCAACATTTATTTTTATGAAACCCTGTTTATTGTGTGATATCGACTCGAGTCAGGAGCAGTGTTAAGTCCACTGTCTGATAGTTTAATATAACCACAATGTCAATATAACTCACGCTGATATTTATATTTTACCTGCGTGAAGTTGGCCCCCCCACCAACGCAAAACGTCAGCACAATAGTCTCAATCGTTTGTGCTTTGTTTGTGCCGTTAAAATTTTCGTTTGTGCTGCTTCGGTTCAGGAGATATTAAATTAATATTTATAGGTCATTCTGGGGTCACCCAGCCCCCCCACATGCTCCGAATTCACCCTAAATACTCTCAATCGTTTGTGCTCCGTTTGTGCTGATAAAAGTTTTGTTTGTGCTGCTGCGGTTCAGGAGATATTAAAAGAGAAATCATATCATCATTTGTTCAATAAACAATTCTCTTTACTTCATTCACTGGTCTCTCATGATTGAACTTTTCATTTATTTACAAGGAGAATAATCTGTTACACTTCACTCCCACCACTAGGTGTGACACTTATTTACCATGGTTAATGGTGATCATGATCATATGCACAAACAGACAGAAATTCTAGTATTTTATAGTACAAATACAATTACAAACCTTCATCTAACCATTAAAAGCGTCACGATTATTGGTCTTGTGCACAACTGCCCAGTAGTGGTAGGATGGTAGTGCTGAGATTTGAACTCCTGATGATGAGTAATCCCAATATCTTAACCAGTGAGTTACCATGTCTCCCAGACTGTAACTGTGAGAAACTTTACCTGCACAGAGCACTTTTCCTGAGGTAGAGTCTGTCTTGAATGCAGAGGGACACTGTGACGGACTTTGGATTAGCCTCATATTGCCCTCAATGAAGGACAAATGGCGAGCAATGAATTGATCCACCCGAATAGGCAAGTTTTCATGCTTGAAGAGCCCACGTTTGATGTTTTTGAACTCTGCTTCAACATTGGCTAAACTTGCGGTGATGTTGGTGCTTCGGAAGTGAGGGATCATTACCCCTGTCCAGAGTGGTAAGTAACTTGCAAGCCAGATTATATTGGGAATAATCTCAGGGAGGAAGTGCATATTATCATGATCACCATTAACCATGGTAAATAGTGTCACACCTAGTGGTGGGAGTGAAGTGTAACAGATTATTCTCCTTGTAAATAAATGAAAAGTTCAATCATGAGAGACCAGTGAATGAAGTAAAGAGAATTGTTTATTGAACAAATGATGATATGATTTCTCTTTTAATATCTCCTGAACCGAAGCAGCACAAATGAAAACTTTTACGGGACAAACGAAGCACAAACGATTGAGACTGTTTTGGGTTAATTTGGAGCATGTGGGGGGCTGGTGACGTCACCGCACCATAATTCAATGTCTAATATTTTAAAAACAAAAGCAGCACAAACAAAACTTTCATCAGCACAAACTAGCACAAATGATTGAGACTATTTTGCTGACGTTTTGCGTTGGTGGGGGGCAACTTCACGCAGGTTTATATTTTGGCTGTAAATACACTCACACACACTATGGAATATCATTCAAGGACAATATTAAATACAGAAATATTATACAAAAGTTTTTTTTTGTCCTAATAAAAGACATCAGAGGAAACACATCTTAATCAAAGACATCTCTTATTTCAAGGAGTAAATAGTTTTTAGATCAGGTGATGAATGAAGATAAAGTTTCTCTGTAAGCGTAGCAGATGAAACTGAAGCAGCTGCGTAACCCGACTCTGAATACCAGGAACTTTCCCCACATAAACACTGGACTGAATGCGAACATAAGCTTTTTTTCTCTGATTATTTTATTATTATTTTCAATAGCACAGAGTGTACAAAATACTAAACACACACTAAACAAACAGCTATTAACTTTGGCTTGTCCACCAGACCGGGTTCTCCAGCATGCATAATTTTATGGTGAAAAAAAGCCACAACTAACATCATGATCTCAATGAGGAAGCCTTTCTCTTTTCCTGAAGCAATAAACTCCAGTTCATAGACTATAAGCTTCAACTCCATTCAGCAGTTTGTGCTTCAAGCTTTGATCTTTTTTCTAAATTTTTATTTTTGATCTTTTCTATTCAAGCAATCTTACAGATATAAAAGAAATGTAAATAGTTGTTTATCATTCGACACATATAGAAATAATAAATGTAATAAAATAAAACCCAACTCTTTGGCTCTTAGTTTGTAGCCTGAACATCTGAACATCTGTTTAACTCTGAACAATTGTATTTTTATCTATGTTCATGTTTACGAGGTTGAATTTGTGCGTAAATGCACTCAACTCCATCTGAGGGTTTGAGCTGCTCTGAAGCTCTTTCTTTAGCTCTTTTTTCTTTCACTCTTTTCTTTTTTTTTTTCTTTTCATCATCATCTTTATTTAAATTGACCAGAGTTTGCTCCATTGTTGGCTGATGTGTGATGTTTCCGTACATTACCTCCTCTTCAGCTGATATTTGAATCATTGCACTGTCCATAGTTATCACATGTTCTTCCTGGACCTCCTCGATTGCTGCATCTCCAGTTTCTCCCTCGGTTTGGTTTTCGGAGTCGTGGTGGACGGTGGTGAAATGAAGAGACTCTGATAAATCCATTTTGTTTGCATACACAGACTCTCCATCTTCATCCTGTAAAACGGCATTGGGGATCGACAGGAAATACAATTCTTTATTTCAAAACATAATATAAAGGACCACTGATGTAACATACAATGAGGGAAAAAAGTATTTGATCCCCTGCTGATTTTGTACGTTTGCCCACTAACAAAGAAATGATCAGTCTATAATTTTAATGGTAGATTTATTTGAACAGTGAGAGACAGAATAACAACAAAAAAATCAGAAAAAAAGTTCAAAAAATTTGTCAAAAATGTTATAAATTGATTTGCATTTTAATGAGGGAAATAAGTATTTGACCCCTCTGCAAAACGTCGGGTTACGCATGTAACCCTGTTCCCCTGAAGAGCGAGACGTTGCATTTAGCAGTTTGGGAACGCTTGTGGTGACCGTATCTGAAGCTTGTGTAAAATCATGCCTCTACTTGTAGGCCTGCCATGATCAGGTGACGTGGCAATTAAAGCGCGACGATATATATATGGCACATGTAAACCCGCGCGCCAGCGCCTCTATTATCTAAAGTGAAGACGCAATTCACAGGCCAGCCCCGGTATGACAGCGCTATGCAACGTCTCGTTCCCTGGGAACGGGAATACCCACTCCGTCATACCGAGGGTACGGCCTGTTCAAAAATACCCAAACCCGAGGGTCAGTGCAGGACACTCGAACCTGGGGAGGGATGAATATCCAGGCTGTCATAACAAAATGACCGTGTGAGGCATAGACCACCCTGCAGCCGCACACATCCTGCAAGGAAACCCCTTTGGACAAAGCGTTCGACAACCCCAGTAGAGATGCACTGCTTTGACACAGCATCCCTTTTCCTGTCGCTGCCAAAGCAGACTAGTAGCTGCTCTGACTTCACGCCACTGGCCGGGACGGTGGACGTAAGTACAGAGAGCGCTTACTGGACACAGCGGGTGCATCCTCTCTTGTTCTGGTCAGAGGACAGAGGAGGGGAGAAAGCCTGCAACACCACAGGGTGGGCGCCAATGTAGGCACTTTAGGAATATAATCCGGCCTAGGATACAGGAAGGACTTGGCTTATCTAGGGGTAAAGTCAATGCAGGAGGGGCAACAGGGAGAGCTTGTAGACCTCCCACTGCTTGAGAGATGTCAGGGCCTGTAAAAGGGCTACCTTTAGAGTCAGAAGCTTCTCAGAGGCTGACTCTAAGGGCTCAAATGGGGTCCCCTGACAGACCTTCCAAGACCACAGCAAGGTCCCAGGAAGGTATGCATGGCCTGCAGATGGGCCTCAGCCGTCTGACACCACACATGAACCTCGGGGTTAGCGGATGTTGCCCCACAGAGGCTCCATTGACAGGGGCAGGGCTGGCCGAACGCGGCCACGTAACCCCGATAGTAGAAGGAGCCAACCTGCTGAGAAACGTTCTTGTCAGAACTCCAGGACTGTAGCGATTGCGCAGTTCACTGGGTATAGCTGACGCCGTTCCTCACACCACCGGACAAAAAGGTGCCACTTGGCGCGCTACAATTTCCTTGTAGGTGGGATCCACTCTAGGGGCTCGAAGGGCAGCTGACAGACCTTCCAGGACCACAGAATGTCCCAGGAAGGTATGCACAGCCTGCAGATAGGCCTCAGCCATCTGACACCATGCATGAACCTCGCAGTTAGAGGATGCTGCCCCACAGAGGCTCCCACAACAGGGGCGTGGCTGGCCGAAATGGCGCCACATAACCCCTGATTGTAGAAGGAGTCCACCCCGTTGAGAAATGTTATTGTAGAAACATGGTCACTACCACCTCAGTCGTGCGACCAGAATCTATTAGCTGGCGCCTCAGGGCCAGACCCACAGCTTCCTTAGGGATGATAAATCAACCCTGGCGGCTTTTGGGGCGGTAGGTCCCTAAGGACTCAAATGGGGCACATGACAGACCTTCCAGGACCCCAGGAGGTCCCAGGAAGGTATGCCGGCCGCTGCAGATGGGCCGCAGCCGTCTGACCACGACGAGACCTTAATGTTAGAAGATGTTGCCCCACGGAGGCTCCATCAACAGGGGCATGGCTGGCCGAAGCAGCGGCCCAGTAACCCTGATTGTAGAAGGAGCCCAGCCCGCTGAGAAAACGTTCTGTAAGAACTCAGGACTGTAGAAATTGCGCAGTTCTCTGGGTCTAGGTGACGTCCCTCAAGCCACAAGACGAAAGCTGACACCTGAGTGCATTTGATTTCCTTCTGGATGGGATCCACTCCAGGGGCTCGAAAGTGGGGCAGCCGACAGACCTTCCAGGGCCATAGAAGGTCCCAGGAAGGTATGCATGGCCTGCAGATGGGCCGCAGCCGTCTGACACGCCACGCGAACCTCAAAGGTAGAGGATGTTGCCCACAGAGGCTCCATCAACAGGGTCATGGCTGGCGAACGGCGGCCAAGTACCCTGATAGAAGACGGAGCCCAGCCCGCTGAGAAACGTTCTGTAAGAACTCCAGGACTGTAGCAATTGCGCAGTTCACTGGGTCTAGGTGACGTCCCTCATGCCACAAGACAAAAAGCTGACACTTGAGTGCATACGCTTTCCTTGTGGATGGTGCTCTAGCTTTTAACATGGTTTCAACAATCTCAGTTGTGAGACCCAAATCTATGAGCTGGTGCCCCTCAGGGACCAGACCCACAGTTGCCCGAGTTCTGGCCGGCGTGATAAATCAGCCCTCCGGCCTGAGACAGTAGATCCGCTTTAGGGGCTCGAATGGGGCAGGCCGACAGACCTTCCAGGGCCATAGAAGGTCCCAGGAAGGTATCTTGCGCGCCCGCAGATGGGCCTCAGCCATCTGAGACAAACACGAACCTCGAAGTTAGAGGACGTTGCCCCACAGAGGCTCCCTCAACGGACGTGGCTGGCCGAAATGGCGGCCACATAACCCTGATTGTAGGAAGAGCTCACCCCGCTGAGAAATGTTATTGTAGGAGCCCCAGGACAGTAGCTATTGCGCAGTTACTGGGTCCACAGTGAATCCCTGCGGGACGGGGAATCTCCCAAGGAGTGCCATCTCGCAGGGGATATTATCTCTCAGAACCATGTTCGAAGCTGCCAAAAGGTGCTATTAGCAGGCTATCTTGGCGAACTCTCGCTAGAGCTAGTGGGAGCAATAATGGGGGCAGCATACAGATGTGACCTCAGCCACATGTGTGGATTCCACCCCAGGCTCCCAAGATACAGCTTTATCTAGCTCAGTGTTGATAGGATTGACACTACGCCTGTTGGGGATAGAAACGCCCACATCGTAGTAGAATCCTATAACCCTCGAGAAAAGTCGCCCACTGCACCGGAGAAAACCAACTTGTCTGAGATTCAACCTGAGCCCCCAGTTCTTCACGTGGGCGAACAACATCTCAATGTTGAACCGCCAGCTCCCTGGATCGTGCTAGAATTAACCAGTCGTCCAGGTAGCTTGGTACACAGATGCCGTCGGAGTCCCAATGGAGCCAGAGTGACATCCATGCACTTTGCGAAGGTGTGAGGGGATAAAGCTAGCACATCCTATCGCGGAAACATGCACCTTTTAGACCTATCGCCACAAAACCAGTTCTCGAACTGGATCTGTGGCACGATACGTTTGAACATCAGCCTCTGAACCTGTATATCCAAGAGTACGGTTCAGATGATGCAGATCTAAAATTGGCTGCATATTCCCACTTTTTGGCGGAACAGGAAATAAAGGCTGTAAACCTCTCTCCCTGAGGGAACGGGTACATGTTTCAGGACCCCTTGTCCAAAAAGGGAGCTTACTTCCCTGCGCTTAACGTCGGGCTCTGGTCTGTGCTGACTTCTGTGGTGAGCACACCTGTGAACGGGGGGTCTAGCTATAACTGGACCCGGTAACCCTTTCTATGGTAGACAGAACCCATGGAGACACATTTGGCCGTAGCTTGCACGCTGCCCGATGGTCTTCTAGTGACGTTAGCTATTCCACATTCTATTGGAGAGAAGCATCAGATTTCCCGTTGCCCTGTGACAGCTTGCGGACCAGGGAACACGAAAACTTGGGGACCACTTTGGCTAGGGGAGGCCCTACAGTAGCACTGGGGGCTACCTGCCCTAACAACCTCATGTCCCCGGATACATCCCTCCACAGCCCCTCAGGACCGCTGTCTTTGCCTGCTTGGCCTTTATGACCATCCTCAGATCAGGCCCAACAGCAGACCGCGACTGTGGCCGCCCGGTTCCCCTGGCTGTCTGCGGGGTTTGGCGGGCTGCCATACTCGCTTCTGGGTTTCCCCCATACTAGTGCTGGCCCAGGCTCCACTCGTGGACACCTGGATGAGCTTGAGACAACTTTTTGCCATAAGTCGAGCTCACTTCAGCAGGTCTGCTTGGTAGGCAACACTGCCATTGTCTGCAGTGACCCACAAGCAAGACTACTACTGCATAGGCTTGCCCACCTTGGATGCAAGCCGCCCCTGTAATTACCTGCCATCGGTGGAGAGAGGTAGCTAGCGCACCTACTCCACCTCGGGCATAGCTAAGTAGCCATGCCATTCATTTCCACAATGGCCAAATAATCCAACATCGTGGAGTTATGACTATGGCTTAAGCATGGTTTTCTCAGAAGTGAGATTTTGTCATAACTTCTGGAAGACAGGGGAGTTTCTGCAGTGTGAAGTATCTACTTTCACTGGGTAATCACTTCAAGCAGCTCTTTATACGCTGCTCTCAGTTTATACGCAACTCCTCGGAGTCAGAGAGGGGGCGTTATTACCCCTTTGGCTTTCCATAGCGGAGGAGGAGTCGCAACGCGAACTCCAAAATCCAGCGGAGAGCTGAACCCGAAGACAGCGAGAGAGATAGAGCAGCGCTCGTCTCCGCGCCTCTTCCGGATTTAAGAGATCCCCCGAACCTGGAGACGGTGCTGCCTCGCAGCGGCCGGCCCAGATCCGAGGCTTTGAGACTCGACTCACGCGGCTTCCGTTTTTTTGAGAAAAGCCGGTCGAGCTGCTTAATGTAGCGTTACCATGCGCAGCCTCTCGAGGTTGCCATGCGATACTACACCACTAACACTTCACCCAGAAAGTGTGCACTTTTCCCCGTGATGAAACGGGAGCACGCATTACACCGTCTTTAACTCTTTTCTCTCTCATTACTTACCTCACCTTTTCTTTAAAAGGGATAGAAAAGTTAAGAGATTTTGAGAAAATATAGAGTAGAAATGAAGCGGTTTTGTCACACAAACAACAGACATGCAGTCTCGCTGAAGATAATAAGGCTGGCGGCGCGGTTCACAGGTGCCATATATATATCATGCGACGCGCTTAATTGCCACGTCACCTGATCATGGCAGGCCTACAAGTAGAGGCATGATTTTACACAAGCTTCAGATACCGGTCACGCGCGCAAGGCGTTCCCATACTGCTAAATGCAACGTCGAAGTTCCCTTTGAAAGGGAACATGACTTAGTACTTGGTGGTAAAACCCTTGTTGGCAATCACAGAGGTCAGACGTTTCTTGTAGTTGAACACCAGGTTTGCACACGTCTCAGGAGGGATTTTGTCCCACTCCTCTTTGCAGATCTTCTCCAAGTCATTAAGGTTTCGAGGCTGACGTTTGGCAACTCGAACCTTCAGCTCCCTCCTCAGATTTTCTATGGGATTAAGGTCTGGAGACTGGCTAGGCCACTCCAGGACCTTAATGTGCCTCTTCTTGAGCCACTCCTTTGTTGCCTTGGCCGTGTATTTTGGGTCATCGTCATGCTGGAGTACCCATCCACGACCCATTTTCAATGCCCTGGCTGAGGGAAGGAGGTTCTCACCCAAGATTTGACGGTACATGGCCCCGTCTATCGTCCCTTTGATGCGGTGAAGTTGTCCTGTCCCCTTAGCAGAAAAACACCCCCAAAGCATAATGTTTCCACCTCCATGTTTGACGGTGGGGATGGTGTTCTTGGGGTCATAGGCAGCATTCCTCCTCCTCCAAACATGGCGAGTTGAGTTGATGCCAAAGAACTCCATTTTGGTCTCATCTGACCACAACACTTTCACCCAGTTGTCCTCTGAATCATTCAGATGTTCATTGGCAAACTTCAGATGGTCATGTATATGTGCTTTCTTGAGCAGGGGGATCTTGTGGGCGCTGCAGGATTTCAGTCCTTCACGGCGTAGTGTGTTACCAATTGTTTTCTTGGTGACTATGGTCCCAGCTGCCTTGAGATCATTGACAAGATCCTCCCGTGTAGTTCTGGGCTGATTCCTCACTGTTCTCATGATCATTGCAACTCCACGAGGTGAGATCTTGCATGGAGCCCCAGGCCGAGGGAGATTGACAGTTCTTTTGTGTTTCTTCCATTTGTGAATAATCGCACCAACTGTTGTCACCTTCTCACCAAGCTGCTTGGCAACGGTCTTGTAGAACATTCCAGACTTGTGTAGGTCTACAATCTTGTCCCTGACATCCTTGGAGAGCTCTTTGGTCTTGGCCATGGTGGAGAGTTTGGAATCTGATTGATTGATTGCTTCTGTGGACAGGTGTCTTTTATACAGGTAACAAGCTGAGATTAGGAGTTCTCCCTTTAAGAGTGTGCTCCTAATCTCAGCTCGTTACCTGTATAAAAGACACCTGGGAGACAGAAATCTTTCTGATTGAGAGGGGGTCAAATACTTATTTCCCTCATTAAAATGCAAATCAATTCATAATATTTTGGACATGCGTTTCTCTGGATTTTCTTGTTGTTATTCTGTCTCTCACTGTTCAAATAAACCTACCATTAAAGTTATAGACTGATCATTTCTTTGTCAGTGGGCAAACGTACAAAATCAGCAGGGGATCAAATACTTTTTCCCTCACTGTGTAGTTAAACCTGTGTGTGTGTGTGTGTGTGTGTGTGTGTGTAATTTCACACTAACCATGTCATTTAAAACCATTCCTGCTGTCTCTCCTTGTCCAGAAGGATTCACTGTCTCTCCTTGTCCAGAAGATTTTGTGGTCCTGAAAATATAAAAGCCAATTCTGTGTTGATACAAAATATTACAGTAAATCTTCCGTGGCCCAAACATTTAGAGTTTAATTCTGTAATAATGTTTTGGTTAACAGACCTACAGTCCCTAGTGTAAAAGTAAAAGTTTTTACAGTGAACACACCTTACACACAGGAATACACCACACAGTATCATCATTACTGAAGCTCCAACAGCAGCACCAATCAGCACGGAGGAAATATCCACATCTGAACCTAAAATAATAAAACAGAGAAATTAATACCGTATTATAATCTAGAACTATTACTGAATTGTTCAGTGGCAGTTTAAATAATCTGTTTAAAGCGTGCATCAGTGTAAACCACAGTGGACTATATTTGGGCGTGTAGATGAGAGATGTTTTTATGATGTATAGTATGTATGATCTATATAAAATCATATAGATGATTGTAGATGTTTTAACTACAGACACAGTGTTTTTGAAACAAATGAAGTGGATTTTGTATAAATGCAGGTATCGTGTAATATCAGAATAAACTTTGATACCTTCTTGTGTACGTGCACAACTTTCGAGATCTTTAAATAACACTAAGCTAGGGGGGACTTTTGCTGTCAGTAATTTCTCACTGAGCTTGGCTTGGTTTCTGAGTGATGGAGAACCCTGGCAGTTATCCAGTGTTCATCCAGGTGGACACATCTCAGGTAGTTTAATAATCAGATTGGTTTTCCAGCTGAACTATAACACTCAACATTTACACTCCCCACCAAAACTATTGGAACAACAAAGCCAATCCTTTTATTTGTGCTGTACACCAAATACATTTGGGTTTGAGATCAAAAGATGGAGACGAGACTAGAGTTTACGATTCCAGCTTTTATTTCCCGGCATTTACATCTAGATGTTAAACATAAAACATAGAACCTTTTGTATCAGACCACACAAATTTGTAAGCAAGCAAAAATATTGGAACACGTGACTGATAGGTGTTTCTTGTTGCCCACTCGTGTCCTGTTAGATTGATTGTTTAAACAACAAACTCTTGGTTTAATCCTTCAGTTTCACCTGTGACGACTACACTTGTTAAAACAAAAGGTTCTCTTTTATGTTGTTCACATCTAGATGTAAATACCAGGAAATAAAAGCTGAAATCATAAACTCTCATCTCATATGCATCTTTTGATGTCAACCGCAAATGTCTTTGGAGTACAGCACAAACAATTGAATTTGCCTGGCTGTTCCAATAGTTTCAGAGGAGACTGTATAAATCAGATAAATGTCAGTCACTCTGGATAAATGCTGCTGCTTCTGAGGATGGCCCCACATGGTGAAGACTAAAGATCACTGAGACTACTGAGGATGTTACCACTTAAACACCATAAAGATGCTTTGGACCTCAGTTCATATGAACAATTATGCTATGATAGCTTTATCACTACAATTACCACAAACAGTTCTGCACTCGAGTCTCCTCCAGTGAACAGTGGAGAAGTTCAACACAACAGACTTCCTGTAGAAATTGTAATGAACTTCCTGCTTACACAACTGCACTATTTGAGCATGTAGCATTAGCACATTTATAGAAGGGGTGTATTTATTTACAATCACACTATCCAGTGTCACCCATATGAGGATGGGCTCCTTTTGAGTCTGGTTCCTCTCAAGGTTTCTTCCTCATATCGTCTCAGTTTCATATCCCATCCTACACGGTGGCCTACAAACATGGCCGCCATGGACCGCAATTCCAACAACACTCACTTTCATGCTAATCACACACACCACTTGTCTCGTTTAGTCCCGTTTGCTGATCGCCTGACCGATTGTCTGTTTATCACCATGTCTATGTTGCATGATTTGGATTTGTCTGCCTGTCTCTCATATAATAAAGCTCTTATCTGCATTTGCATCCGTCCTCAACTCCAATACGGGACACTCAGGGAGTTTTCCCTCACCACTCTGGCTGCTCATAAGAATAAATTCATACATTTAAAATCTATATCCTTAATTGATATATTTCTATAAATCTGCTCTGGGACAATGTCCACTGTTAAAAGCGTTATACAAATAAAACTGAACTGAATTAATACAGTGCTCCATCTGATGTGAGAATGAACAGGAAACAGTGTGACTGTTAACATATGACCTGAATGTCTGGACAATGAGCTCATGATACTCAAATAAATACTCAGGTAATGACTCACTATAAACTTTCTCATGTGTTCTCATGCCTCGCTTGTTCTTAAACACCTGCAGCACAAGAACTAAAAATAACCAGATAGACTGATTTAAGGGTTTTAACGCTGTATGAGAGGCCAGAACTCACACAGAACCTCCAGGAGGACAGATGAGTTGTGATCTCCGTGCTGGTTTTGAGCTCTACAGTAGTATAAACCACTGTGTGTACAATCAGTGGTGTTGATGGTGAGATGGTTTCCGGTTCCTATCTGCTCTCCGTTCTCTCTGTACCAGGTGTAGATCAGCACTGCTGGGTTTGCATCACTGCTGCATCTCAGAGACACTGAACTGCCCAAAAGCACTGAAGCAGATGGAGATGCTGATACTGACATGTTTCTAGGACCATCTAAAGGAGGAAGAACAGGATTTAGGAAACTCCATGGATCATTAAAAGTGTAGTGAATGTGAAGTGATTAATCAGCACTTACACAGAACATGTAGTATAAAAGAGCTTTGTGCTGATTTGTTCCTGTTCTGGAGCTGGTAGGTGGCAGTGCAGGTGAAATTGAGTCCATGATGAAGGTGAGTAGCTCTGAAGTTCAGCTGAGAGGAGCTGAATCTGGTGTTGTGGTTCTGCTCCTGTCTTCTCTCCTCAGGCAGGAAGTTCCATGTAAAAGTGGGTGGCTTTAAGAGACATGGAGGAGCTGGAGCAGAGCAAATGAGACTCACTGAAGTTCCCTCCACCACCTCATTTTGGTGCTCCACCTCCCCCTGATCCTCCTTATACAGTGTTATTGAGGGTCTGATTGGAGAGTCTGAGATAAACACACAGTATCACATTAGAGATGAGTTTTAAATGTGTTCCAGTGCATCATTAGTGTAATTACAGTTACACTGTACACACACACTGCTGCAGATCTCACCTCCCACTCTTACAGACACTGATGGTGTATACACGAGTTTCAGTGGTCCTGAAGTTTCTATTCTAAAGTAATAAACTCCACTGTCACTCTGTCTGATGTTGTAGAAGATGGTGGTGCAGTTCTTCATGTGGAGGTCTCCTATAATTTCCCCTTCAATCTTGTTCTCTTCAGTTACTTTAGAGTTAAAGACTCTGTTATCGACACCATGAGTGCCGTCTTTTAACCAGATTCCTGTAGGATCTTTCTGGAGGTCTCCATCATACTGTTCTTTAATCTCAAATCTGCAGGGTATGAGAACACAGAGTCCTCTCACAGCTTCTACACTCTCTGGTAGACTGATGGAGAATTCTCTACACAAAACACCTGCAAACACACACACACACACACACACACACACATACACACACACACACACACCAAACACACACACACACACACACACACACACACACACACACACATACACATACACATACACACACACACACACACACACACACACACACACACACACACACACACTGCATTTATATAGAGTGTGTAGAAATACTGAGTCCAAACTGCAGTTGTGTTACAGAATCACACCAAACTGGTTGAGTTACTGTCTGAGTTTAACACACTTACGTTATCAGGTCACACATTAAATATCAATTCTACACAAACCTTTAAACAGAAAACAAACGATGACGAGTTTCTCTGCTGATTTCATCTCTCTGTTCAGGAAAGATCACCTGGAGAAGACACTAACACACACACACACACACACACACACACACACACACACACACACACACACACACACACAAAGTTTAGAGAAGTGAAAGACAGAGGAACCCTCAGAGAAGCAGGACTTGTGAGAACCTCTCTGTGTTCAGAGATGATGTTTATTCATGTCAGGTGTTGGTGTGTGTAGAGGTGGTCTGAATACACTTCATGTTTGGTTCATTTTGTGGTTTGTCACCTTTACAAAATACTCCAGCTTCCAGCAAGAACACAGACAAATGACGCAGTGCTAGTGAAGAGTGTTAAATAGTCCTAAAGGAAAGGGTTATAGACGGAACATCTCCCTTTTATTACTGTAAATATCACCTTTCCATATCAGGCTTTACACACTGTGGGTGAGGGGACTCTTAACTTGTAGAACAGCAGCAGTGATGTGAGCTGGAGAGCCGTATCGAGTGAAGGACTGTGAATAACGTCTGCTTAAACATTTTAAACCACACGATCCATAATTCAGTGTTACACAGATATTACACTATGGGAAAGGAGTTGTGGTGTGAAGGAGAAGTAGGCTGAGATCACATCAATGCTAAAATGTCTAGGAAAGAACGGAGTCCTGTTTTCAGTCACTTGTATGTAAACAACAAAAGCACTGAACACAGATACACATATACACACATACACACACACACACACACACACACACACACACACACTTATATATACTCATGCACACACACACATATACACACATTTAAACACATGCACATATACACACGCACACACAAATGCATGCACACAGATCCATACACACAAACACATGCCTGAACACACACACACACACACACACACACAAACACACACACACACACACACACGCATAGACACATACACACATGCACATATACAAACTGACCACCAGAGGACAACTGGGTGAAAGTGTTGTGGTCAGATGAGACCAAAATGGAGCTCTTTGGCATCAACTCAACTCGCCGTGTTTGGAGGAGGAGGAATGCTGCCTATGACCCCAAGAACACCATCACCACCGCCAAACATGGAGGTGGAAACATTATGCTTTGGGGTGTTTTTCTGCTAAGGGGACAGGACAACTTCACCGCATCAAAGGGACGATGGACGGGGCCATGTACCGTCAAATCTTGGGTGAGAACCTCCTTCCCTCAGCCAGGGCATTGAAAATTAAAAGTCATTACCAAGTACTAAGTCATGTTTTGCAGAGGGGTCAAATACTTATTTCCCTCATTAAAATGCAAATTAATTTATAACATTTGTGACATGCGTTTTTCTGGATGTTTTTGTTGTTATTCTGTCTCTCACTGTTCAAATAAACCTACCATTAAAATTATAGACTGATCATTTCTTTATCAGTGGGCAAACGTACAAAATCAGCAGGGGATCAAATACTTTTTCCCTCACTGTATACACACGCACACACAAACACACACACACACACACACACACATATACACACACAGCATGGGGAGAACATGCTAATAATAATAAATAATAATAATAATAATAATAAACAACTTTATTTTATATAGCGCCTTTAATGCAGCTTCTCAAGGCTCTTGGCACAATAAAAAAACAAACCAAAAAAAACAGATTCAAACACAAAAGATACAAAACAAAAAAACAGATTTAAATTCAAAATGGTCAAAACCAATGTTAAAACCCAAATGAGTTTTTAAGTTAAATTTAAAAATGCTTAACTTCTCTGCATCTGTAATATAAGCAGGAAGTGAATTCCAGAGTCTAGGAGCTCAGGATGAGAAAGCCCTGTCCATTATAGATCACAGCCGTGTCTGTGGGACATCCAGTAAACCAGATCGAGAGGAGTGCAGATGATGCTTGTGAGTAAATGAAGTTAAAAACGCAGACAGATACTGAGGGGCCAGACCAGCAGTGTCTTATATGTGAGAATACATATTCTAAAATCAAGGCAAAACCTGACCGGGAGCCAGTGTGAGGACTTCAGTATTGGAGTGATGTGTTCATTTCTCCTGACACCAGTCAGGATCCTAGCAGCTGAATTTTGCACACAGTGTGATTTATTTAGTGTGGTTTTAGGAACTGCAGCAAGAAGTGCATTGCAGTGATAAATACGAGAGAATACAAGAGTGTTGATAAGCTTACAGTCACTGGAGAAGATAGCATAAGGTGAAGTCTAGTGATAATTCTGAGATGAAAACAGGAATTATTGACAGTAGATTGTACATGTAGGTCAAAAGACAAACTCAAATCAAATATAACTCCTAGATTTTTTAATTTAGTTTGGAACTTCAAAACAGAGCCCTCTACCTTCAACATTAGTGAACCAGCTTTATGAAGCAGATGAGAAGCGCCAATAAACAAATCCTCAGTCTTATCACTACTGAGACACAAAAGGTTTTAGGTCATCCATGTTATTATCTCAGAGATACAATGTGAGAGAAAAGAAACATCCACATTTCGACCAGGCTTAGAGTGAATATAAATCTGAGAATTGTCTGCATACGTGATAATTAAGACGTGATAATTAAGGAATCCAAGAGGAAATATATACATAATAAAAAGTAAGGGGCATAAAATGGACCCCAGAGGGACACCAGTAGGAACAGAGCCAATCTCCGACCTGAAACCAGTCATAAAAACAAACTGGTGGATGATCAGAGAGATAAGATCTAAACCAGGTTATAACAGTCTCAGAAACACCAAAGACAGTTTAAATTCGGTTGAGTAAGAGGTTGTGATTGAGTATCAAAAGCAGCACTAAGATCAAGAAGGATAAGGATGGAAACAGAATCATAATCCGAGGCTATTAACAGATCATTGGTGACCTTGACCAAAGCAGTCTCTGTACTGTGTAGTTATGAAAACAGACTGAAGGAGCTCGAAAAGATTGTTAACAGTAAAGGGATTGTGAAGTTTCAAAGCCACAACACGGTCTAACATTTTTGCCAAAAAGTGAAGATTTGATATGGGGCAATAATTATTTAAATTGTCCAAATCAACCTTATGCTTCTTTGGACTGAGGTTACAGTAGCAGTTTTCAATGCTGATGGTACAACACCAGTGTGCAGAGAGTCATTAATAATTCTGAGAACAGCCGGGCACAAAGACTTAAAACAAGATGTAAATAAGCTTGTAGGGAGGGGATCAAGAGTGCATGTGGTGGCTTTCATCCGTGATGCCTCCCGAGTAAGCAACTCTGAGTCAATTTGAGAAAAATTAGTGAAAGATGTACCAGAGAAATTAGGCAAGTAGAGTGTTGAAGAGGAAAATGTGTAGAATGAATTAGCTTATAAACAGTGTCAGTTTTAGAATTGAAAAAATGAAGAAATTTATTACATAACTGATTTGAAACAAGCAAGTTTGTGCAGTTTACATGTTCTCCCTGTGCAGCAGGGGTTTCCTCCGGGTACTCCAGTTTCTTTCCCCAGTCCAAAGACATGCATGGTAGGCTGATTGGTGTGTGTAAAGTGTCCGTAGTGTATGAATGGGTGTGTGAGTGTGTGTGTGATTGTGCACTGCGATGGACTGGCACCCTGTCCAGGGTGTACCCCGCCTTATGCCCGATGATTCCTGGGATAGGCTCCAGGTTCCCCACGACCCTGAAGAAGGAGTAAGCGGTAGAAGATGGATGGATGGAAAGATGTGCTAACATTAACTTTGAGGAGTTTATTTACAGTACTGAGGAGATGCCTGGGATCGCTTTGATTATTCTCAATAATCTGAGAAAAATAGGCAGATCTTGTAGACTCTATATTGCAGCTCTATACTCCCCCAAGCTGTCTTTCCAAGCTTGAAAAAATACACTCAATCCAGAGTCACATCACTTCTGCTCTGTCTTCATAAAGCGCAGGATGTCATTATACCGAGGAGCAGATCGAGCAACAGTCACATTACATGGCTTTATTCCACATTATTCAACTATAAAACCTTCAAGAGGAGCTGATGAGAATCCATGAAAAGAGGAAATGACAGAGTCTGTAAAATCTATTCCTGAACTATAGCATCATCATCAACACACACACACACACACACACACACAAAACATATACAACCGTATACACACACACACACATACACCCGTGTAGACACACATGAGTTCGTCCGACGAGGACTGAAGTTTTCCATTTTTATGTCTCCTTTATAGAGAAGTTTGAAGTTTCTATGTACACGTAATTGTCCAACAAGCCCTATGCGAGCACGAACTGTGTGACCACAATGTGGGCAGACTGGTTGATTCCTGTGTTGGGGTATGGGCATTTGGCTTCCAGCGTGTTTTCTGGCTTGGCGCTTCCTTCTTGCTTCATTGATTCATTTTTCTTCATAGGCTGCGGTTCCTTGTTTCACTTCTCTCTGATCTTGTGCAATAATTTCCCAGTTGTTATGATCGATGTTGAGATCCTTCATGTTTATTTTCAGAGTGTCCTTGAAGCGTTTCTTCTGTCCACTGCAAGATCGCAATCCAGCTACAAGTTCGCGTATAGGATGCGTTTGGGAAGGTGCATATCCGACATTCTGCTAACGTGACCGGTCCAGCACCGTTGAATTTGTTTCAGCATTGCAAAGATGCTGGGTAGTTTTGTTCGCTCCAGAACTTCAGTGTCTGGGAATCTGACCTGCCATTTGATGGCGAGTATACTTTGAAGGCAGTTGCGGTGGAAGTGATTCAATTTCTTGGCATGCCATTGGTAGATGGTCCAAGTTTCCGAGCCACAGAGCAAGGAGGATAAAACGACCGCCTTGAACATACAGAGCCTCACAGAGAGGTTAACTCCACGGTGATTCCAAACACGGTGATTCTCATCCCTGTATGCATCCCACAACATGGCGGAGAACATGAGACTAAAGAGTGTTGAAGCAAGAACACATCCTTGTTTGTCTCCGGTGGTGACTGAAAAGGGGTCTGATATGACGCCATTGTCGATGATGTGGGCAAGCGTGCTGTTGTGAAATCCTCAGACGATGCAAATAAATTTGTCCAGGCAGCCATATTTTTGCATAATTGTTCAGAGACCTTCTCTGTTCACAGTGTTGAAAGCCTTAGTGGGATCGGTAAATGCAGTATATAAACTGATGTTTTGCTCCTGACATTTTACTTGCAATTGACGAACAGCGAAGATCATGTCCACGGTGCTCTGCTCTTTGCGGAAGCCACATTATGTTTCCGGCAGAAGACCTGCTTCCAAATGATTGGTAAGATGGTTAAGAAGAATCCTCGCTAAAATTTTACTGGAGTGAGATTCCTCTGTGATTGTCACAAATTTGACGATTACCTTTCTTCTTGTATAAGTGGACGATAGTTGTGTCTTTAAAATCCTGAGAAATCCGTCCTTGCATCAAGATTTCTTGAAACAAGAGTCAGTTGCTGGAGAAGTTGAACGCTTTTGTAAATCTCCACAGGAATCACATCAGAACCTGGCACCTTTCCATTTGAAAACTGTTTGACTGCTTTTTGAGTTTCTTCCATGGAAGGGAGGAGAGCCAAGGAATTGTTGATGTCCACCTGTAGCAGCCTGTCCAATGCATCCGTATTGAAAACCAAGGGTAAATTGACAACATGTTGTTGACCGGTTGGCATCAAGAAGGGGTGATGTGCCTATAGGTTGAGGTCCATAAAGGGTTTTGATGGCATCGGAAAATGTATTTGTTTCTCCACGATCGGCGAAGCCTTGGATTTTTTCTGCTTTCTCCAGTAGCCAGGAATTCTCCATCTATCGCAATTTACATTGCACTACACGGCGAATATCATTAAAGCGTTCTTCTGTGCAGTTGATTAGTCCAATTGAAAAGCTTGGTAGAGCTGGTGGTCTCTGTCAAGTAGCTTGGCAATATCCTCATTGTTTTCGTCAAACCAATCCTGGTACACACGTTTCTTGGGTCCGAGAGCGTCGAGAGCTGTTGAATAGAGAGTGTCACGAAGAGTCCACCACTGTTCATTAATGTTGCTATTTTGGGCTGGCATAGCATTTAAGTTAATGTTCAGTTTGTTCTCGAAAAATAATCGAGAGTTGTCATCATTCAATTTTTTTACGTTCAAGTGCTTGGACACCATTTTCCCTTGTGGGCGTCTTGGCAGCTTGACCTGAAGATTGATTTTTGAGATCAAAGGTCGATGGTCCATCCAACATTCAGCTCCGCACATTGCCTTTGTTAAATGAACGTCCTGTCTGTCGCTGCGTCTGATGATAATGTAATTCAGGAAATGTCAGTGGTGGGACCTTGGATGTATCCAAGTGATATTTTATCGATTCTGTAGTCGAAAGAATATGTTCATGATAAGGAGCCGGTGTTCGCTGCAGCTTCTAAAAAGAAGGAGTTCAAGTTTTACTGAGCACTTGCGATGTCCACTTTGTACTGTTTAAGTTCTTTAGCCACCAACTCAGTTCTCCGGGTGGGTCCGCTGCTTCTTGTGTCATCTAAAAGAGAATGGATATTCCAAGCCCCAATCATGATCAGAATTGCTTTTTTGTATATATGCTTTTGTATTGTTTTATGACCACAGGACTACATCCCCAACAACCGCGGTGAGCTGAAGAGTGGTGAAGCAGACAATGTTTGGGGCACTTTTTCTAGCCCCTTCCTCAGGCATGAAGGTGAGCAGTGTGATCCTAAAGATGGCTGCTCAGAGGCTCAGGATGCTACCGAACTCCGCTGCTGCTTCAGGTCCAGCAAAGAGCGACCAATGTCCTGAGCCACATGCATGGAGGTCCGTGACTATGTTTGCCAGTGTGTCCACACCTACCGCTTTGCCACTCGCCAATCGACTTTATTGTTTTTAGACAAAAATGGAATGCGACTTGTGCATGAATTGGATTAAACTGAGGAAGACTTGCACAGCATCGGCCTCACTCTCACTTCCCGGTGACCGCCATGATCCAGTGGCAAGACAGAGTCTAGTCGACTGAAGATGGCTCCGGGCGCAGTGGTTGACTAGGATTTCATTTGTACCTCATCCTGCTCTACGTGTACCAAGGACACGTCTCTGTACCTCCTGAGAGATCGATATGTCAATAGTGACCTCATCCACTCCTCCAGCTAAAACAGACTGTATATGCTGGGACAGGTATATGCCAAGGAAGAATCACCATGAGCCAAGGTCCGCCGGCTACCCTCACCTGGTTTAGCCTGTCAAGAGGTTTATGGGGGTGTGGCAGCTGCGCATGTCACAGCTACTAGGAGCCACAGGTGAGAGTTGAGTGCATGTGTACAGGCCAGTAAAAACAAGAGAACTGGATTCGACATTCCCGTTAAGACTGATGAGTCCTCAAACATGCACCCCATACACAAGACCCATTCACACACACACACACACACGCATGCACATATATACACACATATATACACATTCTCACACACACATGCACAAAAACACATACATATATACAAACATACACACGCACATTTACACATGCACACAGACACACACATGCACACACGCACATACACACACACACACACACACAGACAGACAGACACACATGCTCACACATACATACACACACACACACGCATGCACATATATACACACACACATATATACACACATACACATATAGACACACACACACATATAAGCACGCACACAGACACACATACACACACACATGCAGAAGGACGCAGACACACACACGAATTCACACACACACACACACACACACACACACACACACACACACACACACACACACACACACACACACACACACACACGCATGCACACTTAATATACATGTGCACACACACTCATGCACGCACATCCACCCTCACCACACACGCACAAACACACACATCCACACACACACACACTCATGCCACACACACACACACACACACACAAAACAACCTCTCACCACACCCGACCTTCACACACACAAAAAGTGTACGCTATCTGTTCCAGAACTGTAGCATCATCGCAACACACACACACAAACACACACACACACACACACACACACACACACATATATACAGTAAACACACACACACACACACACACACACACATATATACAGATACACAACACACACACACACAAACACACACACAACACCACAACCTCTCACCACACCTGAGCTTCACACACAAAAAGTGTACACTACAATCTGATCTGAACTGTAGCATCACGCACACACACACCTATACACATATATACACATACATACACACACACACACACACACACACACAGACACATGCACATAGATATATACAGTATACACACGCACACACATAAATGCACACACACAATCACACACATGCACATGCACCCCTCACAAACACACACACACACACACACACACACACAGTCACACACACACATAGTCACATACATACAGACAAATGCACACCCACACCCACACATGTCCACACACACACACAAGCTGACACTCACCACACCCGAGCTTCTCACACACATAAAGTGTACACTATTACAGTTTACTCTGAGGAGTTGGACGTCTAAACTGTGATTGTTTTACAGAAACTCCATTTGTTGATCATGTTATAAGCTTTATGCTAAAAAATACCTCGACACTGTAGCTACATTAAAGCTACATCCATGATTAGAACCTCCTCGGGTCATTTCTCTTCTTTCCAACAGATAAAAACAGCTACACAACCCGATGGATTATAAACACACTGTATTAGGAGTGTAACACAATGCCACGGTCTGTTTTGTAGCCCAGCTGAACATCTCTGCAGTGAACTTTTCTACAGCATCAACATTCACCTGGACAGTTTTACATATGAAAAGTTGCTCCTGCAAAAATCTCACTTTGGACATGGTCAGCTATTGTAGTCCCACTGGTGTATAGGGGTAACTAATCCCCATGGCAACCAATCCCCTGTTCCTGCCTCCAAGCTGAGCTACAGAACTTTACTTAAACTTCTACCACATGTCACTTCACTACAGAAGCCAAGCTGTTGATTTTAAACATGGTGGACTTCCTGTATCATCACAACAACATCACGACCTTCACTGCAACTCGTTGTGTTGTTTACAGACAAATCTGCATGGCCTGGTTGTGCAACATTCAAACATTCTCCTCTGTTAGCAAATATGTTTAGCTTTCAATTCCTCTGTTCATCTCAGACACAGCAATAGAAGTGAAATATCGAGAGAAAAAACAGCTACTGTAGCACAAGTGAATGTATAAATGTATAAATGTGTAAATATTTCATATCTACTGCAAGAAAATGTTGATCTGAAGTTTAAAATAGTGGACACTGTTTCTGCAGCTGATAAACTGATACTGATAAGATTACACAGTTTTATTTACCTTAAGATCAAATATAAGAATTTCCAGCTGAGTCTCGTGAACTAAAGTGTTATTATTACAGATAGAGCGGTTCTTACCAGAGCGTGTTAGTGTCTCCAGTTCTCGAGATGAAGTGATGAACATCATATTTACAGTAACACTTTAACTGTCTCTCCATCTCAACAGACTGAGTGTCACACACTAACAAACAGGAAGTTCTTTAAGTGTGTGTATGTGTCTTATTTACAGTGGGGGAAATAAGTGTTGAACGTGTCAAGATTTTGGTCAGTAAATATATTTCCAATGAAGTTATTCACATGAAATTTTCACCAAACATCAGTATTAACTCAAGATCCACAAATATAAAGAATTCACAAGATTAAAGTCTATAAATAAAGTTATGTGTAATAAAGTGGAATGACACGGGGAAAAGAATTGAACATGTAAAGAAAGAGCAGTTCTCCAAGATAAGGTAAGGCAAGGAACCAGCTGAAATCTGTTACGGATCGGAGTTGGAGGTGCAGATGCAGGTGCAGGTCAAAGCCTTTATTGAACTTTTTTGAGGGGAAAAGCGAAAGATTTTATATTCCCCCTCTCCCAAAAAAAAAAAAAGAAAAAAAAAAAAAAACTATCTTTATTTTTAGTAAGTAGTTAGAGATAAAAATAAAAAAAGGAAACGAGACCCACCAAAAAAACACCAAACCACAGAAAACTCCAAAGCAAACGCAGCTGCACACACATCCTGCAAGAATAACCCTAGTGGAATGTGCTCTTACGCCCAGAGGCGTGGCAAGACCGTGCGCCTCGTAAGCCATAGAGATTGGTTCCACTATCCAAGTAGAGATGCGATGCTTTGATACAGCATAACCTTTACTGTCGCCACCAAAGCAGACCAGCAGCTGCTCCAACTTACGCCACTGGCCAGAGTGGTAGATGTAAGTACAGAGGGCCCGTACTGGACACAGCAGGTGCATCCTCTCTTGTTCCGGTGTGAGGAACGGAGGAGGGCAGAAGGCCTGCAACACCACAGAGTTGGAGCAGCCGTTGTAGGCACTTTAGGAATATAATCTGGCCCTAGGATACAGGAAGGCCTTGGCTGAGTCAGGGGGCAAAATCAAGACAGGAGGGGAGCACGAGAGAGCTTGTAGATCTCCCACTTGCTTAAGAGATGTCAGGGCCAGTAGAAGAGCTACACAACACAGTAGTCAGTAGCTTCTCAGAGGCTGAATCCTAAGAAAAACAGCTCAAATGGGGCCCCTGACAGACCTTCCAAGACCACAGAAAGGTCCAGGAAGGTACTCCCAGCTTGCAGATGGGCCTCTCAGCTGTTTGACACCACACATGAACCTCGAAGTAAGAGGATGTTGCCCCACAGAGGCTCGCATCAACAGAGGCGTGGCTGGTAAAACTGCCACTTAAACACTGTATTGTAAAAGCGCAAAAAAAAAATTGAATAGAATTGAATTGCATTGTTGAGAAACGTTCTTGTAGGAACTCCAGGACTGTAGCTATTGCGCAATTCACTGAGTCTAACTGACGTTCCTCACAACACAAGACAAAAAGCCGCCACTTGAGCGCATACAATTTCCTTGTGGATGGTGTTCTAGCATTTAACATGGTCTCTACAACCTCAGTTGTGAGACCAGAATCTATGAGCTTGTGCCCCTCAGGGGCCAGACCCACAGTTTCCATAGTTCTGGCCGAGGGTGATAGATCAGCCCTCCGGCTTGAGACAGTAGGTCCCTGCAGATGGGAATCTCCCAAGGAGTGCCGTCAAGCAGGGACATTATCTCCGAGAACCATATTCGAGCTGGCCAATAAGGTGCTACTAGCAGTAGACGTAGACGGTCTTGGCGAACTCTCGCTAGAACTTGTGGGAGCAGAGCAATCGAGGGGAAAGCATATAGACGTGACCTCGGCCACGTGTGTACCATGGCGTCCAGCCCCAATGGTGCAGGAGGAGTGAGGGCGAACCACAGCGGGCAGTGTGTTGTCTCCTCGGAGGCGAACACATCCACTTCCGCTTGTCCGAACCTCCGCCATATGGATGGAGCCTCCACCCACCGGGCCTCAGCTACTGCCTCAACAGGATGTCTGCCCCTACATTCCGACTGCCCAGAATGTACATTGCATTCACTGACAAGAACTTTCCCTTTGCCTGTATGAGAATTAGTTGTGCCTGCCTGAACAGGGGGCGTGAACGTAACCCTCTCTGGTGGTTGGTATATGAGACCACAGCTGTGTTGTCTGACACAACTAGCACACTGTGACCTCTCAGCTGAGGGAAGAAATAATTTCAGTACTAGGAATACGGCCCGCATCTCTAGGCGATTTATATGCCGCTTCAGATGAGGGCTGATCCAAACACCGTGAGCTGGACAGCCATTTAAGACTGTGCCCCAGCCTATGAGGGACGCGTCTGTCATTACCGTCTTGTGGTAAGGGGACGCCCCTAGAGTGTGACCCGAGGCTAGGAACTGCGGGCACCTCCAAATACTCAGAGCACGTAGGCATCGCAGCGTGACTCTGATTACTCTCAGAGGCTTCATCCTCGGATGAAACCCCCGACTTTTCAGCCACCACTGAAACGGTCTCATGTGCAATAGGCCCAACGGTATGACGTTGGCTGCTGCTGCCATAAGGCCCAACAGCCTCTCATAAAGGCTGGAGGGGATGCAGAGACATCGCTTTATCTTGCTCAAAGTTGATAGAATCGATTGTACACGTGTTGCGGACAGAAACGCCCTCATCGTAGTAGAATCCATATAACCCCTAGAAAAGTTGTCCTCTGCACTGGAGTAAGCATACTTTTCTTGAGGTTCAACCTGAGCCCCAAGCTCCTCATGTGGGCGAGAACAACATCTCGATGTTGAACCGCCTTTACCCTGGATCGTGCTAGCCCAAAGGGAAGAACCTGAAATTGGTATGTGTTTTCTCCAAACGCAGACCTCAGGAACGTCCTGTGACTGGGCGATATTCCTATGTGGATATATGCGTCTTTCAGATCTATCGTCACAAACCAGTCCTCGGACCGAATCTGTGGCACCATAAGTTTGAGCGTCAGCATCTTGAACCTGTATGTCCAAAGAGTACGGTTCAGATGACGCAGATCTAAAATTGCCCGCATACTCCCATCTTTTTTGCGGACTAGGAAATAACGGCTGTAAAAACCTCCCTCCCTTAGGGAACGGGGTACATGTTCTATGGCCCCTTTGTCCAACAGGGAACTTATTTCCTGCACTAACAATGGGCTCTGCTCTGTGCTGACAACTGTGGTGAGCACACCTTTGAACCAGGGGGGTCGAGCTCTGAACTGGACCCGGTAACCCTTTTCTATGGTAGACAGAACCCATGGGGACACATTTGGCAGTAGTTTCCATGCAGCCAAATGGTCTTTCAGTGATGTTAGCTTTTCCACATTTCGTTGGAGGGAAAGCATCAGATTTCCGTCGCCCTGTGACAGCTCGCTGCCCAGAGAAGACTGAAAACGTGGGTTGGCCTCGGCCAGGGCAGGCCCTACAGTAGCACTGGGGGCTGGTTGCCATAGCAGCCTCATGTCCCCTGATATGTCCCTCCGTGACCCATCAGGACCATTCCTTCCTTGCCTGCTTTGCTTTTATTATCATTCTTAGATCAGGCCTCTTAGTAGGCTGTGGCTGTGGCCGACCGGTCGCCCTAGGCTTTCTGCGGGTCGAGGCAGGCCGCCACACTCATCTTCTGCATCTCCCTCGCACCAGAACTGTGCTAACTCGACGCGATGGGGAAGGAACTGGCTGAACGCCACTGGGATGGGTGTGGCTTTTGAGTAAGGGACAGTTTGATTGGAGACACTCCACTCCACTTTAGGAGATGGATTTCCATGAACCTCATAGGAACACAGGATCAAATCTTTCTCAGTGGTGTTACAGCTGGAGGAGGGAGAGATCTGAGGAGCATCTGAGAGAGAGAGAGAGAGAGAGAGAGAGAGAGGTTTAGGAAAACTTTATTTCTACACATTTTACATCACAATTTTTTAACAATATAACATTATATCCTCATAAAAAAAATATATTTTTTTAAATTATGAACTGTCAAAATTTAAAACAAGCTGGTCATAATAAACTGTACACACAGCTTAATTTCATTTATAGAATTTGGCACATGCCCTTATACAGAGTGACTTATATTTACATTTATTCACTTAGCAGATGCTTTTATCTAAAGCGACTTACAAATGA
>CM022766.1:26120970-26230970 GCA_012411365.1 Ameiurus melas | reverse complement strand
GCGAGCATTTTTCGTCATTTCTCTAGCTAAGAATCGTGCTCTAAGTTTAGTAAAAACACTGAACTACTTCATTTTCAAAAAATGTTTCAATTAAAATGTTGATTTTGGCCCAGGAACTCAGGGTTGGCGTGTTGTTTCTCTGGGGAATATAGGGTTATGGGACATAATACTGTGGGAACTTAGGGGTAAGAGGGTTAAACATTTTTTTTCTTTTAATTGTCCAAACACACTGTGATAATAATTGTAGGAGTAAACCACTCCCACTAAACCACACCCCCACCTGCCACAATAATTATTCATTTTACTTAATGACATTTTATAACGGCAAACCATTACCTGTTAAAATCAGTGATGGTATAGATGCTAACAATGCTAATATGGGTTTGTTTGGTCATTTAAAGGATTGATGGTGTGTTTGAACCTCATAAGGCACAGTAAATCATAGCTAAAATGATTTTGTCCCATTTGACCCTGCATACATGCCTGTCATTTCTTTATATCTATATCATCTATCTACAAATTTAAAGCAGATTTTTGTGTTTCTTGTGTCATCTGCTACTTAACACAGGAGAAGTGCTGAAAAATTGTCAGGTTTATTTATGATCAAACATTTTGATCAAACTAGACCATGATGTTTATGATGAATTACCGCAGCACACATTCCACATCCATGTTTAAAATAAATTAAGTACAAAACAAATCAGATCCACGGGGAGGATTTACAAATGAATCAGCGTTACATTACTGTGAGAATCCATTTCCCTGCCCTTAAACAGTCATGTGAACTGCACCGAGCTTCATAAATAACCTACCAGAGATATCAATTAGATTTGTATCAGCGCCTGATCCAGTAGAACTCGATCAGGCAACTGAAAGCTTGGAGTCAACACTTCCCTGCACACTAGATAGAGTGGCTCCACTCAAAAGAAAAATAATTAGAGAAAAAAAAATTAGCACCCTGGTATAATGATCTAACGCGATCCTTAAAACAGAAATCTAGACAATTAGAACGTAAATGGCGCCAAACCAAGCTGGAGATATTTCAGACAGCATGGAAGGAGAGCCTACTGCAATATAGGAAATCTCTTGCAGATGCTAAAAAGATCTATTTCTCCACCTTAATAGGAGACAACCAAAACAATTCCAGATTCCTCTTCAACACGGTAGCAAAACTAACTAGGAATAAAACCACTTCAGAGGAAAAAACTCAATCATTTCATAGCAGTGACGATTTCATGAAATTTTTCATTTATAAAATTGAAAATATTAGACATGAAATACAGGCCATTAAATTACAACCGGTCAGTAATATAACAAACCCATTAGATGACAATGTGGCAATATCGGATCACTGTTTAGAGTGTTTTGCTCCGCTTATAGAGACGGAACTAGCTACACTAATCTCATCAGCTAATTCATCAACCTGCATACTAGATCCTATACCCACATGTTTGTTTAAACAGATTTGTCCAGGAGTAATTAAGTCACTTTTAAATATAGTAAATTCTTCCCTAACCACTGGCCTTGACCCGTCTCAATTGTCCAGCTATAGACCAATATCAAATCTCCCCTTCATCTCTAAGATCTTAGAAAAGGTTGTAGCAAAGCAGTTCTGCTCATACTTGGATAGGAAAAACATTCATGAAATGTATCAGTCAGGATTTAGACCTCATCACAGCACAGAGACAGTGTTAGTTAAAGTAGTAAATTACCTTCTTCTGACCTCTGATCAGGGTTGTGTCTCGCTGCTTGTGTTACTCGACCTTAGTGCAGCTTTCGATACTATAGATCACACTATTCTCCTTGATAGATTAGAAAATGTTGTTGGCATTAAGGGAACAGTCCTCTATCACTACATGATGTCACTACATGATGCAGAAATACTGGTTCATGCATTCGTCACCTCTAGATTAGATTACTGTAATGCCTTACTGTCTGGATGTTCCAGTAGGAATATAAATAAACTCCAGTTAGTCCAGAATGCAGCTGCTAGAGTCCTAACTAGAACTAGAAGATACGACCACATCACCCCGATCTTATCCACACTGCATTGGCTCCCAGTAAAATCTCAAATTAACTATAAAATACTTTTATTAACCTATAAAGCACTAAACGGTCTCGCACCACAATATCTAAGCGACCTTCTGGTTTTATATGATCCGCCACGCCTACTTAGATCAAAAGGTGCAGGCTATTTGACATTACCTAGAATAGTGAAGTCTACAGCAGGGGGAAGAGCCTTCGCTTATAGAGCCCCACAGTTATGGAACAGTCTTCCTATTAGTGTTCGGGACTCAGACACAGTCTCACTGTTTAAGTCTAGGCTTAAAACATATTTGTTTACTCAAGCTTACCCTGACTAGATTATATCTCACTACTTCACAGTCCTAATAATCGTTTTTCTCCCTCTCTCTCTTTTTGCCGAGCCCCACACAAATTTATGTAGATATTGGAGATCCACATCCCTTCTGCCTCTGGGGTCAAATCTTCTGCTGGGACTACGGCTGCTCCTAAGGCCATACATACTTCTCATTTTCACATTATCTGTGTTACTTTCACATTATCTGTGTTACCCAGATGAGGATGAGTTTCCCTTCTGAGTCGGGTTCCTCTCAAGGTTTCTTCCTCAAAAACATCTTAGGGAGTTTTTCTTTGCCACCGTCGTCACTCAGTGGCTTGCTCAGTTGGGATAAATTCCATTTATGTTTCTCTCTGTTTTATACCTGTTTTTTATTTCTGTAAAGCTGCTTTGAGACAATGACTATTGTAAAAAGCGCTATACAAATAAAATTGAATTGAATTGAATGGTGACGTTTCCACTGTAAGTGACTCGTTGGCCCATTTTGAAGCAGCAGTGAGCAGAGAGCTGAGAGGAGAAGCAGACAGACTAACAAGATAAAAAGTTCAAAGCTTTTGTGAAGAGTTGATTTAGAATCTCTAAAACAATACTTACCTGCTTGGGCATTAATGAAGATTTAATACAAGAAAACCACAACGGTTTTGACACGGGATACAAGATGGTGAGCCAAACCCATGGACAAAGTTTCTAGAGACATCTCAGCTTCTTCGTGCCAGAGAGGATCTGCTGTGTGCGATGGGACACCGGTAAACTCACTGTCAGAGCGGTAGTGAGTGTTGGGACTAGGTTTTTCCCTTGGAACTGAACTGAACTTTACTGATCTTAATTGAATTTGAAGGTATAAGTGAAACTGAACTTGAACTGGATCAGTGTTACTTCACATTGTATTCTGTTTCATCATTGTGAATATTATGATTCAAGGGTTAAGAGTGTTTTACTTTAATTGACTTTGATTTGGAAACAACATAAATGTTTTCTCACCTGTAAGGAAAGGAAAAAAAGAGTTAACTCAAGGGATAAAAAAAGGGAAAATAGGCACAGCCTTTTAACCTAAAATAAGATACTTAGACCAGTCTAATGAAGGCCCTAATCTAGCCTGTTACCCAAAGACAATTAAAATTAGAAGCAAATTCTCACATCCGTAAACCCAATTGAGATAGAAAAAGAGACGATTAGCCGTGAGTGAGGAAAGGCAATGGTCCAGTTTATATTTCAGTCCACCACACGAGATCCACACCAATGAGAATTCCCAGAAGTGATCTGATAACTGGAGCTTAAGCTCCAGTATTTATAGCTTATGTACAGAGAAAATAACCAATAAATTTCAGAAAGATTAGGATCCCAATACCAATAGGGTTAAAAAGAACTCATCTACATCTACCATGAGGATTAAATAACCCTCTCCAACAGTTACCATTAGAACAGAAAACAATCCATTTGCAATTACCATAATGTTTGTTTACCAGCCCCTCCAGATTTACCATTAGGTTTGGAAACCGGAGAGCGAGAAAAGTAAAAAATTTGAAGCTACGAGAGAGAAAACGTAAACAATTTGGAACACGACCTTGGTCACACAGGTGCAGTGTGACGCAGCTATTCGTATAAATAGCTCCTCATGGTTCTTTTAAACATCTAAAGCCCCCTGTCTACAGCACGACCCACCCTTCCAGAGAGACAAGACTCTTTTCTCTTCAGCATTATGAGTAAGTTCCATTTACCTTTTACTCCTATTTGTCTGGTTTATAATTTACTTTTATATCTGTTTTATATCTCTATTTAACTATTATATTAACTATAATATATATATATATATATATATATACTTGCACATGGTTTACTGTACTCCCGACCTCATAATATTAAATATTATCCTAATAATATCTATCTTTATCTTAATACTATTTATTCTTGTACAGTTCTAATGTTGTGTGTGCGTTCGGGCCTTCGGGAGGGGGTGTTAGAGAGAGAGAGAGAGACAGAGAGAGTGTGTGTGTGTGTGTTATCTATGTGTGTGCGCCTCCCTAACTCTCCTTCTCTCTGACTATTAAACCATAGTGTGTCAATCCCAAAATGTGAATCCTGTTCATCAATATCCACCTAATACCTCCTCTATGTGTCTAGGTGCCCATTTATTGGAAGGGCCGGATTTGGATTCGAGCACCCGCCACCATCTCACTGCTGATTTTCAATAAAATTACCTATTACTCCTACTCGGTCTCGCCTACGTTTATTTTATGTATATTTTTAACCACAACACTAATCTAATAAAATATGCTAGGTAAACCAAATTATTTGTGACCAAGGTGAAGGGAAAGGGAAATGGAAAAAAGGATTAAAGTGGGTTCTACCTACCTTTTGCTACTTGCAGGACTGTTCATTGGTTCTGATGTCTGTTTAATGTATTGTCTTTGTTGTCCTTCAGTAAACTGCCGACTTTGGTATTTAAAGTACCTGGTCTCTGGTCTTATTTTTTCACCGTTACCCCACTCCATCCGAACCTAGAACTGGTCCAGTAGCTCAATAAAGTTGTATCAGAGCATGCAAGTGCTACATAAGCTCTTCCTGTCCAATAGCGGTAAAGGACTGCAGTTGTACTTGGGAGATGATTTTGGAGACTAAAACCTGTGACGCTACTGTAGGTATGTCGATTCAAAAAATCTCTGGATTAGTTATTTTCCATTTGTGCTCAAGATTACGAGTTTCTCTGTTGAGAGCATGTTATTTGGCACACATCATCTTCAGAGCAAATTTCACCTTGGTAGGCCACTTCAGGACCATGACCTGAGGCTATGCAACTAATTTTGTGACAGTGCCACTTACTGGTCATAAGTTACAATAACATGCTGAAAAAGCTTACATCTAAGTGCCAACTTTGCAAATTCTCCAAATTTTGCTCACATCATCTTGAGATCTGTCTGAGCAAAATTTAAAGGAAGTCTGGAACTGTCTATCAAAGGAACTGTTCTCCCATAACGGACAAGTAAATGTGTGAAACTACAAACCATTCCTGAATCTCTTCGTCTATAGTTTCTTTCCTGTGATTGTTTATGGAAGAATGTCATGGATGCTTGACCTCCGAGAATGCTGCTTGTAGCTTTAATATATCATTATTCCATCCATCCATCCATCCATCCTCAACCGTTTATCTGTTTATATCATTATTATTCTTCTCATAAGGGTTATCGGACAAGACATTCTAAATTACAGATATTATAATTTGAAATATTAGAAATGATATATTATAAAACAGAATTGTCCCCAAGGAGAAAAACATCATTTCATCACAACCTTTTTATTCATTTTATGAGAATCTTATTACATTTAAAGCTGGAGGTTAATAACCAAGAAACTACGAAACAGATGTTTGTAATTACACATATTTATAAAGAGACATGAAACTTTAAAACACTTATCAATGAACAGAACAGTATTTGTGAAATATTGTGGAATCATGAACTGAATTTATGGTTTATTAATGACTCGATCAGTACACCTAACACACTGCCACCTCAGTATATGTATATGCGTATGAAATATACAGTATATAATGCAAAAATGCTCAGAAATCTCCTCAACATTTATTTTCTTGAAAGCCTGTTTATTGTGTGATATCGACTCGAGTCAGGAGCAGTGTTAAGTCCACTGTCTGATAGTTTAATATAACCACAATGTCAATATAAGTCACGCTGATATTTATATTTTGGCTGTAGGACAATATTAAATACAGAAATATGACACAAAAGGTTATTTTTGTCCTAATAAAAGACATCAGAGGAAACACATCTTAATCAAAGACATCTCTTATTTCAAGGAGTAAATAGTTTTTAGATCAGGTGATGAATGAAGATAAAGTTTCTCTGTAAGCGTAGCAGATGAAACTGAAGCAGCTGCGTAACCCGACTCTGAATACCAGGAACTTTCCCTTTTTGTCCCTTTTTTCCCACTTTGAAGCTTTTTGTCTCTGATTATTTTATTATTATTTTCAATAGCACAGAGTGTACAAAATACTAAACACACACTAAACAAACAGCTATTAACTTTGGCTTGTCCACCAGACCGGGTTCTCCAGCATGCATAATTTTATGGTGAAAAAAAGCCACAACTAACATCATGATCTCAATGAGGAAGCCTTTCTCTTTTCCCGAAGCAATAAACTCCAGTTCATAGACTATAAGCTTCAACTCCATTCAGCAGTTTGTGCTTGAAGCTTTGATCTTTTTTATCAATTTTTTATCTTTGATCTTTTCTATTCAAGCAATCTTACAGATATAAAAGAAATGTAAATAGTTATTTATCATTCGACACATATAGAAATAATAAATTTAATAAAATAAAACCCAACTCTTTGGCTCTTAGTTTGTAGCCTGAACATCTGAACATCTGTTTAACTCTGAACAATTGTATTTTTATGTATGTTCATGTTTACGAGGATTAATTTGTGCATAAATGCACTCAACTCCATCTGAGGGTTTGAGCTGCTCTGAAGCTCTTTCTTTAGCTCTTTTTTCTTTCACTCTTTTCTTTTTTTTTCTTTTCATCATCATCTTTATCTAAATTGACCAGAGTTTGCTCCATTGTTGGCTGATGTGTGATGTTTCCGTACACTACCTCCTCTTCAGCTGATTTTTGAATCATTGCACTGTCCATAGTTATCACATGTTCTTCCTGGACCTCCTCGATTGCTGCATCTCCAGTTTCTCCCTCGGTTTGGTTTTCGGAGTCGTGGTGGACGGTGGTGAAATGAAGCGACTCTGATAAATCCATTTTGTTTGCATACACAGACTCTCCGTCTTCATCCTGTAATACGGCATTGTGGATCGACAGGAAATACAATTCTTTATTTTAAAACGTAATATAAAGGACCACTGATGTAACCTATAGTTAAACCTGTGTGTGTGTGTGTGTGTGTGGTGTGTGTGTGTAATTTCACACTAACCATGTCATTTAAAACCAGTCCTGCTGTCTCTCCTTGTCCAGAAGGATTCACTGTCTCTCCTTGTCCAGAAGATTTTGTTGTCCTGAAAATATAAAAGCCAATTCTGTGTTGATTCAAAATATTACAGTAAATCTTCCGTGTGAACAAACATTTAGAGTTTAATTCTGTAATAATGTTTTGGTTAACAGACCTACAGTCCCTAGTGTAAAAGTAAAAGTTTTTACAGTGAACACACCTTACACACAGGAATACACCACACAGTATCATCATTACTGAAGCTCCAACAGCAGCACCAATCAGCACGGAGGAAATATTCACATCTGGACCTAAAATAATAAAACAGAGAAAATAATACCGTATTATAATCTAGAACTATTACTGAATTGTTCAGTGGCAGTTTAAATAATCTGTTTAAAGTGTGCATCAGTGTAAACCACAGTGGACTATATTTGGGCGTGTAGATGAGAGATGTTTTTATGATGTATAGTATGTATGATCTATATAAAATCATATAGATGATTGTAGATGTTTAAACTACAGACACAGTGTTTTTGAAACAAATGAAGTGGATTTTGTATAAACGCAGGTTTTGTGGAATATCTGAATAAACTTTGATACCTTCTTGTTCTTAAGTGCACACCGAAAGCCTTTTTTATCGAAGAAGATGGCTAAAAGAAAAAAAGATGAGGAGTATCGTACTTTTCAGCAGGAATGGACAGAGGAATTCGCCTTTGTGGAGAGAGCAGGTTCTGCAGTGTGTCTAATATGCAATGATCAAATTGCATCGATGAAACGGTCAAATTTAAAGCGGCACTTCGACACACGCCATACTACATTTGCATCGAAATATCCTGCGGGGGACAGCAGGAAGAAAGCATGTCAAGAGCTACTGTGCAGAGGGCAAGCTAGTCAGCAGCAACTCCGTGTTTGGACCCAACAAGGTGACTGGAATTCGGCTAGCTTTGCTGGTGCTTTAGCAATTGTGAGAAACGGAAAGTCATTCACTGATGGGGAGTAAGCCAAAACATTCATGCTTGATGTTGCCAATGAACTTTTTGACAACTTTTCGGATAAAGACAAGAAAATCAAACGAATAGAAGACATGCCTCTGTCGGCAAGAACTGTTCATGATCGTACCATCATGATGGCAAATCAAATTGAGGCAACACAAGTGAAGGACTTAAATGCAGCACCATTCTTTTCTCTCGCTTTGGTTGAGTCAACAGACGTAAGCCGTTTATCCCAGTTCAGCGTGATTGCAAGGTATGCTGTCGGTGACACACTACGTGAGGAAAGTCTTGCTGTTTTGCCAATGAACGGGACAACAAGAGAAAAAAATCTACCAATGAATAAACTTATTTCGGTGTGTACTGATGGTGCTCTGTGCATGGTGGGGAAAAACAGAGGATTCGTAGCGCTTCTTCGTGAACATGAAAAGAGACCCATCCTAAGTTTTCACTGCATTCTACATCAGGAGGTGCTTTGTGCTCAGATGTGTGGCGAGCAGCTTGGTGAGGTGATGTCACTGGTCATTCGAGTGGTCAACTTTATTGTTGCCCGAGCTTTAAATAATCGCCAGTTTAAAACACTGCTGGAGGAAGTTGGGAATAATTATCCTGGTCTGCTTCTGCACAGCAATGTGCGCTGGTTGTCAAGAGGGAAGATGCTCAGCCGTTTTGCGGCTTGTCTGAGTGAAATCCGGAAATCTTTTCTTGAAATGAAAAATGTCGAGCATCTTGAGTTAGCTAACACTGAGTGGCTCCTGAAGTTCTACTATCTTGTGGACATGACTGAACTCGTCTTTTTAAGTTCATCACCCATCCACACGAGTGTGCAGTAGACAGCGCCGACCTGAGTAACATCCCCGATGTCTCCGTCAGAGATTTTGAGCTACAAGCTGCTGACCTGAAGGCCTCAGACATGTGGGTGAATAAGTTGAAGTCACTGAATGAAGATTTGGAAAGACTTGCATGACAGCAAGCAGAGTTGGCGAGCAAACACAAGTGGGGAGAAATAAAAAAAACTTCAACCCGTGGACCAGCTGATTGTCAAAACTTGGAACGCGCTTCCCGTCACATACCACACACTGCAGCGTGTTAGTATTGCTGTACTGACAATGTTTGGCTCGACGTATGCATGTGAGCAGTCTTTCTCACATCTAAAGAACATTAAGACCAACCTACGATCACATTTAACGGATGGAAGTCTCAACGCCTGCTTGAAGCTTAACCTCACTACGTATCAACCAGACTACAAAGCCATCAGCAAAACCATGCAGCACCAGAAGTCGCATTAATGGTAAGAAGTACTTTATTCATCATTGGTTAGTAACAGCATAACAATGTTATTAAAAAGAATTCAGAGACTTATTGTACTTTAAAAGTGTTGGTTTTACATAAAATGCACACATTTACTTGTATTTAGTTTTAAACATATTGTATGGCTCTCACGGAATTACATTTTAAAATATGTGGTGTTCATGGCTCTCTCAGGCAAAAAGGTTCCCGAGCCCTGATGTAGTTAAAGCAAGTAAGGGATATACAACCAAATATTAAGTGTTATTTACTTCACGAGCTATCTGTTCCTAAAAATTGGGTGGCCTGAAACAAAAGGTTCTCTTTTATGTTGTTCACATCTAGATGTAAATACCAGGAAATAAAATCTGAAATCATAAACTCTCATCTCATATGCATCTTTTGATCTCAATCGCAAATGTCTTTGGAGTACAGCACAAACAATTGAATTAGCCTGGCTGTACCAATAGTTTCAGAGGAGACTGTATAAATGAGATAAATGTCAGTCACTCTGGAAACATTGTTCATTGAACAATTGTCAGGCGGGGGGGGAGGACACAAGCGCGGGAGCAGGTAGGGGCTGATAGCGAATCCGGCGGGAACGAAACGCGGGATAATCCAGGGACGGGGCGGACACTGTCAGGGCGTCGGGGAAAAACCAGCAAAAGCGTAGTACAAGACGGAAGATCCAAAAGCGTAGTCAGATGCAAGCAGAGATTCGTGGAAAACCAGGAAGTCGTAGTACAGGGCGGAAGATCCAAAAGCGTAGTCAGATGCAAGCAGAGAGTCGTGGAAAACCAGGAAGTCGTAGTACAGTGCGGATGATCCAAAAGCGTAGTCAGATGCAAGCAGAGAGTCGTGGAAAACCAGGAAGTCGTAGTACAGATAATCAAGAGCTTGGTATCGCAGCAATATACGAGCGTATACTTCGCACCGTGAACTCGGAATGTGGTTTCTTAAATCCCTGTGTCTCCAAGAAAGCCGACACCAGGTGTTGCTCATCAGTATTCCGGTGATCTCTCACGCATGCGCTCGCGTGGGGGTTTCTGGGAGTTGGAGTTCGGGACGCTCCGGGCAGTGCGCATGCGCCCTCGTGTGGGCTGTTGGGAATTTGCGTCCCGCCTGGGCTGCGCTCTGACAGAGCCCCCCCCCAAGGGGCTCACTCCGGGAGCCCCAACGCTCCTCGGCCTCCCTCGTGGCCTGGGACCTGGGAGACCTGGGTATGAGCGATGGAAATCTTCTAACAGCTCGAGGTCTAGGATGTCCCGACGAGGGACCCAACACTGCTCCTCTGGTCCATAACCCTCCCACGCGACCAGATACTCCAAGCCCCGCCTTCGTCGCCGAGATTTCAGGATGTGACTCACTCGATACGCAGGTTGCCCCTCGATCTGGAGGGGAGTCTGGGGTTCGGTTGCAGGCACATCCTCTGCCAAGGGACCATTCATTACCGGTTTCAGACGAGACACATGGAACGACGGGGATATTCGACTATGTGGCGGCAACTTCAGGCGGTACGTCACTTCATTCACCTGGCGGAGGATTCGATAGGGCCCAGTGTATCGCAGAGTGAGCTTCCTACAGCTGTGAGGTTGCTTCAAGTTCCGTGTAGAGCCACACTTTATCCCCTGGTTGATAGTTGGGGTGGTCACTCCGTCTGCGATCCGCTTGGTGTTTGTACTTCTCCGAGATGGTTTCGAGGCGCCGGTGGGTCGCTGCCCAGATCTGCTCACAGCCGGTGCAGCCGTGGGAGACGCGTTCCACGGGAACAAGGGTGGCTGGTACCTGAGTACACACTGGAAGGGAGTTAGCTGGGTGGCCGAGTGCCGCAGGGAATTCTGAGCATACTCAGCCCAGGGTATGAAAGTGCTCCAGTCCTCCGGGTTTCGAGCGCAAAAGGTTCGCAAAAAGCGCCCTAGTTCCTGGTTCACTCTTTCGGCTTGGCCGTTGGCCTGTGGGTGATAGCCTGATGTGAGGCTCACGGTCACCCCTAGTTTCTCCATGAAGCTGGACCACAACCGGGAGGTGAACTGGGGGCCCCGGTCACTGACAATTTCCTTGGGGATGCCGAAATAACGAAAAATGTGCTGGAATATGAGAGCGGCGGTGGAGAAGGCGGTGGGGAGCGCGGGCAAGGGGACAAAACGGACGGCCTTCGAGAATCGGTCCACCACTACGAAGATTACGGTGTTCCCTTGTGAAACGGGCAGATCGGTGATGAAGTCGATGGCCAGGTGTGACCACGGTCTTTCGGGTATGGGCAACGGTCTGAGCTTACCGACGGGCAGTTTCCTAGGCACCTTGGCTTGGGCACACATGGAGCATGACGCCACCGCCTTTCGGACCTCTTGGTCCATGCCCGGCCACCAATACTTCTCCTGTAGGAGCTGATAGGTTCGTTTCGCCCCAGGGTGCCCGGTTCCTCTGACTGAATGGGCCCAGGAGATCAGGTTAGTTCTATGGCTCTCGGGAACGAACAGTTTCCCGGATGGACAATTAGCGGGGATGCTGTCGGTGGGCGCTCGCGCTAATTCCTGGTCCAGATCCCACTCGACGGCACTGAGAAAGCAGGTGGGAGGGAGGACCGGGTCCGCCGGGTCGGGAGCCTGGCCCGGGGCCTCTTGCCGGGAGAGGGCGTCCGCTTTGAGGTTCTTAGAGCCGGGACGGTAGGAAACCATGAAATTGAAGCGAGTGAAGAACAGACTCCATCTGGCCTGACGGGCGTTCATTCTCCTGGTAGTCCGGAGGTATTCTAAATTCTTATGGTCAGTAAAAACTATGAATGGGTGAGCTGACCCCTCCAGCCAGTGTCTCCACTCCTCAAAGGCCAGCTTCATGGCCAAAAGTTCTCGGTCCCCTACCCCATAATTCCGCTCGGCGGGGCTAAATTTGCGCGAGAAGAACGCAACAGGATGCAGCTTTGGTTTGTCCCCGAACCTCTGGGAGAGGACCGCCCCGGCCCCCGTGCTTGAGGCGTCAACTTCTACCACAAAGGGACGGTCTGGGTCCGGATGCCGGAGGATCGGCGCCGTGGTAAAGGCGGTCTTCAGCTTGCTGAAGGCTCCTTGGGCCTCGAGGGTCCAGGACAGCCGCTTCGGCTGCCCCCGTAACAGGGAGGTGAGGGGGCTGGCTATCGCACTGAAGTCCCGGATGAACCTTCGATAAAAATTTGCAAACCCCAAAAATCGCTGTAATTCCTTGACTCTGGTTGGTGTCGGCCACTTCAGCACCGCGGTAACCTTTTCTTGGTCCATGGACACCCCTTCGGGACCTATGACATATCCCAGAAACGCTATGGTGGTCCGGTGGAACTCACACTTCTCTGCTTTGACGTACAGCTGGTTCCGTAACAGTCTGTGTAGAACTTGGCGCACGTGTGACCGGTGTTCCTCCGGTGAGTTAGAGAAAATGAGGATATCGTCAATGTAGGCAATGACAAATTTTCCCAGCATGTCGTGAAGCACGTCGTTTATGAGGCACTGGAATACTGAAGGAGCGTTAGAAAGCCCATAGGGCATTACCAAGTACTCGTAGTGCCCGGTGAGTGTACTGAACGCCGTTTTCCACCTTCCCTCCCGAATCACAATAGTTGAGGCACGCAGTAAAGAACCAATCAGCGGATAACCACACAACGTAGCCCGGTAGTCAATACAGCCCCCCCGCCACAAAAGAACCGCGACACCGAGATGCGGAGAAAACAGCAAGGAGACGTTGGAATCCCACACTAATGGGAAACCTTTCATACCAGGGTATGGCCAGGGAAGCTTATGAATGACAAAAAGAAAATACGAGCAAGTGGCATGCAGGAGACCTACGGTGATGACCATTCTGGTGCACGGCTAATTCGGGTGAGGCTGTATGGGGAGTGCGCCATCCCTCCAGAAAGTTTGCTCCGAATCGATAACTAAAACACAAACCAGAAGATGCAAGCCCACTGAACACAAATGCTCCCGAAATTAGTTTAGAGGGGAGACTCACCTCAGAGGGGACACGGAAAGTGTTACACAAAAGCAGAGCTTTTGCGGCCCTCAGAGAGGTAGCAGGGCCCGGCCCCTCCTGCGTCGTAAAACAAAGCAGGTGATGAGGCACAGGGTGTCATCGCGACACGCGGACTACATTCAATCTCCTGACATTTTTAAGGCGGCAGCGCTGCAATACCGCAAAATCGGGGGCATACTCCCCACACCGTGACCCTTGCTGGATGGTTAGCAGTTCCTCAGATCTCCCGCTTATCTGGGCAGTAATCAAAAACAGTGTGAAAGCGGTTAGTGAGTTGTTCGTAGGTGGGGTTGGGATTGCGCTCCCATTCAGCAGTTGCCTATAATTGAGCTCTCCCAGTGAGCAGTTCCATAAAAATAATCACCTTGCACATGTCTGACATCTCCGGGTGTGCGCGAAATACAGGGAGCATTGGAGGAGAAACCGGCAGCCGCGGGATTCCCATCGTTTTTTTCCAGTTGGGGAACAGAGGGGAGCGAGGTTAAGAAGCCGTGGCTGGAGCGGGAGGAAGGCGGCGCGAGCTGGGCGTGTAACTCAGCAATGGCCCTACCCTGTTCGGAGATCATTCGTCGTGTCCCTCGAGGGCGCGTGCCGCTTGCGGGTCTCCCGCTGTGTCCATCAGTCAGGCGAAGTATTCTGTCAGGCGGGGGAGGACACAAGCGGGGAGCAGGTAGGGGGTAAAGCGAATCGGGGCGGAAGAACAACACGGGATAATCCAGGGACGGGGCGGACACTGTCAGGGCGTCGGGGAAAAACCAGCGAAAGCGTAGTACAAGACGGAAGATCCAAAAGCGTAGTCAGATGCAAGCAGAGAGTCGTGGAAAACCAGGAAGTCGTAGTACAGGGCGGAAGATCCAAAAGCGTAGTCAGATGCAAGCAGAGAGTCGTGGAAAACCAGGAAGTCGTAGTACAGGGCGGAAGATCCAAAAGCGTAGTCAGATGCAAGCAGAGAGTCGTGGAAAACCAGGAAGTCGTAGTACAGATAATCGAGAGCTTGGTATCGCAGCAAACAAACATTACGAGCGTATACTTTGCACCGTGAACTCGGAATGTGGTTTCTTAAATCCCTGTGTCTCCAAGAAAGCCGACACCAGGTGTTGCTCATCAGTATTCCGGTGATCTCTCACGCATGCGCTCGCGTGGGGGTTTCTGGGAGTTGGAGTTCGGGACGCTCCGGGCAGTGCGCATGCGCCCTCGTGTGGGCTGTTGGGAATTTGCGTCCCGCCTGGGCTGCGCTCTGACAACAATGTGGAAACACATTGTTCCCAGCTATAATTGTGAGTTAATAATAATAATAATAATAAATGTATTTATATAGCGCGTTTACATAGCTCAAGGACACTTTACTTTCAGCAACAAACAACAACTGAACATAGACACACACACAAAAAAAAAATCACAAAGCCAGGCATCAAAAGTAGAGAGGTATTGTTGGGAAAAGAGAAAAGAGTGTTTTATATTAAACTAATATAGTACATTGCAAAAAGTATTGGAACAGCAAGGCCAAGTTTTGTTTTTTTTACGATAAACTTGGCCTATCACAATAGATCAGGATTTCAGGTTCCATATCCTGATATATACATCCAAATGTGTTAAACAACTTTGAACATGGCACCTTTTGCATGGGAGACTTGCTTGTCTCCCATAGACAGCTCTCTGGTCTTCATGTTTGTTTATCCTTTTTAACAAAACATAAAATGCAGTCTTCACCGGTGAAAACAAGGGCTCAAGCCATGATTAGACATTCTGAGCAGTTAATTGTTTAAATAATCAATTAAACAGGAAATACATGCACAACAAGAAACACCTGTCAGTCACATTTGTTCAAATATTCCAATAAGTGCTATGTTGTTATTTTGACCGAGTGACTCATTATTTCATAATATTATTTTGTTATTTTGACTTTAAAACGCTTAATAAGAGTTTTGACTTAGTAACTAATTTAATACCTTTAATTTAATACCTTGTTCATGGACATGGGAAGGCATTTTACATTGAGGGTGTATTTTCTTTTAATAGAGAATGATTTATGGTTGAATTCTCAAATCAAAATAATAAAAAAATACAATTTTAAACAGTTTTCTCTTAATTGGCCAACGAATCTGACAGCGAAGCAGACAAACATGAAGCAAGGCTGCATCTCAGCAATGACCTTGCACACTAACACAAAACTTGGAAGCCATCTTCCAGATCATGGCCTGAGGCTATGCATTAAAGTCGTGACAGTGCAACCTACTGGTCAAAAGATACAAAATCATGCTAACAGGCTTATATCTAACTGCCAATTTTGCTACTCCTCCTCCAAATTTAGCTGAAGTTGCTGATGCAGCTCCATATCCCATTTCCTTGAACTCATTATTTCGAGATATCTCTATTGACTTAGTAACTGATTATTTGGACTTTTGACTCTTTAGACACTTGTTTCAACAACTACATTTCCTTATTATTTTGAATAAGTAACTCTTATGTTTACTTAGTGACTTGAGAACTTGTTATTTTGATAAACTCATTGTTTGACCTCAGCAACTATTTTGATTTACTGTCACAGATTTGTAATGGAGGTGGATGCAACTGCAGATTTAGTTCATTATAAGTGAAAACACATGAAACATATAAACCATAAAACAAAATGAGGAGTAGTGAAGCAAGGCAACAACTTAAGAATGACACGAGATACAATGACAACAAAAGACAAAACCTAGACAATGTGTGTTAAACAGGACAAGACTTAAATACTGGTGCTCATTGACCATCATTAACAGTCATGTGATGTGGTGAGATCAATTGATGTGCAGTGGCTGATGGGTATTGTAGTTCTGTATTCAGTGCAACCATGACACTAATACTGAAAATGAATTACTAATCAAAATAATGAGTCACAACAACAAGTTATGAACAATTCTATTTTTCTAACCTTCAGCAGGGTGCTGAGCCTTATTTGTAAAGAGTTAGACCTGAGAGGTGATGCCCAGATTATTGGAGCCAACACACTGCAGAGTGGGCGTGTCCTTAACGGACTGAGGGATGAAAAAGGAAATGGATCTTCACTGAAGGCCCTACAGTTCCCTAACTTCCCTAACAACCTCATGTTCCTTGATACATACCTCCACGTCCCCTCAGGACCCTCTTCTTTGCCTGCTTGGCCTTTATGACCATTCTCAAGTTAGGCCTAGTAGCAGGCCACCCGGTCCCCCTGGCTGTCTGTGGGGGTTGGAGGGCTGCCATACTTGCCTTCGGGGTCTCCCTCGCACTAGTGCTGAACTCGAGACAACAGGGGAGGAACTGGCTGAATGCCGCTATATGTCGAGCTCACTCAGGAGGTCTGCTTGGTAGGCCTGCAACAATATCATTGTCTGCAGTGACCCACAAGCAAGACCATTATCGCATAGGCCTTGCCCACCAAAGTCATGGTGGTCTTACACAGTGGTTTGGATGGGAAAGCTGAACCTGGAAGACAGAGCAAGAGATAGAGCAGCGCTCGTCTCCGGCTCCTCTTCTGGATCCATAAGAGATAAGAGAACGTGAGACGGGTAGCTGCCTTGGCAGTGACCCCAGATCCACGAGGTTGTAGGCACCACCATCGCCTCTGGCTGCTCATTAGGGATAAATTTATATATTTACAATCTACATCCCGAATAATAATAATAATAATAATAATAATAATAATAATAATAATGAAAAACTTTATTTGATAAAGTGCCTTTAAAAGCAACTTCTCAAAGCCTTGTACACAAAATAAGCAGTACACAAAAAAAGTTGATAAGAACAACAACAACAACAATGTTAATAATAATAATAATAATAATAATAATAATCAGCAGTCAAATGCGAGTTTAAATTAGAGATGTTTTGGTGTTTCTAACCTTTAGCAGGGTGAGGATCCACTTTCTTAAAATAGAAGAACTGTGTGCTAATGCCCAGGTTATTGGAGCCAACACACTGCAGAGTGAGCACATCTGTAAATGATTGATGGATGGAGATGAAGCTTCTTGAGGTTGTTTTGTTCACAGACTCTTCTCTGGTGACTGAAGAATTTTGACCAGAGACGCGCCACTCCAGTTTAGGAGACGGATTTCCATGAACCTCACAGGAACACAGGATCAACTCCTGAGTGGTGTTACAGGAGGAGGGAGAGAGCTGAGGAGCATCTGAGAGAGAGAGAGAGAGAGAGAGAGAGAGAGAGAGAGAGAGAGAGAGAGAGAGAGAGAGAATCAGAGAGAGAGAAAGAAAGAGATGATAATATTGAAACAAGATAGAAATTAAAGACCATTTGACAGAAGGTGAAGAGTTTGGTGTTTGAGTTGAACAACACGTCTCCACCATCCTCAGATTCAGTAACCCTAACGCACTGCACAATTCCAATCAGGAACCAGCTTCTGATTCAGAACATTCTCTATTCTTCTTCACAATTCATCTAGTGTTTTTTCTCTAATTCTCAGTGTGATCAATAAAATTTGATTTGATTTGAAAATAAAAAGCTCATAATTTGCCTTTGTGTTTAGAACTGCATCAAATCAAGTAGATCGTTTTTTCTCATCATAGCCATCTTACATCCATCTTACATCCATCCATACATCTTACATCTTACACTTACACCCTTACATCCAAAGATCAGCTTGAAGCTGACGATGCCCATCAATCAGATCACCATTAGCCAATCATGGGCATCTGTGAGCTCATGCATGTAGAATAGATCAGTTTAGTGCTTACCTCAGAGTACACTGCCCTGTGACACTGCATGAGCAGTTTGAAAAGATACTGAAGTCAGCTTCATTTTTCTCAGAGGAAGCATGTGCTTGCCCCACCCTCATTAGATAAATACCCATAAGACTCCCTCCATCACTCTTCTAGAGGCCTCACCCTTTTCTAGAGCATACTCAGTTACAAAGTGCCTGGACTCTCATACCCAAGAGCTTCTCTGCTGTCTACTGATGTTAATACAGCACAGGTCCACTGTTTTTATTCTTTATATATGATACCTCTGGGTCAAATTATTCGTAAACATGGAATTAGCTTCCACTGTTATGCTGGTGATACACCGCTGTATGTTTCAGTAAAGCCAGAGGACAGACAGCAGCTTAAAGTTGAGGATTGTGTAAAGGACATTAGACACTGGATATTAATTAACTTCCTTTTACTTAATTCTAATAAGACAGAAGAACTTGTACTAGGATCACGTGTAGCTAGAAGTAATCTTTCTGATCTCATAGTAACTCTGGATGGTCTTTCTGTTTCATCATGTACAGCAGTTAAAGACCTCGGAGTGATTATTGACCCCAGTCTATCATTTGATGCTCATGTAGATAATATTACTAGGATAGTCTTCTTTCATCTCAGAAATATTTCTAAGATAATAAACATATTGTCACTACATGATGCAGAAATACTGGTTCATGCATTCGTCACCTCTAGATTAGATTACTGTAATGCCTTACTGTCTGGATGTTCCAGTAGGAATATAAATAAACTCCAGTTAGTCCAGAATGCAGCTGTTAGAGTCTTAACTAGAACTAGAAGATACGACCACATCACCCCGATCTTATCCACACTGCATTGGCTCCCAGTGAAATCTCGTATTGATTATAAAATACTACTACTGACCTATAAAGCACTAAATGGTCTCACGCCACGGTACCTGAGTGAACTTTTGGTCTTTTATGATCTGCCCCGCCTCGTTCGATCAAAAGGTGCAGGATATTTGTTGGTACCTGGAATAGTGAAGGCTACAGCAGGGGAAGAGCTTTCTCTTTCAAAGCCCCACAGTTATAGAACAGTCTTCCTATTAGTGTTTGGGACTCAGACACAGTCTCAGTGTTTAAGTCTCGGCTGAAACATATTTGTTTACTCAAGCCTACCCTGACTAGACTTTCTGTTCCGCAAAGTACACAGCCTTATCCATCACAGGAGAGTAAGCATACCCAATATTCTGTCCTTCTCTTTACCTCCCTCTTCCTCTCTCCTTCTGCCAAGCCACACACTATTTCATGGAGATACTAGAGATACTGATCCTTTCTGCTCTCCGGACCTGCTTGATCCGTTCGGATGTCCTGCCTCTGGATGGATCAACTCCAATTCCATATTGCTGGGACTACGGTTGCTTCTAAGGCTAAACAGACTTCATATTAAACCATAATGAACTTTACTTTTACACTATCCGTTGTTACCCAGATGAGGATGGGTTCCCATCTGAGTCTGGTTCCTCTCAAAGTTTCTTCCTCTTAAGATATTAGAGAGTTTTTTTGCCCCCCCCCACAACCGGGGACTGTGCCTGCAATTTTGTCAAATTCATTGGTAACTTTGAACAACGCCATTTCAGTGCTGTGAACATATTTGAGGAAAAAAAGGGGTTCAAAGAGGTTATTAGTTGTGAGATGATTACACAACTGTGAAGTAACAACATGCTCAAGTATTTTTGCCAAAAACGGATGATGATAGGACAAACACTTTTTTGGTTTTGTGACCGTTTCCAGCCTGATGAACTTCAGCAACTCTTTTTCTGAGAGCCTCAGAAATCTTCTTTGTTAGTGTCATGATGCACTTCCACAAACATGTGTTGTGAAGATCAGACTTTGTGGCCACACACTGGCACTGCATTAGCAAAAGTATGTAGCTAATGTTTGTTTGGCTAGCATTAGCAATATTTCATATAATTAGTTACTTAAAGACCTTATGCTTTAAATAACATCCAAATCAATACTTGGGTCCTACACTGCTTCCTTGAGTTTCTAATCATTTTAGAACTCAGAGTCCATGTTAGTATGAGCCATACGATTTAGTACTAACAATACTCCAGCACTGTACTCACACTGAACATCCAGGAGGACAGATGAGTTGTGATCTCCGTGCTGGTTTTGAGCTCTACAGTAGTATAAACCACTGTGTGTAGAATCAGTGGTGTTGATGGTGAGATGGTTTCCGGTTCCTATCTGCTCTCCGTTCTCTCTGTACCAGGTGTAGTTCAGCACTGCTGGGTTTGCATCACTGCTGCATCTCAGAGACACTGAACTGCCCAAAAGCACTGAAGCAGATGGAGATGCTGATACTGACGTGTTTCTAGGACCATCTAAAGGAGAAAGAACAGGATTTAGGAGACTCCATTAATCATTAAAAAGGGGGAAGAACAGGAGGCTGTGTGTGACATGCCGGGCGCAGGAAGTAGTCAGGATGCCAATGCAGCGGAGAACGGTGAACTTTATTTACAGTGTCAAAAGCAAATAAACAAAATCAAATCATGAACACATGAACTAAACAGGCTATGCTATGAACTAGACTCACTGGGCTAATGCTAAGGCTAACACTATGACTATGGCTTAAACATGACCAAAGACTAAGTTCCAAAACCCAAAGGTTGACCTTCCAGTCTTGGTAATTCTCGGGAAACATACAGACGAACGCTGTGTGGAGCACAGCACAGGGTATATAAAGAGCTCCTGTAATCAGTCCAATGAGCTCGCAGCTGTGCGTGATTCACACATACACACACATGACCCTATGACCTTACGGGATGACGGCATGACGTCAGTGCGGACGATGTCCGCGCAAGCGCAGTGGCGTTCGATGCGCGCCACTGCTCCGGGAGGGCTGTTACAACGCGGAAGGAGTCCGCGCATGCGCAGTAGCGCTCACTGTGTGCCACTGCTCCGGGCGAACTGTGACAGAACCCCATCCCCCCCCCGCCCCAAGGGCACTCCTCCCGGAGTGCCAAGAGTCCCTCCCCTCCACTGGCGGCCCCGGGCCCCTGAGCAGAATGTCCCATGCAGTGCCAGGACGAAACTGCACCGTATTCTTGGCGGAGCTGGGGAGCGGAGAGACATCCTCAGGAGAGCAGAGAGGCTGAGTGACGTCCTCAGGAGAGCAGGGAAGCTGGAAGCATCCCCAGTGGAAAAGGGAGGCTGGGCGGCGTCCCCAGCGGAACAGGCAGGGCTCAGAGGCAAGGCCGGGACAGGGCTCAGAGGCGTGACCGGGACAGGGCTCAGAGGCATGGCCGGAACAGGGCTCAGAGGCGTGGCCGGGACAGGGCTCAGAGGCGTGGCTGGGACAGGGCTCAGAGGCATGGCTTGGCCTAGATACATGGCTTTGACTAGATACAGGGCTTGGAGTAGATACATGGCTTGGAGTAGATACACGGCTTGGACTAGAAACGTGGCTAGAGGCATGACATGGGCTAGAGACATGGCTAGAGGCATGGCATGGAATTGGACTAGAGCGAGGGACATGGTCTGAGCGAGGGACATGGCCTGAGCGAGGGACATGGCTGTGGTGTCGGGAACGTGAGGCATGGCTGTGGTGTCAGGAACCGGAGCCGGGGCTGTGACTGGGACCGGAGCCGGGGCTGTGACTCGGACATGAGCCGTGACAGGGACATGGACCTGGGACTGGGTCTGGACTTGGGCATCGTGAGCTTGAGATCGGGTCTGGACTTGGGCGTCTTGAACTTGAGACTCGGTCTGGACATGGATGTCGTGGACCTGAGACCGGGCTTGGACTTGGATGTCGTGGACCTGAGACCGGGCTTGGGCTGGAGGCGTGACTGTGGCTTGGGCTGGAGGCGTGACTGTGGCTTGGGCTGTGGCTGAGGCTTGATACCCAACTATGGTTGAGACTGTGGACTTGGAGATTAGCGGAACTCTAATAATTGGGTCAGCAGACTTGGACACCAATGGAACCCTGAGGAACACCAGTGAGCACAGAGCTAGTGTCAGACCTCTAACCACACACAGAAATAAACTGGGAACAGTCAGTAAAATAGGATATAAACCAGTTTTTAACTGTCCCAGACACACCAAAACACTTTCAAGGCAGGTAAGTAAAAGACCATGATCCACAGTATCGAAAGCAGCTCTAAGGTCAAGAAGAATAAGAATGGACGTTGCTCCAGAATCAGAAGCCATCAACAAGTCACTGGTAACTTTGACCAACGCCGTTTCAGTGTGAACATTTTGGGAAAAAAAGGGGTTCAAAGAGGTTATTAGTTCTGAGATAATTACACAACTGAGAGGCAACAACATGCTCAAGTATTTTTTGCCAAAAACGGATGATGATAGGACCCACACTTTTGTGACATTTTCCAGACTGATGAGCTTCAACAACTCTTTTTCTGAGATCCTCAGGAATCTCAGTTGTTCGTGGTACACTTCCATAAACACGTGTTGTGAAGATCAGACTTTGTGGCCAGACGAGGGCACTGCATTAGCAAACGTATGTAGTTATGGCTGCACGATTATGGGCATGAGAAACCTTGAGCTGGTCAATTATGACAGAATTTAGGAACATAGTGTGAGTCAGGACACATTAATTTACCTTCTGATAAACTAAATGTAATATTTTCAATTAATTTTACAGACTGTATGCAAAAAAACCATCGTTAACCTGTTCACTTTGTAAACTAATACAATAAACCTCAATGTTCAGTGTCTGAAGTCTGCTCCTCTTAAATATATTTAAAGCTACACTATTAGACATTGTCATGTCATGGTTCTCGTTCATTGTCACTGTCATGGGTCTGGGCTGGAGTCAGTTCTCGACCCACTCTGTGTATATTGTGTAGATATCTGAATAATCTCATATAGGATGTGATTGGGTGAGAATATTTATCCATCAGATGGGACGCTTTAGTTTAATGGTGTTTATTAGGGATTCTCTGATTTTTACAGCTGATACTGATCCAGATACCAATCTTTTTTATTTAAGCTTTAATCAGGAGGTCTGTCATAAACAGTTAAATGTAAGCTCTCTTGTTTTTTTATAAAAAAAAACACATAAAATTTTTTTTAAATTTTTTAAAAAAAAATATTTTTTTTTTAAAGGTAGACTAACACAAACATGATCCATATTAGCAAAAAGGCTAATAGCTTTCTAAGGAAATAGCAAACTAAACTTAATGCCAAATTGATATTAAATGCAACCCATAGTAATTAAACATCATTTAATTTCTCATTTTATTTATATTTTATGAAGTAAATATAATATCTATTTTTTATATTAAATTATTTATTTTTAACTGAGCACATTTTCTGTCTTTACATTTTAGTATGTGATGCCGTTTAATGTCCATCATGTTAATGTCATGATTTCCCCTCACGCAAAGCACTGTAGCTCAAAATGTTAACTCCCTTTGGTGTTTTGGCACTACAAAATGATATCATCCCTGCGCCGCTGTGTGGTGATTGGCTGAAAGTTTAGGAAGCGCTTGATTTGATCTGCAGGGGAGTTTTCTATGAGTGGAGGACAAACTTAAAACATTAATATTGCAGTCGATCATGTTCCTTTAATTGTGGGCAGTCAAAATCGTAATCATGATCAATATTCCATTAATTGCGCAGCCCTATATGTAGCTATTGTTTGTTTGGCTAGCATTAGCAATGCTTCATATGATTAGTTACTTAAAGACCTTATGCTTTAAATAACATCCAAATCTATGCGTGAGTCCTACACTGCTTCCAGTAAACACTATAGGACATGGCTGATGACTTCCTAATGATTTTAGAACTCTATTTTAGAGTTCTTTTAAGTCTATATTAATATGAGCCTTATGATTTTGCACTAACAATTCTCCATCACTGTACTCACACTGAACATCCAGGAGGACAGATGAGTTGTGATCTCCGTGCTGGTTTTGAGCTCTACAGTAGTATAAACCACTGTGTGTAGAATCAGTGGTGTTGATGGTGAGATGGTTTCCGGTTCCTATCTGATCTCCGTTCTCTCTGTACCAGGTGTAGTTCAGCACTGCTGGGTTTGCATCACTGCTGCATCTCAGAGACACTGAACTGCCCAAAAGCACTGAAGCAGATGGAGATGCTGATACTGACGTGTTTCTAGGACCATCTAAAGGAGGAAGAACAGGATTTAGGAGACTCCATGGATCATTAAAAGTGTAGTAAATGTGAAGTGATTAATCAGCACTTACACAGAACATGTAGTATAAAAGAGCTCTGTGCTGATTGGTTCCTGTTCTGGAGCTGGTAGGTGGCAGTGCAGGTGAAATTGAGTCCATGATGAAGGTGAGTAGCGCTGAAGTTCAGGTGAGAGGAGCTGAAGCTGGTGTTGTGGTTCTGCTCCTGTCTTCTCTCCTCAGGCAGGAAGTTCCATGTAAAAGTGGGTGGCTTTAAGGGACATGGAGATCGAGCAGAGCAAATGAGACTCACTGAAGTTCCCTCCACCACCTCATTTTGGTGCTCCACCTCCCCCTGATCCTCCTTATACAGTGTTATTGAGGGTCTGATTGGAGAGTCTGAGATAAACACACAGTATCACATTAGAGATGAGTTTTAAATGTGTTCCAGTGCATCATTAGTGTAATTACAGTTACACTGTACACACACACTGCTGCAGATCTCACCTCCCACTCTTACAGACACTGATGGTGTATACATGAGTTTCAGTGGTCCTGAAGTTTCTATTCTAAAGTAATAATCTCCACTGTCACTCTGTCTGATGTTGTAGAAGATGGTGGTGCAGTTCTTCATGTGGAGGTCTCCTATAATTTCCCCTTCAATCTTGTTCTCTTCAGTCACTTTAGAGTTAAAGACTCTGTTATTGACACCATGAGTGCGGCTTTTAAACCAGATTCCTGTAGGATCTTCCTGGAGGTCTCCATCATATTGTTCTTTAATCTCAAATCTGCAGGGTATGAGAACACAGAGTCCTCTCACAGCTTCTACACTCTCTGGTAGACTGATGGAGAATTCTCTACACAAAACACCTGCAAACACACACACACACACACACACACACACACACACACACACACACACACACACACACACACACACACACACACACACACACACACACACACACACACACACACACACACACACACACACACACAACACAAAACACAACCACACACACACACACACACACACACACACACACACACACATACTGCATTTATATAGAGTGTGTAGAAATACTGAGTCCAAACTGCAGTTGTGTTACAGAATCACACCAAACTGGTTGAGTTACTGTCTGAGTTTAACACACTTACGTTATCAGGTCACACATTAAATATCAATTCTACACAAACCTTTAAACAGAAAACAAACGATGACGAGTTTCTCTGCTGATTTCATCTCTCTGTTCAGGAAAGATCACCTGGAGAAGACACTAAACACACACACACACACACACACACACACCACACATACAACAACACACACACACATAACACACACACACACACACAACACACACACAAACACACACACACACACATAACACACACACAAACACACACACACACACACACACACACACACATAACACACACACACAACACACACACACACACACACACACACAACACACACACACACACATACACACACACACACGACACACACACACAAACACACACACCACACACACACACACAGAACACACACACACACACACACACATACACACACACACACACACACACACACACACACACACAACACACACACACACACACACACACACAAACACACACACACACACACACACACACATAATTATATATTTAGAGAGTTTGTTGACTTCCTGTAAATGTTGGTTGTGAAGTTGTACAGAATTCTAGTTGTGGACCGGATTGTTACTCTGCTCATTTCTGTCACTACTGTATCGCCCCAACACAACACACACACACACACACACACACACAAACACACACACACACACACACACACACACACACACATACACACACACACACATACACACACACACACACACACACACACACACCACAGACACACACACACCACACAGACACACACACACACACGACACACACACACACACACACATACACACACACACACACACACACACACAGACACACACACACACACACACACACACACACACAAAAACAAACACACACACCACTCACCACACCCGAGCTTCTCACACACATAAAGTGTACACTATTACAGTTTACTCTGAGGAGTTGGACGTCTAAACTGTGATTGTTTTACAGAAACTCCATTTGTTGATCATGTTATAAGCTTTATGCTAAAAATCACTCGACACTGTAGCTACATTAAAGCTACATCCATGATTAGAACCTCCTCGGGTCATTTCTCTTCTTTCCAACAGATAAAAACAGCTACACAACCTGATGGATTATAAACACACTGTTATAAGAGTGTAACACAATGCCACGGTCTGTTTTTGTAGCTCCTGATAACATCTCTGCAGTTAACTTTTCTACAGCATCAACATTCACCTGGACAGTTTTACATATGAAAAGTTGCTCCGCAAAAATCTCACTTTGGACATGGTCAGCTATTGTAGTCCCACTGGTGTATAGGGGTAACTAATCCCCATGGCAACCAATCCCCTGTTCCTGCCTCCAAACTGAGCTTACAGCAATAGAAAGCAATAGAAGTGAAATATCAGAAGAAAAAAAACAGCTACTGTAGCACAAGTGAATGTATAAATGTATAAATGTGTAAATATTTCATATCTACTGCAAGAAAATGTTGATCTGAAGTTTAAAATAGTGGACAGTGTTTCTGCAGCTGATAAACTGATACTGATAAGATTACACAGTTTTATTTACCTTAAGATCAAATATAAGAATTTCCAGCTGAGTCTCGTGAACTAAAGTGTTATTATTACAGATAGACGGTTCTTACCAGAGCGTGTTAGTGTCTCCAGTTCTCGAGCTGAAGTGATGAACATCATATTTACAGTAACACTTTAACTGTCCCTCCATCTCAACAGCCTGAGTGTCACACACTAACAAACAGGAAGTTCTTTAAGTGTGTGTATGTGTCTTATTTAAGAAATACACATATGAGTACAGCGCTAATGTATGTGTGTGGTGGTTTGTTGTGGTGTTTGTGTTTGTGTTTTTTTGTGGTTTTTTTTTTTTTTTGTTGTTGTTTTTTTTGTTTTTTTTTTTTTTTTGTTTTTTTTTTTTTTTTTTTGTGTGTGTGTGTATTTGTGTATGTGTGTATATGTGTTGTGTGTGTGTGTGTGTGTGTATTTGTGTATGTGTGTGTGTTTTGTGTGTGTGTGTCCTTAAAACCTGCATACACAGCAGCGCATTGATGCAGTCTTTAAGATTTCATCCTGCTGAGTTTCTGAGTAACAGTTTATTTGGATGGGATTAGTTGTCCACAGGAATGTTGGTACTGAAATTATAATTTATTTTTCTTTTTTTTTTTGTTAAAAGTTTTTTTTTTTTTTTTTTTTTATAAAAAAAAAAAAAAAAAAAACTTAAGTTATAATTTTTTTTGGTTTTTACTTTTTTATTTTCCCCTTTTTTTTAAAAAAAATATTTTAAAAAAAAAAAAAAAAATTAAAAATTTCCTTTTTTTTATTTTTTTTTGTTTTTTACACAAATTTTTTAATTTTTTTTTTTTTTTTGTGGTGAAAAAAGGACGGGGGTTGAGTAGGTGTTTTTTTTTATTTTTTTTTTCCCATGTTACTCTTTTCTCCTTTCTCCTTCCTCCTTTTTTTGTGATAAACAACATTTAAACAGAATAAAAAATAAAAGTTCCTTAAAAACAGATGTACAGTGATACGAGAATGGGTCTAAGCACAGATTATTGAGCTACGCTAGTCACCAGCTGTGAATGAGATTCCCAGAAGTACACTTCACAGTCCCAGACTTTATGATCAACCCATAAGACATAATAATTAACCATTAAGGCTTATGGACCCAAATTTAAAGCTCCAAGCCTGGGGCGTAGGAGCGATTTTGAATCTGGGGCGATGCTGAAATGCAAGGGGGGTTCAGGGGCATTCTCCCCAAAAAAGACAAGATAATACCCCAGATGGAGAAATTTCTGATGAGTTTAATAAAATAAAGCACTTCAATGCTCTTTCAATGACTTTTCATTGGTTAAATGTTTGTAAAACACAGACTGATGGAAATGACCAATATCATCAATTTATGAATAAAATAAAAGATGAAATATGGAGATTACGAGTTATGATGTATGTCACAGAATGAAGCTCAATTTATTCATTAATATTCCATCCATCCATCCATCTTCTACCGCTTATTCCTTCTTCAGGGAACCTGGAGCCTATCCCAGGGAGCATCGGGCACAAGGCGGGGTACACCCTGGACAGGGTGCCAGTCCATCGCATGTCATTAATATTCCTCCAAACAGAATTGTTCATTTAAAACACTAGCTCCTATAATCATTAAGAACAGATTCTAGTTAATGTAGCTAGTCACAGTACATGTTCAGACATATGTCCATGGTGATGTCTTCCAGAATCACAACAGAAAATGAAAACACACAGTCTCCAACTCACCAACAGGGGGAGCAATCCTCACACGATGGCGTCCCTGTCCCAAACATCCAACACAGTGTGACCTGAACTAGCTCATTCGAGTCATCTCCAAATGAATCCATTCCTCTTTCATTGCGTAAGAGTATCACCTCTCTGAAAATCCATACCAGGTTCTGCTTGTTATCCTGCAGTGACAGACACTTTGCTCTCGTCAAGCTTGTCCAGAGCCCGAGCTACTCGAGTCTGACCCTTGCGCTTATTACAGCGAAAGTTTGTTTTTGTGTTGAATTATGTTTCTAAAAATTGTAGAATGGATTAATTTGGAGACTGTCCAACTCAGGAATCCTGAGACAGGAAGGCAATGCAAAATAGAATGTGAGATTAGTGACAGACACCAATGTTTTGGACAGCCAGAGAGCATGTGGCCATGGGGCAGGGCCGCCAATACACACACGGCTGTGGGGTAATCATAACCGCAGCAATTCTCCACCGTCCAGTCTCCCTCTCAGAGTTTCCAGCCTGCCCTAGTCTGCCTGGCTCCTGCCTCCCTGGATGGAAAATGGTGGAAAGGGAGTGAAGACTGTGATGAAAGGAGATCACAGGTGGAGACAGTGAAGGAGGTGAGGTGAGAGAAATAGAAAACTGGATAAAGAAATGGTCAAAGTGAGTTGCTGGGGTGGCGAACTGCTTGAAGTTAAAAGTGGGCAGGAAGTCAATGTGACATGTCTAGGTGAATGTTGAAGACACTAAATAACATGTGCCCTATTCATTTGTCACACACACACACACACACACACACACACACACACACACACACACACACACACACACACACACACACACACAACTCAAGCACACCACATCCTCTCACACTCATCCACCCAAGCTTCACACGCTCACAGAGACAAATGCACGCTGCCCCAACACACACACACACACACACACACACACACACACACATACACACATATATATATATATATATATTTATTTTATATCAGAGTTTTCTGGCTTCCTGTAAAAGATGAGTATGAAGTTCTACAGAATTCTAGTGGACCGGAGTGTGACTCTGCTCATTTCTGTCGCTACTTGATTGTTTTAACACAATACAGACTGAGTCATGTTTAGTAACAATATTCCAAAACACACACACACACACACACATGTACCTCCTCCCACACACACACACACACACACACACACACACACACCTCATCCCACACACACACAGACTGAAAGGAAATACTCTTTTATATTATGCTATCAAATACCTATGATGAATGTATTCATTTAATTACCTCTTTGAATAAGCTGATCAACTGCTATCCTTCATTATTTTATGTTTTTTTTCCAGTTTCATTTCTACTGAACATTTCTGCTGAAAACGTGTACCAAACATGTCTGCTGAACATCACCTTTTCTCTTCTCTCCTCCCTTCCCTTTCCCAAATATTTCACTGAGAAGATAAAAACAAATTGAGCAACACACAGCAGTAAACATTCACAGGTTTTTTTTTCTTTTTATACTAACAAAGTATTATTGGGTAGCCTCATCATGGCTACCCAATAACTCGCTGGTTATATCGATATTGTAAAACTCTAGAACAGGCACAAAAATGTAAGTGGGAAGTGTCTGTAACTCCATAAAGTATACAATAAAGGGATGCCATTAAAAAAAAAAACTTTCCCCTACAACCCTTCATTTTCTCAAGTTTTAGAAAAAATATCACGTCCTTTATCCACTGGGAGATAGATGGGTATTTAGCAGACTTCCAATGCAACAGTAGGGAACGTCTTGCTATAAGGGATGTGAAAGCAATAACATCCTTTTGTATCGAGCTCAAAGGAACTGAGGCTTCAGGAATCCCAAATACACAATCAATGGACAAGGCTTTAAATCTACCCTGAGAATAGTGGACATGATGGTTAAAAAAACCCCAAAAAATCATGACTATGTGCCGTGTGTTTTGTCTAAATCTGTCTGACACTTGGACCAGTAGAAACCGTCCACGCACTGCTTCTTATCAATATGTATAAATACTCCTGTTTTGAGTGAATAAACCGGACGTCTCTGTGAGCATGTGTCAGTGTGTTCACTTCGGCTCCCCAGATATCTGAAATGCTCTGAGGAAAACCACACTTTCTAGCTCATAGCAGAACAGAACTAAAAGTTACTAGAAGTAAATAATTGTAGAATTGTAGAACAGGCTAAAGAAAGCATGACGGAGATCTGGAGACATAAAGCTGAGATTCCTGTGATGAGTGGAAATCTAACACAGACAAAAGCAACCCCCCCAACACCCCCCCACAACACACACACACACACCCTCTCACACTCACCACACCCGAGCTTCTCACACACACAAAGTGTACACTATTACAGTTTACTCTGAGGAGTTGGACGTCTAAACTGTGTTTGTTTTACAGAAACTCCATTTGTTGATCATGTTATAAGCTTTATGCTAAAAATCACTCGACACTGTAGCTACATTAAAGCTACATCCATGATTAGAACCTCCTCGGGTCATTTCTCTTCTTTCCAACAGATAAAAACAGCTACACAACCTGATGGATTATAAACACTAAGGAGATAAGGAGACTGCACTACTTCAGGTGATATCTCATCTATCTAAATATCAAGCAAGTGGATTAACTAATGCTAATGTTAGCATGCAGTGTTAGTTAGCTTGTACTTTGCAGCTTCTCAGTTACAGGACAAGCTGTGTTTTTTTCTTATTAACTTCAAGAGAAAGAAAAGGAGAGGCTGGTGAGTGAGCGACTGTTCAAAGCTGCTATAAAATAAGTAAGAACAGGATCTAACTTGTTTCACCGACACTCCACAACATTAAATGTACAGAAAATAGTATGAAAAGTCATTTTTGAATAAAAACTAAAGGATAATAAAGAACTTCCTCACAAACCTTCTACAATCTGTTAAGCTTCGCCTCTAGCTCTCTTCTAGCATCATGCTCAGTACCGGCGCTCCACAAGGCTGTGTGCTGAGTCCTCTACTCTACTCCTTGTACACATACGACTGTACTTCTTCTCATCTCTCATCATTAAGTTTGTGGATGACACTACAGATATGGGACTTATCTCAGGAGGGGATGAATCAGCCTACAAGGAGGAGATCCAGAAACTGGAAGTGTGGTGTTGATGTAACAACCTGACTCTGAATACCAACAAAACAAAAGAGCATCATTCTGGACTTCAGGAGACGTGGTGTAGACCCGGCCCTACTCTACATCAACGGGGACCGTGTGGAAAGGGTTCACACTTTCACATTTTTGGGAGCCCATATTTCCGATGTCCTCTGTTGGTCTGCCAACACCTCAGAGATCGTCAAAAAGTCACATCATCCACCACACTTCCTGAGAGTGCTCCAGGAAAACAACCTGGAGTTACTGGTGGACTTTCACTGCTCTACCATCGAGAGCGTGCTGGAGTACTGCATTTCAGTGTGGTACTCTGGTTACACAGCAGCAGACAAGAGAGCTCTCCAAAGAATAATGAACACAGCCTAAAGAATCACTGGCTGCTCACCACACTCCCTGTAAAATATTGCCTGTTCCCGCTATCTCAGTAGGGTCAAAAACATCATCTCTGATATATCATCACACCCAGGCCACTACCTGTTTGATCTCCTGCCCTCAGGCAGGTGGTAGAGGTCCTTAAGATCAAGAACCTCACTTCTAGAGGACAGTTCTTTCCCATCTGCTATCAGGACTTTAAACTCACACATGCACTAAATGTGGATTTTTGCATTTTAGGTCAATTGATTTGTCTTGTATGCCGAGATATACAATGACAATAAAGATCATTCATTCACTCATTGAACTTTTCAACTGTTCTTAATTTCTCTCCTCTCTGAAACACACAAAACAAACCCACACATTCATCAGCTCTTTATAAAGGTCATGGTTGAAAACCTGAAGCAATAAATGAAGTTAATTGAATAAAGTTAATGATGAATGTTAATGAGTGATGTGATGTCACCTCTGTTAGTCTGCAGAGTTTCATATTCAGAGTTCTGTACAGCAGAGAGCTGGAGAGAAGCGTAAGTATCTCCTCTCTGTAGAACCTTCACATAATAAACACCATCAATAATAATAATAATAATAATAATAATAATAATAATAATAATAATAATAATAATAATAATAATAATAATAATAATAATAATAATAATAATAATAATAATAATAATAATAATAATTTGTCGTTGACTCACCTTTATTTTCCTGGACAATCTACAAAATTAATTCATGAAATAATTTATGTTTACTCCATCACAAACTGAACTCTAAAGTCATAACATTATTTATTTTACAACAATAATAGTCTAATTTATTTCTGTTTTTCTGACCATTAAAAAACTGATCTTTATCTTCATTTTTTAGTTTTTATTTGAGAATTTGATGAATTATTAATCTGTGACTTACTGCTTTAATTTGTAGATGAGAAATCCAATAACACCAACACACAGAAGGAGAACCACAGAGAGAGAGGGAACCAGATAAAGTACTGCAATGTGTGTGTATTCTGGGAAATAAATAAATGTTATATATAAAAAATAATGATTCACCAGGAAATTGAACATCTGTTTTATTAACCCGCTGTAACCTACCTGAAATGATGGGATTAATCAGGTGTGAGGCGACACCCAGGCTATTGATGCCAACACACTGCAGAGTGGGCGTGTCTGTAAATGACTGATGGATGGAAATGAAGCTTCTTAAACCCCTGTTACTCATAGATTCCTCTAGAATGGGCGTGGCCTCAGATGAAGAGACAGTTTGACCGGAGAGACGCCACTCCAGTGTAGGAGTCGGATTTCCAATAATTTTCGCTAATTCTAATAAGAGTCTAGAATATTGTAGATTGATGGAGTCATTTCATACCCCTGGTTGCAGGAATGTGGGTCAGAGAGACCATGTGGATTAAAGCTGAATATTTACATTACCTTTAACCAAGTCTCAGTTGACTTCCGGTTCCGGTGACAGGGTACGCTGGCATGTTCTGCTGCCGCTCCTGTCACCGTTTTGTTTCTTTTGTTTGTTATTTTAAGTCGTATTGTTTTAAATAACAGCGAGTTATTTAAGTTATATTGTTTTTAGTGTCGTTACGATTGCTATGTGGTGGTCCAGTTTATATATTTTGGACTGTAGTTTTTATTTCTGTGTTCCACCTGGAATAACCTGCAGTGTGTAACGGGGAATCAACGCCTCGGCTGTGTGCGTGGATCGTGTGTGTGGATCTGTCGAGACTCTGGATTGCTACGTCCTAAACCATTTATCCATCTGGGTTTGAGGCGCAGTTTTGCTGTTTCATCCTCTCCTGACATCTTTGTCCCGACTTGTCGATGTAAGACCAACAAACTGCTCCATACTGGTGTTGATCACAGTAATTTATTATAGTAATGTATCATTTATTATCAGAAATTCCTTAACTGCGACAGAGTCACTCCGGTCCACATGAATGTTAAAACCTCCCACAATTAGAATAATGTCAAACTTCATTCTCAACATTGACAGGAAGTCAGCAAACTCTGTCATAAGCTGCATGTGTCTTAGCCTTAGGTGGTTTATAGACTGTCACAGTTATAGTGGATACAGGAGCGGAAATACTCAAGACCAGGTATTTAAATGATGGAAACTGGGGAATGGACACAGAGCTTATGTTAACTTCAGGTTATAAACCACAAGGGAGGTCTAAAACTCCAAAGCCCACTGGAGTGATCTGGTTAAACAGGAGCCCATCATTTTCTTTATGCCAGGTTCAGTTAAGAACAACAAGTCCAGCTTTTTATCTGTAAGAAAATCAGATAAAAGCAGCGCTTTGTTATTAACAGACCGCGCATTTAATAATGCAGCATAATCCTGTCTCTGAAGTGGAGACACCGGTGGTTTAATCTCTATGTGGGGAACCGATAATAAATTACTGTGATCAACACCAGTATGGAGCAGTTTGTTGGTCTTACAGGTCAGGACAAAGATGTCAGGAGAGGATGAGACAGCAAAAGTATATTTGTATAAGTAGACAATGCAAAATACAAGAGGAGGAAGATCTCATGGGAGAGACTTTTCCATCTAATCTCAGATGAGAATGTTCGATCTGATCTATTTCTCTCTCTGATGCAATTCCAGCTGCATCCTATGGTGATGAACACGACTCCTTACTTACTGTTAGCTTGGCTCGAAAATGCCAACATTCTGTTCTTCTTCTTCTCCTGCAATTCTTCTGTATTCACAGGTTGCAATTTTTGAGGTAGATCCAAAAGAACTCTGCAGTAAAAAATCTAAAAAATTTCACAAACCTGATTACACCAGGACCCGTCCTGCTCAATTACAGAAAGATTATACTCATCCTTTTCTTTCTATCCATCCTTATTTCTTCACCATTCATTATAATGTGGAAAATACAATTGTCTATATTTCTGCACAAATATGATGTAAAAGGTCTAAACGATGATAAAGAGAACCTGATTAAAGAAATGAGATAAAACTATTCTACTTGGTAATTTATTTATTGAGGAAAATGATCCAATATTACATATCTGTGAGGGTTATGTGAATGGTTGCTTTCAGTATGTGGTGTGAGCCCCTTGTGCAGTAATAACTGCAGATAAACGTTTGGGGTAAGTGTTGATCAGTCCTGCACTTCGGCTTGGAGAAGTTTTATCCCGTTCCTCAGTACAGAACAGATTCAGCTCTGGGATGTTGGTGGGTTTCCTCACATGAACTGCTTACTTCAGATTCTTCCACATTTCTACTGGATTAAGGTCAGGACTTTGACTCGGACATTGCAAAACATTCACTTTACTCTTTTTTAACCGTTTTTTGGTAGAACGACTCGTGTGTTTAGGATCGTTGTCTTGCTACATGACCCACTTTCTCTTTAGATTCAGTTCATGGACAGATGTCCTGATATTTTCCTTTAGAGTTCACTGGTATCATTCAGAACTCATTGTTCCATCAATGATGGTGAGTCGTCCTGGTCCAGATGCAGCAAAACAGGTCCAAACCATGACACTACCACCACCATGTTTCACAGATGGGAGAAGGTTCTTATGCTGGAATGCAGTGTTTTAATTTCTCCAAATATGACACTTCACTTTTAAACCAAAAAGTTCTATTTTGGTTTCATCCATCCACAAAACATTTTTCTAATAGTCTTCTGGCTTGTTCCTAGACGTTCACATTCTTTTACCACTGATAGATATGTAATTTTTGATATTACATAATATGTTTGTCTTGTTTGTTTAGTTGGGTTCTCTTTATCTACTTTTAGGACTTTTGTAAAAATCTGATGATGTTTTAGATCATATTTATATGTAAAAGTAGAAAATTGTAAAGGGTCCACAAACTTTCAAGCACCAGTGTAGGTGATGTCATCAACACTGAGAGTAAACTGTCTGAATTCACTGTTTCAATAAAACATTTTCCTCTAAATTCTTTAAACTTGTATAAATACATACACACACACACGCACAAACACGCACACACAAAAACACACACACACACACGTACACATACACACACAAATACATGCACACACAGAAATACACTGTAATTTTATTTATTTAATTGCTTTATATTTTTAAACTGTTTTAAATTAAATAACCAGTTTTTTTTAAATAACAAACTATTTTATGTTTTTTTTTATGTTTTGTGTTTGATTAAGATTTGATATTTCTAATACTTTAACTAAAATGTTATTGTTCAGAATCAGATGAAGTTAATTAAACATCAGAGTCAGATCATTCATTACATTTTGTAGTTAGATTTAAGTAATAAAGAGAATACATGCATTTAGCCCTCGACTATTTCCATTCTTATGGAGAGGAGTTCAGTGTATTAAGTATTATAATTGTACACTTAGTCCGATAATATTGACAATATACTGCTGCAGGAATCGTCCTAGTTGTAATTATCACATTAATCACTTCAAACCTGGTTTCATTTAACAATACGGCTTCCGCACCCCCTTTTTTCTTTCTTTTCATTTAAATTTGTGCTTCAATAATTAATCTTTAACAGACGTGTAAACGGAGACAAGCGCAGGCAGAGAGAGAGGATGGCTGCGAGAACCGCGTAATCTCAAGACAACAGGTAAGCTAAGAAACACACACTGGAATGGGGTGAGCTGGGTAGCGGAATGCCGGAGGGAGTTTTTGGGCATACTCCGCCCATGGCAAGTATTGACTCCAGTCTCCTGGGTTAGCTGAGCAGTAGGTCCGGAGGAACCGTATCACCTTCTGATTAGCACGTTCCGCTTGCCCGTTAGCTTGGGGGTGATAGCCGGAGGTGAGATTGAAGGCAACCCCCATCTTCCTCATGAAGCTGGGCCACACCCGTGAGGTAAACTGGGGCCCCCTATCCGACACGATCTCCTCCAGGACGCCAAAGTAACGGAAAACATGTTGGAACAGGAGTTCTGCCATGGTGAATGCAGATGGGACGGTCGGCAGTGGGATCAAACGTAGCGACTTAGACAATCGATTTATGATCACCAAGATGGCGGTATTCCCCTGAGACTTCGGCAAATCCGTGATGAAGTCGAGGGCCAAGTGGGACCATGGCCGTTCTGGTACAGGCAAAGGTAGCAACTTGCCAACCGGGAGAGCAAGGGGACTCTTGGACTGAGCGCATGCGGAACACAAGGACACTGTGCACTGAACCTCTCTGGACATATTAGGCCACCAGAACCTGTCGGCTAGTAATTGGAAAGTGCAACGGGCTCCGGGATGGTGCGTGGCTGGAGTCATGTGGGCCAGGTAATGAGGTCAGCTCTTTACCTCCTGGGTACAAACTGCTTACCCATCGGCCAAGCGGCAGGGATTCTGGCACGAGGAAGACTGGCTAGGCGTTACTCCAAGGAGCCCACTACACACGAAAATGGCAGAACATAACTCAGTGGCTCTGTCTGCAGTTCAGGGGCATAGATGCGAGACAGAGCATCAGCCTTAGTGTTCTTGGAACCTTGGCGATAGGATAGTGTGAAGTCAAAACGTGAGAAGAACAGGGACCAGCGTGCGTGACGGGGCGTGAGGTGCTGGTGGTTTTCAGGTACTCCAGGTTCTTATGGTCGGTAAAGATGAAAAAGGGGTGTACAGCTCCTTCCAACCAGTGTCTCCATTCCTCCAGGGCCAGCTTAATGGCCAGTAGCTCACGATCGCCCACTTCATAGTTCCGTTCTGCCGGCGTCAATTTGCGGGAGAAATAGGCCGCGTGGTGCAGCTTGGGACTCTCACCAAGCCTCTGTGACAGAATGGCTCCCACTCCGACTTCTGATGCATCAACCACTACGATGAACAGCTTTGAGGGATCTGGGTGTCGGAGGACTGGAGCTGTGATAAACGCCCGTTTAAGTTTCTCCAGAGCCTCCTGGGTGTTGGCAGTCCACTGCAGTCACCTGGGTTTTCCCCTCAGAAGTGAGGTCAGGGGTTGTGCTATTTTACTAAAGTCCCTAATAAATCGTCGGTAGAAGTTTGCAAACCCGAGGAACCTCTGCAATTCCTTGATGGTCTGTGGTGAGAGCCATTCCACCACTGCCTGGATCTTGCGCTGATCCACGGCAACACCTTTAGGGCTGATGATATACCCCAGGAAGGAGATGGTGTGCTGATGGAACTCGCACTTCTCGGCTATGACGAACAGGTGGAACTTAAAGAGGCGTTGCAGCACACTCCGGACATGTTGGACATGTTCCTCTAGTGAGGTTGTATAAATCAAGATATCGTCTATGTAGGCAATCATGTATCTTCCCAGCATGTCCCTCAGAACGCCATTGATAAGGTGGCGAAAAGCGGTTTTGAGGGCTGGTTCATTCCAACCACTGCGGGCAGCAATGATACGAAATTCTAGCGCATGTACTCCCTTGCACTATGGGAGCCCTGTTGGAGTCTCAATAGCTCCTCTCCAGTCTCCCAACCATCCGGACACTGGTCAAAGGCACACTGGAAATGAGCAAGAAAGTCCTGCAGGGAAGGTTGAACATCGCCTCCTCGTTCCCACTCCACCGTGGCCCATGCCAGCGCAGGACCTGAGAGCAACTCCATGAAGTGGGTCAACTCCCGGACCTCTGGCATCTTAGGGTGGCTCTCAAAGAAAAGCTTCAATTGCAAAAGAAAGTCCTTACATTGCTCTGGCTCACCAGCATATCTCTTCGGTGTGGGTAGCGGCGGGCTGTGAGCTGCTTATGATGTATGAGCCGGGGGGACGGTGCTTCATGATGCTCTCTGCGCTTTCAACAGAACCCTGAGACTATCACAGTGCAGGTGCATTTATACAGAGACTTGATTACACAAAGGTGGATTCTATTTATCACCATCAGTCATTTAGGACAACATTGGATCATTCAGAGATCCTCGCTGAACTTCTGGAGTGAGTTTGCTGCACTGAAAGTAAAGAGGCCGAATAATTTTGCACGCACCACTTTTCAGTTCTTTATTTGCTAAAAAAGTTTTAAATATCCAATAGATTTTGTTCTACTTCACAATTGTGTCCCACTTGTTGGTGATTCTTCACAAAAAAATAAAATTTTATATCTTTATGTTTGAAGCCTGAAATGTGGCAAAAGGTTGAAAAGTTCAAGGGGGCCGAATACTTTCGCAAGGCACTGTACACTGTACACACACACTGCTGCAGATCTCACCTCCTACTCTTACAGACACTGATCGAAAATGATAAGTGAGTTTCAGTGGTCCTGAAGTTTCTAATCTAAAGTAATAATCTCCACTGTAATTCTTTCTGATGTTGTAGAAGATGGTGGTGCAGTTCTTCATGTGGAGGTCTCCTATAATTTCCCCTTCAATCTTGTTCTCTTCAGTTACTTTAGAGTTAAAGACTCTGTTATTGACACCATGAGTGCCGTCTTTTAACCAGATTCCTGTAGGATCTTTCTGGAGGTCTCCATCATATTGTTCTTTAATCTCAAATCTGCAGGGTATGAGAACACAGAGTCCTCTCACAGCTTCTACACTCTCTGGTAGAGTGATGGAGAATTCTCTACACAAAACACCTGCAAACACACACACACACACACACACACACACACACACACACACACACACATACACACACACACACACACAAACACACACACACACACACACTGCATTTATATAGAGTGTGTAGAAATACTGAGTCCAAACTGCAGTTGTGTTACAGAATCACACCAAACTGGTTGAGTTACTGTCTGAGTTTAACACACTTACGTTATCAGGTCACACATTAAATATCAATTCTACACAAACCTTTAAACAGAAAACAAACGATGACGAGTTTCTCTGCTGATTTCATCTCTCTGTTCAGGAAAGATCACCTGGAGAAGAAACTAACACACACACACACACACACACACACACACACACACACACACACACACACACACACATACACACACACAAACACATACACACACACACACACACACAAGTAGTTATACACTTTCTGTCAAACTGTCAATCAAAGTAGTGTGTTGATCATTTATGACCCATGTGTTTCTCTGACGGACGTTTCTCTAGGTAGCCTTCATTTATGACCAGAGGTGGGGGTAACCCTATCGACAGTATCAGAGGATCAGTCTGGCTCCTTTGTGTCTGGGCAGTGTGGAAAGGGGGGGATAGTCCCCCTCCCAACAAATGGTGTTAGTGGTGTAGTATGCGATGGCAACCTCGAGAGGCTGCGCATGGTAACGCTACATTAAGCAGCTCAACTCGCGCTCTTCTCGAAAAAAAAAAAACGGAAGCCGAGAGAGTTGGGTTTCAAAGCCTTGCGGATCTGGGCCGGCCGCTGCCGAGGCAGCCAACCGTCTCAGGTTCGGGGAATCCCAAATACAGCAATCAATGGACAAGGCTTTAAATCTACCCTAAGAATAGTGGACATGATGGTTAAAAAACCCCCAAAAATCATGACTATGTGCCCTGTGTTTTGTCTAAATCTGTCTGACACTTGGACCAGTAGAAAGTTTTAAAAAAAAAAACCGATGTTTTTTTTTTTTTTTTTAAAAAAAAAAAAAAAAAAAACTCCACCCCTTCTTTTTTTTTTTTTTTTTTTTCTTTTTTTTTTTTCCAAAGCTTCTCACACACATAAAGTGTACACTATTACAGTTTACTCTGAGGAGTTGGACGTCTAAAACTGTGATTGTTTTACAGAAACTCCATTTGTTGATCATGTTATAAGCTTTATGCTAAAAATCACTCGACACTGTAGCTACATTAAAGCTACATCCATGATTAGAACCTCCTCCGGGTCATTTCTCTTCTTTCCAACAGATAAAAACAGCTACACAACCTGATGGATTATAAACACACTGTATTAGGAGTGTAACACAATGCCACGGTCTGTTTTTGTAGCTCCTGATAACATCTCTGCAGTGAACTTTTCTACAGCATCAACATTCACCTGGACAGTTTTACATATGAAAAGTCTGCACTGTAGTACCAGTGAAGCATGGTGAAGAAGGAGCTCACATGTAAATATTTTTGGACAGTAGATCACTATACACTGTGTACTGCAGGAAAAAGTAGAAGTTTTAAAAAACCAAAAAAAAAAATCTGAACACTCCTGCTGCAGCTGATAAACTGATACTGATAAGATTATACAGTTTTATTTACCTTAACAAATATAAAATTTCCCTGAGTCTCGTATAAAGTGTTATTATTACAGATAGGCGGTTCTTACCAGAGCGTGTTAGTGTCTCCAGTTCTCGAGCTGAAGGATGAACATCATATTTACACTAACACTTTAACTGTCTCTCCATCTCAACAGCCTGAGTGTCACACACTAACAAACAAGAAGTTCTTTAAGTTTGTGTATGTGTCTTATTTACAGTGGGGGAAATAAGTATTGAACACGTTAAGATTTTTGTCAGTAAATATATTTCCAATGAGGTTATTCACATGAAATTTTCACGAGAGATCAGTATTAAGATCCACAAATATAAAGAATTCACAACATTAAAGTCCATAAATAAAGTGCCCTGTGCCCTGCACAGCTGAGGAAGCTGTCCTGCTCTCCAGTCCAGCCAAGGAGGTCTCAATTCCAGAACTGCAGCTTACCTGTTCAGCTGGGGACGTCACTCCGCTCTCAAGCTCTGCCGAGGATGTTGCTCCGCTTCTCTGCTCTGCCGAGGACGTCGCTCTGCTCTCAAGCTTCGCCGAGGACATCACCCAGCTACTCTGCTCCACCGAGGACGTCGCTCAGTCTTCCTGTGCAGCAGAGATCGTCGCTTTGCCTTCGTGCTCTGCCAAGGACTTCATTCAGCCTGCCTGCTCGGCTGTGGTCATCTCTCTGCCTACCTGTTCAGCCGGGGACGTCGCTCTGCTCTCAAGCTCCGCTGAGGATGTCACTCTGCGTTTCTGCTCCGCCGAGGTCATCGCTCTGTTCTCACGCTCCGCCGAGGATGTTGCTCCGCTCTCATGCTTCGACGAGGACGTCGCTCCATTTGCCTGCTTCGCCAAGAACACCGTGCGGTTTCCTGGCTCTTGGGACATTCAGCCCAGGGAGCCGGGGCCACTATGAAATGCGATGATTCCGGGAGGAATGCCTTTGGGTGGGGATTCTGTCACGGTTTCCCCTTGAGGCAGGATGCTTTCTGTTTCTGTCATGTCTTCTCCCTGTTCTGTCATTGGCTGGGATTGTCATTGGTGTGTCTATATTGCCCTCAGCTGCTAGTAGTTTAGAGGCTGATTCATGCTGGCATATATACCGCGCGCCTCCCAGCACTCAACGCGGTTTATCGATGTAGATGTAAACTGTCATAGTTTCATGTCTAGATTCGTTCACTGGTTTCTCCGCTACCAGTCTCTCGCTGTATACCACGTTTTATGTTTCGGATCTCGACCCCATTGGATTTGACATCCAATGGGGTTTCCCTGCACAGGAATGTTAATAATAATAATAAAATAATAAAAAGGCTTTTCATTACCAAGGTGTCACACAGGAAACCTCTCATGATGGTTAAAAGCAAAGAGCTCTCCTAAGACTTTAGCAACCTTTTTGTTACAAAACATGTTGATGGAATTGGATACAGACATTTTTCAACACTTCTGAATCCTCCAGTAAGCACCATTGGGGCCTAATCAAGTTATCACAATTAGTGGAAGTAACATCAACTGGCCACGCACAGGAGCTCCTCACAAGATTTCTGACCAGGGACTCAGAAGAATAGTCAGAAGAGTAGCCCAAGAGCCAAGAACCACTCAGAAAGAGCTCCAGAAACACAGGTACCATCGTCACAGAGAAAACAATAGGCGATTGTTACAACTCATTTGGACAAGTTTATGAAATACAGGGAGAGTGTAGTCTGGTCAGACGAGAGAAAAACTGAACTTTTTGTCTGTCATACTACACACCATGTTTGGAGAAGAATTGGCACTGCACATCACCCTAAAACACTACACCTACAGTCAACTGCTCAGTTTTATAAATGAGATAAATGTCACTCTGGATAAAGGTGTCTGCCAACTGCTGTAAATGTAAATGTAGTTTCCCCATTCTGTCTCCGCCCTTGTCCTGTTATTATTTGTTATCTGATTGTGTTCACCTGTTCCATGCCAGTGCTTGAACAGATGTTTGTGTATAATCTGCTGTTTCTTCATGCTGATGTAAAGTATTATGACGTTAGCATTAAGTCTGAGCGTTGTTGCCTGTCTTTGACTCTTGCCAGCTTTTGACGTTGTATATGGGTTATCTTTGTTTGACTCTTAACATAATTATGAAGATGATTCTTTCTTGGCCCTAAATAAATCTCACACAGAGCACCGCACTGGCGTCCTGTTTTATTTGCCACAACATTACACAAACTCATGTATGTATTGGCCATGATTTCTGGTCACTCTTTTGTTTCCAGAGTTCTTTGTTTGAGTCATTTTTATCTTCTGTTTTTCTGAAGCCCTAATGGATGCTGGAAGACATTCTTCCATCTACACAAATTCTCCCATATGATGTGAAAATGGGATTTGTTGTTCTGTCGTGACCTTTGAGATTGCTTAATGAGATCACATTATGTCATTATGTTTTCCACACTTATGACTGTTCTATTTGTAAAAACAAAACAAAACTAAAAAAACAACAACAAGATTTTATTCTTACTGGGAATTTGGATTTGAATTGCGTGTCATTTGTACGTAGAACTAGAAGTGAAATCCAGCTTTGGTCAGACACTAGGAGTAAGTAATTTGTCATTTTGATAAATACTGTCTCTGTGCTGTGATGGGGCCTGAAACATGAATGAAATTCTTCATAGATAGCATTGTTCTGCAAAAAAGGAGCATAATTGATCTGACACTACTTTTTCTAATACTTTAGATGTAAAAGGAAGGTTTGAGATTGGACTGTAATTTGCTAGTTTATTAGGATCTAATTGTGGTTTCTTAATGAGAGGCTTAATAACCGCCAGCTTGATTGTTCTCGGGACGTGACCTATAGATAATGAGGATTTAACATATTGAAAAGAGGCTCTCATTCTACAGAAGGCAACTCTTTCATTAGATTAGTGGGAATGGGATCTAGTATACAGTACATGTGGTGGATTTTGATGTGTTGATCATTTTTGTAAGTGTAACCCAGATTGAATTATCACCAATAAATAATTCATAACATGCATAAATCAGTTAAAACACATACATGTAAGAAACAATTAAAATGGTTAAAAACAGTTTGACAGTGCTTTAATGTAAACAAATAGAAGTATGGCTGTAAGGAATTGTGGTGACGTTTCCACTGTAAGAGACTCGTTGGCCCATTTTGAAGCAGCAGTGAGCAGAGAGCTGAGAGGAGAAGCAGACAGACTAACAAGATAAAAAGCTAAAAGCTTTTGTGAAGAGTTGATTTAGAATCTCTAAAACAATACTTACCTGCTTGGGCATTAATGAAGATTTAATACAAGAAAACCACAACGGTTTTGACACGGGATACAAGATGGTGAGCCAAACCCATGGACAAAGTTTCTAGAGACATCTCAGCTTCTTCGTGTCAGAGAGGATCTGCTGTGTGCGATGGGACACCGGTAAACTCGCTGTCAGAGCGGTAGGAGTGTTGGGACTAGGTTTTTCCCTTGGAACTGAACTGAACTTTACTGATCTTAATTGAATTTGAAGGTATAAGTGAAACTGAACTTGAACTGGATCAGTGTTACTTCACATTGTATTCTGTTTCATCATTGTGAATATTATGATTCAAGGGTTAAGAGTGTTTTACTTTAATTGACTTTGATTAGGAAACAACATAAATGTTTTCTCACCTGTAAGGAAAGGAAAAAGAGTTAACTCAAGGGATAAAAAAGGGAAAATAGGCACAGCCTTTTAACCTAAAATAAGATACTTAGACCAGTCTAATCTAATAAAATATGCTAGGTAAACCAAATTATTTGTGACCTAGGTGAAGGGAAAGGGAAATGGAAAAAAGGATTAAAGTGGGTTCTACCTACCTTTTGCTACTTGCAGGACTGTTCATTGGTTCTGATGTCTGTTTAATGTATTGTCTTTGTTGTCCTTCAGTAAACTGCCGACTTTGGTATTTAAAGTACCTGGTCTCTGGTCTTATTTTTTCACCGTTATCCCACTCCATCCGAACCTAGAACTGGTCCAGTAGCTCAATAAAGTTGTATCAGAGCATGCAAGTGCTACATAAGCTCTTCCTGTCCAATAGCGGTAAAGGACTGCAGTTGTACTTGGGAGATGATTTTGGAGACTAAAACCTGTGACGCTACTGTAGGTATGTCGATTCAAAAAATCTCTGGATTAGTTATTTTCCATTTGTGCTCAAGATTACGAGTTTCTCTGTTGAGAGCATGTTATTTGGCACACATCATCTTCAGAGCAAATTTCACAAAATTTACTGGAAGGATTTTTTATTATCCAGTTTGCCCGTATTGTGCCAATCTGAAGTTGAAGCTGCAAAACAGGAAGTGAGGCTGTATCTCAGCAACGACTTGGCACACTGTCACAAACCTTGACCTGACCATGACCTCAGGCTATGCAACTAATTTTGTCACAGCGCCACTTACTGGTCAAAAGTTACAATAACATGCTGAAAAAGCTTACATCTAAGTGCCAACTTTGCAAATTCTCCAAATTTTGCTCACATCATCTTGAGATCTGTCTGAGCAAAATTTAAAGGAAGTCTGGAACTGTCTATCAAAGGAACTGTTCTCCCATAACGGACTAGTAAATGTGTGAAACTACAAACCATTCCTGAATCTCTTTGTCTATAGTTACGGCTCCTCTTTCCTGTGATTGTTTAGAGAGCTTCTGTGAATGTACGGCTCACTGAGTCTGGGTGCTTGACCTCCGAGAATGCTGCTTGTAGCTTTAATATTCCATTATTCCACCCATCCATCCATCCATCCATCCTCAACCGCTTATCTGTTTAAATCATTATTATTCTTCTCATAAGGGTTATCGGACAAGACATTCTAAATTACAGATATTATAATTTGAAATATTAGAAATGATATATTATAAAACAGAATTGTCCCCAAGGAGAAAAACATGACATTTCATCACAACCTTTTTATTCATTTTATAAGAATCTTATTACATTTAAAGCTGGAGGTTAATAACCAAGAAACTACGAAACAGATGTTTGTAATTACACATATTTATAAAGAGACATGAAACTTTAAAACACTTATCAATGAACAGAACAGTATTTGTGAAATATTGTGGAATCATGAACTGAATTTATGGTTTATTAATGACTCGATCAGTACACCTAACACACTGCCACCTCAGTATATGTATATGCGTATGAAATATACAGTATATAATGCAAAAATGCTCATAAATCTCCTCAACATTTATTTTTATGAAAGCCTGTTTATTGTGTGATATCGACTCGAGTCAGGAGCAGTGTTAAGTCCACTGTCTGATAGTTTAATATAACCACAATGTCAATATAAGTCACGCTGATATTTATATTTTGGCTATATGACAATATTAAATACAGAAATATGACACAAAAGGTTATTTTTGTCCTAATAAAAGACATCAGAGGAGACACATCTTAATCAAAGACATCTCATATTTCAAGGAGTAAATAGTTTTTAGATCAGGTGATGAATGAAGATAAAGTTTCTCTATAAGCGTAGCAGATGAAACTGAAGCAGCTGCGTAACCCGACTCTGAATACCAGGAACTTTCCCCACGTAAACACTGGACTGAATGCGAACATAAGCTCTTTTTTCTCTGATTATTTTATTATTATTTTCAATAGCACAGAGTGTACAAAATACTAAACACACACTAAACAAACAGCTATTAACTTTGGCTTGTCCACCAGACCGGGTTCTCCAGCATGTATATTTTTATGGTGAAAAAAAGCCACAATACAAATAAAAAAAGCCACACATATAGAAATAATACATTTAATAAAATAAAACCCAACTCTTTGGCTCTTAGTTTGTAGCCTGAACATCTGAACATCTGTTTAACTCTGAACAATTGTATTTTTATGTATGTTCATGTTTACGAGGTTGAATTTGTGCGTAAATCCCTTCAGCTCCATCTGAGTGATTGAGCTGCTCTGAAGCTCTTTCTTTAGCCTCTAGAGATTCTTTAGATTTTTTCTTTTCATCATCATCTTTATCTAAATTGACCAGAGTTTGCTCCATTGTTGGCTGATGTGTGATGTTTCCGTACACTACCTCCTCTTCAGCTGATTTTTGAATCACTGCACTGTCCATAGTTATCTCCTCGATTGCTGCATCTCCAGTTTCACCCTCGGTTTGGTTTTCGCAGCCGTGGTGGACGGTGGCGTATTCGGCAGTGAGAGAAGAAAGACCTCTGATTTCACTTCCTTCTCTGTTTGGAAGCTTGAAAGTGGTGTAATGAAGCGACTCTGATAAATCCATTTTGTTTGCATACACAGACTCTCCATCTTCATCCTGTAATACGGCATTGAGGATTGACAGGAAATACAATTCTTTACTTTAAAACGTAATATAAAGGACCACTGAAGAAACCTATAGTTAAACGTGTGTGTGTGTGTGTGTGTGTGTGTAATTTCACACTAACCATGTCATTTAAAACCAGTCCTGCTGTCTCTCCTTGTCCAGAAGGATTCACTGTCTCTCCTTGTGCAGAAGATTTTGTTGTCCTGAAAATATAAAAGCCAATTCTGTGTTGATTTAAAATATTACAGTAAATCTTCCGTGTGAACAAACATTTAGAGTTGAATTCTGTAATAATGTTTTGGTTAACAGACCTACAGTCCCTAGTGTAAAAGTAAAAGTTTTTACAGTGAACACACCTTACACACAGGAATACACCACACAGTATCATCATTACTGAAGCTCCAACAGCAGCACCAATCAGCACGGAGGAAATATCCACATCTGGACCTAAAATAATAAAAACAGAGAAAATAATACCGTATTATAATCTAGAACTATTACTGAATTGTTCAGTGGCAGTTTAAATAATCTGTTTAAAGTGTGCATCAGTGTAAACCACAGTGGACTATATTTGGGCGTGTAGATGAGAGATGTTTTTATGATGTATAGTATGTATGATCTATATAAAATCATATAGATGATTGTAGATGTTTTAACTACAGACACAGTGTTTTTGAAACAAATGAAGTGGATTTTGTATAAACGCAGGTTTTGTGTAATATCTGAATAAACTTTGATACCTTCTTGTTCGTAAGTGCACACCTGTCGAGACCTTTAACACTAAGCCACACGGTGACTTTAAAATGCTGTCAGTAATTTCTCACTGAGCTTGGCTTGGGTTCTGTGATGGACAACATATTTTTATTGGATAATGCCAGGAAGTAAACTTCCCTCCTTTTAATCAAGTAATCAGCATTCTAATTACAGAAACCCTTTTATCGAAGAAGATATCTAAAAGAAAAAAAGATGAGGAGTATCGTACTTTTCAGCAGGAATGGACAGAGGAATTCGCCTTTGTGGAGAGAGCAGGTTCTGCAGTGTGTTTAATATGCAATGATCAAATTTGCATCGATGAAACGGTCAAATATAAAGCGGCACTTCGACACACGCCATACTACATTTGCATCGAAAAATCTAATCTACTGATGGATAAACTTATTTCGGTGTGTACTGATGGTGCTCTGTGCATGGTGGGGAAAAACAGAGGATTCGTAGCACTTCTTCGTGAACATGAAAAGAGACCCATCCTAAGTTTCCACTGCATCCTACATCAGGAGGTGCTTTGTGCTCAGATGTGTGGCGAGCAGCTTGGTGAGGTGATGTCACTGGTCATTCAGGTGGTCAACTTTATTGTTGCCCGAGCTTTAAATGATCGCCAGTTTAAAACACTGCTGGATGAAGTTGGGAATAATTATCCTGGTCTGCTTCTGCACAGCAATGTGCGTTGGTTGTCTAGAGGGAAGGTGCTCAGCCGTTTCGCGGCTTGTCTGAAGTGACCCTGCTCAACACCTTTATCTTCAGCAGCTAACGGGCTTCACATCTAATCTCCTGCAGTCATTCAAAGCGCGCTTTGGAGAATTTCGTGAGCGCACTCGTCTTTTTAAGTTCATCACCCATCCAGCTGCTGACCTGAAGGACTCAGACATGTGGGTGAATAAGTTCAAGACACTGAATGAAGATTTGGAAAGAATTGCACGACAGCAAGCAGAGTTGGCGAGCAAACACAAGTGGGGAGACATAAAAAAACTTCAACCCGTGGACCAGCTGATTGTCAAAACTTGGAACGCGCTTCCCGTCACATACCACACACTGCAGCGTGTTAGTATTGCTGTACTGACAATGTTTGGCTCTACGTATGCATGTGAGCAGTCTTTCTCACATCTAAAGAACATTAAGTTAAATTACGATCACGTTTAACGGATGGAAGTCTCAACACATGCTTGAAGCTTAACCTCACCACGTATCAACCAGACTACAAAGCCATCAGCAAAACCATGCAGCACCAGAAGTCGCATTAATGGTAAGAAGTACTTTATTCATCATTGGTTAGCAACAGCATAACAATGTTATTAAAAAGAATTCAGAGACTTATTGTACTTTAAAAGTGTTGGTTTTACATAAAATGCACACATTTACTTGTATTTAGTTTTAAACATATTGTATGGCTCTCACGGAATTACATTTTAAAATATGTGGTGTTCATGGCTCTCTCAGCCAAAAAGGTTCCCGACCCCTGATGTAGTTAAAGCAAGTAAGGGATATACAACCAAATATTAAGTGTTATTTACTTCAAGAGCTATCTGTTCCTATACTTTTGTTCCCCTAAAAATTGGGTGGCCTGAAACAAAAGGTTCTCTTTTATGTTGTTCACATCTAGATGTAAATACCAGGAAATAAAAGCTGAAATCATAAACTCTCATCTCATATGCATCTTTTGATCTCAATCGCAAATGTCTTTGGAGTACAGCACAAACAATTGAATTAGCCTGGCTGTTCCAATAGTTTCAGAGGAGACTGTATAAATTAGATAAATGTCAGTCACTCTGGAAAAGTCTGCCAAATACTGTGAATGTAAATAGCCTCTTTCTCTTAAGACTAACTCACATTTGAGTCACATGGCTGTGACTCAGCCAATGATTGCAACCACAGATATATAATCCTCTTCAGACGAGGAACATCAGGAGAAATCAGCTTCAGGCATCTTTCATATGTTCTGCCAAAACCCATGAGCTCTCACTGCATTGTAGGTTCTTTTTCAATGACAAATTTTGGATGTCATCCAACATTGCTTCATAACCACTACTTAACTTTTTGGAGCCAAGCTGTCAATAATGGAATTGTAATCCTTCGAATCACCACTAGGAGCACTGTTCCAAAGTCAACTACTTGGAAATGTGGCACTGAAGAGAAATAACAGCACAGCATACTGTAACAGTGGGGTCGGTTATTCTGTGACTCACCACTAACAGCGCTGTTCCAAGGGCAACATTACTCCATTCCATGTAAAAGAAGATCCACAGGGTTACTCACTCTACAGTAGATTGGTGTGACAGGTTACATTTCTGAGTAAACCAAAGAATAAACTCAGGAAAGATGCTGCTGAAGATCTCTTGATGCAGTAGATCAGCTATCAATGACTGGAGCTCGGGGAAGCAACAGAAGCTCGGGAAACCACTCAACCACCCTTCATGACTCAGCATTATGAATACGCTCAACACTCATGGGCTTCTCACACACCATGTTTGGCACTCTGAGGGACATTGTTCCCAGCTATGATTGTGAGTTAATAATAATAATAATAATAATAAATGTATTTATATAGTGCGTTTACATAGCTCAAGGACACTTTACATTCAAGCAACAAACAACAACTGAACAGAGACACACAAATAAATCCACAAAATCAAAAGTAGAGAGGTAATGTTGGGAAAAGAGAAAAGAGTCGCTTATATTAAACTAATATAGTACATTCCAAAAAGTATTGGAACAGCAAGGCCAAGTTTTTTTTTACGATAAACTTGGCCTATCACAATAGATCAGGATTTCAGCTTCCATATCCTGATACATACATCCAAATGTGTTAAACAACTTTGAACATGGCACCTTTTACATGGGATACTTGCTTGTCTCCCATAGACAGCTCTCTGGTCTTCATGTTTGTTTATCCTTTTAAACAAAACATAAAATGCAGTCTTCACCGGTGAAAACAAGGGCTCAAGCCATGATTAGACATTCTGAGCAGTTAATTGTTTAAATAAACTATTAAACAGGAAATACATGCACAACAAGAAACACCTGTCAGTCACATTTGTTCAAATATTCCAATAAGTGCTATGTTGTTATTTTGACCGAGTGACTCATTATTTCATAATATTACTTTGTTATTTTGATTTAAAAACGCTTAATAAGAGTTTTGACTTAGTAACTAATTTTTAATTTAATACCTTGTTCATGGATATGGGAAGGCATTTTACATTGGGGGTGTATTTTCTTTTAATAGAGAATGATTTATCATTGAACTCTCAAATAAGAAAAAAATAAAATTCTAAACAGTTTTCCCTTAATGGATGTGACAGCGAAGCAGACAAACATGAAGCAACGACCTTGCGCACTACCACAAAACGTCGGGGTTACGCATGTAACCCTGTTCCCTGAGAAGGGAACGAGACGTTACATTTCGCAGTATGGGAACGCCTTGTGCGCGTGACCGGTATCTGAAGCTTGAGTAAAATCATGCCTCAATTTATAGGCCTGCCATGATCAGGTGATGTGGCAATTAAGCGCGTCGCATGATATATATATGCACCAGCCTCTATTATCTGAAGCGAAGACGCAACTCCCAGGACCAGGTATGACAGCCCTATGCAACGTCTCGTTGCCTTCTCAGGGTTACATGCGTCACCCCGACGTTCCCTTTCAAAGGGAACTTCGACGTTGCATTTAGCAGTATGGGTATACACTCCGTGATACCGAGGGTACGGCCTGTTCAAAAATACCCAAACCCGAGGGTCACTGCAGGACACTTGAGCCTGGGGAGGAATGAATATCCAGGCTGTAATAACAAATGACTGTGTGAGGCATAGACCACCCTGCAGCCGCACACACCCCTTTGGACAAAGCCTTCAATCCAAGTAGAGATGCACTGCTTGACACAGCATCACTTTTCTTGTCGCTGCCAAAGCAGACTAGTAGCTGCTCCGACTTACGTCACTGGCCGGAGCGTACTGGACATAAGTACAGAGAGCCCTTACTGGACACAGCGGGTGCATCCTCTATTGTTCTGGTGTGAAGGACAGAGGAGGGCAGAAAGCCTGCAACACCACAGGGTGGGCAGCCAATGTAGGCACTTTAGGAATATAACCCGGCCTAGGATACAGGAAGGACTTGGCTTATCTAGGGGTAAAGTCAAGGCAGGAGGGGCAACAGGGAGAGCTTGTAGACCTCCCACTCGCTTGAGAGATGTCAGGGCCAGTAAAAGAGCTACCTTTAGAGTCAGAAGCTTCTCAGAGGCTGACTCTAAGGGCTAAAATGGGGTCCCTGACAGACCTTCCAAGACCTCAGCAAGGTCCCAGGAAGGTATGAATGGCCTGCAGATGGGCCTCAGCCGTCTGACACCACACATGAACCTCGAAGTTAGAGGATGTTGCCCCACAGAGGCTCCATCAACAGGGGCAGGGCTGGCCGAAACGGCGGCCACGTAACCCCGATAGTAGAAGGAGCCGACCGGCTGAGAAATGTTCTTGTAAGAACTCCAGGACTGTAGCAATTGCGCAGTTACTGGGTCTACAGTGGATCCCTGTGGACGGGAATCTCTCAAGGAGTGCCATCTAGCAGAGATATTATCTCTCAGAACCATGTTCGAGCTGCCAAAAGGGTGCTACTAGCAGACTATCTCGGCAAACTCTCGTTAGAGCTTGTGGGAGCAGAGCGTATGGGGGAGCAGCATACAGATGTGACCTCAGCCACATGTGTGGAGTCCATCCCAGGCTCCCAAGACACAGCTTTATCTTGCTCAGTGTTGATAGGATTGACACTACGCCTGCTGGGGATAGAAATGCCCTCATAGTAGTAGAACCCTATAACCCCTAGAAAAGTTGTCCACTGCACCGGGGAAAAGCCAACTTTTCTGAGATTCAACCTGAGCCCCAAGCTCTTCACGTGGGCGAGAACAATATCTCAATGTTGAACCGCCAGCTCCCTGGATCGTGCTATAATTAACCAGTCGTCCAGGTAGTTTGGTACACAGATGCCCTCCCAATGGAGCCAGAGTGACATCCATGCACTTTGTGAAGGTGCGAGGGGATAAAGCTAGCAATGTTCCTATGCGGAAACACGCACCTTTTAGATCTATTGCCACAAACCAGTTCTCGAACTGGATCTGTGGTACGATAAGTTTGAACATCAGCCTCTGAACCTGTATGTCCGAAGAGTACGGTTCAGATGATGCAGATCTAAAATTGACCGCATATTCCCACTTTTTTGCGGAACAGGAAATAAAGGCTGTAAACCTCCCTCCCTGAGGGAACGGGTGTACATGTTTCAGGACCCTATTGTCCAAAAGGAAGCTTACTTCCTGCGTTAACATCATGCTCTGGTCTGTAATGACTTCTGTGGTGAGCACACCTGTGAACGGGGGCTCGAGCTATAACTGGACCCGGTAACCCTTTCTTTGGTAGACAGAACCCATGGTGCACATTTGGCCGCAATTTGCGCGCGTTTTTGCGTTTCTACCAATGGTGTTCTGTACGCAGCTATTCCACATTCTGTTGGAGAGAAGTGTCAGATTTCGCTAGGGGAGGCCCTACAGTAGCACTGGGTGCTACCTGCCCTAACAACCTCATGTCCCCAGATACATCCCTCCACAGCCCCTCAGGACTGCTCATCTTTGCCTGCTTGGCCATTGCGACCATTCTCAGATCAGGCCTATGAGCAGACCACCGCGGTGGCGCCCCGGTTCCCCTGGCTGTCTGGCGGGGGTTGGCCGTCGGTGCCATATTTGTTTTGGCTTTTCCCTCACACTAGTGCGGGCCCAGGCTCGCACTTCGTGGACACCGGGGGGGCGCTTGAGCAACTTTGGCTTTTTTCTGCCATATGTCCTCCCGAACCCACCCCGCAGGTCTGCTTGGTAGGCGCGCAACCCTGCAATCATTGTCTGCAGTGACCCACAAGCAAGACTACTATTGCATAGGCTTGCCCACCAATGCCACCTTGGATGCAAGCTGGCCCTGTGCCGTACCTGCCGTTGGTGGAGAGGTAGCTAGCAAGGGCCTCCTCCACCTGGGGGAGCTTATATATAGCCATGCCATTCATTCCCACAATGGCTGAATAATCCAAAATTGGAGTTGTGTATGCTGCGCCAAGCATGGTTTTCCCCAGAAGTTTGAGATTTTTGTCATAACTTCTGGAAGGCAAGAGGGGTTTTGTGTAGATAATCACTCTTTATCCCCTGCTCTCAGTTTTTAAAAATCCCTTTGAACTCTTCGATTCGAGGTCAGAGAGGGATTATTACTTTGTGGGTTTTCCATAGCGGGAGGAGGAGTCACGACACGAACTCCAAAATCCAGCAGAGAGCTGAACCCGGAAGACAGAGCAAGAGATAGACAGCGCTCGTCTCTGGCTCCTCTTTTGGATTTAAGAGATCCCCCGAACCTGAGACGGTTGGCTGCCTCGACAGCGGCCGGCCCAGATCCGCGAGGCTTTGAAACCCAACTCGCTCGGCTTCCGTTTTTTTTTTCAAGAAGAGTGCGAGTCGCGAGTCGAGCTGCTTAATGCAGAGTTACCATGCGCAGCCTCTCGAGGTTGCCATCGCATACTACACCACTAACACTTCACCCAGAAAGTGTGCACTTTTCCCTTGTGATGAAACGGGAGCACGTTACACACTTCTTGAACTCTTTCTCGCTCATTACTTACCTCTCCTTTTCTTTAAAAAGCGATAGAAATGTTAAGAGATTTTGAGAAAATATTGAGTAGAAATGAAGCGTTTTTTTCACACAAACAGACATGCAGTCTCGCTGAAGATAATAAGGCTGGCGGCGTGGTTCACAGGTGCCATATATATATCATGCGACGCGCTTAATTGCCACGTCACCTGATCATGGCAATCCTATAAGTAGAGGCATGATTTTACACAAGCTTCAGATACCGGTCACACGCACAAGGCTTTCCCATACTGCTAAATGCAACGTCGAAGTTCCCTTTGAAAGGGAACTTGGGAGCCATCTTCCAGATCATGGCTTAAGGCTATGCATTAAAGTCATGACAGTGCCAACTACTGGTCAAATGATACAATATCATGCTAACAGGGTTATATCTAACTGCCAATTTTGCTACTCCTCCTCCAAATTTAGCTGAAGTTGCTGATGCAGCTCCATATCCCATTTCCTTGAACTCATTATTTCGAGATATCTCTATTGACTTAGTAACTGATTATTTGGATTTTTGACTCTTTAGACACTTGTTTCAACAACTACATTTCCTTATTATTTTGAATAAGTAACTCTTATGTTTACTTAGTGACTTGAGAACTTGTTATTTTGATAAACTCATTGTTTGACCTCAGCAACTATTTTGTCATTTACTGTCACAGATTTGTAATGAAGGTGGATGCAACTGCAGATTTAGTTCATTATAAGTGAAAACACATGAAACATATAAACCATGAGGAGCGAAGCAAGGCAACAACTTAAGCATGACATGAGTTAGGTTACAACGACAACTAAAGACAAAAACTAGACAATGTGTGTTAAAAAGGACAAGACTTAAATAGTGGTGCTCATTGACCATCATTAACAGTCATGTGATGTGGTGAGATCAATTGATGTGCAGTGGCTGATGGGTATTGTAGTTCTGTATTCAGTGCAACTAATACTAAAAATTAGTTTCTAATCAAAACAAGAAGTTATGAACAATTCTATTTTTCTAACCTTCAGCAGGGTGCTGAGCCTTAGTTGTAAAGAAATAGACCTGAGAGGCAATGCCCAGATTATTGGAGCCAACACACTGCAGAGTGGGCGTGTCCTTAACGGACTGAGGGATGGAAAAGGAAATGGATCTTCTTAAACCCCGTGTTGCCCACAGACTCCACTTGGCTAGGGGACCGCCTTGGCTAGTGGAGGCTCTACCATAGCACTGGGGGCTAACTTCCCTAACAACCTCATGTTCCCTGATACATACCTCCACGTCCCCTCAGGACCACTCTTCTTTGCCTGCTTGGCTTTTATGACCATTCTCAAATCAGGCCTAGTAGCAGGCCACCCGGTCCCCCTGGCTGTCTGTGGGGGTTGGAGGGCTGCCATACTTGCCTTCTGGGTCTCCCTCGCACTAGTGCTGAACTCGAGACTACAGGGGAGGAACTGGCTGAATGCCGCCATATGTTGAGCTCACTCAGCAGGTCTGCTTGGTAGGCCTGCAACAATATCATTGTCTGCAGTGACCCACAAGCAAGACCACTACCGCAAAGACCTTGCCCACCAATTCAACGGTGGTCTTACACAGTGGTTTGGATGGCAAAGTTGAACCCGGAAGACAGAGCAAGAGATAGAGCATCCTGAATAATAATAATAATAATAATAATAATATTAATAATAATAATAATAATAATAATAGACATCAGCAGTCAAATGCGAGTTTAAATTAGAGATGTTTTGGTGTTTCTAACCTTTAGCAGAATGAGGATCCACTTTCTTAAAATAGAAGAACTGTGTACTAATGCCCAGGTTATTGGAGCCAACACACTGCAGAGTGAGCACATCTGTAAATGATTGATGGATGGAGATGAAGCGTCTTGAGGTTGTTTTGTTCACAGACTCTTCTCTGATGGCTGAAGAATTTTGACCAGAGACACGCCACTCCAGTTTAGGAGACGGATTTCCATGAACCTCACAGGAACACAGGATCAACTCCTGAGTGGTGTTACAGGAGGAGGGAGAGAGCTGAGGAGCATCTGAGAGAGAGAGAGAGAGAGAGAGAGAGAGAGAGAGATGATAATATTGAAACAAGTCAGAAATAAATTACCATTTCACAGAAGGTGAAGAGTTTGGTGTTTGAGCTGAACAACACGTCTCCACCATCTTCAGATTCTCAGCACTGCGCGATTCCAATCAGGAACCAGCTTCTGATTCAGAAAATTCTCTATTTTTCTTTACAATTCTTCTAGTGTTTTTTCTTTCTAATTCTCAGTGTGACCAAAAAATTTGATTTGATTTGAAAATAAAAAGCTCATAATTTGCCTTTGTGTTTAGAACTGCATCAAATCAAGTAGATCTTTATTTCTCATTATAGCCATCTTACATCCATCTTACATCCATCCATACATCTTACATCTTACACCCTTACATCCAAAGATCAGCTCAAATCTGACGATGCCCATCAATCAGATCACCATTAGCCAATCATGGGCATCTGTGAGCTCATGCATGTAGAATAGATCAGATTAGTGCTTACCTCAGAGTACACTGCCCTGTGACACTGCATGAGCAGTTTGAAAAGATACTGAAGTCAGCTTCATTTTTCTCAGAGGAAGCATGTGCTTGCCCCACCCTCATTATATAAATACCCATAAGACTCCCTCCATCACTCTTCTAGAGGCCTCACCCTTTTCTAGAGCATACTCAGTTACAAAGTGCCTGGACTCTCATACCCAAGAGCTTCTCTGCTGTCTACTGATGCTAATACAGCACAGGTCCACTGTTTTTAACCTTTATATATGATACCTCTGGGTCAAATTATTCGTAAACATGGAATTAGCTTCCACTGTTATGCTGGCGATACACAGCTGTATGTTTCAGTAAAGCCAGAGGACAGACAGCTTAATAAAGTTTAGGATTGTGTAAAGGACATTAGACACTGGATGTTTATTAACTTCCTCTTACTTAATTCTGATAAGACAGAAGATACTTGTATTAGGACCACGTGTAGCTAGAAGTAATCTTTCTGATCTCACAGTAACTCTGGATGGTCTTTCTGTTTCATCATGTACAGCAGTTAAAGACCTCTGGAGTGATTATTGACTCCATCTATCATTTGATGCTCATGTAGATAATATTATTAGGATAGTCTTCTTTCATCTCAGAAATATTTCTAAGATAAGAAACATATTGTCACTACATGATGCAGAAATACTGGTTCATGCATTCGTCACCTCTAGATTAGATTACTGTAATGCCTTACTGTCTGGATGTTCCAGTAGGAATATAAAAAAACTCCAGTTAGTCCAGAATGCTGCTGCTAGAGTTTTAACTAGAACCAGAAGATACGACCACATCACCCCGATCTTATCCACACTGCATTGGCTCCCAGTGAAATCTCGCACTGATTATAAAATACTATTATTAACCTATAAAGCACTAAACAGTCTCATGCCACGGTACTTGAGTGAACTTTGGTCTTTTATGATACTTGGTTGTATAACCAAGATGGCGGCGCGCACAGTTGCGGCGGCTCACGGCACTCCTTTTCAATGCTTTTTCTTGCTGTTTTTGTATTATTTTCTTATTTGTCTGTGTACTATCGGCTCTGCGAACATTCGCTACACAAGCCAGAACCTCATGGATATCGGGAACCAGCACCAGATATCTATTACGAGACTCTTTCATCACACGCACAACATCCCAGTCAACATAGCGAGATTACCGGGCTCTCCGTGGATTGTTGTCGGATCCAGGAGGCGACGGAGACGGAGGAGGGAAAGGAAGCAGAAGCGGGGATGCAGGTCGGGTGTTATGCTAAGACTAAGAAAACAACCACATAAGCCACCTTTACCGAGCCTGTATCTCTCCAATGCCAGATCTCTAGTGCATAAAATCGATGACCTGGAATTACAACTAGCTGGAAATCGCTACGTTCGTGATTGCTGTGTTTTGATTATCACTGAAACCTGGCTTCATCCGAGGATACCCGACGCTGAGGAGAGGGGGAGGGCTCTGTATGTATGTGCATGAGAACTGGTGTAATAACTGAACAGTGATGGATAAACATTGTTCTCCTGATCTCGAGTACATGTCTATAAGATGTCGACCCTTTTATCTACCAAGAGAGCTAACGGTAGTGATTATCACGGCTGTGTATATTCCACCTGATGCCAAAGTGAACACGGCGCTCTCTCTCCTGCTGAACACCATAAACGAGCAGCAGCGGGTTTACCCCGAAGGTGTTCAGATAATTGCAGGAAACTTTAATAAGGCGAACTTAAAGACTGTACTCCCGAAATTCTATCAACATGTGAAGTGTCTTACTTGAGGTGAGAACACTCTGGACCATGTTTACACCAACATTAAGCATGCGTATAGAGCCATACCTCTCCCCCACCTCGGCTAATCAGACCATCTCTCCCTTCTGCTCTCCCCTGCCTACACCCCCCTCAGACGCAGTGTCACGCCCACTACGAAAACTATTACCAACTGGCCTGAAGATGCATTCACCAAATTACAGGACTGCTTCGAACAGACAGACTGGGATTTATTTGAACACCAGGAACTGGAATCATTTATAGGAACGGTACTGGACTATATCAAGTTCTGTATTGGAAATGTGACTGTGGTCAAAAACATCCGGTATTTTCCCCAACCAGAAATCTTGGATGACCAACCAGGTCCGCACACTCCTCAGAGCCCGCGACGCTGCCTTCAGGTCTGGTAATAAAGCTCTTTATAGAGCCGCTCGTGCCAACCTGAAAGGTGGTATTAAAGAAGCTAAGGCGGACCATAAGAGGAGCATAGAGTCCCACCTGTCCAGCAAAAATGGAGATGTGGCAAGGCATACAAGACATCACAAACTACAGAGGCCGTGATGCAACAACTGGAGACCTGAGTGCGAGGCTGGCAGAAGAGCTAAACTGCTAAACAGCAGGAGGAAGAGCTTTCTCTTACAAAGCCCCACAGTTATGGAACAGTCTTCCTATTAGTGTTCCGGACTCAGACACAGTCTCAGTGTTTAAGTCTAGGCTGAAAACATATTCGTTTACTCAAGCTTACTATGACTAGACTTTCTACTACGCAAAGTACACAGCCTTATCCATCACGGAGAGTAAGCATACACAATATTCTGTCCTTCTCTTTACCTCCCTCTTCGTCTCTCCTTCTGCCAAGCCACACATTATTTCATGGAGACACTAGAGATCCTGATCCTTTCTGCTCTCCGCACATGCCTGATCCGTTTGGATGTTCTACCTCTGGATGGAGCTCTCATCAACTTCAATTCCAGATTTCTGGGACTATGGTTGCTTCTAAGGCCAAACAGACTTCATATAAATCCATAATGAACTTTACTTTTACACTACAGTATGCGTTGTTACCCAGATGAGGATGGGTTCCCCTCTGAGTCTGGTTCCTCTCAAGGTTTCTTCCTCTTAAGATCTTAGGGAATTTTTAATTGTCACCATCACCACAGGCTTGCTCAATTGGGTAAAATTTACACATATAAAATCTGTATCCCGTGTTTATATGTTTCTTAATTTTTGAAAAACCTTAAAAAAAAAAAAAAAAAAAAAAAATAAAAAAAAAAAAAAAACAAAAAAAACCAAGAAGAAAAAAAAAAAAAAAAAAAAAAAAAAAAAAAAAAAAAAAAAAAATTATTATTTGAGAAAACGGATGATGATAGGACAAACACTTTTCTGGTTTTGTGACCGTTTCCAGCCTGATGAACTTCAACAACTCTTTTTCTGAGATCCTCAGAAATCTTCTTTGTTAGTGCCATGATGCACTTCCACAAACATGTGTTGTGAAGATCAGACATTGTAGCCACACACTGGCACTGCATTAGCAAAAGTATGTAGCTAATGTTTGTTTGGCTAGCATTAGCAATGTTTCATATAATTAGTTACTAAAAGACCACATGCTTTAAATAACTTCCAAAACAATAATTGGGTCCTACACTGTTTCCGTGAGTTTCTAATCATTTTAGAACTCAGAGTCCATGTTAGTATGAGCCATACGATTTAGTACTAACAATACTCCAGCACTGTACTCACACAGAACATCAAGGAGGACAGATGAGTTGTGATCTCCGATCTGGTTTTGAGCTCTACAGTAGTATAAACCACTGTGTGTAGAATCAGTCGTGTTGATGGTGAGATGGTTTCCGGTTCCTATCTGCTCTCCGTTCTCTCTGTACCAGGTGTAGTTCAGCACTGCTGGGTTTGCATCACTGCTGCATCTCAGAGACACTGAACTGCCCAAAAGCACTGAAGCAGATGGAGATGCTGATACTGACGTGTTTCTAGGACCATCTAAAGGAGATAGAACAGGATTTTGGAGACTCCATGAATCATTAAAAGTGTAGTGAATGTGAAGTGATTAATCAGCACTTACAGAGAACATGTAGTATAAAAGACCTCTGTGCTGATTTGTTCCTGTTCTGGAGCTGGTAGGTGGCAGTGCAGGTGAAATTGAGTCCATGATGAAGGTGAGTAGCGCTGAAGTAGGAGCTGAAACTGGTGTTGTGGTTCTGCTCCTGTCTTATCTCCTCAGGCAGGAAGTTCCATGTAAAAGTAGGTGTCTTTAAGAGACATGGAAGAGCTGGAGCAGAGCAAATGAGACTCACTGAAGTTCCCTCCACCACCTCATTTTGGTGCTCCACCTCCCCCTGATCCTCCTTATACAGTGTTATTGAGGGTGTGATTGGAGAGTCTGAGATAAACACAAAGTATCACATTAAAAAACTAGTTGAGTTTAATTAAATGTGTTAATGCTCAGCCCATGTTAATATGACCCATGTATCGTAGCATTAGCAAGGCTCCAGCACTGTACTCACACTGAACATCCAGATGGACAGATGAGTTGTGATCTCCGTGCTGGTTTTGAGCTCTACAATAATATAAACCACTGTGTGTACATTCAGTCATGTTGAGGCTGAGATGGTTTCCGGTTCCTATCTGCTCTCCGTTCTCTCTGTACCAGGTGTAGTTCAGCATTGCTGGGTTTGCATCACTGTTGCATCTCAGAGACACTGAACTGCCCAAAAGCACTGAAGCAGATGGAGATGCTGATACTGACGTGTTTCTAGGACCATCTAAAGGAGGAAGAACAGGATTTAGGAGACTCCATGAATCATTAAAAAGGGGGAAGAACAGGAGGCTGTGAAATAGAGGTGTTATGGTAGAGCAACGTCAATATATCCATCTTCTTCAACCGCTTATTCCTGCTTCAGGGTCGCAGGGAACCTGGAGCCTATCCCAGGAAGCATCGGGCACAAGGCGGGGTACACCCTGGACAGGGTGCCAGTCCATCGCAGGGCACAATCACATACACACTCACACACCCATTCATACACTACGGACAATTTACCAAGCTGCCAATCAGCCTACCATGCATGTCTTTGGACTGGGGGAGGAAACCGGACTACCCCCGCAGCACCCCCGCAGCACAGGGAGAACATGCAAACTCCACACACACATGGCCCCGGCGGGAATTGAACCCCGGACCCTGGAGGTGTGAGGCGAACGTGCTAAACACTAAGCCACCGTGCGCCCTCAACGTCAATATACTCAAAGCTAGAGCAAGCATAATAATAATAATAATAATAATAATAATAATAATAATAATAGACAACTTTATTTTAAAGAGCACCTTAAAAGCATCTTCTCAAAGCTCTGTAAATAAAATAAGCAATACATAGAGAAATAAATAAATAAAAGTTGAAGTGAAAGTGAAAAAGGATGCTTTAACAGTATACTCTATACTAGGGATGTCACGAGAACCGATACTTTGGTACCAAGTCGGTACCAACATTCTGAAAACGTGACAGTACTTGTTTTTCTGCAGTCTGTTGGTACTGTTTGTAACAAAAGTACCAAAAGTAACAAGGTTGCCATTCTTCTGAATCTGAAGGGGACAGCAAAATTTCGAGGCGGATAAAAACAGACATATAATTGATGCTCTGAAGCCGGTGTTCAAACGCTGCACTTCAAAGGGAGGAAACACCTTGAATTTGGTGAAGGACCTGAAAGACATGCCCCCTGATCTCTTCAAGGAATTCAAGGTGAATGAGTTTTAAGTCATATTAACATCAAACAACCTGTAAAACTTCTAATCCTTATGCTCCATGTAATGTTAGCGATAGACAGTTATATGTTAATGATGCTAACACATTACAAGGTTACAGAAATCTACCGTTTACGCCTTTGAGATCTCCATCATGCCTTTCAGCCTGTTTTACCATTCACTTCTAGTAACATTTACTTTCTTTTAGTTCTATGTTGCTATGAGCTAGAAAGTGTGTGTGGTTTGCTGCAGAATCAGGTGCCTGGAGAGTCTGAAATGAACACACACACACTGACAGATATGAGTGTGTTCAAAAGAGACTTCCCCTTTATTCATTCAAAGCAGAAGAATTTAAACACATTGTACACATTGATAACAGCAGTGCGTGGATGGTTTCTACTGATCCAAGTGTCAGACAGATTTAGTCAAAACACACAGCACATAGTTATGATACAAAGTAAGTCCCATGTCATGTTGACACAGAAGTACATAATAATATAATCAAGGATAGCAGTTGATCAGCTTATTCAAAGAAGTAACTAAATGATTACATTCATCATATATTTATTTGAGAGCAGTTCATGATATAAGAGGGTACGTAATATAAAATATAAGATGATAAAAGAGAATTTCCGTTCAGTCCTCTCTTTTATTCTTGCATAGCATAGAATAAACCGAAAGGAAATTCTAAGGGTAACATCACATCACCCTGTCATACAAAAGTCATGATATGTCTGTGAGACCACATCTGAAACCGCTGAAACCACAGCTTCATGGTTAGTAATGTAAATGTCAATCGGGGCCGAATGGGTCACGTCAGGATAAGAACTATTGTTGTTGGAATGGCCAATTGGAGTAGAGCTGAAAAGAGCTGTAGTTACAGAATCTTGAACCGAGGCTATACTACGACGAATACAGTCACAAATACAGGGGCCGATTAAAAAGATAAAGATGAGAACCACGATAATAGGAAGGGTGGCACATGCGTAAGGGGAAAACTATCCGAATAAGTCTCACCAAATAGTTCTTCGCAATGATAAGGAGGAAGAGCACCCATATACATAGATGTCTTGCTATAATTTTCTCTAACATAAGGGGCTACATGTTATTTATCTGATATCTTATGATAAAAACATACTGTAAATTTATTACCTTTAGGTGAACAAACAGACTGATGAAAAGTTAGCGGTATCTGAGGCATTTTAAAAGACCCTTCCTCTTGACAAGAGTACAGGGATCCAGACAATTAGTAGGCCAATTAGTTTTTTTATGGTCAGTGAGTTCATAGGGGAAATCTTTACAATATGGAGTAGCACCTGGTTTATCAGTTTATCAACACCTATTAAGGGTTTATTTTTACTGGCGGTTTTGTTAAAAGGAGTAATAACATAGCACTGACGCAGATCAATATTGTCATATCAGTGTCGTCTCATCTTAGACCGACGGCTAAGGAGCACCACATATGTTATGTTTCTCGTACTGGATAAAAGGTGAAAGGATGGAGGGTGCTATGCGGCATGAGAGCGCAGATAAAACAGGGTGTATTAAGGCGCATTTGCTTCACAGTTAGAACTGAATATTTATAGTACGAGTTTTGATTGAAATATTCTATATGTAAGTCATCAGACACATCAGACTGATTCAGCTGTAAGACTGTCAGAATTTGAAAAATGAACATCAGATTCATCCCAAGAGGATATATTTGGGATATAAATATACAAAGGAAGAAATAAAAACCAAACCTCGCATCAGGGATGAGCGAAATAAACCCCTAAGGGAAAAAATTTCCATCCTGCTAGCACCAACTGCTCGACACCTGATTGCGTTCACACTTCAGGTAATACTGGAAAAACTATATGTATATGTGTAAAGTGGGAGTTGAGATGGGTCAGTCAGCAGGACAGAACACGTTCACTGTTGATCAGACCTCGTCAGTGTACAGGTATGTTCTTGAATGGGCAACCTGTCATAGGAGAATAGGTGGAGGAAATATAGAATGGACAGAACTCATTTGTTAACAGCTTTTAACCAACTTGCATGTCTCCATGCCTCCTTCTGAGGTCAGAACACCAGCTCTCTTGGAATAAAAAAGTATGATTTACTGTGGTAAATCATATGGGGTAAAGGTCATTTTAATTTAGCACATACACAACACGTCAAGCAATTTACATACATAGTCGTCTTGATGAATATCAACACCACCTGTGGACTGAGAAAGGTTTGTAGACATTTTCCAAGTCGTGGGGAAAGGTCGACCGAATAACTAACACCTCAAAGTGTGAAAGGCCTGTGGTTTTAGATGGCGTCATTTGAATTTCAGTAAGAACGGCATGTTCGGTCAGGCAGTATTCTTTTGCCAAAATCCTGAAAATAGTTTTAGCATTTTCCCTCACGCATGGAAACGACATACAATGACCAATAACATTCTATGCGGTCAAAACGTTTGGCATATGGTTAAAATTGACCTTCAGAGACATTCAAAAAGTTTCAAAAGGCCTCTGAGTGGCGTAGTTATGTAGTCATATCAAACATCGTGAAAGATATGTCTTATTTGAGGACGTAAGTCACGTATACAACATTTAGAGGTCATATCAGACAACAATTCCTAATTGAGAATGATCTGAGACGTCGTCTTTGTTTTGACGATCGTGAGAGTTGTTGCTTTAGCACAGGAAGAGATAGATTAGATCTTACATCGAAGGCATAGCACGAGTCTGTAAAAAATAGGGATTCTTTGACCTTCAAATATCATGCACACATGAGTTTGAGTTTGAGCTGAATTAGATGGCACTGAATGTGCTTCAGTTAACACGTCTGGTAAACAGTTTATTTTAAACAATCATGATTTTCAAGTAAAGGAATGGTGTCAATTTAGCAGACAAATTTAATGGTCAAATTTGTGATAGCACAGAGAATAGTTTCATAACCACTTCTGCACTGAGCCGTCATGGGTTGTGTTTCAATATTGGATAACACCCATTTCACCTGTGCAACACCAAAGGGTGTCAGAACCAATCACTCTGCATGGATTACAAAAAGAACAGCACTCACAGCCACTGCATGCAGACACGCGCAGGAAATCAAGCATGTTCCTGTGGCCAAATACCCAGAGTGTTAGTGGGCAGATGGTAAAGTTACGTGTAGTCTGTCAGACCCAGGGCTGGAGAGAGGAACATGAAACAGTTTTTAAATGTTTAAATGCAGAAACAGTCTCAGGTGTGAGTGTGTCACATAAGCTTGTGTCCCAGGAGTCAACATGGATCAAATGTTCAACGATGACACTGAGATGTTTTGTAGTGGGCAGTTGAGAAGTCATGACAACCGCCTCCGGCCATCCTGTCAGCTTTCTCTGTCATTTTGATAAGAGAAAACCCAAACATTTGACTTTGTTTTACATAGGTGCAATGTTGTACTTGGAACCTTGAATCCTTTGTGACCAAGATGTTCCAGCAGTCTCAAGGTTGCAGTTCAGCAGCAAGCTTCTGACTGGCGTCGTCTGTGACATGGAATCTTGCAAAGAGTCTCAGAATCTCGTCTCACTACACAAGAAAACACGGGGCCAATGTAGCCCTCCGGCAGGTGTGTCCAGGTCAACTGGCATCCCCTTGCGTAAATGCAAACAGTGGCTGGACACTGAAACCAAAAGAGCATACTCTACCACACTAAACCTCGCATGGTGAAGCTATTAATGTATTAGAAACAGGAAAATTCAACATTGAACACAGCTTCCACATGAGGTCTTGTGAAACTCGTCACGTGACATCAGGCTTGGGAACAGGATTTAACAGGCGTGTTATATGATATGGGCTCACACAGGGCTTCAGAACACCTTGCTGTAACAGAGAATTAACAATAACATCAATATCAAGGGCTTTCGATTCTGATAAGGGATATTGTTGTTTTACATACACAGGATGAGAATGTTTTGTCTTAGCTGATTGATAGGACATAGCATGTCCTTGTGGTCTAGAGAGTTAGGCAGAGTCTGTAATCTGGATCTGATTCTGAATGAGACATATTCTGACAAATTGAGCTGATTTATTAAATTTACTGCTTCAGAGGTTTAGAAATTTAGAGCCAGAGAATGCAAAATTAAAGACACTCCAGCATGTTTACAAATTCATGCTTGAAAATTTCATGATCCAAACATTATAATAATTTGTACTCATATTCTTAACAATCCCTGAATATTATATACAATGGCAATAGTAAGAAAGTCTTTCAAGTTTTTATCTTTGGTTTTAAGTACATCGGATTCAAGTGTCAGCTGATAAATTTTATCTTTGGTCAGCCAAAATGACTATATACCTGGGCAGAAGAACAAAGTGTCACAAAACACAGACTGATGCCATAAAAGTCCTCCAGACTGATAAATTCAAAAATTCTGATTGATTTTTTAACTTTTACAGAAGTATGTTTTATTTTTATTTTATTAATGCTCCTTTAAATATTTATTTATATATGGAGTCACAACAAAAAAAATCTCTCTCGCCATAGGTGGGCCATACCTATGAGGAGCGGGCTGATATTGACCAGGCTGATGATAATATGGGACAGATTGTGCAGGAAAATACTGCAGGCCACCTCTTACCATAGAACCATGACCATGGCCACCTTGACCTCTCTTTTGCAGCTGATCTCGTTTTTTAGCATAACAGTCATGAGGCCAATGGCCAGGTTTCTTACATTAATGACATGGTGATCCTAAACGATAATCAGGACAGGTCAGTGGGAGATGAGCACTACAGGACTGTGCTCACGCTGGGTGTGTGGGCGGTTCATTATGAGTGGGTTTTTGTAAATCGGAGCAGCAGCGGCACTGGAATTTAGGCTTGGAACTTTAGTTCTACGTGGTGGTACATGAGGTGTGTTATCATTAACATGGAACATTTTAGGTAATTTATCCTTCAAATTATAATGCTTATTCCATAAGGGGAGTAGGCGAAGCCATCCCATATAACATTTTTACATATATTCATAATCCTAAGATGGATCACCTTCCCCATCATAAATCATTCGTTTGATCTGAGCTAATACACGCGACTCAAAGGAACCATGGAGTGAAATAATTTGAAGCTGCGGCGCACATGCAACTGACCAACCGTATAAACAATCTAAATATGGAACCGTATAAAATACACCTAACACCGACTCAATCCAATTTCTTGGTGTCATGCCAGGAGATGGAAGAACCGTGCTGGACAGAGGCCCTCCCATAACTAACTTGGAAAACACTACTTACCACAATCACAATAACACAATACTTATAATACTTAACACAATCTAAATACAACACTCTTAGGCAAACCACACAGACAGTTTTGAAAGTTAAATTAATTAAAATTCAAATTATTCTACCACTATATAACTATATAAAATACTAGAATACTAGTACAGATTAGGCGGCACCAACGTTACAGAGGATCTAGGCACCCAGAGTACAGATTATCAGCCCCCGATAACCACTCCAAAATTTATGGGTACGAAATTACACCACACCAGGGAGGAAAATAAAAACACTCACCTGGTCCGGAGTAATCCCACTTCTGACACCAAACTGTTAGATTTCACCGTAACAGAAATCTACCGTTTATGCCTTTGAGATCTTTGAGAACATTTAGTTACTTTTAGTTCTATGTTGCTATGATTTAGAAAGTGTGGTTTGCTGTGGCCTGGAGAGTCCGAAATGAACACACACACACTGACAGATATGAGCGTGTTCAAAAGAGACTTCCCGTTTATTCATTCAAAACAGGAGTATTTATACACATTGTACACATTGATAACAGCAGTGTGTGGACGGTTTCTACTGGTCCAGGTGTAAGACAGATTTAGTCAAAACACTTAGCACTTAGTTATGATACAAAATAAGTCCCATTTCATGTTGACACAGAAGTACATAATAATATAATCAAGGATCGCAGTTGCTCAGCTTATTCAAAGAGGTAACTAAATGATTACATTCATCATATATATATATATATATATATATATATATATATATATATATATATATATATATATATATATATATATATATATATATATGAGAGCAGTTCATTTTCATGTTTCATAATATATAAATATAAGATGATAAAAGAGAATTTCCTTTCAGCTATAAACTACCTCCTAATGTTCCACCCTGCATCTCCATTCAGCCCGTTTCCTGTCAGCTACATGTAGCCTCATGTCACTAGATTAAATCATTATTTTAATTGTAATGGTTTTAATAAATATTTTTGGCCTGAGCCCAGGTCAGTGAATTTAAACTAATGCCTACATTCAGTGTATAAGGTATGTGTTTAGTAGTACACCTTAGCACCGGTAGACTCCACTGTTTTAGTCATTGTCAGACAGTGTTCGATAACTAAAATCTCCCTCTCTCCTTCTCTCTTTCTCTCTCCCTCTATCTCTCTCTCTCTCAGTACTCTTCTCTCTCTCGCTCTCCCTCCCTAACCCTCCTTCCCCCTCTCCATCTCTCTCTCTCTCTCTGTCTCTCTTTCTCCCTCCCTCTCTCCCTCCCACTCTCTCTCTCTTTCACTCTCTCCCTCCCTCCCTCTCTCAGCGTCTCTCTGCCACACTCCCTCTCTCTCTCAGTACTCTTCTCTCTCTCTCGCTCTCTCTCCCTTGATACTAGGACAGAGATTCAGGTAAATGCACAGGCAGTGGAGGAGGATTCAGGAGATGAGCTGGATGGACTGTGTCAGTGTACTGATGACAGTATGAGAGATGATGAAAAGTGGTCAGAAGGGTCAGAGGTGTTAAAAGTAATCAACTTTTATATTGTAGACCAAATTAATAAGCTTCTGGATAAAACAAAGGGCAAAAGTGTTGAGGTGAGTGAGTTTTTTTCAGACCCAGATAAGTTTTTGCGTCTGTAATACAGGCGAGGAACAATAGCAGCCTTGAAGAACTATCACACAAAAAAAACGGTATCGATTAAAGAAGCACGTAACTACAATTCGGAAGAGGAAAAGATTAGAAAGAGAAACTAAAAGAGGGGAGAACCTAACCACACACTATGACTAACATGCTGTCCTTCTTCCTGACTTGTTTCTTTCTAATTTCTCTTCTCCTTATGGAAACCTTACGGGTGGGTTCCCTCAATGTTAATGGGATGAGGGATAGGAAGAAAGGCTCCCATAATTCTAGAATGTTTCAGGGTAAAATATCTGGATGTGATCTTTTTGCAAGAAACCCACAGTGATGTTCAGAACGAGGTTGACTGGCGACGGTGGTGGGGGAGCGAGTGTGTTCTCAGTCATGGGACTAACCTGAGTGCAGGAGTTACAATCCTTTTCTCCTCATCTTCTAAAGTAAAAATTCTGTCCAAAAATGAAATTGAACCAGGGAGACTACTCGCAGTTAGAGCTGAGGCAAATGGTTTTTCTTTTATTTTTGTTAATATCTATGCACCTAACACAGGGGATGACAGGATAAATATCTTTAACAAATTGAAAGTGTTTTTAACACAACAACAAAACGGTGACTATATGATTTTGGGGGGTGATTGGAATTGTACACAGGATTTGTCTCTTGATAGAAATGGAGAGGAACCGCATATAAAATCATCTGCAGTTTTAATCAATGTCACTAAAATTATAAAACTAACAGACATATGGAGAGAAAAAAAATCCTTCAGTAAAACAATATACCTGGGTAAAGGTGAACGACGGGAGGATCTCAGCAGCACGGCTAGATAGAATGTATTTCTCAGATAATTTGAGAAATAGAGTAGTAAATTCAGCTATCGTCCCTACTCCTTATTCTGATCATAAGCTCATCAGTGTGGATTGCACCTTGACATCTAGAAAGCATAGAAGTTCTCATTGGCATTTTAATTTGCTGCAAGATAAAAACTTTTGTGAAACCTTTAAGGTTTTTTGGGAAACTTGGAAAAAGGAAAAAGGTAGATATGAAAATATTACTCTCTGGTGGGAAATTGGTGCATATTAGAGAATTTTTTCTGCAGTATACATATGACTCAAACTTGTGCTTCAGACGGGCTTGAGAGAGAAATTCTTGATGGGCTTGAGAGAGAAATTCTTGCCATTGAAAAGAACTGGTAATCCGCAAGTGTGGACAGATAAGAAGCAAAAGTTGAATTTCATTTTACACAAGAAGGTTAAAGGGGCTCTAGTGAGGAGCAGGTTTTTATCAATGAAAGACATGGATGGTCCAACCTCTTACTTTTTTAACTTAGAGAAGAAAACTGTACAAGAAAAACAAATGTATAGCTTGAAAAACAACAGTGGTCATGATATAAGTGACCCTGTAGAAATGCGTAGACTGGCAGTGGACTTTTACTCCCAGTTATATTCTACTGAGAACACAGATGCTCAGAGCCAAGATGAACTCTTACAGAATCTTCCCATTTTAACCTCTGAGAATAAACAGGCTTTGGAGACTGGACTTACTTTTGGGGAACTAAGTGCTGCAGTAAAGGGACATTCTTCAGGTCACACTCCAGGCATTGATGGACTTCCTGGAGAGTTCTACAAACACTTCTGGACTGTAATCGGAGCTGATCTCTTTGAAGTTCTACTTGAATGTCTTCGTAAAGGTTTTCTGCCTAGGAGTTGCCAACAGGCTATTTTAACACTACTCCCCAAGAAAGGTGATCTGATCTGACTCTGTTGAAGAACTGGAGACTGGTCGCAATTCTGTGTTCTGACTACAAAATAATATCAAAGTGTATTGCCAATAGGGTAAACAAGATATTGCACAAAATCATACACAAGGATCAATCTTATTGTATAAAAGAAAGATGTATTACTGATAACTTGCATTTAATACGTGATGTTATTGATTATACCATGAAGGATGATATTAATATTTATATATATTATATAATATATTTATCACTAGATTAGGAAAAAGCGTTCGATCGAGTTGAACATCAATATCTTTTTAGAGCTTTGGGGGCTTTTGGGTTTGGAGAGAATATTATCTCTATGATAAAATTACTTTACAACAGGGCTACGTGCATGATAAAGATGGCAGGTGTTCCTGTTAAGGTGCAGAGGGGTATAAGACAGGGCTGCCCACTTTCAGGTCAGGTGTACAGTTTGGCTATTGAACCTCTCCTCTGCAAACTAAGGGAGAAGTTAAAGGGTCTGCGGATAAAGGCTACAATACCTAGCGATTATATAAACGTTTCGGCATATGCAGATGATGTCACTATTGTCATAAGTAGAGACAAGGATTAAAGTCTGGTCTTTAAAGAGATTTTAGAAAGTTATGAGAGAGCTTCATCTGCTAAAGTAAACTGGGCTTAAAGTGATGCCCTGTGGTGTGGTTCAGATCATAGTAGACCAGCACTCCCAGCTGGACTACAGTGGGGAAGATCTGGGCTCAAGTACTTAGGGGTATTCATAGGAAGCGAGGAGTACAGAAGACAGAACTGGGAGGGCCTGGCCGGTAAAGTGGGTGCTTGGTTGTCTCGTTGGAAATGGCTGCTACCCCAGCTTTCATACAGGGGAAGGGCGCTGGTCTGCAACAATCTGGTAGCCTCATCTTTATGGCACAAATTGACTGTTTTAGAACCACCTGAAGAATTGGTGCAAGACATCCAAAAACAGCTGATAGACTTTTTCTGGTCTGGTCAACACTGGCTGAAAGCAGCAGTCGTGTACTTGCCCAGACAAGAAGGAGGACAAGGACTAGTGGACATAAAAAGAAGAATAATGACTTTCAGACTTCAGACAGCAAAAAGACTCCTTTACGGAGAGGATCTGAGCTGGTCTGGGGTGGCTCGAGTCCTTTTGAGGAAAGTGGGAAGGATTGGGCTTGATCGACATCTTTTCTTGATGGACAGTCAAAATGTTGATCTAACCGGTTTGACACCTTTTTATCATTCAGTGTTGAAAGCCTGGAGAACTCTAAGATGCTCAAGGAACCTCGGAGATGTGTCGAGCTCCTGACTCAGGGAAGAATCCCTGCTACATAACCCTGCTGTGGACCTGGAGATTCTGAAGTCTGCATCTGTGATGGACACCTTAAAGCACTATGGAATTATGAAAATTGGACATTTAATAACAGCAGAAGGATGGATGACTGCTGAGAGACTGTCTGCTAAGCTTGGAGTGAGGTCAGTATTCCTTACACAGAGACTGCTGAATGACCTTCTTAAATGCTTACCTGTGGAATTTAAAAGTAACCCGGAAACACCCGATGAAGATACGAATGGCCACTTCCCAGAGCTAAGAGTTGTGCCAGCTGCAGGTGCATTTCAAGAAAAGGAGGGGGCGTTGCTTACCTTCAGGACTCCTGTACTTGAGGTGTTTCGTGAAACAGGGAAAAAGGCACTGTACACAACATGTGTAAAGATTTCACACATCAACTCTCTGGAGGGACTTAAAGAATCCAAGTGGCAGGAGGTTCTCGGACCAGATGCTTCCCCTAAAGGTTGCTGGAGGACCCTGTACAAACCTCCCATTGAGAAAAGGTCTGGAGATCTGCAGTGGAGAATTGTGCATGGTATAATAGCTACAAACAGACACAGAGCACACCTTGATCCACAGGTAGGGGAGGGGTGTCCCTTTTGTGGAACATCAGAAACTGTTTGGCATCTATTCCTGCACTGTGTGAGATTAAACGATTTATTTTCTCAGATAGAAGACTGGTGTAGGACTTTAAGAGAAGCGTTTTCACCCATGCTTTTTATTTATGGGCCAAAGTACAAAAAAAATGAAAAAGGGACTCCGGTGTTGCTTAATTTTTTGTTTGGATGGGCGAAAATGGCAATCTGACTTTCACGTAAGGACAAGATGAACGGAGTGGGGTCACCTGATGCAGTGTTGATTTTAAAGGGTCTAATAAAGTCCAGGTTAAAGGTAGAGTACAAGTATTACCACCTGATCTAGGATCTGGAGACCTTTAACCGTATTTGGGGAGTAAATGAGTGTTTGTGTGGAACTGATCTTGATGGCTCTTTGCAAATATATATATATAATTGAGATTGTTAAAGCATTGTCAAGCAAACATGAGATTCTTTTGTTGGGATTTAATCCCCCCCTTTCTTTTAATTTATTTATTTCATTATTCATTTCTGTGTTTGCTTGCATCTTTTTTTTATTTCCTTTTCATTATGATTAAATGATTGTTCTGTTTAACAGCAATTTGTAAATAAAAGAGGGTTGAAAGTCAAGTCTCCCTCTCTCTCTCTCTCTTTCACCCTCTCTCTCTCTCTCTCTCTCTCTCTCTCTCTCTCTCTATTTCCATCTCTCTCTCCCCCTCCCTCCCAATCCCCCTCTCCAGTATCAGCCAGAGGAGGATGTCCACCAGGAGAGTCAGGAGCAAAGTCAGCAAACCTTAACACAGTCAACCTTAAGAGAGCTTATAAAAGGCACAGAAAATATGACAAAAACACAGACGAAGAAAGGAAACTAGGGTAGATAGGGTAGTGTCTGAATTCATATGCATGGATCAAGTTCCTGTCTACACTAGAAACACATGGATTCCAGCAAATGCTTCAGCAGTTCAACCCCAGATACCATCTACCAAGCAGAACTTACTTCATGTATACAAAGATCCCCAAACTATACACTGAAACCAGAGAACTCATTTCAGAACATCTCAAAGAAAATCTTTTTTATGACTACATATTTATTATATATCTATTTTGTAATAGCTTTTTTTTTAATTTGACTGTTGCCACTATTGTTTTTATATATCTTTATATATATATATATATATATATATATATATATATATATATATATATATATATATATATATATATATATATATATTACTTTAAATAAAGGAATTAAAAATATGTATTATTTATTTATTTATTTTTACACACCGTGGTATCGACTTTGGTATCGAGTATTATAAAATGTGGGTACCGACTACTAGATTTTTGATATCATGACATCTCTACTCTCTACAAAAGAATCAAATGTAAGGCTGGTATCAAAAATGACTCCAAACATCTTCATTTTATTCTGAGTCTCTAGAACAGAGCCATCAACAAACAGACACAGTGGTCCAGCTTTGAGAATTTGATCATGGGAACCTACAGTAACTCATGTGGTGTGGTGTATTTGACTGGGGAAATAAAACTATCTGGGGTATACGGCAGAGGACCAGTTAGTTTGCAATTAAAAAATTCATCCAGATATTCTCCATCACTGTACTCACACTGAACATCCAGGAGGACAGATGAGTTGTGATCTCCGTGCTGGTTTTGAGCTCTACAGTAGTATAAACCACTGTGTGTAGAATCAGTCGTGTTGATGGTGAGTTGTTTTCCGGTTCCTATCTGCTCTCCGTTCTCTCTGTACCAGGTGTAGTTCAGCACTGCTGGGTTTGCATCACTGCTGCATCTCAGAGACACTGAACTGCCCAAAAGCACTGAAGCAGATGGAGATGCTGATACTGACATGTTTCTAGGTCCATCTAAAGGAGGAAGAACAGGATTTAGGAGACTCCATGGATCATTAAAAGTGTAGTGAATGTGAAGTGATTAATCAGCACTTACACAGAACGTGTAGTATAAAAGAGCTCTGTGCTGATTGGTTCCTGTTCTGGAGCTGGTAGGTGGCAGTGCAGGTGAAAGTGAGTCCATGATGAAGGTGAGTAGCGTTGAAGTTCAGCTGAGAGGAGCTGAAACTGGTGTTGTGGTTCTGCTCCTGTCTTCTCTCCTCAGGCAGGAAGTTCCATGTAAAAGTGGGTGGCTTTAAGAGACATGGAGATCGAGCAGAGCAAATGAGACTCACTGAAGTTCCCTCCACCACCTCATTTTGGTCCTCCACCTCCCCCTGATCCTCCTTATACAGTGTTATTGAGGGTGTGATTGGAGAGTCTGAGATAAACACAAAGTATCACATTAAAAAACTAGTTGAGTTTAATTAAATGTGTTAATGCTCAGCCCATGTTAATATGACCCATGTATCGTAGCATTAGCAAAGCTTTAACACTGTACTCACACAGAACATCCAGGAGGACAGATGAGTTGTGATCTCCGAGCTGGTTTTGAGCTCTACAGTAGTATAAACCACTGTGTGTACAATCAGTGGTGTTGATGGTGAGATGGTTTCCGGTTCCTATCTGCTCTCCGTTCTCTCTGTACCAGGTGTAGTTCAGCACTGCTGGGTTTGCATCACTGCTGCATCTCAGAGACACTGAACTGCCCAAAAGCACTGAAGCAGATGGAGATGCTGATACTGATGTGTTTCTAGGACCATCTAAAGGAGGAAGAACAGGATTTAGGAGACTCCATGGATCATTAAAAAGGGGGAAGAACAGGGGGCTGTGAAATAGAAGTGTTATGGTAGAGCAACTACAATATACTCTGAGCTAAAGCAAACAAAATAATAATAATAATAATAATAATAATAATAATAATAATAATAATAATAATAATAATAAACAACTTTATTTTAAAGAGCGCCTTTAAAAGCATCTTCTCAAAGCTCTGTAAATAAAATAAGCAGTACATAGAAAAATAAATAAATAAAAGTTGAAGTGAAAGTGAAAAAGGATGCTTTAACAGTGCTCTATACTAGGGATGTCACGAGAACCGATACTTCGGTACCAAGTCGGTACCAACATTCTGAAAATATGACAGTACTTGTTTTTCTGCAGTCTGTTGGTACTGTTTCTAACGAAAGTACCGAAAGTAACAAGGTTGCCATTCTTCTGAACCTGAAGGGGACAGCAAATATGCACAAGTGTTTCTGTCGGTCCACAAGTGGCAAAGAAGAAGAACTACGCATACAGGGAAAAACTACAAAAGGTTGCTATGGTGACAAGTTCAGCTCTTCCCTGACTCAATCAGAGGATAACAGGCAAGAGTCGAATATGGAAATACTTCGCATTCGAGGCGGATAAAAACAGACATATAATTGATGCTCTGAAGCCGGTGTTCAAACGCTGCACTTCAAAGGGAGGAAATACCTCGAATTTGGTGAAGGACCTGAAAGACACGCCCCCTGATCTCTTCAAAGAATACAAGGTGAGCGAGTTTTAAGTCATATTAACATCAAACAACCTGTAAAACTTCTAATCCTTATGCCCCATGTAATGTTAGCAATAGCCAGTTATATGTTAACGATGCTAACACATTACAAGGTTATAAACTACCTCCTAATGTTCCACCCTGGATCTCCATTCAGCCGTGTCCTGTCAGCTACATGTAGCCTCATGTCACTAGATTAAATCATTATTTTAATTGTAATGGTTTTAATAAATCTTTTTGGTCTGAGCCCAGGTCAGTGAATTTAAACTAATGCCTACATTCAGTGTATAAGGTGTGTGTTTAAGAGTGCACCTTAGCACCTGTAGACTCCACTGTTTTAGTCATTGTCAGACAGTGTTCGATAACTAAAATCTCTCTCTCTCTCCATCTCTCTCTCTCTTCCTCTCTCTCTCTCCCCATCTCTCTCCCTGTTTCTCCCTCTCTCTCTCTCCCTCTCTCTCTCACTATCTCAGTACTCTTCTCTCTCTCTCTCGCTCCCCCCCTTCTCTCTTTCTCCCTCTCTCTCGCTGTGCATGCGCGGTGGAGGAGTGATCGTGGTGGCTGGAGGACGCGAGAGTGGTTCAGCGTCTTGCCAAAGTTTTTCGCGAGTTTTGTCCGTTTTTCTTTTCTTTCTTTAGTTGATTGAAAGTCTGGTTTTTGAGTTATCGGTGGTTGGTGAAACTTGAGAGTGGGTGAGGGTGAGTGGGACGCCATGGCCTCCGAGGCTGGAGAGGAGACGCTGTCTCTCTGCCATGGCGTCAGATGTGTGCCGGCGAATGGAGAACAGGTGGAAGAGATTCTGCTAGCGGTGGGAGAGTGAGTCGGGTGTGAGAACATCTACTCCACCTCCCGAATGGACAAAGCTATGTTGATCTTCCTGAAAAAAGAAATATTCACCAACACGCTGTGCAAAAGTGTAATAGTGCTAAACGATGACATGCTGGACATTACCCCCTTTTCTACTCCTGCGACAAGGGTAGCTATTTCTAATGTGCCCTCCTTTGTAAAAGATGAACCAATAGCGAAGGAGCTGATCTGTTTCGGCAAGTTCGCCGGCCCCATGTCTGATCTCCCACTCGGTTGTAAAGACCCCGCGGTGAAACACGTCCTGTCTTTTCGGAGACAGGTGTATATGTTTCTTAATAACCCAAAACAAACATCGATATAAACTTTAAAGTTAAACACGGCGACAACAGATACACTGTCTTCACCACCACCGAGCGCCTGAGGTGCTTTGGGTGTGGGGAGATCAGACACAAATGGCTGAGCTGCCCGCGCAGAGCGGCGTAACCGGGGAGATCCGGGGAGACACGGCCGGGGTGCAGCAGCAACTGCAGCAGCAACAGCAGCAGCGCGGAGACAGCGAGAAGAAGGTCACTAGAGAACAAGAACCCAGAGCAGAGGGGGGTAACCTCTCACCGAGGTCACAGCAGGAAGAGGTCAGTGAGGAACACACCACCGGGGCAATCACAGCACCCAGTGACAGCATTGACGCTCGTGCCCATACCAGCAACAATTCCGACACCCGTGCCTATACCAGCAATGATACTGACACCGCAAAGTGGCTTCGTTTCAAGCCTTACAAAGCAGTTACCGGTGGAGAAAGTAACCCCACACAACCACAGCAGAAGGACTAACATGACAAGAACGTTGAAAATAAATAATAGGGAATGATAGGGAAGAAGATGGAGAAGGTGGAAAACCCGTCTAAACAGAAACAGCATAATGATGAGATGTCTGAAGACATCAGAGCACAGTGAAGGATCTGCTGAAGACTCCGGCTCAGAGCACAGTGAAGAATCTCCAGGAGAAGAATCCCTCTCAGACATGGAGGAGGAGGAGGAGGTCACCACAGAACAACCATGTGTTTTTAACTGTCCACAACAACCTGAGCAACTTTACACCACAGAACAGATTAACCAGTTTCTAAAAATGACTAAAGGAAAACGAAACTTCATCCTGACAAAATTATTTTCGGACTGGAGCGCTTTCGTAAAATCTGTAAAGCACACCATGGGAGTAATGTCACCAAGGAGATGTTACAAATTAAGGAAATGGGCAGTAGTCGCAAGAGAGGAAATATATTGTAAGCAGAATATCTACGGAGTGTACTGAATTAACTGTTTCCTAGACATGACTGATTTTTTTTGGCAGAAAACCTCCTTGAGGGGGGAGCTGTTGGGGTTCTTTTATCTTTTTTTCTTCTATCTATCTATCTATCTATCTATCTACAGTGGTGTGAAAAAGTGTTTGCCCCCTTCCTCATTTCCTGTTCCTTTGCATGTTTGTCACACTTAAGTGTTTCGGAACATCAAACCAATTTAAACAATAGTCAAGGACAACACAAGTAAACACAAAATGCAATTTGTAAATGAAGGTGTTTATTATTAAAGGTGAAAAAAAATCCAAACCATTATGGCCCTGTGTGAAAAAGTGATTGCCCCCTAAACCTAATAACTGGTTGGGCCACCCTTAGCAGCAACAACTGCAACCAAGCGTTTGCGATAACGTGCAATGAGGCTTTTTACAGCGTGCCTGGAGGGAATTTTGGCCCACTCATCTTTGCAGAATTGTCCTAATTCAGTTACATTAGAGGGTTTTCGAGCATGAACGGCCTTTTTAAGGTCATACCACAACATCTCAATAGGATTCAGGTCAGGACTTTGGCTAGGCCACTCCAAAGTCTTCATTTTGTTTTTCTTCAGCCATTCGGTGGTGGACTTGCTGGTGTGTTTAGGATCATTGTCCTGCTGCAGAACGCAAGTTCGCTTCAGCTTGAGTACACACGAACAGATGGTCGGACATTCTCCTTCAGGATCTCTTGGTAGACAGCAGAATTCATAGTTCCTTTTATCACGGCAAGTCTTCCAGGTCCTGAAGCAGCAAAACAGCCCCAGACCATCACACTACCACCACCATATTTTACTGTTGGTATAATGTTCTTTTTATGAAATGCAGTGTTCCTTCTACGCCAGATATACTTGGACACACACCTTCCAAAGAGTTCCACTTTTGTCTCATCGGTCCACAGAATGTTGTCCCAAAAGTCTTGGGGATCATCAAGATGTGTTGTGGAGAAATTGAGACGAGCTTTGATGTTCTTTTTGCTCAGCAGTGGTTTTCTCCTTGGAACTCTGCCATGCAGGCCATTTTTGCCCAGTCTTTTCCTGATGGTGGAGGCATGAACGCTGACCTTAACTGAGGCAAGTGAGGCCTGCAGTTCTTTGGACGTTGTTGTGGGGTCTTTTGTGACCTCTTGGATGAGTCGTCGCTGCGCTCTTGGGGTCATGTTCCCACTCCTGGGAAGGTTCACCACTGTTCCATGTCTTCGCCATTTGTGGATAATGGCTCTCACTGTGGTTCGCTGGATTCCCAAAGCTTTGGAAATGGCTTTATAACCCTTTCCAGACTGATAGATCTCACTTTCTTTCTCAATTGTTCCTGAATTTCTTTGGGTCTCGGCATGATGTGTAGCTTTTAAGGATCTTCTGGTGGACCTTACTGTGTCAAGCAGCTCCTATTTAAGTGATGCCTTGATTGTGAACAGGTGTGGCAATAATCAGGCCTGGGTGTGGCTAGAGAAATTGAACTCAGGTGTGGACAACCACAGTTATAGTATGTTTTAACAAGGGGGCAATCACTTTTTCAAACAGGGCCATGATGGTTTTGATTTTTTTCTCACCTTTAATAAAAAACACCTTCATTTACAAATTGCATTTTGTGTTTACTTGTGTTGTCTTTGACTATTGTTTAAATTGGTTTGATGTTCCGAAACACTTAAGTGTGACAAAAATGCAAAGAACAGGAAATGAGGAAGGGGGCAAACACTTTTTCACACCACTGTATCTATCTATCTATCTATCTTCCTTTCTTTCTTTCCTTCTTCTTCTTCTTATTCCCTCTTTTCTCTTTTTGTGTTTAGATGGAAAATGTTTTTTTTTCAATAGTGTATATATGTAAGTGTGTCAATAGTTAATGTTGTTTTAAAAAAATCAAAATCTCTCTCTCTTTCTCTCTCACTCTCTCCCTCCCTCTCTCAGCATCTCTCTCTCTCTCAGTACTCCCTCTCTCCCGCTCTGCACTCTCTCTCCCCCCCTCACTCTCTCTCTCTCTCTCTTTCTCTGTCTCTCTCTCTCTCTCTCCCTCTCTCTCTCTCTCTATTTCCATCTCTCTCTCTCTCTCCCTCCCTCCCTCTCCCCCTCTCCAGTATCAGCCAGAGGAGGATGTCCACCAGGAGAGTCAGGAGCAAAGTCAGCAAACATTAACACAGTCAACCTTAAGAGAAGCTTATAAAAGGCACAGAAAATATGAAAAAAATGCAGATAAAGAAAGCAAACTAGGACAGATAGGGTAGTGTCTGAATTCATATGCATGGATCAAGTTCCTGTCTACACTAGAAACACATGGATTCCAGCAAATGCTTCAGCAGTTCAACCCCAGATACCATCTACCAAGCAGAACTTACTTCATGTATACAAAGATCCCCAAACTATACACTGAAACCAGAGAACTCATTTCAGAACATCTCAAAGAAAAACTATTTTTTGCCTACATATTTATTATATATCTATTTTGTAATAGCTTTTGTTAAATTATTTGACTGTTGCCACTATTGTATTTTTTTATATATATCTTATATATAAAAACATTATATATATATATATATATAACTTTAAATAAAGGAATTAAAAATACGTATTATTTATTTATTTATTTTTACACACCGTGGTATCGACTTTGGTATCGAGTATCATGTAATTTTGGTACCGACTACTAGATTTTTGGTATCATGACATCTCTACTCTATACAAAAGAATCAAATGTAAGGCTGGTATCAAAAATGACTCCAAACATCTTCATTTTATTCTGAGTCTCTAGAACAAAGCCATCAACAAACAGACACAGTGGTCCAGCTTTGAGAATTTGATAATGGGAACCTACAGTAACTCATGTGGTGTGGTGTATTTGACTGGGGAAATAAAACTATCTGGGGTATACGGCAGAGGACCAGTTAGTTTGCAATTAGAAAATTCATCCAGAAATTCTCCAGCACTGTACTCACACTGAACATCCAGGAGGACAGATGAGTTGTGATCTCCGTGCTGGTTTTGAGCTCTACAGTAGTATAAACCACTGTGTGTAGAATCAGTCGTGTTGATGGTGAGATGGTTTCCGGTTCCTATCTGCTCTCCGTTCTCTCTGTACCAGGTGTAGTTCAGCACTGCTGGGTTTGCATCACTGCTGCATCTCAGAGACACTGAACTGCCCAAAAGCACTGAAGCAGATGGAGATGCTGATACTGACGTGTTTCTAGGACCATCTAAAGGAGGAAGAACAGGATTTAGGAGACTCCATGGATCATTAAAAGTGTAGTGAATGTGAAGTGATTAATCAGCACTTACACAGAACATGTAGTATAAAAGAGCTCTGTGCTGATTGGTTCCTGTTCTGGAGCTGGTAGGTGGCAGTGCAGGTGAAATTGAGTCCATGATGAAGGTGAGTAGCTCTGAAGTTCAGCTGAGAGGAGCTGAATCTGGTGTTGTGGTTCTGCTCCTGTCTTCTCTCCTCAGGCAGGAAGTTCCATGTAAAAGTGGGTGGCTTTAAGAGACATGGAGGAGCTGGAGCAGAGCAAATGAGACTCACTGAAGTTCCCTCCACCACCTCATTTTGGTGCTCCACCTCCCCCTGATCCTCCTTATACAGTGTTATTGAGGGTGTGATTGGAGAGTCTGAGATAAACACACAGTATCACATTAGAGATGAGTTTTAAATGTGTTCCAGTGCATCATTAGTGTAATTACAGTTACACTGTACACACACACTGCTGCAGATCTCACCTCCCACTCTTACAGACACTGATCGAGATGTATAAGTGTATTTCAGTGGTCCTGAAGTTTCTAATCTAAAGTAATAAACTCCACTGTCACTCTGTCTGATGTTGTAGAAGATGGTGGTGCAGTTCTTCATGTGGAGGTCTCCTATAATTTCCCCTTCAATCTTGTTCTCTTTAGTTACATTAGACTTAAAGACTCTGTCATCGACACCATGAGTGCCGTCTTTTAACCAGATTCCTGTACGATCTTTCTGGAGGTCTCCATCATATTGTTCTTTAATCTCAAATCTGCAGGGTATGAGAACACAGAGTCCTCTCACAGCTTCTACACTCTCTGGTAGACTGATGGAGAATTCTCTACACAAAACACCTGCAAACACACACACACACACACACACACACACACACACACACACCACACACACACACACACCACACACACACACACACACACACACACACACACACACACACACATACACACACACACACACACACACACACACACACACACACACACACACACACACACACACACACACACACTGCATTTATATAGAGTGTGTAGAAATACTGAGTCCAAACTGCAGTTGTGTTACAGAATCACACCAAACTGGTTGAGTTACTGTCTGAGTTTAACACACTTACGTTATCAGGTCACACATTAAATATCAATTCTACACAAACCTTTAAACAGAAAACAAACGATGACGAAGTTTCTCTGCTGATTTCATCTCTCTGTTCAGGAAAGATCACCTGAAGAAGAAACTAACACACACACACACAACACACACACACACACACACACACACACACACACACACACACACACACATACATACAACACACACACATACATACACACATACACACATACACACATACACACACACATACATACAACACACACACACACACACAAAACACACACACACACATACATACACACACACACATACATACACACACACACACACACACATGTACACACAGACATACACACACACACATACAACACACACACACACACACACACACACATGTACACACACATACATAATTATAGAGTATTTTATGTCAGAGTTTGTTGACTTCCTGTAATTGTTGAGTATGAAGTTGTACAGAATTCTAGTTGTGGACCGGATTGTTACTCTGCTCATTTCTAACACTACTGCATGCCCCCGCCCCCACACACACACACACACACACACACACACACACACACACACACACACACACACACACACACACACGTAGTTATATCATAGGGGGATCAATAGTCCCAACAAATGGTGTTTATATTAATGAGTTTGGTTTTTTGGGGTGAAATACATCTGAAAAGAAATATCAGTGATTTAATATGGACATGAGTTTGTGTTACTGTGGGGTTATTTGTGTGGGGATGTTTGAATGTGTAAATATATGAGTAGAATATTTGTTTGTGAAATAAATCAAACTAATGTTGATTACTGTTTAGAGATCCCGGTTTGCCTTTGAATAAAACGTTTAGGAGGTAAAGCGTTTTTAAAAATAAAAAACAAAAAAATAATAATCTGTAATAATAATAATAATCGTGCATATTACATACATTCTAAACATAAACATTTAGGAGGTAAAACGTTTAAAAGTGCTGTTTAAAAGAATTGTGAGTTTTGTTTCAACTATAAACAAGTTTTTGGAAAATGGGGATATCCAACGAGGATACTTATACAGAACTGTGTGAAGCTCAGGTGTGGTGAGTGTGTGTGTGTGTGTGTGTGTGTGTGTGTGTGTACGTGTGTGTATGTGTGTGTATGTGTGTATGTGTGTGTGTACGTGTGTGTATGTATGTATGTGTGTGTGTGTGTGTGTGTGCGTCTGTGCGTGTGTTGGGGCAGTTTGACAGTTTGACAGAAAGTGATATAACTACTCTCCCACAAACACACACACACACACACACCCATTCATGTCCACACACACACACATCCTCTCACACTCACCACACCCGAGCTTCTCACACACATAAAGTGTACACTATTACAGTTTACTCTGAGGAGTTGTACATCTAAACTGTGATTGTTTTACAGAAACTCCATTTGTTGATCATGTTATAAGCTTTATGCTAAAAATCACTCGACACTGTAGCTACATTAAAGCTACATCCATGATTAGAACCTCCTCGGGTCATTTCTCTTCTTTCCAACAGATAAAAACAGCTACACAACCTGATGGATTATAAACACACTGTATTAGAGGTGTAACACAATGCCACGGTCTGTTTTTGTAGCTCCTGATAACATCTCTGCAGTGAACTTTTCTACAGCATCAACATTCACCTGGACAGTTTTACATATGAAAAGTTGCTCCTGCAAAAATCTCACTTTGGACATGGTCAGCTATTGTAGTCCCACTGGTGTATAGGGGTAACTAATCCCCATGGCAACCAATCCCCTGTTCCTGCCTCCAAACTGAGCTTAGAGCAATAGAAGCAATAGAAGTGAAATATCAGAAGAAAAAAACAGCTACTGTAGCACAAGTGAATGTATAAATGTATAAATGTGTAAATATTTCATATCTACTGCAAGAAAATGTTGATCTGAAGTTTAAAATAGTGGACAGTGTTTCTGCAGCTGATAAACTGATACTGATAAGATTACACAGTTTTATTTACCTTAAGATCAAATATAAGAATTTCCAGCTGAGTCTCGTGAACTAAAGTGTTATTATTACAGATAGAGCGGTTCTTACCAGAGCGTGTTAGTGTCTCCAGTTCTCGAGCTGAAGTGATGAACATCATATTTACAGTAACACTTTAACTGTCTCTCCATCTCAACAGCCTGAGTGTCAAACACTAACAAACAGGAAGTTCTTTAAGTGTGTGTATGTGTCTTATTTAAGAAATACACATATGAGTACAGCACTAATGTGTGTGTGTGTTTGTGTGTATTTGTGTATGTGTGTATATGTGAGTGTGTGTGGTGTGTGTATTTGTGTATGTGTGTGTGTTTTGTGTGTGTGTGTGTCCTTAAAACCTGCATACACAGCAGCTCATTGATGCAGTCTTTAAGATTTCATCCTGCTGAGTTTCTGAGTAACAGTTTATTTGGATGGGATTAGTTGTCCACAGGAATGTGGGTACTGGAATTATAACTGGAGTATCTCTGGGATTTTAGCTGGAAGGATTACGCTGTATTTTTCCTTCTATAGAATAAGGAGTAGAAATAACCTGAGGTAATATACAGTATATGTGGTCATGTGACCTATTAATGACCATGTCCCTTACAACTATAACTTTTATTTAACACTGAAATCTGGTCAACAGACATTGCTGTTGATGAGCAGGTAGAAGACCAGTTGTGGGGATGTAGGTCAGTGGTAGAGTGCATGTTTTGCATGTATGAGGCCCTGGATTCAATCCCCGGCATCTCTGAGGGAAACTGTGTTTAAGACTTTAAATAAAGTGTTACATTGCCTTACGTGCCCTCAATTTTTGTGGGCGGCTGTGGCTCAGGTGGTAGAATGGTTTTGTCCATTAATCCACTAATCGTATGGTTGGTGGTTCTATTCACGTCTTGCTATAAGGGAAGTAAAATCAATAACATTCTTTTGTATTGAGCTCAATGGATCTGAAGCTTCAGGAATCCCAAATACAGCAATACAGAAACCGGAGTACCCGTGTGTTTTGTCTAAATCTGTCTGACCCTTGGACCAGTAGAAACCGTCCATGCACTGCTTCTTATCAATATGTATAAATACTCCTGTTTAGAATGAATAAACCGGACGTCTCTGTGAGCATGCATGTGTCAGTGTGTTCACTTAATGTCGCGGTTCCCCCTTGAAGCAGCATGCTCTCGCGCAGTTGCGCATGCGTGTTGTGACATTTGAACATGTGCTCTTTGTTTTTGTTTCTGTCATTGGCTGGGAGGGCACGTGTGTTTTGTTTATGTTCGTCATGACCCCGCCCCGTGTCTGTCATAGGTTGTATCCCCACGTGTGTCTGTATTACTCCCAGCTGATATCTGCTTAAGTTAATTCATGCCGGTATATATACTACGCACCGTACTACACACGGCGCGGTTAATTAAACATATTAAACATAGTAAACATAGTTCCTTGTTAGTTATAGTTCACGCTGGGTTATCCGCTCCCAGATCATTATCATAGTTCATGTTTATGCTTATGTTTGTTTCTCGACCCTGTTTTCCGTGCCATGTTGTTGATATCTGCCTTGTCCCAAGTTTATGCCTGATTGCCGTTCGCCTGACCTTCGCTTGTTTCCTGACTACGCCTTTGGATTACGTTTTGGATTTGTCTGCCTGCCTCTTGTAAATAAACTACACTCGTTCTTAAGTGCGCTTACCTCCTTCCTTCATCCGCACCGTCACAACTTGTGACAGAATTATCCGCCCTAATTATGGAGGTAGCATGAGAACGGCGAGGTCGCGGAACCCAAGACCGCACGGCCAAGATTCCCGCCTTGGATTCCATGAGCTTCGCACAGAGGTATTCCGTGGACATGCCGGAGCCGTATGGTGGCTACTTTTACCCGGATGAGTTTTTGATGGACTGTCAGTATTATTTCTCCAGCCTACATGACCCGAAACCAACTGAAGGACGATTTATTCTGTTTATCACGTCTCGCCTCGTTGGCCCAGCTCACGCATGGGCACAGCGAGTAGCAGCCAAGGAATCCCGGGTGCTGGAGGATATTTGGCAGTTTTTGGAAGTGTTTTTGGAGGAGTTTGGAGAACCAGGACAGAACTATGATCAGTTGCTGGAGGAAGTGAACGTAGCGGAGCGCCCATTCCACAGGTATTATGGGCGGGTGAGCACTGCAGAGGAGATGGACAAGACCCCCACCGCTCATCCAGGGAAGCGAGTTCTGCTCATCTCCAAGTTTCCAGACCAAGCTGTCTCCAGCCCCTGCCATGCCTCAGGTCCATGTCCCGGTCCAGACCAAGCCACAGGTCCAAGTTACCGTGCATCCTGCTAAGCAGAATCCATTCATCTCCAAGTCTGCCGACCCAATTCACAAAGTTCCACTCACAGCCAAGTTCCAAGTTCAAGCTCCAGTCACAGCCAAGCCTCAGGTTCCAGTTGTAATCACGCAGAGTAAGAAGAAAATGGTGGAAAAAATTAGCAGAATGCAGTTGGAGTTGGAGAGTTTGAGCAGCACGCTGTCTGAAGAAATGCATCGAAGCTACTAAAGAATGCTCATCCGTGGAGTTGCAACTACAGGAAACACAGGTTTTGCTGCAAGAGGAGACATTCTGGAAACGTGTTCTGAGCATTCAGCTCTGTCGACTAGTGGACGAACGAAATCAACTAAAGCAGCTTCTGGAGGAGGAGAAGGATAAAAGGAAAAGTACAGAGACCCAGCTTCACCAAGTCCAGAGTCAGTCTCAAGCTCACGACGCCCAAGTCCAGACTCCGTCTCAAGCTCACAACGCCCAAGTCCAGACTCAGTCTCAAGCTCATGACGCCCAAGTCCAGACACAGTCTCAAGCTCACGACGTCCAAGTCCAGACACAGTCTCAAGCTCACAGCGTCCAGGTCCAGACTCGGTCTCAAGCTCACGACGCCCAAGTCCAGACTCAGTCGCAAGCTCACAGTGTCCAAGTCCAGACTCAGTCTCAAGCTCACGACGTCCAAGTCCAGACTCAGTCTCAAGCTCACGACATCCCAGTCACAGCCAAGCCTCATGTCCCCTTGGTTATCGCTCAAAGTAAAAAGGAGTCACGTCGACAGGAGGGGGAATCTGGGGTCAGGGCTGAGACCGGCTCCCACCCTCCCTCCCCATTTTTGATGCTCGCTCAGCCTTCCTGCTCGGCTGTGGATGTTGCTCGGCCTTTCTGCTCAGCTGTGGACGTCGCTCGGCCTTCCTGCTCGGCTGTGGACGTCGCTCGGCCTTCCTGCTCGGCTGAGGTCATCGCTCCGCCTTCCTGTTCGGCTGAGGTCGTCGCTCCGCCTTCCTGCTCCACGGAGGACATCGCTCCACCCCTGGGCTCAGCGGAGGGTGTCGTTCCTCCCTTGAGCCTCACGGAGAACTTCGCTCCTTCCCCTGGCCTCGCGGAGAACCTCGCTCCCCCCTGGAGCCTCGCGGAGAACCTCGATCCCCCCTGGAGAATCGCGGAGAACCTCGCTCCCCCTGGAGCCTCACGGAGAACCTCGCTTCCCCCTTGAGCCTCGCGGTGAACTTTGCTCCGCGTCCCTACTTCGCCAGAAACATCGTGCGGTTTCCTGGCTTTGCTTGGGACATTCAGCCCAGGGGCCCGGGGCCGCCGGTGATATGGGATGTTTCATGGCACTCCGGGAGGAGTGCCTTTGGGGGGGGACTCTGTCATGGTTCCCCCTTGAAGCAGCATGCTCTCGCGCGGTTGCGCATGCGTGTTGCGACTTTTGAACATGTGCTCTTTGTTTTCGTTTCTGTCAATGGCTGGGAGGGCACGTGTGTTTTGTTTATGTTCATCATGACCCCGCCCCGTGTCTGTCATAGGTTGTATCCCCACGTGTGTCTGTGTTACTCCCAGCTGATATCTGTTTAAGTTAATTCATGCCGGTATATATTAATTAAACATATTAAACATAGTAAACATAGTTCCTTGTTAGTTATAGTTCACGCTGGGTTATTCGCTCCCAGATCATAGTCATAGTTCACGTTCATGTTTATGTTTGTTTGTTTCTCGACCCTGTTTTCCGTGCCATGTTGTTGTTATCTGTATTGCTTCAAGTTTATGCCTGTTTGCCGTTCTCCTGACCTTCGCTTGTTTCCTGACTACGCCTTTGGATTACATTTTGGATTTGTCTGCCTGCCTCTTGTAAATAAACTACACTCGTTCTTAAGTGCGCTTACCTCCTTCCTTCATCCGCACCATCACGACTTGTGACACTTAGGCTCCCCAGATATCTGGAACGCTCTGAGGAAAACCACACTTTCTAGCTCATAGCAGAACAGAACTAAAAGTTACTAGAAGTAAATAATTGTAGAATTGTAGAACAGGCTAAAGAAAGCATGATGGAGATCTGGAGACATAAAGCCAAGATTCCTGTGATGAGTGGAAATCTAACACAGACAAAAGCACCCCCCCCAACACACACATACACACACCCTCTCACACTCACTACACCCAAACTTCTCACACACAAAAAGTGTACACTATTACAGTTTACTCTGAGGAGTTGGACGTCTAAACTGTGATTGTTTTACAGAAACTCCATTTGTTGATCATGTTATAAGCTTTATGCTAAAAATCACTGGACACTGTAGCTACATTAAAGCTACATCCATGATTAGAACCTCCTCGGGTCATTTCTCTTCTTTCCAACAGATAAAAACAGCTACACAACCTGATGGATTATAAACACACTGTATTAGGAGTGTAACACAATGCCATTTATCTGCATGGCCTGGTTGTGCAACACTGTCACATGGCGTGACGGCAGACAAGTTGATAGGATGCACTTGAAGTTCAAACGGTGAGTTTTATTTACAAAGTGATGAAAACAGAAACAAGACTTTTTCTACAATCAAGCTAAGCTAAACTAAACTAGGACTTTGGCTAATGCTAATGCTAATGCTAAGTCATAAACCGGACATGAAACAAAGACTCGCTAAAGTTGCACTCGAACTATAAATGCAAGGCATACATAGATACATACATAAGTTCAACGCATTCATCCATGCCGTGTGAAGCATGGCTCACGGTTTATATCCACACAGTCATTAGCCCACAACCGCTACCAGCTGCGGGCACTTCCGCATACGTCACACATGACACAAGGGGGCGAAAACATGATGTCTCCCTGGAAACAGCATGCACATGTGCACCAGCGCCCAAGGAATCTTGACGTGGCCTGAGCGAGAGGCATGGCTGTGGTGTCGGGAACGTGAGGGATGGCTGTGGTGTCCGGGACCTGAGCCGGGGCTGTAACCGGGACCTGAGCCGGGGCTGTGACCGGGACCTGGACCTCAGACAGGGTCTGGATTTGGATGTCCTGAGCTTGAGACTGAGTCTGGATGTGGACGTCTTGAACTTGAGACTCGGTCTGGACCTGGACGTTGTGGACCTGAGACTGGGTCTGGACTTGGGAATTGTGGAATTGAGACTGGGTCTGGACTTGGGCGTCATGGACTTGAGACTTCGATTGGACCGAGCCTTCCAGCTCCTGTATTTTGGCAGTCAGATCCTCATTCTGTCTGTCCAGCTGCTGCCGAGTAGTCTTACTCCTCTGAGCTTTGCTGCGCTCACCTGCTAGCTCGGTGCTCAGCGTGTCCACTTGTGCGTTTGCCTTCTTCAATTGGTCATTAACGAGTTCAACGTTGCCCTGTTTCTCCTCAAGTTCCTCCTCCAGCTGTGAAATACGAGCTTCCAACCTCCGCTTCTCATCATTCAATGCAGATATCTTGGAGTTACAGCTGGTCACTTCATCATGCAGCTAATTTCTCTCCTGTAGAACCAGCTGCAGACAGATCCTCACATAACTGCACATTTTCAGCCTCCAGACTCTTGACTTTGCGTTCACTCTCTTTGGCGCTGCTCCGTGCAGCATCGTAAGTTTTAATGGCTTGAATGAGTTGAGCTTCCCGCTCGGACAGGTCAAGCTCTAGCTTCTTCTTTTCCAATTCTGACATTTGTGTCTGAACAGGGTGAAGCTGGTTCTCTGCACTCTTCCTACTCTCCTTTTCCTCTTCCAGAAGCTCCCTCAATTACGTTCCTCCTCTAGTTGACAAAGCCGTATGCTCAGAACTCGTTTCAGGAGTGTCTGCTCTTGCAGCAAAACTTGTGTTGCTTGTAGTTGTGACTCCACAGATGAGCCCTCTTCAGTAGCTTTGACAGAGCTACTCTGAGTGACTGTGCCGGGAGCTTGAGGAATGGCTTGGGTAGGAATGTCAGGAAACTGAAACATGGTAGGAACTTGGGCGTTAGATACCTTTGACGTGACTTGGGCCTTGACTTCATAGACTTGTGACTTGACTTGGGCTTTGCAATCGGAGACTTTAGACTGAACTTGGAGGTCCAGAGCTGAAGGCGTGGCTTGGATTGAACCTTGGGACTTGGCTTTGGCTGAGTCCTGGACGTGAGCTTGGGCTGGCGCTTGGGCCGCAGGGACGTGAACTTTGACTGGAGCTTGGACTTGAAACTCTGACTTGGCTGGGACCCGAGCTGTGTCTAGGGCTTGGACTGGAGACATGACTGGGGCTTGAACTGGAGGCGTGACTGTGACTGGAACATGAACTTGGAACTTAGCCTTGAGTGGAACTCTGAGAATTGGGTCCGCAGATTTGGAAATTAATGGATTTTGTTTAACAGGATGCGTGGTGATTGCTCTGTTTCTTTCCTCATAAGAGAGATGGAAGGATGGGTCCGGCAGGGGCTTGGCTGTGGCTGTGACATGGGGTTTGGCTGTGGCTGTGACCTGGACCTGTCGTTTGGCCTGGACAGGGACTTGAGGTATGTCTCGGACAGGGCCGGGAGACTTAACTTAGACAGGGACCTGGACCGGGGACGTGGCAGGGACCTGGACCTGGGACATGGCAGGGATTGACTAGGATAGGCGACGTGACTTTTTTTTTTGCTGCATCCATGGTTCCGGCGGTTGAATCTGTCACATGGCGTGACGGCAGATAAGTAGATAGGATGCACTTGCAGTTCAAACGGTGAGTTTTATTTACAAAGTGATGAAAACAGAAACAGAAACTAGACTCTCTCTACAACTAAGCTAAGCTAAAATAAACTAGGACTTTGGCTAACGCTAACGCTAATGCTAAGGCTATGGCACAAACCGGACATGAAACAAAGACTCGCTAAAGTCGCACTCGAGCTATAAATGGCAGGCATACAGAGATACATACAGTTCAACGCATTCAACCGCGCCGCGTGAAGCACGGCTCACGGTATATAGCCCGCAACCGCTACCAGCTGCAGGCACTTCCGCATACGTCACACATGACGCGAGGGGGCGTCAGACACAGACAGAAATATTTATAAAAATATCAAAGCTGCATTCAATTATTTTCAAAATAACTTTATTGATAGGTCTGTGGTTAGTACAATATTTTAAACATATGAATAATATCAATAAAGATCAAATGAAAAACCATAAATGTTAAATGTCAATAAGAATATTCGGCCTCATTTATCATGCTGAACACAAGTAACTTTTTCTTAAATAATTTGCAGAAGCATTTACACAAGAAGTGGGGAGTTCATTCCCCAAATTAATCCAGTTATCTGGTGAAAATATCTCTATTCTACATGACACTCCTGATTTTGTGTAAAATAAGATAAGGAGATAAGGAGACTGCACTACTTCAGGTGATATCTCATCTATCTAAATATCAAGCAAGTGGATTAACTAATGCTAATGTTAGCCAAGCAGTGTTAGTTAGCTTGTACTTTGCAGTTTCTCAGTTACAGGACAAGCTGTGTTTTTTTTCTTATTAACTTCAAGAGAAAGAAAAGGAGAGGCTGGTGAGGGAGCGACTGTTCAAAGCTGCTATAAAATAAGTAAGAACAGGATCTAACTTGTTTCACCGACACTCCACAACATTAAATGTACAGAAAATAGTATGAAAAGTCATTTTTGAATAAAAACTAAAGGATAATAAAGAACTTCATCACAAACCTTCTACAATCTGTTAAGCTTGGCCTCTAGCTCTCTTCTGGCATCATGCTCAGTACCGGCGCTCCACAAGGCTGTGTGCTGAGTCCTCTACTCTACTCCTTGTACACATACGACTGTACTTCTTCTCATCTCTCATCATTAAGTTTGAGGATGACACTACAGATATGGGACTTATCTCAGGAGGGGATGAATCAGCCTACAAGGAGGAGATCCAGAAACTGGAAGTGTGGTGTTGATGTAACAACCTGACTCTGAATACCAACAAAACAAAAGAGCATCATTCTGGACTTCAGGAGATGTGGTGCAGACCCGGCCCCACTCTGCATCAACGGGGACCGTGTGGAAAGGGTTCACACTTTCACATTTTTGGGAGCCCATATTTCCGATGTCCTCTGTTGGTCTGCCAACACCTCAGAGATCGTCAAAAAGACACATCAGCCACCACACTTCCTGAGAGTGCTCAGGGAAAACAACCTGGAGTGTAAGCTACTGGTGGACTTTCACTGCTCTACCATCGAGAGCGTGCTGGAGTACTGCATTTCAGTGTGGTACTCCGGTTACACAGCAACAGACAAGAGAGTTCTCCAAAGAGTAATTAACACAGCCCAAAGAATCACTGTCTGCTCAGCACCCTCCCTGTAAAATATTGCCTGCTCCCGCTATCTCAGTAGGGCCAAAAACATCATCTCTGATATATCATCACACCCAGGCCACTACCTGTTTGATCTCCTGCCCTCAGGCATGTGGTAGAGGTCCTTAAGATCAAGAACTTCCCCTCTAGAGGACAGTTCTTTCCCATCTGCTATCAGGACTTTAAACTCACACATGCACTAAATGTGGATTTTGTACTTTTGCACTTTGGGTCAATTGATTTGTCCATTTTTCTTATTTTAATATTTTTTTATTAAATCAACATCAATCAGACTTCAAATTTCATTGTATGCAGAGATATACAATGACAATAAAGATCATCCATTCACTCATTCACTCAACTTGCAGTTCTTTGTTTCTCTCCTCTCTGAAACACACAAAACAAAACCACACATCCATCAGCTCTTTATAAAGGTCATGGTTGAAAACATGAAGCAATAAATGAAGTTAATTGAATAAAGTTAATGATGAATGTTAATGAGTGATGTGATGTCACCTCTGTTAGTCTGCAGAGTTTCATATTCAGAGTTCTGTACAGCAGAGAGCTGGAGAGAAGCGTAAGTATCTTCTCTCTGTAGAACCTTCACATAATAAACACCATCAATAATAATAATAATAATAATAATAATAATAATAATAATAATAATAATAATAATAATAATAATGTTTGACTTATCTTTATTTTCCTGGACAATTTAATAACAAATTTCATGAAAATATTTTATCCATTCTAATCTTTAAGTTTACGATCATAAAACCTTTAATTCTGCTATTTTTCTGACACTTTAAATAAGTTTGAATTATTGAAATGATAAAATCTGTGACTTACTGCTTTAATTTGTAGACCAGAAATCCAATAACACCAACACACAGAAGAACCACAAAGAGAGAGGGAACCAGATAAAGTACAGCACTGTGTCTGCATTCTGGGAAAAACAACAACAAACGTTCAACATATAACAATAAATCACACTGATATAAACACACTGATATAAACACTCATCAGATTAATCCACTGTAGCTGCTCACCTGAACTGATGGAATTAAACAGGAGTGAGGCGTGTTTTGTTTTTTTTGGCAGTGTTTTGGCTTTGTTAGCCTGGATATAGAGTTGTGTGCAGTCTCCAGTGACATGCTGCGAGTGACAATGGCTGCTATACAGCTAGGTCAAGCGACTTGTAAGCATGTGTCATGAGCTCAAGCGCTGCACAGCAGAGCACTAACGGAGACCCTGCTAGGAGATTTTTGCTGAGAGATGCCAAGGGTAATTTTGATTGGTGTTGATACAGGAAAACGTCGGGGTTACGCATGTAACCCTGTTCCCTGAGAAGGGAACAAGATGTTGCATTTAGCATAACAGTATCTGAAGCTTGTGTAAAATCATGCCTCTACTTACAGGCCTGCCATAATCAGGTGACGTAGCAATTAAGCGTGTCGCATGATATATATGGCACCTGTGAACCTTGTCGCCAGAATTATTATCTGAAGCAAAGACGCCAAGTAGAGGCATGATTTTAAAAAAGCTTCATATACCGGTCACGCGCACAAGGCGCCCCGATACAGTTATGCTAAATGCAACATCGAAGTTCCCTTTGAAAGGGAACAGTGAGCTACCCACTCCAACCCGTCATGAGAATTAATCTTATGATTATGGGATTATGAGGACAATCACCACTCAAAAACACTTCAAAGCTCAACCACGCTTCTCATATGTCATGCCTGGACTATGAGGAATATCTCCCATGGTTATAATTGTGAGGAAAGAGTAGCTTAAAGTAAAAAACAATATGTGTAGCTGATTGAAGAGCTGCTAGAATGCAAGAGAATTCAGATAGAAAGTAAGGTTAGAAAATAAGGTAATTGAGCCGCTGTTTATTTATTTTTTATTATTGTTTAGCTATTATGACATGAATATGAAGTTAATATGAGACTACCTCCACCTCTGAAGGAGAGGTTCACCTGGAGCTCTGTCTGTAGTCACCAGCTTAAAATAATGACTTATTAAATCACAAAAATGAATAAACACAACTTGTGAATGTATTTTTCTAACCTTTAGCAGGGGACTGAGCCTTAGTTGCAAAGAAGTCGATCTGAGAGGCGATGCCCATGTTATTGGAGCCAACACACAGCAGAGTGGGTGTGTCCTTAATGGACTGAGGGATGGAAAATGAAATGGAACTTTTGGAACTTGTGCTGCCCCCAGACTCCACTTGGATGGGCGTGGCTTCTGAGTACGGGACAGTTTAATTGGAGACACGCCACTCCAGTTTAGGAGATGGATTTCCATGAACCTCACAGGAACACAATATCAAATCCTCAGTGGTGTTACAGCTGGAGGAGGGAGAGATCTGAGGAGCATCTGAGAGAGGGAGGGGGGTTAGCAAAAAACTTTATTTCTACACCTTTTACATCACGATTTTTAACAATATAACATTATATCCTCATAAAAAAATATATATATTTTACATTATGAACATTTAAAACAAGCTGGTCATAATAAACTGTACACACAGCTTAATTTCATTTATAGAATTTGGCACATGCCCTATAAAGTGACTTTTTTTTACTTTTTTTCTTTTAGAAAATGTTTTTATTTAAAATTAAAAATAAAAATAAAAAAAATAATATCCAGAGTGACTTATATTTACATTTATTCATTTAGCAAATGCTTTATAAAAAGGCAGAAAAAAAAAAAAAAAAAAAAAAAAAAGGAAAAAAAACAATACAAGTAGTACATAGACTTACATGTATCTCATTTATACAGCTGAGCAGTTGAGGGTTAAAGGCCTTGCTCAAGGGCCCAACAGTGGCAGTTTGGTGGGGATTTGACCTTACGACACACTATGTATCACAAAAGCCAATTAATTATTTATTAAGCTATAATTAGCAAATTCTGGCAGCCTTAATAAAATTAGTAGTCTTCCTGCCATTAACTGCTTGAACATTACTTCAGGATTGTCACGTATCTAGAAACTCTGGACTCTATTTCCCATCAGTCACTGCACTGCACCACCAGTCACATGACCACATGCACCTGATTCACGTTTTAGTTAATGAGCACTCGTGTATATCTAGTCTTTGTCTGTACTGGTTTCTTGTCTTTCGTTGTCGTAGACTCTCGTCATTCATGTCTCTATGTTTTGTTTCATGATACGTTGTTTTGCCAAAGTGTCTTAGTTTTGTTGTCTGTTTATATTAAATGTTATATTCTGCACTTGCTTTTGCCTCAACCTCAGATTCATGACAAGGATCTAGAGGATCTAGAGTGGCAAATTGTAAGTAATTTTTCTTCCATTTTTTTTCCACTGTGCCAGTTTCAGTTCATATAGTCTCAAGGAGTTTTTCCTCTCCCCAATGAAATTCTTCTCCTTAATGAAAATAGAAATTCACAGAGAGCCAGACCTGGAAGACAGAGCAAGAGATAGAGCAGTGTTCGTCTCCAGCTCCTCTTTCAGATCCATACAAGATCCCCAGGACCTGAGCCAGCTGGCTGCCTCAGCAGAGGTCAGTAACCCTCAGCAGAGGTCAATAACCCTCAGCAGAGGTCAATAACCCTCAGCAGAGGCCAGCGCAGATCCGCAAGGCTCTGAAACCCAAATCCTGATTGGAAGTGCCCATTAGAGATGAGATTTAATGTGATGAGAATGTGTTCTAGTGCATCATTAGTGTAATTACAGTTACACTGTACACACACACTGCTGCAGATCTCACCTCCCACTCTTACAGACACTGATGGAGATGTATAAGTGTATTTCAGATCTCCTGAAGTTTCTATTCTAAAGTAATAAACTCCACTGTCACTCTGTCTGATGTTGTAGAAGATGGTGGTGCAGTTCTTCATGTGGAGGTCTCCTATAATTTCCCCTTCAATCTTGTTCTCTTCAGTTAAATTTGAGTTAAAGACTCTGTTATCGTCACCATGAGTGCCGTCTTTTAACCAGATTCCTGTAGGATCTTTCTGGAGGTCTCCATCATATTGTTCTTTAATCTCAAATCTGCAGGGTATGAGAACACAGAGTCCTCTCACAGCTTCTACACTCTCTGGTAGACTGATGGAGAATTCTCTACACAAAACACCTGCAAACACGCACACACACACAAACACACACACACACACACACACAACACTCACACACACACACACACACACACACACACACACACCACACACACACACAGACACACATGTATACACATGCACATAGACATATACACATACGCACACATATAAATGCACACACAATCACACACATACACACACACACACGTGTACACGCACACCCACACACACGCACACACACACACATCCTCTCACACTCACCACACCCGAGCTTCTCACACACATAAAGTGTACACTATTACAGTTTACTCTGAGGAGTTGGACGTCTAAACTGTGATTGTTTTACAGAAACTCCATTTGTTGATCATGTTATAAGCTTTATGCTAAAAATCACTCGACACTGTAGCTACATTAAAGCTACATCCATGATTAGAACCTCCTCGGGTCATTTCTCTTCTTTCCAACAGATAAAAACAGCTACACAACCTGATGGATTATAAACACACTGTATTAGGAGTGTAACACAATGCCACGGTCTGTTTTTGTAGCTCCTGATAACATCTCTGCAGTGAACTTTTCTACAGCATCAACATTCACCTGGACAGTTTTACATATGAAAAGTCTGTGTTAGTGTCTCCAGTTCTCGAGCTGAAGTGATGAAGATCATATTTACAGTAACACTTTAACTGTCTCTCCATCTCAACAGTGTCACACACTAACAAACAGGAAGTGCTTTAAGTGTGTGTATGTGTCTTATTTACAGTGGGGGAAATAAGTATTGAACATGTCAAGATTTTGGTCAGTAAATATATTTCCAATGAAGTTATTAATCATATGAAATTTTCACCAGAGATCAGTATTAACTCAAGATCCACAAATATAAAGAATTCACAACATTAAAGTCCATAAATAAAGTTATGTGTGAAAAAGTGGAATGACACGGGAAAAGAATTGAACACGCAAAGAAAGAGCAGTTCTCCAAGATAAGGTACGGCAAGGAACCAGAAATGCATAAGTAATTATACCCCCTATCTGTGCAAATTAATATCAGCTGGATTAGTAAATTGAAGGTCTATAAAAAGCCTTTTCATTACCAAGGTGTCACACAAGAAACCTCTCATGATGGTTAAAAGCAAAGAGCTCTGCCAAGACTTTAACAACCTTATTGTTACAAAACATGTTGATGGAATCGGATACAGAAGATTTTTCATAACTTCTGAATCCTCCAGTAAGCACCATTGGGGCCAAATCAAGTTATCATGATTAGTGGAACTAACATCAACTGGCCACGCACAGGAGCTCCTCAAAAGATTTCTGACCAGGGAGTCAGAAGAATGGTCAGAAGAGTAGCCTAAGAGCCAAGGACCAGTCAGAAAGAGCTCCAGAAACACAGGTACCATCGTCACAGAGAAAACAATAGGCGATGCACTCCACTGCTCACGCTCATCCCACAAGACTCCATTACTTTTTTGTGCCTTTGTTTATTTATTCATTTTCATATGATTCGTTTACATGTGATTCATATTCATGTGATTCATTTTCATTTTCATTTACCTTTTCTCCCCTCCCTTCCCTTTCACAAATATTTCATTGAGAAGAAAATAAAAATTAAAATACCCCCGCCCTCCCCCGAATTAAATGAAAATGAAATTTTGTAATGGCAAACCATTACCTGTTAAAATCAGTGATGCTATAGATGCTAACAATGCTAATATGGGTTTGTTTGGTCATTTAAAGGATTGATGGTGTGTTTGAACCTCATGGCACAGTAAATCATAACTACACTGATTTTGTCCCATTTGACCCTGCATACATGCCTGTCATTTCTTTATATCTATATCATCTATCTACAAATTTAAAGCAGATTTTTGTGTTTCTTGTTTCATCTGCTATGATGAATTACCGCAGCACACATTCCACATCCATGTTTAAAATAAATGAAGTACAAAACAAATCAGATCCACGGGGAGGATTTACAAATGAATCAGCACTACATTACTGTGAGAATCCATTTCCCTGCCCTTAAACAGTCATGTGAACTTCCAATGAAGATGTAGGCAGTTCTAAATCATAAAATAATGTTTTTTTTGTTTGTTTTCTCTTCATGTTTACACTTTCCTTTCAGTGACTGGTTGCTCTCCAGCTATTGCTTTAGCAAAATTTTGTAAAGTGTCACAGTTTCCAGGGCAGTGATAGCTCAGTGGATAAGACATTGGACTACTGATCAGAAGCTGGGCTCTTGAGCAAGACCCTTAACCGTCAACTGCTCAGTTTTATAAATGAGATAAATGTCACTCTGGATAAAGGTGTCTGCCAACTGCTGTAAATGTAAATGTAGTTTCCCATTCTGTCTCCGCCCTTGTCCTGTTATTATTTGTTATCTGATTGTGTTCACCTGTTCCATGCCAGTGCTTGAACAGATGTTTGTGTATAATTTGCTGTTTCTTCATGCTGATGTAAAGTATTATGACGTTAGCATTAAGTCTGAGCGTTGTTGCCTGTCTTTGACTCTTGCCAGCTTTTGACGTTGTATATGGGTTATCTTTGTTTGACTCTTAACATAATTATGAAGATGATTCTTTCTTGGCCCTAAATAAATCTCACACAGAGCACCGCACTTGCGTCCTGTTTCATTTGCCACAACGTTACACAAACTCATGTATGTATTGGCCATGATTTCTGGTCACTCTTTTGTTTCCAGAGTTCTCATTTTTATCTTTTGAAGCCCTAATGGATGCTGGAAGACATTCTTCCATCTACACAAATTCTCCCATATGATGTGAAAATGGGATTTGTTGTTCTGTCATGACCTTTGAGATTGCTTAATGAGATCACATTATGTCATTATGTTTTGAACGCCTCGGGGTCCCCTAGTCAGGGCTGGTTAATGTGGCTCAGGAAAGGGAAGTTTGTGGTCCCTTGCTGGAGCTACTACCCCCACGACCCGATTACGGATAAACAGTTGAAGATGGAAGGATGGATGATTATTCTTCTCATAAGGGTTATCGGACAAGACATTCTAAATTACAGATATTATAATTTGAAATATTAGAAATGATATATTATAAAACAGAATTGTCCCCAAGGAGAAAAACATCATTTCATCACAACCTTTTTATTCATTTTATGAGAATCTTATTACATTTCAAGCTGGAGGTTAATAACCAAGAAAATACAAAACAGATGTTTGTAATTACACATATTTACAAAGAGACACGAAACTTTAAAACACTTATCAATGAACAGAACAGTATTTGTGAAATATTGTGGAACCATGAACTGAATTTATGGTTTATTAATGACTCGATCAGTACACCTAACACACTGCCACCTCAGTATATATATATGCGTATGAAATATACAGTATATAATGCAAAAATGCTCATAAATCTCCTCAACATTTATTTTTATGAAAGCCTGTTTAATGTGTGATATCGACTCGAGTCAGGAGCAGTGTTAAGTCCACTGTCTGATAGTTTAATATAACCACAGTGTCAATATAAGTCACGCTGATATTTATATTTTGGCTGTAAATACACTCACACACACTATGGAACATCATTCAAGGAAAATATTAAATACAGAAATATGATACAAAATTTTTTTTTGTCCTAATAAAAGACATCAGAGGAAACACATCTTAATCAAAGACATCTCTTATTTCAAGGAGTAAATAGTTTTTAGATCAGGTGATGAATGAAGATAAAGTTTCTCTGTAAGCGTAGCAGATGAAACTGAAGCAGCTGCGTAACCCGACTCTGAATACCAGGAACTTTCCCCACGTAAACACTGGACTGAATGCGAACATAAGCTTTTTTTCTCTGATTATTTTATTATTATTTTCAATAGCACAGAGTGTACAAAATACTAAACACACACTAAACAAACAGCTATTAACTTTGGCTTGTCCACCAGACCGGGTTCTCCAGCATGCATAATTTTATGGTGAAAAAAAGCCACAACTAACATCATGATCTCAATGAGGAAGCCTTTCTCTTTTCCCGAAGCAATAAACTCCAGTTCATAGACTATAAGCTTCAACTCCATTCAGCAGTTTGTGCTTGAAGCTTTGATCTTTTTTCTCATTTTTAATCTTTGATCTTTTCTATTCAAGCAATCTTACAGATATAAAAGAAATGTAAATAGTTATTTATCATTCGACACATATAGAAATAATAAATGTAATAAAATAAAACCCAACTCTTTGGCTCTTAGTTTGTAGCCTGAACATCTGAACATCTGTTTAACTCTGAACAATTGTATTTTTATGTATGTTCATGTTTACGAGGATTAATTTGTGCGTAAATGCATTCAACTCCATCTGAGGGTTTGAGCTGCTCTGAAGCTCTTTCTTTAGCTCTTTTTTCTTTCACTCTTTTCTTTTCTTTTTTCTTTTCATCATCATCTTTATCTAAATTGACCAGAGTTTGCTCCATTGTTGGCTGATGTGTGATGTTTCCGTACATTACCTCCTCTTCGGCTGATTTTTGAATCATTGCACTGTCCATAGTTATGTTATGTTCTTCCTGGACCTCCTCGATTGTTGCATCTCCAGTTTCACCCTCGGTTTGGTTTTCGGAGCCGTGGTGGACAGTGGTGAAATGAAGCGACTCTGATAAATCCATTTTGTTTGCATACACAGACTCTCCATCTTCATCCTGTAAAACGGCATTGGGGATCAACAGGAAATACAATTCTTTTAAAAAAAAATAATATAAAGGACCACTGATATGACCTACGCTTCTGATGTGACCTACGCTTAAACTTCTGTGTGTGTGTGTGTGTGTGTGTGTGTGTGTGTGTGTGTGTGTGTGTAATTTCACACTAACCATGTCATTTAAAACCAGTCCTGCTGTCTCTCCTTGTCCAGAAGGATTCACTGTCTCTCCTTGTCCAGATGATTTTGTTGTCCTGAAAATATAAAAGCCAATTCTGTGTTGATTCAAAATATTACAGTAAATCTTCCGTGTGAACAAACATTTAGAGTTTAATTCTGTAATAATGTTTTGGTTAACAGACCTACAGTCCCTAGTGTAAAAGTAAAAGTTTTTACAGTGAACACACCTTACACACAGGAATACACCACACAGTATCATCATTACTGAAGCTCCAACAGCTACACCAATCAGCACGGAGGAAATATCCACATCTGGACCTAAAATAATAAAACAGAGAAAATAATACCGTATTATAATCTAGAACTATTACTGAATTGTTCAGTGGCAGTTTAAATAATCTGTTTAAAGTGTGCATCAGTGTAAACCACAGTGGACTATATTTGGGCGTGTAGATGAGAGATGTTTTTATGATGTATAGTATGTATGATCTATATAAAATCATATAGATGATTGTAGATGTTTAAACTACAGACACAGTGTTTTTGAAACAAATGAAGTGGATTTTGTATAAATGCAGGTTTTGTGTAATATCTGAATAAACTTTGATACCTTCTTGTTCGTAAGTGCACACCTGTCGAGACCTTTAACACTAAGCCACACGGTGACTTTAAAATGCTGTCAGTAATTTCTCACTGAGCTTGGCTTGGGTTCTGAGTGATGGAGAACCCTGGCAGTTATCCAGTGTTCATCCAGGTGGACACATCTCAGGTAGTTTAATAATCAGCTTGGTTTTCCAAGGGTTCTACCAGGGAGGCGGCTGGAGACAGAGGGCAGAGTCCCTGGGGCCGGGGAGATCCCTCAAGACTCTGAAAATCCCTCCGCGTCTAAACCCCCAGAGTCATACCACGGGCCGAGCCCTGGTATTACCGCGGGGATAGAGGACTTTGAAAAATTTCTCCAAGTCCAAAACCCCCGGGGTTATACCATGGGCCGAGCCCTGGTATAACCGCGGGGATAGAGGACTTTGAAAAATTTCTCTAAATCTAAAACCTCAGAGGTATACCATGGGTCCGAAACCGATCTAGGTGTTCCAGGGGCCCTGTGCTTTGGCGGGGCGTGCTGACTTCTATAAGCCGGGGGGGAGTGCTTAAGTGTGGGTGCCCCGGCACGGCCGGTGCGCCTGGTAGTGTGGGCTTGGTTGTGGGTGCCTGCCCAGGCTCGGTGCACTGTCCTGGGGCGAAATGTCAGAGTTCTGTGGCATGGCTGAGAGTGGGCCTGGGTGTATTTCTGAGTGGGTTTTCTGGTTCTGGCTGCCCAGTCAGTGTGCCATCTCCACGGGTAAGAGTCCGTGGAAGCTGGGGTGTATTTTTGAGCGGTTTTCTTATTTTTGGCTGCCCAGTCAGAGTGCCATCTCCCCGGGTAAGAGCTCGTGGAGGCCTGGGGGTATTTCCGAGCGGTTTTCTGGTTCTGGCTGCCCAGTCAGAGTGCCATCTCCCCGGGTAAGAGTCCGTGGAAGCTGGGGTGTATTTTTGAGTGGTTTTCTGATTTTTGGCTGCCCAGTCAGAGTGCCATCTCCCCGGGTAAGAGTCTGTGGAGGCCTGGGGGTATTTCTGAGCGGTGTTCTGGTTCTGGCTGCCCAGTCAGAGTGCCATCTCCCCGGGTAAGAGTCCATGGAGGCCTGGGGGTATTTCCGAGAGGTTTTCTGGTTCTGGCTGCCCAGTCAGAGTGCCATCTCCCCGGGTAAGAGTCCGTGGAGGCTGGGGGGTATTTCCGAGCGGTTTTCTGATTTTTTTGGCTGCCCAGTTAGAGTGCATCATGCCTGGGGAAGCCCTGAGCTGAGTCCCCTGATGGAGCTCGGTTTAAGGGAAAAGTCCCTGGAAGTCTGTCATTTTGCCCGAAAATAGTGCATCATGCCTGGGGAAACTTTGTGCTGACTCCCCTGATGGAGCTCAGTTCAAGGGAAATGTCCCTGGAAGTCTGTCATTTTGCCCGAAAATAGTGCATCATGCCTGGGGAAGCTTTGTGCTGACTCCCCTGATGGAGCTCCGTTCAAGGGAAATGTCCCTGGAAGTCTGTTATTTTGGCCGAAAATGGTGCACTTTGCCTGGGGAAGCCCTAAGCTGACTCCCCTGATGGAGCTCGGTTCAAGGAAAATGTCTCTGGAAGTCTGTCATTTTGGCCGAAAATGGTGCACCGTACCTGGGGAATCCCGTGGCCGACAGCCCCTCTGGTTCTCGGTCCTGAAAAAAATATCGCTGGAAGTCCCCGATTTCGCCCGGAGGCGGTGCACAGAGCCCGTGGGGGCCGAATGCCGAAAGCCCGGTTGTTTCCCGGCCTCTGGGTCTTCCTCCAGTGCCCGGGGAGGCCCGGAGCCCGTGATTTTTCACATTTTCCTCATTTTTCCGACTTTTTCCCCTTTCATTCCTCAGGGTCCCCCCTGCTGGAAATGGCTGTGGGAGTGAGTCTGAGGCCCTGGGACGAGACCGTGAAGACGGCTTCTACGTCTATCTCTCGTGGGCCCTCCCGGATGACGATTTTGGCTCTCCAGGGCGAGGGAGATGTCCCTGGAAGTCTGTGACTTGGCCCGATCAGAGTGCACGGTGACTGGGGAGGCCCATAGAGGCGAAAGCTCTGCTGGTTCCCGGGGTGAGGGAGATGTCCCTGGAAGTCTGTGACTTTGCCCGATCGGAGCGCACGGTGACTGGGGAAGCCCATAGCCGCGATCGCCCTGGAGGTTCTCTGTTCAAGGGAGATGTCCCTGGAAGTCTGTGACTTTGCCTGATCGGAGCGCACGGTGACTGGGGAGACCCATAGCCGCGAGTGCCCTGGAGGTTCTCTGTTCAAGAGTTTTTTCTTGGTTTTCCAGCTTGGTTTTCTGTTTTTTTCTTGGTTTTGCTACTCCTCCTCCAAATTTTGCTGAAGCTGCCACGGCAGCTCCATATGCCACGTCCTTGAACTCATTATTTCGAGATATCTCATTATATTCACTTAGTAACTGATTATTTGGACTTTTGACTCTTTAGACACTTGTTTCAACAACTACATTTCCTTATTATTTTGATTAAGTAACTCTTATGTTTACTGCAACTGCAGATTTAGTTCATTATAAGTGAAAACACATGAAACATAAAAACCATAAACAAAATGAGGAGTAGTGAAGCAAGGCAACAACTTAAGCATGACATGAGTTAGGTTACAATGACAACAAAAGACAAAACCTAGACAATGTGTGTTAAACAGGACAAGACTTAAATACTGGTGCTCATTGACCATCATTAACAGTCATGTGATGTGGTGAGATCAGGTGATGTGCAGTGGCTGATGGGTATTGTAATTCTGTACTTCATTCGGCGCAACCGTGAAACTTACTAATACTAAATGTAGCGTGGTGAAAAATAGTGTCTTTGTTTATTTGATTTATTCAAAGAAAAGGTTATTAAATAGATTTAAAGGGATGAAGATGTTATGTGTGATGTTATACTACCTGTGTGTTTGGGAGTGGATGTAAAATGGGTCAGTTTGATTGGTTGTGTTAACGGACCAATCAGGAGGGAGGTCATCGAGAGGTTGAAGGAAAAAAAAAACAACGGGAGAGAGAGAGAAAGAGAGAGAGAGATAGAGGGGAGAAGCATGTGGATTTGCTAGCTGTGGGTTTTTGTTTCTCTCAATTACCATCACCCCATAAGTGTTCGACCAGAGCACTATATGTAACTGTAGTGGTGTAATAAGCTATCTGTGGAGAGTTAGCGATCAGCTGACTGGAGGAGCAGAGATATTTAAAACTTATTAAGGGACTTTGGGAACAGTTTATAGTTTAACATTGTAGTTGAATGTTTTGTTGACTGAACTTTCGATGTTAAATATTTGTGTACATTAGTAAAAAAAGGTTAAAGCTTTAACCAGTGGTTGGTATTTCTGTTTATAAATAGAAAAGAACTCAGGATAGCTCCCCAATAAAGGTAGTATACCAAAGGGGCGCTACATAAATATGAGTTACTAATCAAAATAATGAGTTACTAGTTCAAATGAATGAGATAATAATGACTTATTAAGTCACAACAACGAGTAATGAGCAAAACTTGTGTATGTATTTTTCTAACCTGCAGCAGGGCACTGAGCCTTAGTTGTAAAGAAGTAGACCTGAGAGGCGATGCCCAGATTATTGGAGCCAACACACTGCAGAGTGGGCGTGTCCTTAACGGACTGAGGGATGGAAAAGGAAATGGATCTTCTTAAACTCGTGTTGCCCACAGACTCCACTTGGATGGGCGTGGTTTCTGAGTACGGGACTGTTTGATTGGAGACACGCCACTCCAGTTTAGGAGATGGATTTCCATGAACCTCACAGGAACACAGGATCAAATCCTCAGTGGTGTTACAGCTGGAGGAGGGCGAGATCTGAGGAGCATCTGAGAGAGAGAGAGAAGAACCATGAATAAATAAAATAAGTATAAAATAAAATAAATAAGTCAGCACAAAAACGTATAGTTGTTAAGAACATTATCAGCCTAATGCTGGTGTAAAACAAAGTTCTCCCTCCACTACAGAACACAGAGCCTTCTCAGAGAGAGAGAGAGAGAGAGAGAGAGAGAGAGAGAGAGATGATAATATTGAAACAAGTCAGAAATAAAAGACCATTTGACAGGTGAAGAGTTTGGTGTTTGATTTGAAGAACACGTCTCCACCATCCTCAGATTCAGTAACCCTAACGCACTGCACAATTCCAATCAGGAACCAGCTTCTGATTCAGAAAATTTTTACAATTCTTCTAGTGTTTTTTTCTCTCTAATTCTCAGTGTGATCAATAAAATTTGATTTGATTTTAAAATAAAAAGCTCATAATTTGCCTTTGTGTTTAGAAATGCATCAAATTTACATTACATTTATTTATTTATTCACGCTTTTATCCAAAGCGACTTACAAATGATAAAAATGCAAGCAAAGCGATATATCAAGCAGAGAACAATACAAATAGTGCTGACTGAGTTCCAGAAGAAGCAAAGTGCACAGAGTAGAGGTGTATGATAATTTTTTTTTTTTTATGAGTTGGTTAGGTGTTCATGGAAGAGCTGGGTCATTAGCTGTTTTTTGAAGATGGTGAGAGATTCTGCAGTCCGGATTGAGGTTGGAAGTTCATTCCACCACTGAGGAACAGTTAGTGTGAAGGTTCTGGAAAGGGACCTTGCGCCACGCTGAGTGGGAACTACTAAACATCGGTCACTAATCGATCGCAGATTGCGAGAGGGAACGTAGGCCTTCAAAAGAGAGTTGGGGTAGAAGGGTGTTGTTCCTGACATGTTCTCATCACAGTCATCTACAGTGTGCAGAACACAGTGAGATGAAATAACAGAACATAACAGAAACATGTTCACCCTAATGTCCAAAGATCATTAGCTTGAATCTGACGATGCCTATCAATCAGATCACCATTAGCCAATCATGGGCATCTGTGAGCTCATGCATGTAGAATAGATCAGATTAGTGCTTACCTCAGAGTACACTGCCCTGTGACACTGCATGAGCAGTTTGAAAAGATACTGAAGTCAGCTTCATTTTTCTCAGAGGAAGCATGTGCTTGCCCCACCTTCATTAGATAAATACCCATAATACTCCCTCCATCACTCTTCTAGAGGCCTCACCCTTTTCTAGAGCATACTCAGTTACAAAGTGCCTAGACTCTCATACCCAAGAGCTTCTCTGCTGTCTAATGATGTTAATACAGCACAGGTCCACTGTTTTTATTCTTTATATATGATACCTCTGGGTCAAATTATTCGTAAACATGGAATTAGCTTCCACTGTTATGCTGGTGATACACCACTGTATGTTTCAGTAAAGCCAGAGGACAGACAGCAGCTTAATAAAGTTGAGGATTGTGTAAAGGACATTAGACACTGGATGTTTATTAATTTCCATTTACTTAATTCTAATAAGACAGAAGAACTTGTACTAGAACTACGTGTAGCTAGAAGTAATCTTTCTGATCACATGGTTACTCTGGATGGTCTTTCTGTTTCATCATGTACAGCAGTTAAAGACCTCGGAGTGATTATTGACTCCAGTCTATCATTTGATGCTCATGTAGATAATATTATTAGGATAGCCTTCTTTCATCTCAGAAATATTTCTAAGATAAGAAACATATTGTCACTACATGATGCAGAAATACTGGTTCATGCATTCATCACCTCTAGATTAGATTACTGTAATGCCTTACTGTCTGGATGTTCCAGTAGGAATATAAATAAACTCCAGTTAGTCCAGAATGCAGCTGCTAGAGTCCTAACTAGAACTAGAAGATACGACCACATCACCCCGATCTTATCCACACTGCATTGGCTCCCAGTGAAATCTCGTATTGATTATAAAATACTACTACTGACCTATAAAGCACTAAATGGTCTCACGCCACGGTACCTGAGTGAACTTTGGTCTTTTATGATCTGCTCCGTCTCGTTTGATCAAAAGGTGCAGGATATTTGTTGGTACCTGGAATAGTGAAGGCTACAGCAGGAGGAAGAGCTTTCTCTATAGAACAGTCTTCCTATTAGTGTTCGGGACTCAGACACAGTCTCAGTGTTTAAGTCTAGGCTGAAAACATATTTGTTTACTCAAGCTTACCCTGACTAGACTTTCTGTTACACAAAGTACACAGCCTTATCCATCATGGAGAGTAACCATACCCAATATTCTGTCCTTCTCTTTACCTCCCTCTTCCTCTCTCCTTCTGCCAAGCCACACACTATTTCATGGAGATACTAGAGATCCTGATCCTTTCTGCTCTCCGGACCTGCCTGATCCATTCGGATGTCCTGCCTGTGGATGGAGCAACTCCAAT